>JAGXJF010002528.1:0-600000 GCA_019208055.1 Stipa capillata
AGAGAGACTTACACAATTTCATGTACTTGATTGATGACTCATAGAAACCTTTGTTTCCGGGTTGGCAAAGCCGAAATAACACAAAGCTGTCATCCGTGCTCGAGCTGCTCCAAACTGAACCAGCCATGGTTTGGTCAGACAAGAGTTTCACAAGCGCTCCTATGTCCTCCTCTCCGAGATGCTTCCGATGGTACCGAGCTGCCCAAAAACATACGTACCGAGCAAGCAGTGGTTTGTTTGGATTGGTAGGTTTGTCTTATGTTTGGTTGGGTTTGTTAGTGTTGTTTTAGTTATGTTGTTTTGTGTGGTTCCCCTGGGAGGAGGTAGAAGGAATAGCATGCTTCGGAACGACTGTAATCCTGTACCGTAATGAATTATCGACTTGCGTTCTGTCCAGTGGTTGGCAAAGTAAAAAAAAAAAAAAACATCTCGTACACCGTAGAGCCAACCGACGACAGCGAGTCTTCCATCGGCGTAGAAAGGATTCCCGCTAAGGTGTGTGGTACCTGCCCTTAATTCCGCTCTAAAGCGTTTTGTTCGCAACCCAAAGAGGCCAAATTGTTGTGCTGGCACGTCGAGACCGTAAGAAAGATTGAAACTAAGACACCCTGCCGATTCCGCGCAGTGTGAACATCGACATGATCGTCGAAAACTTCGCGTGCAGAGCCGAGAATATAGGTTCGCGTGATGCACGGACGGAATGAATCACTTTCGGCAACATGAGCAGCCGCCAGCACTTGCCACTTGCTCTTGTAGGTAACGACTATCCAGCCTTGGCTGTGTATGAAGTGCGGAATGTACATCATGATGTCAACTGTGCTTATCCAAGTGCCGAAGCACCTGTGGAACGATATTGACTGTCTACCTAAGACCTTAGGTGAAGATCTGAAACACTGTGGACCGAGGCGGGGTGCAGTGTATGGGATGCGTCCAAACAAGAGAACTTCACCTACACGCCATGTTGTTCTGCACAGCTCAATGATTTGCCTGCCCTACGCAACTTTCGGGCCAGAGTAAGAGCCAGACAAGGCTTGCCTCCGAGTGCTTGGATGTACGGCGAGTAGCGTGCTGGCCACTCCGTAAGACTGTTGTTCAGGCGCCACCGAGAGTTCCTTAAGAGGATTCGTACCGCAACATGAAGGAGCCAATTGAACGGACGAGGGAGAGAGCTTTATAGTCCAGCATTACAGCGGCAAGAGGATGTACGATAGGTTACGGATACATCGACGTTGTCCTTGGAAAGAGTGGTAAAAAAGCGATAGCTCGCATGTGGGAGAGAAATCAATATTTGGGAGTTATCCTACTGGCAGCACTTGAGTTCGCCACTAGCATCGACGTTATGCACGTAGAGCAAAGACGTGTGTGAGCAGCCTGATTGCCTCTGACTCACTATTCCGGGAAGACGAAGAGGCGGCCTCACACGCACTGGCGCTCGACTTAGTAGACATGCAGATCAGGCCCGAGTTGGCATCCTGAGCCTCCCAACAGGCATAACAAGGCTTCCTCCGGCCTGCTATAGACCTGAAAGAAGGCCGAGAGGGACCAACTATGCCGTGCTTGCAAGGTGTTGGGAAAGTTCGTCACCCCCCCCCCGGTTACTCCGCCAACATCTCGAAGCTTGTTTCGATGGATAGATCTAAAATTGTTCGGCATGAATCCCAACGATTGCATGTGTTGATGACACAGATGCTTCCTTTTTTTCCATCCGAAATATCCAGCCGAGCTATCTCCGATAACAATCACTAGGCTGTGGGGGGGGGGGGCCCCACACAGTTTTTTACCCTTTTTCTTCACACAAATCTCTCAGAAGGTCATACGTCCCGAAGCACTAGATGTGTTTGCAGGCCCGCTCTGGTGAAGATTATTATGTCATCTGAGATTACTTTCCTCCGCTCGTTTTTTGTATCATGGTCCATGTTAACCGTCCACCTCGTGAGAGAGAATAAAGATCTGTGGACCGGTAGTTTTCTAGACGCCATGTACCCGTTTGAGCGGTACATGGGAATTCTCACGCAGTACGTACTATGATCTCGTCCCAAGGGCAGCATCATCGAAGTTACAACAACCGAAGTGGTGGCGAGTTCTGTGTCGATTTGGACATGGACCCCAGCTCAAACAGATAGGTGTGCCTACGTCTCGCCACGAGGGGAGACTGGGATGGCAAAGGGACCATAGGAAGGAACAACACTCATCCCTGCTACGCGTCTTTTATCTCAGCCCATTTTCGCAGTCTTGCAACACATGACTGAAGTTGTGCCTCCCGTATTATCAACATGCATAAGGACGAGCTGCGCAAGAGAATCCAGCCGTACCCGGAGGGCCCCCCCCCTTTTTTTGGGGGGCTTACCAGACGCACAACCGCAGCTTCAACAACTGGTTGCGGGTTTCGAAGTGCTAATAGTACAACAGAGGAGAATTTTGGCTGGTTGGCCAATGGCCAATGTCACACGATCTGAAATTGAAGCCTACGACATAAAATGGGGTACACCTTTTATACCAGAGCACTGGATTACGACGAGCACGGTACACAACAGCGTGTCCGCATAGATGCCATTCCCCGTGAACACACGTGGTGTGTGTGCGTACTACGGGTACATTGAGGAGATCTGGCGAACTCGACTATGTACGCTTTCCAGGATCCCCCTCTTCCGGTGCCGTTGGGTCGCACTCTCAAGTGTTAAGGTCGACAAGTACGGCATGACTACAGTGGACCTCGAACGTGCCGCATACAAAGAGGAACCATTCGTACTCGCTAAACAAGTCTACTCAGGTCTTTTATGTCCAAGACCCGCAAATCAAGAACTTCACGTAGTCCTTCAGGGAAAAGAAGGATTGTCAGAGTTGAGAATGTCGTGGACGAGGAAGAGTACAATCAATTTGATGAGTACCCTCCTGGAGACCGGCACTCGCCGCTCAACGAAGAACAACTACGTTCGGGGCCACCTGCTATCTGCGCGTCGATCATCAAGAAGGGCTGGTTGTTAAAGGAGATTAGGTTATTTTCTATGATCGAACCCGATTGTTATGTATCGTCACCAGGTTTTTTGTATGAACTATTATGTAATAAAATATGAAATAGTTGTACCATGAAATTGTACATATGAAATATGAATTTATAAAAAAGTTCAACTCGTTTGGAGTTCATATGAAGTTTTTATGAATTTTACAAGTTTAAAGGCATTTTTTGCATTCAATTTTATGAGTTCCCAATGAAGAGAGTAATATAAAACCTTAGTTACTACACATTATTACTGCCTTTAAATGCAACATGAAATTTAGCAGATGGTAAAAAGATGAACTTCAGCATGAGATTCAATGTATGCCATGCGCTAGAGGATTCGAACTGCAAACTAACGCAACTGGAATCAGGTTAATCGGAGTCCGGACGCTTGACTTATCGCGATCCGAAGCTTCCGGCTAATCGGGGAAACCCTAATTGGAGTTTTTAGCAATTTTTCTTTTTCCTAACATGGATGAATATGATATGATTGAATAGATCTCATTTTTCTGAACATTTTGATATATTATTTGCATTTTCCTGAATTAAGATGAATTTTCTACGATTTTACAAGATTTAAACCAATTTAAATCCTTTTTTGTATTTTCTCAGTAAAGAATAACAGAACTAAACAGTAAATACTTTTATCACCTACCCCATACCTAGCCTCAGAGAATGACAGGTGGGACCCTTGGTCAATTCGGGTCAGATTGACCAAGACTATGACAAGGGGACCCACATGTCATAACACTCTCTTTTCTTTTCTTTAATTCTTTTTCCAATTTCTTATGTGCGGGACCCACTTGCCATAGACACAGCTAAAGAGCTCAATTAACACACTGGTTAACTATTAACTTACTGCATAGATTACAAATAGCAATCACTAAGCAACTAAACATGCCCTAACCGAACTAATTAACCTAATTAGCTACCAGCTAACCAACTAACTAACTTAGCTAACAACTAACCAATCTGACTAACAACTAAATAACTAACCCTGGCTATTTACTAACCAACCTAACCACTGATTAACGCCCTAACTAACAACTAACTACTCATCTAACCAATTACTAAACCAACTATCCCTAGCTAACTTAACTAATCAATCTAACTAGTAACTTAACTAATTTATAAAAAAAGTTCAACTCGTTTGGAGTTCATATGAAGTTTTTTATGAATTTTACAAGTTTAAGGCATTTTTTGCATTCAATTTTATGAGTTCCCATGAAGAGAGTAATATAAAACCTTAGTTTACTACACATTATTACTGCCTTTAAATGCAACATGAAATTTAAAAAAGGTAAAAAGATGAAAAATGCCCGGCTACACTAGGGTTTTGGTTTCCCGAAGCCTGCACCCAATCAAGCCCATCACAGGCGACATGGGCCGGGGCCCAAATCAAGCCCATCACAGGCGATCGGGCACAGGCCCGTACTGACCAGCGGCCCCAGTAGCCAGGGCGGACGATCGGACGAATATGCTCGGTTGAGAGAAGCTCGACAGCCCCGCTCAAAGAACGGTATATAAACCGGTCGAAACCTCCGTAAACTAGCGAGGTGGGACTAAAGTCCCACCCCGCGTCGGCTCTGCACGGTGCATTAGTAGTCCAGACGGTTCTATAAAGGAAAGCGTCCGCACTAATTAGTGCAGACGGCTCCACATTGAGACCTGTCTGCACTAACGTTAGTGCGGACGGGTCCATATGGAGAACCGTCTGCACTAATAAGTGTCCCGCCTACACTATTAGTACAGACGGTTCTCAATATGTAGCCGTCCGCACTAATGTTAGTGCAGACAGGTCTCAATATGGAGCCGTCTGCACTAATGCGTGGGGGGCGCTTTCCAGTGGGAGAGGCGGAACGCGGGAAGGTGGAAGGCGCGCGCGGGGGTAAACGGGCCGCCCGAGGCGGCCCAACAGGCTTCGGCCTCCTTTCCTTTATAGATTTTTCTTTTTCTTTTATACAGATTCATTCCTGCTGTCATTTTATGTATAAATATTTGTCCAAAAATTATGAACTTTTTACAGGGGCCTTATAACATTATTTGGAACCTTCTGTAGAAGTTTGAGTTGATTTGGAGTTCATTTGAGTAGGGTTCTAGTTCAAAGCTAGGGTTTGACCTAATTCGATGATTTGAACTAGAGCTAGGTCCTATCCTTCTCCAAGAATTCTGAAATTTGGCATGAAGTTAATGTTCCCCTATTTATGTCCATCCCTGAAGTTTGGTGAATTTTTATACTCATTTGCTTGCCCATTTTCTATGATTTTCAGAAGTTTAAGTCATTTCTAGTAATAGATAACCCTATTTCTAGTAATAAATAACCTTGAAATTTTTTCTACCCTCAAGATATACCATTACATGTTCCATGTCAAAATTTGGCATTTTTTCGGGTTCGTTTGCTATATTTAAGTCATTTAGTGCATTTCTACGCATTTAGCGAATATAATTCCAATTTGAACTGCAAGTGCATGAAAAATTTGGCAAAATTATGATGAAAAATCCTATTTGTGGTCTTTAGTCTATGTTTAGGCCTTATCCAAGAAAAGGAAGGAATTCCAAACATCAAGGTGCCGAGACTCGACCCCGAACATGGAGGTTATTGGTTTTTTAATTCAGAAAAATGCAAACGAAGTCAGAAAAACATGAAACTTGGCATGGTGCCCTCATATGGCATCAATATGCTGTGGTAAAAATTTGAGAAGGTTTTGCAAAAGTTGTGACGTATACTACTTAGAAACCCCAAGATCTCCGAGGAAGAATCTAGGTTTTGAGAGGGAACGGGTCAGATTTGAAGGCAAAGTGACGGTTGCTTCATCGGTTAACCTTGAAATTTTTTCTACCCTCAAGATATACCATTACATGTTCCATGTCAAAATTTGGCATTTTTCGGGGTTCGTTTGCTATATTTAAGTCATTTAGTGCATTTCTAGGCATTTAGCGAATATAATTCAAATTTGAACTGCAAGTGCATGAAAAAGTTGGTAAAATTGGGTTGAAAAATCCTAATGGTAGTCTTTAGTCTATGTTTAGGCCTTACCCAAGAAAAGGAAAGGAATTCCAAACATCAAGGTGCCGAGACTCGACCCCGAACATGGAGGTTATTGGTTTTTTAATTCCAAAAAATGTAAACGAAGTCAGAAAAACATGAAACTTTCCATTGCTTCATCATATGACACCTAGAGGCTATGGTAAAAATTTGAGAAGGTTTAGCAAAGAAAAATGCCATTAAATGCAACATGAAATAAAAATCTGTAAAAAAAGGAAAAAAACAAGCCTACCACTGGGGTTTTGGTTTCCAAAGCCTGCACCCGAATCAAGCCCATGACAGGCGACATGGGCCGAAGCCCAAATCAAGCCCATCACAGGCGACTCGGGCACAGGTCCGTACTGACCAGCGGCCCAGTGGCCTGGCGGAGGATCTGACAAATATGCTCAGTTGAGAGAAGCTCGACAGACCCGCTCAAAGAACGGTATATAAACCGGTCGATGCCTTCGTAAACTAGCGAGGTGGGACTAAAAGTCCCACCCCGCGTCGGCTCTGCACGGTCCACTAATAGTCCAGACGGTTTCTATATTGGAAAGCGTCCGCACTAATTAGTGCAGACGGCTCCATATTGAGACCTGTCTGCACTAACGTTAGTGCGGACGGCTCCACATTGAGAACCGTCGGCACTAATGTAGCAGGGGCCCCCTGCTACATTAGTGCAGACGGTCCTCCATGTGGAGCCGTCCGCACTAACGTTAGTGCGGACGGCTTCATATTGCGAACCGTCTGCACTAATGTAGCAGGGTCCCGCCTGCAACATAAGTGCGGACGGCTCCATATTGAGAACCGTCTGCACTAACGTTAGTGCGGACGGGTCCATATGGAGAACCGTCTGCACTGTTAGTCCGGACGGTTCTGTATTGCGAACCGTCTGGACTACCTTCTATAATAAATCCCCTCTTTCGACAGCCGCCCTCCAGTTTCAAAATTTTCGCTAAGTCCCTAGCCCTATTCTTCCCCGAGCTCCCCGCCGCCTCCGACCTTCCCGCCGCCCCCGAGCTCCCCGCCGCCCCCGAGCTCCCCGCCGCCGACGAGCTCTCCGCCCCCGAAGCCCTCAGGCAGTCGCCGCCGCCGCCCCCCGAGCTCCCCGCCCCCAAGCTCCCCGCCGCCCCCGAGCTCCCCGCCCCCCGAGCACCCCGCCACCCCCGAGCTCCCCCGACCGGCCTCCTCCGATCACCTCCTCGAGCTCCCCTGACCGCCGGCCTCGCCGACGACCCCCGAGCTCGTCGTCCTCCTCCCCAACGCTCCAGATCTTCGAAGGTAGTAGGGTCCCCGAGCACCTCCTAGCTCCTCCCTGCATGTTCTTGTTTTCTTTGTTTTTTGCAAGCTACCTCTGGAGAGATCAAACACGAAGACCAGCAAGGAATCATAAGGAGAGCAAAGAGGGGAATGGATTAGAAGGGTAGGCTGAAGGTCACGATGGGCAAGGGAGGACAGTGGCCTGAGATGGAAGCTCGGGACAGTGACAGGGGAGAAAGAAATGAAGACAAAGAGGGAAATTTGGAGATTTCTGTGATATTATCTCTCTATGTCTCAAAGAAATGATATTTTAATCATAAATACTTTTGTGGATTTATCTGTAATCATGATCTGAATCCAATCCATGTGGGATGGCAGCTAGAGATTGGGTTTTGGAGTTGACAGTGTATAGATGACAAGAACATGTTTACTTAGATAGTTTGGATTATCACTTACATATATTTGGCTGCATGCATTAGATAGTTGATAATTTTATGTTTGTAGAAAGTGTTGAAATGTCCAGTGTATAAGGTTTATTTTGATTAGTCAAGTTGGTAGTGTTAAATTGCTTCTAAGTTCTATGTGTTCAGTTTGGACTAAGTGTCATGCCTTTCCAACTTGATTGATTTGCTAGGGGATACAACCATGTACTGATGTGTGATCAAGCCTTCAAACTCTGAGCATTATAACGTGTGAAAGTATATAAATCGGCTGCGTACGAATGTATAGATTTGTCTTTTACAATTCCTTTATAATAAGCATGTTTAGTATTATTAGATTTGTCTTTCTGTTTTTCTTACAGTTTGTACCTTTTATCATATTACTTAGAAATCATAATCAAAGTTTAGAATTGGAGATTGCGAAAAGTAAAAAAATAACCTACACTTATGTATAGAGACAGTTTTTTTATACAATATACATAATTGAGAGGAGAGGTATATATTGTACAAAATATTTATTGGTATATGCAATCAAAAAAGAGACTAGAGTGAGCACCGTAAACAAAAGCTCAGGCCGCAAATGGAGCAAAGAGAATATGATGAAATTTAAAACATCGAGAAGATACAAAGGACAATTATTTCGTGATGATTAAGAGAACAGTTATGCAATTAAGAGGATCGCGGACTTAAGTTATGCACTAAGGTCAAGTGTATCGCGGACAGATGATTAAGACAAATAACTGAGTATAAATTGAAGGAGATACGAGATGTAGAAGAAAAAACGAGAAAGAAGTAAATAGATAGTACATTTAGATTTAAAGAGTATCGGAGAGTGAAGCAAAGTCGGAGGCAAACACATATATAACTCATGTAGCCCTCATGTATAAAAGAGTTCAGGAAGATATTTATGATGAGATTACGGACATTAGCACTATTTACGAAGTTGTTGTACATATGTATCTCATTGTTGTTTAATTCACAAAGAATGTGTCTTTATATGAAAATGTCTACAATCTAGTCGTGTACCGCATATCTGAATTTTTCGTCTTTTGAAGATGGCGTCCGGAGGAGATGAACGTGAACAGCCGGTGGCCTCTTCTCCCCGACAAGACGAGCCGCACGTGTCTCCTCAACCGGCTCAACCGCCTCTACCGATGCCCTCCGAACCTGCAGAAGCCTCGTCTCGTGAGCAAACCGAAGAATCGGGTGGGCAGAAGCGAAAGCGAGGTGGCCGAGGCAAAAATAAAATGCCTACGGGTCACTTCACGATAACTCAAGTCAGTGCTGAGGGTGTGCCCGTATTGCCTCAGCAGGCTCAGGCGGCATTCCGTAGAGCGTGCGCGTCACTGGCGAGGGAAAAGATCCCGATAACGTACGCCAGCTGGCCGTCAGTGCCGGATCACGAGAAAGAGTTCCTGTGGAACACCATCCAAGGACAGTTCGACTTCCCGGAAGGTACCGAGCAGGCCGTGGAAAGACAGGCAAAAGCGAAGATGGGCAAAGCGTGGAAGACCTTCAAGAGCGAGCTGTACAACACGTACGTCAAGAACGATATTATGCCCTACAGGCAGGACCCGAACACTTACGGGTACCTGGAGGATCAATGGGCGGAATTCGTGGAGAGGTGCACGTCGGAGGAATTCGTGCAGAAGAGCCAGGCAAACAGGGCCCGTCAGGCATGCAACGTTCACCCCCACAGGCTTGGAAGCGGGGGGTACGCGCGCAAAGAGCTGGAATGGAGAACAGAGGACGAGCGGGCGTCTCAGGAGAGTCGCGACACCCCGTTCTCCCAGATCCCAGAGAGGCGGGCCCGGAACTGGTTTCGCGCGAGGGCCAACATCTCGGCTGATGGCACCGTCGCCTTCAACAAGCCCGAAACCGTCCAAGTGGCTGAAAACATCATGCGACTATCAGAACAATCCGCCCAAGGAACTTTCCAAACAGCCAGGGAGAAGGACATACTAACCTCGGCTCTGGGAAACAAAGAGCACCCGGGTCGAACGCGTGGCCTAGGGGTGACGGTTCCATGGAAGCTGGGATTCCCGGACGATGCGGGACAGTACAGGAGTCGGAGGAGAACAAAAGCAGAGCGCGAGGCAGCCGAGCGTGAACGGATGAAGCAAGAGCTGATGGATGAAATATTTGCAGGCCTACAAGAGAGGATCGATGCAAGGGT
The DNA here is from genome assembly GCA_019208055.1 of Stipa capillata. NCBI lineage: Eukaryota > Viridiplantae > Streptophyta > Magnoliopsida > Poales > Poaceae > Stipa > Stipa capillata. The sequence continues at coordinate 9,900 of JAGXJF010002528.1, forward strand.
CGAAGAACGGGTACGGCAGATAAGGCAGGAGGATGCAGCCGCCGGGGTCGAACGCAGCCCCGCAGCCTCATCCCCACATGGTCGGCGCCGGAGTAGCTGCGCATCCGTGGAAAACGAGAATGCCGAAGACGTGGAAGAACAATCCCCACCGCAGCACGTTCGAGATGACGACCGCGCCGACGACTTACCTAATTTCGACCCTATTCTGCCTGAACACGTCAATGAAAGATTCCCTCTCGACGAGATAGCGGTGGCAACCAAGTGCAAACTCCTCGTGCCCAGCAGTTTTGGCCCCGGTGACATGCTTGAGGCTGGCCAGGGGTTAGTATTTCCACCTTCAGAAAGCACGATGACGGTGCACGGAGTTCCGCTAGCGGCGGATAAAGCTAAGGTGGCAGTGGACATGGTGCATGCGAATTGCAGATCCTTCAGACTTCCTGTACCGCCGGAGGACGACGTCACGACACTGGGGCAGGCCATCCACACGTTCATCCAGTGGCCGAAGAAGTACATTTCCCTAGTTGCCCCTCCACCTCCTCCACGGCCGCTGTCTCCGGTGCATTACGGTAAAGATTTCTCAATCCGTCCTCCTCCACCGAAGGTGAAATCCGCTTCAGCACGATCTCAGCAATCTAGCAGATCTAGCCAACAGGCTGCCAAAACAGCTCCTCAAGCTCAGCGTAGGGCCACCAGAAATAGCACAAAGTTGGCTAAGGGCAAAGAGGTAGACGAAGAACCCGAGATAAGAAAATACACGGAACGGCAGCCGCTAGTGACACGGGCGGCGTTAGAGCGACTTGGCTGGGCAGCCACGATTTTGCACGATTATTACATGAAGAGGTCCAACGAGGAGACAGAGCTTCCTCAGAATATCTGCGCCGCGTACAAGCGGCAACATTTCCTTCATGCAAGTGGAACCTTTACCATTGAGTTCTCGGATTTATCAGACCTCTACCGTCATGACGCCCTCGATGCCAGCCTATTAAGATGCTGGACACTGTAAGTGTTCTCAATCACTGTTTAAGCTAAATGAATTGCCTAACTTATTGATACGCTCTTTCAATGACATTACTTTTATGTGCAGACATATGATTCAAGAGGCTAGGATAGATAACCCTAATATCGGATTCCTCGATCCGGGAGTGGTCATATGCACAATGGTCCAATTCCAGCCGAACGAGGTGGAGGATTACATTTCGGACGCCATGCTCGTTCAGTGTACTAAGCACGCCATTCTTCTACCGTACAACTATGGCTTCCATTGGATGCTCGTCGGCCTCGAGCCAGAACGTCTACATGCCACGTACTTCGACTCTAGGGACTACCCACCAGAGAAGTACGCAGATTTGACGACGGTGCTCAACGGGGCGTTCAAGAAATATGTTGCCAAGGGCGGGCTTGTGAAAACAACAAAAACTGAACCTACCCACCGATTTCATTTCCCGGTAATAATTCCTCCCTCGCCCAAGAATAATCACCTCGCACGTTCTAATATGTATTCGGTAAAACTAAATTACCCTGCAAGTAACCATGATTTCTACAGTGCCACAAGCAGCCGCCGGGCAGCAATCTCTGTGGATACTATGTGGCGACATATATGATGCAGATCGTTGGCTCTAGTCCGGTAGATCTGGAGATTAGTGTCATTACACTATATGTAGTTCCATTTTTCATCGTTCGGACGTCGTGCCTAACCTAGCTATTTAATTTCCTTGTGCAGACTTTGAAGTTCCCTACAGATGAGCTCGACACTGAGGGCGTCTCGATTGTTCAAAAACGGTTAATAGCTTTCATATTTAGAGAGGTGTTGAAGGAGACCGGAGAGTTCCATTGTCCTCAAATTGCTCCTCAATGACTTGAGAGTTTTTTTAACTAACAATGCATGTAAATGACTTTGTGGTTGTCGAGAATGATCTTTTAAGTTTACTTCTGAATGTTATGTCTAAGATCAGTGATTACATTGTGTGTCTGTGTATGCTATGCCCGTGATTGATCACTTTGTTTCTAGCGTTTCACTGCCGCACGGCATCGTTACACTGCCGCACGGCTGCTGCGACAGCGGAAACGGTAGTTTCCGCTGCCGCGGCAGCAGGCGGCAGCAACGTCACCCTGCCGCACTGCTGCCGCGGTAGCAGAAACCTCTGTTTTCGCTGCCGTGGCAGCAGGCGGTAGCACTGTCGCCCTGCCGCACTGCTGCCGTGGCAGCGGAATAAGTCATTTCCGCTGCCGAGGCAGCAGGCGGCCGCAACGTCGCCTTGCCGCACGGCTGCCGCGGCAGCCGAAACGTCCGTTTCAGCTGCCGTGGCAGCAGGCGGCACTACCGTAGCCCTGCAGCACTGCTGCCGCGGCAGCGGAATCAGCCATTTCCACTGCCGCGGCAGCAGGCCGCCTTGCCGCACGGCTGCCGCGGCAGCCGAAACGTCCGTTTCAGCTGCCGTGGCAGCAGGCGGCACTACCGTAGCCCTGCAGCACTGCTGCCGCGACAGCGGAATCAGCCATTTCCGCTGCCGCGGCAGCAGGCCGCCTTGCCGCACGGCTGTCGCCGCAGCCGAAACGTCCGTTTCAGCTGCCGTGGCAGCAGGCGGCACTACCGTAGCCCTGCAGCACTGCTGCCGCGACAGCGGAATCAGCATTTTCCGCTGCCGCGGCACCAGGCGGCAGCATGGCGCCTTGCCGCACTGCTACCGCGGCAGCAGAAACAGGTAGTTTCTGCTGCCGCCGCAGCAACGTTCTCCTAACACAGCATTTGTGCAGACGGTTCCAGGGGTAGAACCGTCTGTACAATGAATTTATGCAGACGGTTCTGATAATGGAACCGTCTGTACAAATGCTTTTGAAGTACTGTTCTATGCATTTGTGCAGACGGTTTTGATGTTGGGAGCCGTCTGTACAAATGCCTCGGAGGCACTGTGCCAGATAGTAGTACAGACGGCTCATGTGTGGAGCCGTCTGTACTACGTGTTTGTACAGACGGTTCAATAACCGTCTGGACAAAGTTCATTTGTCCAGACTGTTTCGTCCAGACGGTTCGGAAAACTGTCCCGCCCGGTGTTTCCGAACCGTCTGGACAAATGAATTCTGTAGTAGTGCCTGGCAGCAAGGCTCCCGTGTGGCACGCGGCCCTCCCTGACGGTCTAGTGGTGGCCCGCGCTACAAATCTGGCATGTGTGTGGGGGCTCGCCCTGTGCCGGTCTAGATCTGACGTGGGCGGTTGTCATGGCTAGCAGGGGGTGGTTGGCGGCTCCCTTGCAGGGTCAGGCCCTGTGGGTGGCGCAGCAAAGTGGTCTGAGGGTGGCAGCGGTGACAGTTTTGTGGCGTGGATGGACATATGTGGGTGCAAGGGGTGGTGGGGTAATGCGTTCCGGGTGAAAGTCCCGTTCCAGTTCTTAGGTCGGAATCGGCAACGACGGCGCCTGTGGGGTCCGTTCACCTTCGTGGAGGCATTGTTTGGGACTTGTGACACCTCACCCTCCCCAGAATCCGTGTTTCTCGGGGGGAAACCTTGCATCCAGGTTTTCCTGGATCGGGCGGCGCTCCTGCATCGTTCCCCTCCTTGGAGGCATCGTCTCGGAGCTCCTTCCCCGTGCCGGCTGACCGGCGTTGACTAGGGGACCGGTGGATGGACCTGCATGGATTTCGGGGCGACAACCCCGTCTCTCTTGGCGGGGTGCTCCATGTGGCAACAACAACAAGTGACGAGCGGTGGTTGCACGAAGCTTTTTGCCAAAATCAAGCTGCCTTATCGTCGCTGCGGTGCCCGACTATGGTGTCTGGCTGGCGTGGGCTTGACGCAACCTTTATGGTGTTCTGCTCATGGTTGCTTGTTGCAGCAAAGTCGGAGTCCCAGATCCTAGACGCAAGGGGTGATGACGATTACGCTATGAACGGCCTCAATGTGTGTGGCTCGGGTGACATGATTTGAGCACGGCTTTGCTTTTGCTGTATGGTTTATTGAACCGGTGGTGCTCTCGATCTAGTTTTGCTAGGTTGTTAGTCGGTTTTAAACTTTGGTTTTTGTCCGATTTTTCTCTAATTAATTGGGTAATTCTTTTTCATCTATAAATTTCTATTTATATTGGGAAAAAAAACTTTTCGCATGATTATTGCCACCGAAAATCTTCAACGGGACACCGATCGTTTCGTCGATTCGCGATGCTGCCTCTTCCGTGGCCGAGTAGCCCACGTCCCGATCGGCAAAAGAGGGAACCCCAGAGTTGCGGCGCTCTCCCACGCCTGACGCAACGACATTTTTGTTAAGCGGGTGCTTTTTGCACGTCGTTGTGGTTGCGTTCAAGGACCCTAGCTTAATTTGATGCGGCTGCCTGGTCTATTCATCCTTGCGCCGCGGCGACCTCACGGAGAGCAAGTGGCTCTCGCACAGACGCGCGCACACACAGCGACGTGACGATCCACACAAGACAAAATACCGCCAGCTGTGTACATGCCCATATCAGCATATCCTTGCCATCCAAGGCTTAACCATGAAGCGTTCACGGGGATAGTCGCAGCCCATTTAGCACAGCGACCCGAGAACGAACAGTTAGTAGTCTAGTCGCCAGCTAAAAAAGGACTCTGCTTCGCATTACATGTTCCTGCATCTGGAATGGAACCCTGTATATGGCACGGTCGACGGAGAGGGACCCACCTGGCTGGGCCGGCGGTGGGAGCACCCACCAGATTTGTGGCGCGCAGCGGCGACACGAATTCATGTTTTCGGCGTCCCACCGGCGGTTGCCGCGTCCATGTTTCTGATCCGTCGCTAGCTCGATCGATCGGGGTGCGTACGGACCGGTCACCGAATGATTAGCCGTGACATCTTGGTGGCCAGAGAAGAAAAGCACGTGTCAGTATGCGACTGGGCGAGCGATTATTGAACGATACGCCTTTCCTTGCTCGCATCCGTCCAAAGTGACTTGTGTGCTGTGAGCTCAATTAATAATGCTTGCTTTTGTTTGGAACTCATGAACTTAATTCCTCCAACATCTTTGGTTAGACGGGATTAAATTAATACACTCTCTTAGCTTAGAATTAAATAAATTTACTAAAAAGATGAAATAACTTAATTCAGTACGACTAATTTTTCTAGATTCGTTTTTCTACTACTAACTCTCTAATCTAACCAAACAATAATTTGACTTAACCAGTTAGTTACCAAATAAAAAATAAAAATTAAGATAACTTATTTAGTTAATCTAGTTAATTTAACTTCGAACCAAATGCGGCCTTAGGGACCATGCATGGCACTAGCTTGAAGATTCAGGGGCAGTGAACCGTAGGTATAGTTCAAGTCTTTTCTTCTTTGAGATCTTGACAGCTTCATAAATGTAATGGTTGATCTAAACTTCCTAGATATGACCTCAATTAGTCAAGATTGATATATCCCGTTTTCCGTATTTAAAGACTAGTTCCGGTTTGATATATTTCCTTAATTTGCTTAATCCAATTGAGAGACCATGCATTAATGGGAGTTGGCTCAACCTTTCTGATTGCTTACCCTTCTGTAATATGATTGAGGAAGCTAGCTAGGTAACCAGTCTATGGCTATATGCACGTTAGTTCCACTACATCGGTTGTGGTCGCACCAATGGAGCGGTCTGTCTTGAGCTACTTTTGGTTGCACCAGTTTGTACGGAAGATCTAGGTAAGGAAATGACTCGCGTCATGTGCCTGTGTACGTGCGAGGAAGCGGAATTCATGCGCGTGGGCCAAAGGAGGAAGCAGAAAGCCCCGCGAATCGCATGCTCGTCGCCGTCTCGCCTTTCGTCTTCTCAGGCCGGCCGGCCGCGCTGGACCAGCTAGCCTCTGACCCCATCCATGACCCATACACACATGCACGGTCCCGATCGTCTTGCATGCATGTGCCCTCATTATATTGCACTATGCATACACATGAAGATATTAAACTTAGGAATAGGATATATCGGAATTGCAAACAACACTCAACGTTTTTATTTATTGTAGTCAAATTTCTTGAGTTTGGATCAATTGGCTTGAATATTCGATATCTGACCGGCGAGGTCTTTGCCTTCTCCAGCGGCGACGGGCGGCGGGTCCAAATCTTGGGTTCAGTCGTTTAGGATTTGGGTTCACTAGACTCTGAACGAGCAAGGATATTTTTTAGAATCTAGGCAAAGCAGCCAAACGAGGGTAACCGCATGGTGGCCGGATGGAATAACGCAGGCCATGTTTGGGCTACCACATTGTTCATCTCATCTGACGGCGAGGCTAAACTGAAATCTTAGTGACAGTTTTATGCTAATTAAAACGCACTAAGCCAGGCTATCTCTAAGTTTGAACCTTGACTAAACTCATTATTAATAGTCAATTGGATTTAAATTTTCAGTACTCAGATTGGAGCTTGAAGCAATTGACTTGAAAAAAATAGATATTATTTTATTCCTGTTGATCCCAACGAAGAATAATTAAATTGAACTAAAAGAGAAATTAGATCTCTGATCTCATCATATCTTGTGAACGCATTGCCTTCTACAGTTAGTATACTAGTACGTAACTAAGATGTGGGTTGCCATGATACGGTGGACGTCGTGGCGTCGCAGCCGGAGAGCAGTAGAGGCTGGCCGCGGCGTCTCCGAGTCGAGACGAGAAGATCCGACGTGTAGCAGCGCCTGGGCGGTGCGTCAGTACCCTAGTGCGAATAGAGAAAACAACGCTCTAGTATTCTTATTGCATGGTTGTCGGTCCAGGACTTCATCACTTGCTCGGGCATGCACCACATTTCTATTAGTCTTGAATTTGATTAGGAGATAATTAATACTAGATCTCCAAGCAAAATCAAATCGTCGAGGGGGCCAGGCCCCTGCCCGCCTCCCTACTGGCTCCAACCCTGGCTCCGACTCTAGAATTAAGGTAGGCAAAGGACAAGGTGGTGGTGCCGTGAGCATACAGCGACGGCAATAGGGGTGACGAGATCTGTGTCGCGTTGGGTTGTGCAGATGAGGTTGAGGAAGTTAGGGCATGAGCAATGTGCTTAGGTCGATGAGGAGCTAAAGGTCACCACAGAGGCTAACTAAGCAAAATTCAGTGTAATGGCATAGCTTCTCTTGTAAGACCCATAAGTCAGGAAAAAGAATCTCAAGTCCCTTTTCATGCAGCTCCCTCTCCTTCCTTGGTTGGGGTTAGAGACTGGTGCTCAGCTCCTTTATTTTTATTTTCTTGGACTCTATCCCTCAACTTGAGCTGGCTCAAGAACTTTTCTAGTTAGCCTTGCACCTTGCACTGTTTAGACCCGAGTCTAGGACCTCTAAATCCTTTCTAGCTTCGGGTTTGCAAGCACATTGCACACGCCCTAGGGTCAACGATTGGAGGACTAACAGGGGTGAGGGAGAGATACGTGTGACGGAATTCTGATCCAACGATTCATGAGTTAACTGGAGTGTATAAATTTTTAAGTTGAGTGACGTAGCTTCAAAATTTTAAAAAAAAGAGACATGCATGAAAGATTACTGTTTGAACATAATCAAAAGAAGATACCTTTTTGCACATGTTGGCCCCTTTGTGATATTTTTTTCCATTTTCTCCGTGACGGTTAGCTCCATTTTATGACTTGAGCTTGAGTTGAGAGCTAGCATACGTGCTTTATTTCTCTTGTTCCCACTTACTTCCTCAAATTTATAAAAATTTGATGTTTTGAATATTGATATGATCTTTAAAATATAACTTTAATCATTAATTTATATTATAATATATGTATGAAATCTAATAAAATTACAATATTATAAAAGTGTTTCTTAGATAAATCTATACATATAATTTTTAAATATTCAATTTAAATAGTAATTAAAATTTTAAAAGTTTATATTTAATCTAAATAGTAATTAAAGTTGAAAAGTTTAACCGATGTTATGTCCAAAATCGTACGTTAGGTTTCTTGAGACGGAGGAAGTATTACTTACGTACATACGCTGCTCCTAACTCGCGTATAATAGATGGAAGCATCAGATCTCCGCGGCGCTAGTTAATTATTTGAGGATCCATGCGTGGTACTACCATTGATTAGGGAGCAGATCTAGATCGACCGTTAAGCACCGAAACACCTCGTCCGAAACCTGTTTATCTCTGCAACCACTCGCAGTTTCGCATGCATGCATGCAGACCTCTGCTCTGCAGAACTTCTCCGGCATTAATTTAATCCATTGCACAGATCACACTATTGCTCCAGTGGCTGCAGACCAATGCGATGTGCTCTTGTGAATGGCTGGAAAATACAAATCTACACCCCTCAACTTATTATAATGTCTAACATTATTATCTCAACTTCCAAATCGGATAGAACGTACCATGCAAACAAATATCAAAGCCAAACAAATTACCTCTCTAGGCCAATTAAACCCGGTTCTAACGTGTCGACCACATCACTCTTAGCCCTTAAGAATCAGAAAATAAGATAAAGATAGGGGAGTGACCACATGTCATACATGTCACTTGCCCCATCTTTAATTTTATTTCTTTGTTGTTCTGATATTTTTCAATTTTATTTCTTTATTGGTCTCCATGGCATCTGAAACAATGTTACTCACGTGAGATCAAAACCGGGTTGAATTTATCTTAAGAGGTATAAGTTATCTGGTTTTAATAAAAAAAAATTAGATAAAGGAGAAACTTTTCCCGTTTAATAGTTAATAGTACATTATATCCAGTTTTAAAGTTGAAAGAGAAAAGTTATACTTTGGCAACAATTAGGAGGTGAAAAATTGTCTTTTTACTACCACGGGTCTATTCAGATTGTAGGTATTCCTCGGGGCACATCTTAGTTTCTACGGATTCAAACAGTTTCTGGATCTTTGATCTTTCCCAATGTTTGAAAGCCACTGCTAACGAAAACCGCTAGGAAATGATTTCTTCACATCTCCCGTAGTCCCATGAGGCATAGTACATGACCTCGATATCCACCTCCTTTTTCTAAAAAAACAAGTAAGGTACCTGTACGTTGCAACGAGACATAAGAGAGATATCTAAAATCAATGATAAAATGGTTATTTTATTTTGTGAACATCATGTTAAAAATGACACGTGTGTGCTTTTTCGCAATAATCATTGGTGTCTTTTTCTCACATCCTTTACTCTTTGGCAATCACGTATGTTTCTCCTTTCCTCTCTCTTTGTCATCCCTCAGTTTTGCCCCTGACTTTATTGTTTTTTAGCTCTGTTGTCATTGTAATCCAATCTCCGTCGTTCAACCATTATGTGTGCGCCTTCTCCAACTTTGGTAGATCTCCGTCATATTTCTTATCGCCTCTAGCTGTAAAACTCTAGAATTAATTAAAGAAAGGATTGAGTTCCTAAAAGTCAAGGTTGACTGAAAATCCGGGACGAAGGGATAAATGATCAAGATAGGCTATAAGTTTGTTCAAATCGGAGTCTAAACGAATTTTGGAGAGCCCGATCAACATAGGGCTGTCGGATTTCAGTTATGTCTTAATCCGACTCAATTTTGGAAAAAGAAAACATCAAAACCCACCCTAATATGTGCTCTCTCCTTTTATCTCACCCCCTCCAAGCCGCTGCTGCCCCTTTCCGCGTCGCCACCGCCATGCGCCAGCGCTGGCAGAGCTATAGCTATACATACGCATCTCAAAGGAGAGAGAGAGAGAGAGCATGGGTTGGGCTGTGTTTTATTTTTTTTCAAAATTGAGTTGGATTCGGAGTTAGTTAGAGAAGCGATATTTGTGCAAGTTAGTTGAGAAAAACGGGAGAAGTACCATCACTACCAACTGCCAAGCTGGAGGGAAGGCGGCTCGGCTAGGGCGGTGGCGGCATGGCAAGGGGCGGGCCTAGCTTCTTTCTCCCTTCTTCTTCTTCTTCTTCTTCCTTCTTCGCCTCCTCCTACCCTTCACTACTGCAGAAAGTGCTATAGGCGCCACGTCACCAGTGACGCGCACAAAAAAATGCTCGTCACTGGTAATCGTAAAATTTACCAGTGGCGGGCGCATATTTCCACTTGTCACTGGTAAATTATTACCAGTGACGGGCGGAAATTAGTGCACATCACTGGTAACAGAGAAATTACCAGTGGCGGGCTCACAGGGGCGCTCGTCACTGATATGTGTATTCTAGTGACGTGCCTGTTCGAGCACCCGTCACCAGTACGCTTTGATTACGTCCGCCTCCGGGCCTTGTTACCAGTGACGAGCCGCACAGAATGTCCGTCGCTACTAAATTTTTTACCAATGACGAGCCCATATTCCGCCCGTCACTGATAAGGACCTCATATATACCGCCCGCGTGGGACTTGGGGAAAAATTCCCCAAATCCCGCGCGCCCGCCTAGCCCTAGTTCCTCAAATCTCCCCGCCGCCGCTGCTGCTCGCCTCCCCACCGGACGCCTCCCTCGCCTCCCCTCATCGCCGGCCTCCCCTCGTCGCCGGCCTCCCGCGCCTCCCCTCGTCTCCCCTCGTCGCCGGCCTCCCGCGCGTCCCCTCCTCGCCGGCCTCCCGTGCCTCCCCTCCTCGCCGGCCTCACCCGCACCTCCCCTCGCCGGCATTCCTCCCCGCCGGACCCCCCCTCCTCGACCTCGCCTCCAGCCTGCTCCGGTGCGATGCTCGCGCGTCTCCGTCAATCTCCGCGTGCATCGCCTCCCACGAGCAGCGGATCCGCGTGTCGGTTGACGTGCTCCTCCCGCACGCTCGTGACCGAGGGCACACGGATCCAAGGTCGTCATGCTTGTGCTCGTCCTCCCCCATCGTCGGTGGCGCCAGATCGGGCCACGGGGAGGGTCGGCGCTGCTGGATCCTACCAAGATCCGATGCGTGCGGTGGCGCTCGACCACAGCCACCACCACCACCTGCGGCCAAGGTGAGAGCACCGTCGACGCCTTCTCCGCTCCCTCCGCTCCCGACGAGAGCACCGTCCCCGTGCTCACGCCACCACGCCAGCCGTTCCCGTGCTCCTTCTCTGGCAGTCTCCAACAAGCACGACGACGGCGAGTTCCTCCACGTGCAGCACTAGTCTTCTTTGAGCGGCGGCGGCACCGGCCTTCCGAGCGGCGGTGGCTACAGGCGGCGGCACCAGGCTTCCGTCTTCCTCCCTCCTTCCCCGAGCTCCTCCCTTCGTCCCCGACCCCGTCTGCCGTCCCCACCGCTGGAAAGAAGAGCTTGCGTCTACTGCCATCCTCGGCTGAGCTCCGCTCCGCTCCGACGACCCCGAGCAATGTGCTAAAATACCGTGTATTTTTTTAAAATCTTGAAAATGTTACTAGTGACGAGCGGAGTTTAGAGCCCGTCACTGGTATGTAAAGTACCGGTGACCAGCAGGCCGGCCGTCACTGGTAGACCATTACCAGTGACGAGTTACTAGTGACGGGCCGGCCCGCTCGTCACTAATGGGCTTTTTAGGCCCGTCACTGGTAGCCCATTCTGCAGTAGTGCTTCCCTTCTCTTCTCCTTCCCCTAACTGAGCTCCTCTTCCTCCCCTAGGCTGGCGGCTAGGGCAGCCCAGCTAGGAGGGGAGGTGGGGTGAGACGAGAGGAGAGAGAGCACAGGTTGGGGTGGGTTTTTTTTCAAATTGAGTTGTATTAGAAGTTAGTTAAAGAAGAGAAATTTGTTCAAGTTAGTTAAGAAAAATGGGGGATGTTAGGAGTTAGTTAGAGAAGATATTAGAGAAAAAAGATTTGTGGAGTTTAGTTGAGAAAAAGGGGGACATTAGGAGTTAGCTAGAGAAGAGATATTTATGTGAGTTGGTTGAGAAAAACAGGGACATTAGGAGTCAGTTAGAGAAGAGATTAGATAAGAGAGACTTTGTGAGTTAGTTGAGAAAAACAGGGGACATAGTAACTAACGTGGTGGTTGTTGGACGTAAGATCGACCTAGTCCCTTGAGGTGCACGCGTATTACAAAAATATCACTGCTTCGATCCTAACCATTGACGAGCGATTGGATGGTTTGCAGGAGAGCGACCTACCAACACCAACACCACAAACTGGCATTTAATAGATAGTATAGATATAGATATAGATGTATTAATCACTGCTATTTGAAAGTGCTCTTACTCCATGTAACAGATATTCGTTAGTGTTGTTATTTAAGATAAGATTGAGTTGTTATAGCCGTGATTGTTTGTTACGCATGCATAGATAAGATCGGGTGGTTATAGCTATAATTGATTGTTAGATGTGATCTAATATTACAAAATTGCCACTGCCTAAATCCTGATCATTGACGAGCGATCAAACGGTCTGCGGGAGAGTGACCTACCATCACCAACACCACCAACTTCCATTTAATATATAGTAAAAAAATAAGACAAATGATAAATCTTCTTAGCATGCGCACTGCACATATACATATGTTCCAAAAATCATTATGTACGAAAAGGTCTATAAGAGCATATACTTGTAAGTAGTTTTGCCGTAATCACTATTACTCCGTACTAACATTGGTTAAGGGCCAAGCTTCAGAGCCATTGATCAATATATCCTTGGTAAGGGGATCTCACCACACATCAATAGAACCTTCCCCTCTTCTCTATAAATCGACCAAACAGTACCTAACTTGATCGACCTACATGTGTATGTTGGTGGTGACCTAGTAATTTTGTGATCATAGTAACATGATTTCTTTTTTCCTTCCGCAAAAGAGGCAGAAGCTCGATCTGCTGATACTGTTAAGAAGAATAGAGCGGATATGCACAGTTGAGTAACAATGTAAGATGATCATACATGGGCTGATCTACTTACATTTTCTTAAGTAAAGATATAAGTGGTTTATACACGTGCATAAAGAGCGTGCTGAATTTCTCACGCAGTCCGATGTAGACGTACGGAAGAAGATCTCCAAGATTGCAAGCTGCACTTGGACTAGTTCTGGTGATAACCCCACCTTTGAGAAGCTGGACCGTATGTTTATGACCATAGACTAGGAAGTTAAGTTTCCACTGGTCACGGTATCAGCTTTAGAGTGTTTTGTTTTGAACCACACGCCTCTCCTTTTAAACACTGGGCTGCTGGTTTCTATGGTAACCAACCATTGTTTAAACGTGTTGGCTAAATCTCAGTTACCTGAAATTTTTCAGTCACCTAAAATTACAGTATTAAAAGTGTGCAATTTTAGAAAATTGCATACCACTTGGTCTAAAATTGCAGTATTTGAAAGTGTGCAACTTTAGTGAAAACTTAGTGCAATTTTTAGTTTGTATGTTATATATGGAGTGAGGCGTGAATGAAATGGTTGGATGTTGATCCAAAGGTCTAAAAAGTGACTGAGATGTAAAAAAAATTCAGGCAACTGATAAATAGACATTCCCTTGTTTAAATTCAAATTGGGTTGACTGCAAAGGGATGGTTTTTTTGACATGGTTGCTACGAAATGGCAGCAGCCAGTGTGGGCTGTTTCTGCAATTGGAGACCTGGCAAGAAAAGATTAGAGCCTTACGCCAATTTTCTTAGGGGCTAGGCTAGTCATAGTAGTGGAATTAACAAGAGGGAAAAGGAGGGACTGCCGGCTACTATAGACACCTTGGATAAACAGGCAGAGGCACGATGGTTGTCTCCCACTGAGCTTGAGGCTAAGCAAGTAGGTAACGACAAATTAGTCCACCTATTGAGGGAGGAAGAAATTAAATAGAGTATCAGTGATCTAAGTCAAAGTATATTTTAGAGGATGATGACAACATTAGATACTTCCAGTTCTTGGCCAATGGCCGACATCGGAAACAACATTACTAACTAGCTAGAGAAAAAATAAGGACACTGTCCGCGGATATCTATATTTAAAAAGGTACATAACGGACTATTATCATGCATTATTTGACCCTCCGTAGTGTAATAATTTCACTATGATGGAGGATGCATGTGATGACATACCTCAAGTTTCCACGGTGCAAAACGAGATCCTCATCGCACCCTTCACCAAGGAGGAGGTACGGGATGCGATATTTGAGATGGAGCATAATAAAGTGGCCAGGCCAAATGATTTCCCAAAGAAATTTTATCAGGTTTTCTGGGAGGTCATCAAAGGGGACTTGATGGCATTGTTCCACGACTTCCTTAGCGGCACCTTGCCACTTTATAGGCTCAACTTTGGTATTATTATGTTGTTACCAAAGAAATAGTACACAAGGCAAATCCAACAATATAGACCTACCTGCCTGTTAAACATCAGCTTTATAACCTTTACCAAGTTCGCACCAACCGAATCATCCAGGTAGCTAAGATGGTTGTTGGGCCCACAAAGACCACCTTTATGCTAGGACATAACATCCTAGAGGGAGTGGTCATTTTGCACAAGACGTTGCATGAAATGCATAGGAATAAGATGCATGGGTTCATTTCAAAGTTGACTTTGAGAAGACTTATGATAAGGTTAAGTGGTCTTTCCTACGGTAAACACTCCGTTTAAAAGGATTCTCTTCTACTTGGTGCAACTGGATTACTCAGTTTGTATAAGGAGGGAGTGTAGGAACTAAGATCAATGATGACTTAGGCCCTTACTTTCAGACAAAGAAGGGCTTGCGACAAGGTGACCCAATTTCTCCAATACTTTTTAACACTATCACAGGCATGCTACCTATTATCTTGAACAATGCCAAGAACATAGATCATCAGAGGGGTAGAAACTCACTTGGTCGAAGACGGGTTGACCATCCTCCAATATGTTGACAACATGATCATCTTTATGGATCTTGATATCAAGTAGGACAAGAACCTGAAGCTATTATTTTGTGTGTTTGAACAACTTTCAAGATTAAAAATTAATTTTCACAACAGTGAACTATTCTTTTTTGGAGATGCAAAAGAACAGCAAGCACAATACATATAGCTTTTTCGGTTGTCAGCTAGGCAACTTTCCTTTCCGGTACTTGGATATCCCAATGCATTATAGAAAGCCAAGAAACAGTGATTGGAAGATAATCGAGGACCACTTCGAGAAACGTCTTAGTAGCTGAAAGGGTAAAAAAAACTGTCCACTAGTGCCAGGTTGGTACTCATTAATTATGTGCTTTCTAGCCTACCAATTTTTATACTATCATTTTTTGAGATACCTAAAGGGGTTCGGAAATGATTGGATTTTTATAGATCCTGTGTCTTTTGACAGCGTGACAGCCGTATAAGAGAATATGGGCTAACTAAATGGAACGTAGTCTGCAAGACTAAAGACCAAGGTGGTTTGGGCATCCAGAACCTTAAAAAAAATATTTGTCTCTTGACTATATGGTTGTTCAAACTATTTAATGAGGACGAGGTTTGGCAGTGTCTCTTAAGAAATAATACTTACAAAATAAAACTTTAGGCCAGGTTAAATTGCTTTATGGGGGCTCTCATTTCTGGACTAGTCTAATGAAGGTGAAAAATTATTTTTTCCAACTTGGGGGGTTCAACATTCATAGTGGCTAGCAGATTAGATATTGGGAAGACATTTGGCTTGGAAATACTCCTCTCAACCTTTTTTATACAATGTTGCACAGAGAAAAAAAATGCAATTGTGGCACAAGTTCTCTCCACCTCGCTGCTCAACGTCACTTTCAGGTGAGCTATAATCGGACCGAAATTAGTTGCATGGAATGACTTGGTAAGCTAGGTTGGGATAGTGGTTTTGCATTCCATGTCGGACACCTTCTCATGGTCCTTACACTGAAATGGGCAATTCTCAGTTCAATCGATGTATAAGGTCCTTATGGATTCCAATTGCCATTTTAGACATAAGCACCTTTGGAAGCTTAAGCTGCCAGTTAAAAGTAAAAATTTTATGTGGTTATCTCCTTTTGATTGTCATGTTGCCTGATTTGTTTGACGGGTGATCCACATGGCCTTTAATATTGTTCCACCCACTAGCGTATCATGTTTATAGGTCGATGGCTTAGCAAGTTGGGAAGGGGGCTCTCCTCATGGATTTTAGTTGGAGTGACAGCAATATGTTAGGCTAGATGGTTATACAGAAATGCCATTATTTTTTACAAAATAATATTATATCATTTGAACCAGGTGATCTTCAAGTGCGGCAATTTGCTACGGTCTTGGGCGCTCTTGTAGAAGTTGGAATTCCAGGAAGGTATGGTCTAGGAGAGCAAATGGTTGGAGATCGTGGTGATGGAGTTCTTCTCTACTAACAGTTGGAGTTCATGCAGACGATTGGACGATGTCTAATGCATCATTTGCTATTTTATTTCATCTCGTACTGTTAGTTGGTTTTCTTCGGATATCAGGCTATTTGTTGGTTTTAGATTTTAGCCAGATGGCTCATTCTATTTGTTTGACTCTGTAAGAATGACAATATTTATGCTAGGCTAGGAGATTAATAAAGTCTTCTTTTTCTAAAAGAAAGATTGCAACCTGCATGAAATATTAAATTATTCTTGCTAAAAAAGTTAAGTTATGCCACAACCTTAGTTAAAATGAAGAAACTATGGTACGGCAGTGTGCATGGTTGTTCTGTATGCACCGTAGACACGGATTGAGCACCTCATCTAATGAATGCATGCCATTGTTGGAGAGCACTAAAGACAATGTCACTGAACGACAACTAAATAAGAATGAACGAAAACATCGGTCATTTGATGCAAAGCAAATTCTACGAATATAGATTCATATGCACCACTTTCATATGCACTCCTTCACGAGTTTGTATATTTGAAACATACAAATCTTCGGTATCTTTCACTTCATTTTGGATTTTTCTAGTCTTCGTCTCTCCAATATACATTTTTAACCCTCAGTTTTTCATCTGTATAATAAGAATTAAAAGAGTATAACAAGACAAAAAAACTTAAACATACATGCATCACATATGCACTGACCCAGTGGTCAAATGCTTTCACAAAAGACCTCAATAAAAGATTATACATTCTGAAATTTTTATGAGGCAGACTGTCGGCCGCCTCAAAGGAGATGGTATGTCAAACCTTCGTTTGACTCAATTAATCCAAGTGTCCAGCTAACTGGCTATCGAAACTTTGCCAACTAAGCCCCACAGACAGTCCACGGCTCAAAGTACTAACTGGCAGACAATTTTATTTTTGAAAGTACGCCTGTTGTATATCAACTAAAGTGGGACCAAAGGTCCCACTAGCAAATACATCCCACGGTTAACAAAAGGACAACAAAGAAGAAGAAACTACAAGCAATACCCTTAGAGAGCACATATCGACCATCCAAACAGGTGGGAGGCCACATGTCTCTGACCGACCACGTAGGCATACACGCGTCTTGGTGGGAGATCCACTAGAGATCCACCGTTGACCAGCCTTGCCACTATCGATGATGACGAAGAACAAGATCCAGCTGCCACCAACAAGCAGGAGATGCACCAAGACAAGCAGCCTCTGTGAGACCCATTGTTGTAAGTCTAGAGGATGAGAACACTTCTGACGCGCATACGTGAATGAAGGTGAAGGAGCCGATGCGCCGACTACCGGAATGAAGCCCCTAGAGCGGGCGTGAAACCACGAAGGGGCCTCCAAAAATAGAGGTTGAAGTGGATATGGGTGGAATCGCACAAAGCTCAGTGCCTAAAGCTTGGCTCACATCGGTGCAAAAGAAGAATAGGGGGTGCATCACCGGCACAAGAAAGATCCAAACACCACAATTGAGAGATAAAGCATGGACTAATCCAACCAAACCTCATCCAGCCGCGAGAAAACCTAGCAAGAAGATCCAAACAAAGGTTGTCCACAGAAGATATGAAGAAACTTAGCTAACAACCAACTCAAACATGAGATTTTATTTCCTAGAAAGAAGAAGGTAGGGGATGGAGTAGCATGGGTCGAATTGAAGCACCCCATGGGTGGGTGAACTTGGAAGAGACATAAGCTTCGCCTCTACCACCGCCAGTTTCGTCGGCCACCTTGCCATCACCACGGACTAGAGCCAGCGCTTGGAGGAGGGCAAGAGAGCAGAGCTGGAGCCTGGATCCTGTTTATTAGGCACTAGGCCAGTCTCCACTAGGGTAACTACGTGACTCCATGGATTTATAGGAGGGAGGTGAGACCCCAGCTCCTCTCCTCCTCTCCTCACGCCGGTAGAGCAGACGGAGGAGAGGAGGCACCGGATGGGAGGGGGGAGGAGAGAGAAGAGGAAGAGTGACCTGCCAAAATTGAAAAGTTTAAGATTCTTGCTAGCTATCTTTTCGATACAAAGGTTTAAAACTGAAGTTTAAGTACTCATCACCTCAACACAGGAACATAAGAGATGAACTGCGCATGTTCTCATGTAGTAAAACCACTCATGCAACTCTTCCTTCCCAGTTTGCATACTTGGCCAATTCAATTCAGATTGGCATCGATCATTTGATGCTTACTAAACTGGCATGAGCTAACTAGTTACCGAGAACATGAGGAAAAACTAGCTAGGTGAAAACCCGTGTGTTGCTACACAGTAATAATATGATGTATTAATGATGTATATGAATCTCAGTACAAGCATACAGACAACAAAACCGTCAAAATAATTATATATAACATATTTTTAAATGGTTGAGGGGAGATGGCCTCGCTTGTAAGCACGTTAAAGAGATAGAAAGGTTTTGTGCTTTTCCAACATAAAATTGTACGTGTTGGCCTTCAACTTGTATATGAACAAGTTTTGAGACAAGTGGAAAATATACAAAACGACATCGATAAACTTTTCTGGGGTTTGATGTGGTCTTAAAGGCTTCTTAGGTCCATTATTCAGTAATCCATAATAGAATTTCATCAGATTGGTCATGACAGTACAACTGTACAACTATTTCTTTTCTTCATAAAACAGCGACCTTAACAACGACCACTGTTCCCATCCATTATTGGACCCTTTTCTGACTTCCATATGACTGTCCAGCTATTGTATCTTCTAGATTGTAACTGCAAACCACACACAAAATGCGATCAACAATTAAAGGCAGTGCAAATGACAACCTTCCCCTTGCCCTAATATTCCTCCACCTCCCACGATTAATTAACCCTCAACGGATAACCAGGATTAGCTAGAAGTATACACATGGATCAGCTCCCTCTTCTTGCCAGCGGCTCGAAGGCGGCCACCACTACCACCACCCCATTCTTCCTTGCCTTAGATCACACAGTCTCCATGTCAACTTCACCACCGGAAGGGGCGCCGGCGCCACCGTACCCTGTCTCGGATCCTTCTAGGCACTCCAACAAGCAGAGGGGATCTGAAACAGTCAAGCCAAGATCATGTCGCACCCTCTCTATCCGGCTCTCCTGAGAGTTTTCATAGACTGCCGGAAAGTACGTGTATATCCCCAAACACATGCACAATTTATTGCTGCTTGCTGGTTCTTATTTGTTGGTTGCTGCCTTGAATTTCTGCATTCATTTCCATGAGAATATACTCTTGATTTTGTGTTACCTAAGGTTAGAGCGCCGCCGAAAGTTGTTGGTCGGCTCTCCTCCCTCGCCGACGAGCTCGAGTCGAATTCGGATGACATGCAAGAACACACTACCTCAGACCACATCTTCACTGACGGGCTCTAAAAGTCCACCGCTGACGGGTTCCTCGCCCGTCAGTAACGTCACGTCAGTGGAAGTTCCACTTTCACTGACGGGCACAACGCCCGTTAGTAGATGTGAACTTTCACTGACTGGCGCAACCCGCCTGTCAGCAGAGATGCAGTGCAGGGTGCCTGGCAACATCTTGACAGTGTTTTTCACTGACGGGCGATTATTCTACGCCCGTCAGTGGTGAGTCTTTCCACTAACGTGTACGTTTTGTGTGCCCGTCAGTGAAAGTATGATCACACTTTTTTTATAAAATTGTTTTTGGAAAGGCAATATGAAGAATATGCAGCAATTAATATGATAAATATTAAGCATATGTAACATTTAATATCAGAAATATGAATCACATATACCAAATTAATATCACAAATAGTAAATACACATATAAAAACAAGTTTACAACGAATTAAAACGACAAACAATTGAATTTAACAATGTTTATTCTCACTAGCCCTACTAATCTACGTCTACGACGCTTCGCTAGTACTTGCAGGGCGGCGGGAAGGGGGTAATTGGACTCCCACGTAGAAATCTCCGCTTGGCCGGATGACTTCGTTGTTGATGACATACGCGAAGGTCTTTTGGATGCGGGCAAAGTCCTTCCTCCAGTCGTACTTTTCATCGGCCAGGTCGTGTATGAAGTAATTGAAGTGGTCCTGGTTCCACTGCAGGTTGTGGGATTTGACGAACGCGTCTATGTGAGCACAGACGTAATACCCACATGTAACACTATTTTCCGGCTGTTGCCTGCAAGGGAAGTTGAATTTGTCGATCAGCTTCTTGCTCTTGCTCTTGCTCTCTGCTCCTCCCCCCCCCCGGCAAGTTGTATTCCCAAAAGGCATCTTCCAGAACTTCCTTAATTTCTGAGAAGTCCCGCTTGGCACTTCTTTGGGAATCAAAATAGTATATCATTCTGGAAGGCTTGTGGATGACGATGAGGATCCAGTGGTCGTTGCGTAAAAGGTAACAAAGGAATATAAACAGATAGGGATACGTGATTAAGAAAAGCAAACTAGGAACGCTAGTAAGTAACTTACGGGGTGTTGTATGGCATGAGCAAGTAGTCCTTATCCTTATGGTATATCAATGACTTGGTGATAAAACTTATTAGGACCTGCTTTGCTTCTCGTATATAGTACTCGTTCATGATGACCGGATCGATTATTCCAAAAGCGCAGCTGGGCAGACGCCTAGACTCTTGGGCTTGGTAAAGCGCCCATAGCCTGACGAGCATGGTATCGAGCCGGAAGAGGTTGAACAAAATAAATATATCTTCAAAATTGATGTTGAAGGTGTCATGTTGTCTGTTCAGGAAGAAACCGAAATCTTTAGGCACCTCGACCTTAAAGTGTTGCACATAATCATCCCGATTTCGTGCCCTCATCATGATCGTGTCATGGAGCAGTTTCATCTGCGTGGGCAACCTCTGCACCTCATCATCTGGGAGCAAGGGTTCACCTGCCTCGTACACTAATCGTCGAGGCTTCTTGATGGTTTCGGCAGATGTCTGGAAGGATAAGGCCTTCTTCTTGCTTTCCTTGCTTGCCTCCTTCGCAGCGGTGCCGCCCCGCCTGTGTGGTCTTTTTCTTTTCCTCTCCAGCTCCGGAGAGGAGGCCCTCTTGCCTCCCGTCAACGCTTCGCCCACTGCAGCATTGAGCGTGCTTGGAGATAAGACCTTCTTTTCCGCTGCGCTGGGGTCATGGCGATGCTTGGAGCGCTTTTCACGGGGCGGCGAGTCCTTCTTGGGTTGCTCCTCCTCCTGGGACGGAAGGATCGTCGTGTGCTGCTGCCCGGCAAGATCGTCGTCCCGATCATCGAACGAAACCGGCGTCCTGCACACGCCGAGCGGAGATAGGCCGGCTCCGGCTGATGGAGAGGGGATAGTTGACGTACTAGGAGAGGACACCCTGAGGATAGTTATCTGGCTCTTCGGTCACAGGATGTAGTACCCCTTGTAGTCTCCTAGCTTCGTGACATCCTCTTCAGGGGCGATAGGGACTGCGACGTCACTGAACTCGGCGACAACGCGGTCCACCTGCACCCTCGCCATGTGGGAAGGTATTGCAACGTTGTGGCATGTCGCGCCCTCCGCCGTTGGGAAGACTAGGCCGTGTGCAACCGTCTTCTTCATGCCAGGCAAAGGGATTGTGAGGTGGCATTTCGTGGGGCCCTGCATAATAAACAATGTGTCGAATTAGAGCATTGTTATCTGCACAATTCTATTAATTAGAGCCCTCATATAAGTGATTCATGGTGGCGACGAAACTTACAGCGATGTCTTCGACGGGACTTGGCGACTCGGGGGCATTGTCGGAGGCTGAGGCACAGCTGCTCCATCCAGCAGGATAGGAGCCCTGATGTTCATGAGGATGGACAGGTGGCCGAGACACATCGTAGCCTCTAGACGCTAAAAATTCTTGGGCCGCCAACTTGCCAGCCTCCTGGGCTGCCCTTATCATCTCTTGCATTAGAGATGTTTGCCTTCCTGGGGAAACACTGCGTCCCAGATAGCCCCGCTCTTGATCCCTCGGATACGCCCTGTCTTCTCCCTCGTCCCTAGAGCCTTCGAGAGATGGTCTTCCCGCCTCTGGCTCTGGACGGATTCCTGGGAGCTGGCAGGCTGCTGGGACAGCTGCCTCTGCAACGTAAACGGCACAACGTACGGACCGTTAGCGAACTAGAAGCACAACAGTATATTCGAAGAAGACATCGGATTTAGATTTTACCAATCTTTCGGAGACCGCCTGAAGCTTAGGGTCCGTGATGATAGGAGTCCCAGTGGCTGGGTCCGAAACTGTGTGCGCCCTCATCCAGATCTGGGCGCGTTCCTGCTCGATATCGGCGAAGGGAACCGGTTTCCCAGCCGCTATCAACGCGGCGTCCTCTTTCTCCCAGATCGGTCTCTTCCCAGGAACACCTCGGCTACCAAGGTGGTGGGGGAATTTGTTCTTCGCGCGCAGCTCCTTCACCCGGCGACTCTTCTCCTTGAATTCGTCACTCTTCTTGTCCGCAACGAACTCCTCCCGGTGTTCGAGTTCTACCTTTGGCCATTTCTATTTGATTACAGTATCGAAATCGGCGTCTAGCAGTTTCCTTACTTCATATCGCCATGTCCTTAGCACAGCATACATGATGCTGTCCGCTTTTCTTCGGACTCTTTCCTTGTCAGCCTCTGGGACAGCATACTTATCCCAGAGCTTGTCGAAGAGGACCTTTTTCTGGCCGTCCGTCATTTTCTTGAAGTCCTGACATGTGATCCTGACATGCTCGCGGATGATGCACCCGCATGTGTTGCTGAACGACTTCGCAACCTTCTCGGGACTTGCAGGAACACCTGTCACGCCGACTCGAGTGACGATGAATGTCTCGTTCGTCAGCTGGTTCCCTCCTCTAGGGTTGTACCATCTCTTCGGCTTCTCTGCTGTTGACGACGGCTCCGGCGCCTCCTGTTCCTCTGATCCTGACTCGCTTGATCGAGAAGCGTCTGACGAGCTAGACGCACTCTCCTCATCTCGCGCCATGGCTATTTCAGGTGCCGAAGGTACATCCCCCGCCTCGACGGCAGGTTCACTGGCCGGCTCAGGGGCTGTTTGATCGGTTAGGAGCGGGGCGTCAATAGGGGCCGCCACGTCTAGGGGCGCCGCACTGTCATCATCTACGCGGGCTACTTCCCGTGTTGGCGACGAGTCCATTTTCCGATATATTAAGAAAATGAAACAAGGGCCCACCTATCAGCAAAGGACAGTTCCAAGCATGGTCGTGTGCTATTACTACATTAAAATGCATGCACCAAAGATGGTACTGCTTGAAAGTAATTTAGCAAAGAATCTTACAGTTTGATTCAGTCATTGCTTCTAAAATTTTATTCATACTACATCAAAGCGTCAAAACATTCTGCGCCATATTGGCACAGAACTGCAAACACACTAGCACATTTGCTCTAATTTAGGATGAGTCAAAATCATTTGTTCATCCCTTAAAAGATTATAATCTGTACATTGTACATCAATCGATCCGACATATCCTTGCATTCTAGCCTCAGAACTGTTTGATTGTTTGCATGCAAATAAACACTAAGCAAAAAACAGGCTTAATGCCAGATACTCAAATACTAACCAATCCCAAGCAGCCAGAGTTGCCCTCTCCTTTTAACGATATCATACCTTCCTTTGCATTGTTCCAAAGAAAAGAGAGATAGAACAACCAAAGTTACTACAGTAGTCATAGACATCAAGGCAGCTGGAACTCCACGAGAAACCACTTTCACCTAGATGGCTTCAATTGCAAACATGAACAGTTTGGACAACGACAGATGACCATACAAACAAACTAGGTTATATGCAGTAAGATGAGTGGAGAACCAAGCAAGAGGAAAAAACTGAACATATTACATTGCAAAATTGCATATTACATTGTTAGAAAATAGTTCCACCAGTCACATCGCAAAATTGCATATTACATTGTCAGAAAATAGTTCCTAACAACTGAGTGAATAAAAACACAAAACGTGATCTAATCAACTAAATATCGGTGAATACAGAAGATAGAAAAGCTCACTGAGATGTGGGACTGGATGTGGAGTTGCTAGCAGCACTATTGCTTTTAATCTGGCACCAAATAATAAGATCAACAGAAATATATTAGGCCATACTAAGTCCCAACTCCTCGAAACTGAAAAATGCCATTACACAAAACTAGTTTGGATCAATGCCATTGCAATTTTTCAATACACAGCAAGAAAAGAGGACGGGGAACCGGGGGGCGGCACCGACCGGGGGTCCTCGGGGCAGCGGCACCGACCGGGGAACGGGGCGGCGGCGGGGCTAGGGCGCGGGCGGCACCGACGGGGGCTCGGGGCGGCGGCGCCGAAGGGGGTCGGGGAGGCGGCGGGGCCGGGGCTCGGGGAGGCAGCGGGAGCTCGGGGCGGCGGCGCGGCAGCCTGGCGGCGGGGGTAGGGCGCGGGCGCTCGCGGCTGGTTCCAAACTTAGAACACGCGAGAGACGAATGCGCCAAAAATTTGGCCAAGTGCTAGTTAAGTAGGGCGGCAGAATCACTGACGAGCACACCAAGGTGCCCGTCAGTGGAAGTTAACACGGAGTTTCACTGACGGGCATATGAATACACGCCCGTCAGTGGAAGTTCACATCCACTGATGGGCACTAAAAACTTGCCCGTCAGTGAATTAAAATTAGGGTTTGCGCCGCATGCTCCACTGATGGGTGCGCATTAATTTGCCCGTTAGTGAAAGTTTTTTAGATTTGTTAGTTTCGACATTTTCTCTTGTTGACCTACTTTTCTATACTCCTAAACCCATGTGTACTCCTGCATGCTTTATGTTACGCACTACATATTTTTACTTGTATTCCGAATTTCATATATTTAATCTTCGACTGAATTAAGGTGGCTGAATTCTTGCGACAAGCAACTCAATCGTACCTTTGAACTGATGATTACTAGCGAAAAGAAAATACACAAAACTCTGAACATACACAATACTCTGAACATGCAACACGTGCCTAGCTATTTCACAAAATTCCGAACATATATAATATATTAACCATTCAATTCACTAAAATGATATTATTACATATTGTTTGACATAATCTGAATTGATCGGAAACCTAGATTTCATCGTCTTCGACACACTTCTCAATAGTACTTCTGATCTTCTTGGTGGTTTACGTCGGGCCTTCGTCGTGGCTGTGTCTTATGTACGTGCACGCATCCTGAGAACTTTTGTGCCTCTTGCTCGTTCGATCATCAATATCTTCTTCTTCTGTGTCCGGATCATCGAACTGGTCGTAGTCCTCTTCGTCAACTACGCCATCGACTCTGACAATACTCCTTTTCCCTTTCCTCACGACAACGCGCTTCTTATTCTTCGGATCTGTTATGTAGAACACTTGGGCGAGCTATTTGGCTAATACTCATGGCTCATCTTTGGGACTGATTGATTTGACTTGTCGTGACTCCATAGGGATCGATGGAGGTATCACCATGGTACTAGTATTCATATCTTCGATTCTGACGTCTTTCGCCCATCTGACACGAAACATGGGGATCTTGGTCACGGTGTAGTCAAGTTCCCATATCTCTTCGATCACGCCGTAGTACCTACACTTCTTGCCATGATGACCAGTTCTAGACTCCTGCGTTACACCGTAGTTCTGGTACGTACTGCGCCGGTCTTGAGCCTCGGTATAGAATGTGTATCCGTTGATATCATACGATTGCCACGTCACGACTTTGCTATCGGGTTCTTGTGACAACATTTGGACGGTTTCTTCTTCTCTATTTGTCGGCTCCCTTTCGTACCAGTAGTCCTTTAGCCACCGGGAGAACTTTGCGTTATGTTCTTTCGTGAGCGCAACTGTGCCCTTTTTCGGATTCGCTTCGTGCAACTGTTTCATGTGGATCTGAATATAAGGCAGTACCACAGCCAAGTGTTGCAGCACCATGAAATGTGCTCTGTTGTAGTCATCTGATCTTTCTGATCGATACACATGTAAATTTTTATGCCCGATCGCACCTTTACCATCGAGCCTGCCTGTGTGACGCGAAATTGAAACACCTATAGGTTTTTGATCACGCATGTAATCCGTGCAGAACTCGATGCCCTCTTCGGTAACATAGCCTTGGATGATGCTACCTTTCGGATGCGCTCTGTTACGAGCGTAGTGCTTGATAACCCCATTGTACCTTTCAAACGGGTACATGTTGTGCAAAAACACGGGACCAAGGTCCAGTATCTCCGGGACGATATGGATCATGAGATGTACCATGACATCAAAGAATGCTGGAGGGAAATACATCTCAAGTTCGCATAGTATGACAGTGATCTCAGCCTTCAGTTTCAGGCAGCGTTGCACCGTGATTGACTTCTGACAGATAGTGTTGAAGAAGTTACAAAGATCCGTGATGGTCTTGCGGACACCTGGCTCCATGACACCCGTAATTGCGACAGACAGTATCTGTGTGATCATCACCTGGCAGTCATGAGACTTCATGCCAATAAGTCGATGAGTCTTCATGTCAATAAGTTTTCGGATGTTTGCGGAGTAACCCGAAGAAACTTTGACACCATAGAGGCATTCGCAGAGGCTATGGAGCTCGTCTTTACTCAGAGTGTAGCAGGCAGCAGGACAGCTGGTCTTGACTCTGATACCATTCTTCCCCGTCTTGGTTGTTTCTCTGGTTGCCCACAGCTCAGGTCTTATATTCATGTGTTGCATGTCTGCTCGTGCCTTCGGCCCATCTTTTATCTTGTCCGGAATATTGAGCAAGAGACCAAGCAAGCTGTCGCAGATATTTTTCTCGACATGCATTACATCAATGCTGTGACGTTTGTCTAGGTGAGGCCAGTAAGGCAATTCCCAGAAAACAGATTTCTTTTTCCAGACGCCCTTTACCGGCGGTTGTTTCTTTCCTTTTCCTGGCTCAACTTCATCCATTTCATTCAAGAGATCATAGATTTCTTGTCCGATCTTCTCGCGAGGCTTTGGACGGATTTCTTTTGTTCCATCGAACCTTTCCGTGTCCTCTCTCCATGGGTCGTTCATGGTCAGCCACCTTCGGTGTCCCATGAACATGATTTTTCTAGAGCCCTCTAAGAAAATACTCGTCGTTTCTTCCATGCACCTAACACATGCTTCGTATCCTTGGTGCACTGACACGCGTTGTGAACAACAGGCCTTTCAGAGTGAACAACTCTTCTCTGTCCGCGTCCCAGACCTGAGCCCCTTCTTCCCACAGCGTAGCTAGTTCGTCCTTCAGTAGCTGTAGATACACGTTAAGATCCAATCTAGGTTGTTTGGCCCTTGAATGAGAATAGACAGGTGCATGTACTTCCGCTTCATGCACAACCATGGAGGGAGGTTATAGATCCAAAGAACAACGGGCCATGTGCTGTGTCTGTTGCTCATATTGCTGAATAGATTTATTCCGTCCGTACTCATACCAAACCTGATATTTCTCGGATCACTACCGAAATCTGGGTATTCAGCGTCGATTGCCCTCCACTGACAAGCATCGGCTGGGTGTCTCAACACCCAGTCCTTTCTTCTCCCCTCTTCGTGCCAACGCATCAGCTTTGCCTCCTTCTTATTACCGAATAAACGCTTCAGACGGGGGAGGACTGGAAGGTTCCATACAACCTTTGCAGGGGCACCACTCGTCACTTCTTCCTCATCATCGTCTTGGTTTCTGCCCCACTTATATCGAGATGTGTTGCACACCGGACATTTGTACAGCTCTCTATACTCCCTGCGATAAATAATGCAGTCGTTTCGGCAAGTGTGGAGTCTCTCTACATCCAATCCAAGTGGGCAGACCACCTTCTTGGCTTCCTCGGTGCTCGTAGGCAACACGTTCTCCTTTGAAAAA
Source organism: Stipa capillata (assembly GCA_019208055.1). NCBI lineage: Eukaryota > Viridiplantae > Streptophyta > Magnoliopsida > Poales > Poaceae > Stipa > Stipa capillata. The sequence goes on from JAGXJF010002528.1 coordinate 37,724, forward strand.
ACCGTCGCGAGGTAAGCCAGCATCTCATCGAAGCTTGCGTCCGGACAGTTGTGGGCTGCCTTGATCCTTAGAAGTTCTAGCGTGACTGACAGACGCGTGTGCTCAGGATCGCAGGTGGGATACAACGGTTTTGTCGAGTCTTCCATCAGTTTCGCAAACTTTGCGACCTCTCTTTCATCCTCGGGGTCTTCGACCACCTGGTCCGCCATGTGACTGTCCCTCAACATTTCAGCCAAATTGTTCCCCGCCTCTCCCGTCAAGTCATCCCTACATTCCGAAATATGGTCTTCATCTTCTTCTGCGTCTCCATGTATGGCCTCTTCTTCTAAACATTCAAGAGTAGCTAAAATTTCTGCCTCCTCCTCACCGTGACTTGTCCAACGTGTATAACCTTTCATGAAACCTTTAGTCAACAAGTGTAGCTGCAGCATGCCTCTCTCCCTGAATATTATCGTGTTCTTGCATACAGAACACGGACAACACATCTTGTTCGCACCCTTTTTCTCCCTATCTTCCTCGGCCACATTTAAAAACCCATTCAGAGTATTGACGAAACTCCGTGTTGCCCTTTCGCCGTACATCCAACTTCGATCCATTGATCCCTACAACAACAAACTGATTGATTATAGTCCAATTTAACAGAACAAACACAAAATTTATTCTTTTCTTTCATGTACTACATCGTACCAAAGAGAGCTCGCTAGCTAGGGCCGTCAAGGAGCGGACTCGAGAGAGAGGAGGGGAGGGGAGAGGAGGGAAGGAGGGAAAATGGGTGGAGAGGAGTAGGGGGGGTTAAAAGAAATCTAGATATAGATTGAGGAGGGAGGGAGGGAGGGAGGGAGGAGGGGAGGGGGAGAGAGAGGGAAAAAGGGGTGCAAATTAAGGAGGAGGGACAAGATTGATCTAGATCTAGATCTAGAGGAGGAGGTAGAGAGGAGGAGGGAGGGAGGAGGGGGAGGAGGCTAAAGGGGGAGAAGATGGAGGAGGCTAAGGGAAAAATTGGCAAAAAATGGGGAGAAAGGAGGCAGCAAATGGCCGGAGTTTGCAGCTGGCCGTTTGAGGCGCACGAGCTCAACAGCCAGCTGCAGGCGCAAGCACAATTTATAGTCGCAGACATATCACTGACGGGCACTACATAATCCACCCGTAAGTGATAAGCATGCCACGTAGGCATTCCTGGGAGCACACTTTCACTGACGGGCACAACGTCACCCGTCAGTGGAAAGCCAACAATCACTGACGGGCAAGTTAGTTTAACTTGCCCGTCAGTGTAGGCATGTGTCAGTGGAGAAGCCAGGGTGGGCCACCGTTTCGACTTTTACTGACGGGCACTACATGACCCGTCAGTGAAATGACAACCATCACTGACGGGCACTTATAATGCGCCCGTCAGTGAAGATTTGTGTCAGTGGAGAGGCCAGGTTGGCATTCCGTTCCCACTTCTACTGACGGGTCTTTTTTGTGCCCGTCAGTAGAAGTTGGCCGTCTGCTCCAGTGCGTGACCATCGCTTATGGGCCCGGGTTTGCCCGTTAGCGATTCATCTAATCAGCGACGGGTCTCGGAGTGCCCGTCAGTGATTGTCTTGTAGCAGAGATCATTTCTGAGGTAGTGACAGCTGGCGGACCCAGAGCTCGACCAGTTCATGGTAACAAGTTATATATATTATTTAGCTGGACCTTATCTGTAGTTGTAATATTGCCGTGAAGTTTTTCCAAAATAAAATACTTAGATAGCTGCATGCATATACTTTGTGTGTGTGTGTGCAGGAGACCTACTGTGATATGTTGGTGAGGTACAGTCACGAGCTCACTAGACAAATCCAGGAAGCAGATGAGTTCTTCCGGAGCATGAAGGCACATATCGACTCGTTTGCATTAGGTGCGCATGCTTAATTACACTAAGTTACTCTTAAGCATGGAGTTCCAGACTCCTTGATCAACATGACACATTCCTGGTTAACAAGGGGATATCACACATGGTTTTGAACTCAGAACAATCTATGATAAGTAGATAAAGCAGATGGTTGACAGCGTTAAAAGTGAACCATGACGATTTCACTTACAAACCGTCTACGATAGGTTTTAACAAAGACGGTCTTTAAAAATCATCTGTAATTGGACGTCTTGAATAACCATATTGGTTGTGCCCCTATTTGTTAACAAAGGACATCCTCACCCCTAGACTCCCTTGATCCCAATACCATTTGCATTCATGCACTTTTGATATTAGGTAAACTGTAAATACACTACCGCACCATGTCTCCACATACTCCTTCCAGTTCACAAAAAGATCATGATTTGGGCAAGGGTCCAATCAAACTCTAGAAGCTTTGACCATCTATACTTTCTAAAAATATTTAGATTAGACACTTGAAAACTATATTTGTTAATTTGTCTTGGAACATACTTTCCTAAAAATCATAATTTTATTATATTTTAGAAATGTTAGCTCACCTTCCTCCCTAAACTATTTCTGGGCTTACTTAACCCCCTAAATTATTTGAAAAAGACAAAATCACGTCTAGAAGTTTTGAAATGATCTAAAAAAATCCACACATGTAGGCAATGGGGTGAAATATATACATGTAAATTTTGGTCAAAAAGTATGACATTCTATGACCTACAGAAATTTGTTACTATACAAATTTTTTTTACATGGCGTAAAATATCATATTTTTTAGCCAAAATGTATATGTATATACTTCACCCTGCGACCTATATGTACGAATTTTTTTCCAGATTTTTTCGAAACTTCTCGGTGCGATTTTATTGTCCCAGTAACCGGATGGGGGGTAAAGAGCTCCCAATTCAAATAGTTTAGAGGGTTAAGTGAGCCCAAAAATAGGTTGGGTGGGAGTGAGCCAAGCCAATATTTCAGGGAAGAAATATAGACTTTTTTCTATTAAAAATTAGTGGTCAAAATTATGTTTTGGATACCGTATCAATGCCGAAAACGTCAGTTTATCGTCGTCTGGAAGGAGTATTAAGCCTGAATGAATTTACATATGCATGGAAATGTTGATATATAAGAAAATATGCCATGTATAATTACTCGTTGAACTTTACACGACCCTTTATCAGTTTTCTTAATTTCCAACAGTTCAAAATCGTGATTTATTCTCTATTTTCCATTCGGAGGAGTTGTAAAACCTTTTCCTTTCCCTTTACTGATTAGGCTCTGTGCTACTGATTTTTAGTTGCCGTACAGCCCTTGCTAGAGCTTGCATGTGTAGAGTCAGGAAATGGGGTCCCGTAGACACGTGTTGCAGCAGTCAGCCGACCACCATCTGGCAAAGCGGCTGGTGGTGCCTACCACGGTTGTCAGAGTCAGAGTTGGAACACACGGCCGGGATACAGGACTCCTAGAAACAACGGCAGATACAGGCCGATGCACCACGCGAGAGTTCATTAATACATGCCGATCTCCCGGTGGACGCGCGCGCGCGGTGGCCATCAGTTCGCCAGCAACTCTGCACGGGGCGTAGTCGCTGCGGTTGCAATGCGTAGGCATCATGTGCATGCCTGATCGAAATGTTTTCTGACGCTGGCCCGTACGGCCGATTATTAGCTAGCTCATTTTTCCTGCATGTATGATTGGATGGATATAGGATTAGCTTAATTTGGAAGAGATAATGATGAATTCGCTGTTGAATGGTGGTGGTGGGGTACGTGCGATTGTTTTTTGTTTGGATTAAATTTTCTGATCGTCATTGGCTATTATCTGGATCGCCGATATTTCAAGCAGATGACAACAGCTGCGAAGATGAGCAGGAGACCGGCGACGTTGCTGTCCTGACGGCGATCACCAGTCCTTCCGGTGAGGACAAGGAGCTGAAGAACCAGTTGTTGAACAAGTACAGCGGCTACCTGAGAAGCCTCTGGAGGGAGCTCTCCAAGAAGAAGACGAAAGGCAAGCTGCCGAAGGACGCGCGCCAGAAGCTCCTGCACTGGTGGCAGCTGCACTACAGATGGCCATACCCATCAGTACGTACTACTACGAAGCACATCGACAATGGTATCATGCCGTGTTCGACGCACGGTTCATGCACGCATGTCGTAGAGCTTGGTGTATGTAAAAGAGCTTTGCAACGATGGCGTTCCAGGAATTGGAAAAGGCGGCGTTGGCGGAGTCGACGGGGCTCGACGCGAAGCAGATCAACAACTGGTTCATCAACCAGCGGAAGCGGCACTGGAGGCCGACGCCGCCGGCCGCGGACTACAGGTTGCAGCACACGTACGGCGCTTCGTCGAGCAGCTCTTCTGCCGCCCTCTGCATGGAAGGGCAGTGCTTCAGCGGAGGAAGTGGGTATCCGCGCGGTGGTCCGTGAAGACCGTGATCAATGGACCGCATGCATGTCCGGCCGACATGGTGCTCCCGGTGTGCGTGCATGGATGCATGGATGCCATATATACACACATACAGAACATCCATGGTGTTGGTGTGCTCTGCCTATACAGCGATTTGATCTCCTTGCTCGAGAAGAACAGTGTAACCCTCCGTTTCTTGTATTCATAGATTGGTTGTGTACATATACACTTACATGAGAGAAGTACAAGGGAGAGGGAGAGAGCGCGTAACAGGAATACAAGGTAGTGCCGTGCATGCCGCGCAGCGTGTGTGGTGACCATGCTCACCGCGCACCGGACGTCAGTGCAGGCGTGGCCCGTGAGACGTGCTCCTAGTTGTTGGGGTGACCCAATACTGCCTTTCCAACAGCCCCCGCAGCCGAAACGTGGTCTGCACAAACGTTGCGGCTGGATCCAAAATCTGTGAACACGTTCTACAGCTGCCTCTTCGTGAAGATGTCCGCAAAGTGCGAAGATGTTGGCACGTGTAGGACGCGCACCTCGCCGAGAGAATCAGAGAAACATGCTCCTGGACGAAGTGGAGATCGATTTTCACATGCTTGATGCGTTGGTGCTGAACGGGATTGTTGGAGAGGTACATGGCGTTCACGTTGTCGCAGTAGACAATGTTGGCGCGCGGCGGAGGACGGCAAAGCTCATGGAGAATTTGTCGTAGCCAGCAAGATTCCAAGACGGTGTTGGCCACCGCCCTGTACTCCGCTTCTGCAATAGATCGGGAGACTGTGTTCTGGCGTTTAGACGACCAGGACACGAGGTTGTCGCCGAGGAAGACGTAGAACCCGGAGGTGGACTTGCACGTGTCGCAGCACCAGACCCAATCAGCGTCTAAGCCACCAAGTCGCTGGATAACGAGCGAAGCAGTTGGAGTCTGAGATGTGTAGTGTCGCGTAGATAGCATAAAATGAGTTTGATGAGTTGATAGTGGCTTTCGCATGGATCATGCATGAATCGGCAGCATTCTGGACAACATAGGACAAGTCTGGCCGTGTCGAGGGTAAGGTATTGAATGGCGCTGCTGAGGGTGCAATAAAGGGAGGAATCCTTGAATGGAGGGCCATCAGCAGCAGAGAGTTTGGATCTACTATTATAGAACTGGTCATTCAAGATCCCTCATCTCAGGCGGATCACTAAAATCCATCTCTGTTATAATAGATCATAGGCAGTTCACAACAAGAAACGTCTGGGTTAACTCGTAGATATGCGAACCACCTGTGATGACAAGTTATCACAAGCGACATATCACAGGCGGTTTTAAACAAGTTATCACAGGCGACATATCACAGGCGGTTTTTGTTATAAGGTGTCCATTTATTACAGTCTGTCAGACCGAGCTCCTTGTCTTCAATGTTTTGTTCTTACACACAGCAACAGTGGCGGCGGAGCTCTTGCGATTTTTCAGTTTGAAGATTGAATTGAGCCCGGAAACTTTGGATTTGGAGAGGATATTGCATATCTCTTTCATATTGGTGATCTAAGGTTAGTGATTGGTTTAAAAGTTTCATTAATTTGCTAGATGTAATGTGGTAAAGAGAGAAAATGTAGATTTAGCTAGGCTATGGCAAATTTTATTTGGCTTTCTTGAATTTGAGGTATAAATTGGTTTCAATTACTATACGAGAATGTGGCTAGCAAATTTATGGTGGCAAAATGATATATTTGAGTGGTTTAGATTTTATGAAATAGAGAGATGTGTACATATAGCATATAGTACTTTATTATTTTAGAATTGATTTATCTTGTCTTTTAAAAAGATGTTGTAATTGTTGAAAGGTTGTATGGAATGAAATTTTAAGAATGCTTTGATATAGTAAAAACCCACGCATTAATGGCATGATTAATTAAAATTTTGTTTATCAAGTAAGTCATATGTTAAGTTGTATTTGTCGTCAATAAATTGTAATTATTGGTAGGTCATATCTTCGTGAACGAAATAAAATATTGGTAATAATTATTCACATGTAGTAAAAACCATACTGACATAATAATTGTTGGTCGTGAAATAAAAAAACTATTGGTAATTATCACTTACATGTAGTCAAAACTGAATTGTAATGATAATATTAACTAATATTATATCGATTAATTGGTACACACTTTGTGAGCCTCAATATTGTATATGAAATAATTAAATTTATTTAATTTGTCCTGTAGATGGATAGAAACTGGATGTATGATGGTAACCACTCAAGTGAACAGTACCTTAGTGGCATATCAGATTTCATAAGAGTCGCGAAAGAGCATAAGTTGAACAGAGGGGAACAATATATTTGTTGTCCATGCAAAGACTGCGAAAATGTACACATGTTTGCGAACTCAGAGCAGATCCAAGATCACCTAATTCGTAGGGGTTTCATAGAGCGTTACACATGTTGGACAAGTCACGGTAAGCAGTAGACAATCTAGGAAGGTGGTAATGACGACATCACGGAGGAAGACAATTATATGGTAAATGATGTCGATTATGATTCAGATGAAGAAATATCGTCGGATGATTTTTACCATTTAGATGAGATGTTCCGCCATGTAGAAGGAAACCGTAATACGCAGGAGTACGAGAAATTCAAACTCTTGATGGGGGACTCGGAGAAACCTTTGTTTGAGAGATGCAAGGGTATGTACACGAAACTACCATCAGTACTTGAATTGTTGAAACTAAAGGCAACCAACGGGTGGTCAGACAAAAGTTTCACAGAGTTGTTAGGTCTCATAGCGGACATGCTTTTAGAGGGAAACGAGTTGCCTAGAAGTACGTATCAAGCGAAGAAGGTTCTTTATCCGTTGGGAATGGAAGTACAGCGAATACTGCTTGTTCGAAGGACTGTATCCTCTTCAGAAAGGAGTTGGCAAACCTCCACGTATGTTCGGTATGCAAGTCGTCCCGATACAAGCGTAAGGAGAAAGGCGTCCAAGATGAGGGGGACAAGGCTGTTGTGTTGGCACGCTGATAAGCGCAAGAACGACAGAAAGCTTAGACATCCTGCTGATTCTATCCAGTGGAGAAACATTGATAGAAAATTTAAAGATTTTGGGAGGGAACCAAGAAATATATGGTTTGGACTGAGCACGGATGGAATGAACCCTTTCGGAAACATGAGCAACCGTCATAGCACTTGGCCAGTGAATTTGTATATTTATAACCTTCCTCCTTGGTTGTGCATGAAGCGGAAGTACATTATGATGACGATACTTGTGCAAGGACCAAAGTAACATGGGAACGATATAGATGTTTACCTAGAGCCATTGATGGAAGATCTCATGAAATTGTGGACCCATGGGAAAGATGTATTTGATGCTCATAAGCAAGAGAACTTCAATCTGCGCAGCTTATTATTCTGCACGACAAATTATTATCCAGCCCTTGCTAACCTTTCTGGGCAGAGTGGCTTAAGCATTCGGGGAAAACCGTGTACATGCGTCACCATAGGTTCCTTCGAAGAGACCATCTGTACTGTCGAATGAAGGAACAATTCAACAGACAAATCGAGGACGGTACACCTCCGAAGCAATTTAGCGGTACGGAGGTACATGATATGGTAAAGGATATAAAAGTTACACACGGGAAAGGAAGCAAAATAAAGGCTACACGTGAGAAGGCTGTGTGGAAGAAGAGGTCGATATTCTGGGACTTACCCTATTGGGAGCACCTGCAAGTTCGTCACTGCATCGACGTCATGCACGTAGAAAAAATGTATCTGATAGCATTATATGTTTGTTATTGAATATGAAGGGAAAAACTAAGGATGGCGTCAAAACAAGGCTTGACTTGTTGGACATGGGAATCAGAAAAGAGTTACACCCGAAAGAGACTCAAACAGGATGCATGTTCTGCGAACCTGCCTGCTATACTCTGTCAAGGGCTAAGAGAAAAGAGTTGTGCTAGTTCCTACACAGTGTTAAGTTCCGACCGGTTACTCCTCGAACATACGAAAACTTTTTTTAATGGAAGAGTTAAAATTAATTGGGATAAAGTCTCACGATTGTCATGTATTGATCACTCAGCTACTCCCGATTGCTATTCGGAATATCTTACCTATCAAGGTTCGAGAGATAATCATGAGATTATGTAGCTTCTTTAACACTATATCTCAGAAAGTCATCGATCCCATGGAACTAGATGCTCTTCAAGAGGAGGTGTGAAAACTTTTTGCCAACTTGAGATGTATTTTCCTCCTTCGTTCTTCGATATCATGGTGCATCTTACTGTGCATCTTGTGAGAGAGGTAAAGTGGTGTGGACCTGTGTTCCTTCGAAGCATGTACCATTTCGAGAGATACGTGGGGAATTCTAAAACATTTCATACGTACACTACTGTAGCTTGACCTTCTGCTAAACCATCTCCACTGACGGGCGCAGAAGAGCCCGTCGTTGGAGGAGCTAACCGCTGACGGACGCAAAAGGAACCGTCAGTAGAGGACAGAGCTAGGCTGGACGTGAGGACCTCCACTGACGGGCACATAAGCCGCCCGTCAGAGCAGATGCAACCCGGGAGCAAAAAACCTTATACAGATGACGGGCATCTCCATTGACGGGCACTCTTTAACCGCCCGTCAGTAGAGATGTTATTTCCGCTGACGGGCACCGCAGTTGTCCGTCAGCGGTGATTGTTCCAGGGCTGACTTGACACGTGCGCATTACCGCTGATGGGCCCTTTATATGTGCCCGTTAGTGGTATGTTTCCTTGTATAAAATCACAGAGGCGGCGCTCGCTGCTGGCTAGTGCTCGCGCGCCAACTGGCCAGCAGCGAGCGCCGCCGCCGCCAACCCCCCGCTGCGCCGCCGCCGCCAACCCCCCTCCCACCAACACTTCCCTCTCCCCAACCCTTCTCCTCTCCCTCCTTTCTTCCATTTCTTGAGATCTAGATCTAGATCTAGAGATCTTGAGCTATTTTCAATCCCAAACTCTCCCATTTCTTCATTGAACTCTAGATCCCCCTCTCTCTCCAACACACATCTCTCCCTCCTCCTCCTCCTCTCACTCTCTCCAACCCAATTATATCTAAAATCTATCCCTCCTCCTCTCACTCGGTAATAATGCTCTCTTTGGAATAATGATATATAAAAAGTGTTTTTTTCATCTTGTATATGTATTTAATGTGATTCCCGGTCATCACTGATTAGTTTCGTGTCGTAGGGATCGATCGATGGATCGCAGTTGGATGTACGACAACCGGGTGACAGAGAGTTGGGCTACGGCTTTGAATGAGTTTCTTAATGTCGCCGAGTGAGATACGAGGAGAAAAGGTGGCACGAAGATTTGTTGTCCGTGTCGCGATTGCAAAAATTTGGTAATGTTCGATACAAGAGGGAGGGTGACGGTACACCTGGCGCTTAAGGGTTTCATGCCAGGTTATACACGTTGGATATGTCACGGTGAGGAGGAGGAAGATCAAGTGTTACAGCAAGATACCGAACATGGAGAAGACGATGAAGACGAGGGGAGTTTTGAATCTAAACCCGAAGAAGAAACGGGAAACAATCCGATATGGTGCAGGACGTTCATATGGTGGAGCAGGTGGTGCTAGATCCTGAGGATGAAAGAGAGGCTGCTAAGTTCACGAGACTAGTTGAAGACCCGCAAACCCCGTTGTATACCGGTTCCGATCCAGAACACACGCGTCTGTCAGTCACGCTGGAACTTCTAAGGATCAAGGTAGCCCACAACTGTCCGGACGAAGGTTTCGATGAGACATTGGCTTTTCTTGCAAAAGTTTTTCCAAAAAACAACTTGCTGCCTACGAGCACCGAAGAAGCCAAGAAGGTTGTCTGCCCTCTTGGGTTAGAGGTGCAGAGGTTCCATGCGTGTCCGAATGACTGCTTTATTTACCGCAAGGAGCACGAGAAGCTGTACAAGTGTCCCACGTGCAACACGTCCAGATTCAAGAGGGGTAGAAACCAAGCCGATGATGAGGACCCAGTGACGAGTGGCGCTCCAGCAAAGGTTGTATGGTATCTTCCGGTCCTTCTCCGTTTGAATCGTTTATTCACTAACAAGAAGGAGGCAAAGCTGCTACGTTGGCACGCCGAGGGGCGAAAAACTGATGATGGAATGATGAGACACCCTGCCGATGCTTCGCAGTGGAGGGCAATCGACGCACAATACAATGATTTCGGAAAAGATCCGAGGAATATCAGGTTTGGTATGAGTATGGACAGGATCAATCCATTCGGCAACATGAGCAGCAGACACAGCACTTGGCCCGTGGTTCTATGGATATACAACCTTCCTCCATGGCTGTGCATGAAATGAAAGTATATACACCTCTCTATTCTCATACAAGGGCCGAAGCAACCTGGGAACGATCTGAACATGTATAAACAATTATTGTTCGAAGAACTAGCTACACTGTGGGAACCAGGGGCCCAGGTCTGGGATGCATACGAAGAAGAGTACTTCAATCTGAAAGCGTTGTTGTTCACGACGGTCCAAGACTATCCCACGTATGGATATCAGTCCTGCCAGTGTGTTCATGGGTACAAAGGATGTGTGAAGTGTTTGGAGTCTACTATAAGTTTACACCTAAAGGGATCCAAAAAAATCGTGTTCATGGGCCACCGAAGGTGGCTGAAACAGAACGACCCATGGAGGCAAGAGAAGGAATTGTTTGACAATACTGTTGAGATCCGTTCGGCGCCTCGGGAGAAGACCGGGGTGGAAATCTATGACATCGTGAACACAATGCCCCCTATTACGCTAGGTAAGACACAACCATCTGTTCCCATGCAGGATGGTGTTTGGAAAAGGAAATCCGTATTCTGGGATTTGCCTTACTGGAGATTCCTAAGCACACGTCACAGCATAGACGTCATGCATGTTGAAAAAAACGTGTGCGAGAGCTTGCTTGGTATCCTGCTCAACATTTCAGAAAAGACAAAAGACGGACCGGAGGCACGAGCTGACATGGAATTCTTGGGTATAAGAAAGAAGCTGTGGGCTACGAAGCGAACGACCAAGTTGGGGACGGGTGCAGTCAGAATTAAGACGGACTGTCCCGCTGCTTGTTACACTCTCAGCAAAAAAGAGATAGTTAGCTCTTTGGAGTGCCTCCAAGGTGTCAAAGTTTATTCCAGTTACTCGGCAAACATCGGCAGAATAGTTGACATGAAGAGTCACCGAGTAATTGGTATGAAGTCTCATGACTGTCATGTGATGATCACGCAGATACTTCCTGTTGCAATTAGAGGTCTCATGGAGCCGGAGGTCCGCAAGACAATCTTGAATCTTTGTAACTTTTTCAACATGATATCTCAGAAGTCGATCTCCGTTACGCGTTGCCATAAGCTGCAGGAGGAGATCATTGTCATACTGTGCGAACTTGAGATGTACTTCCCTCCAGCATTCTTTGATATCATGGTACATCTCATGATCTATATCGTCCCGGAGATACTGGATCTAGGTCCCGTGTTCCTACACAATATGTACCCGTTGGAAAGGTACAATGGGGTTGTGAAGCGCTACGTTCGTAACAGGTCACAACCAGAAGGTAGCATCATCCAAGGCTATGTTGCCGAAGAGTGTCGAGTTCTGCACTGATTACTTGGCTGATCAAAAGTCCATAGGTGTTCCTGTTTCACGGCACACGGGTAGGCTCGATGGTGAAGGCCATGCACGCGGACAAAAGCCTTTACATGTCTATAATTCAGTACCCAATAGGTCAGATGACTATGACAGAGCACATCTCGTGGTCTTGCAACACCTGACGGTGGTGCATCCTTATCTTTGGATGCACATGGTAAAGTTTAAAAAAAGAAAACCCGAAGAAGGGAGAAGCGTGGCTCTCGAAGGAGCACAATGGAAAGTTCGCAATATGGCTAAAGAACTATTGGTATGAAAGGCCTCCGACAAATTTTGAAGAAGAGACGGTCAAAATGTTGTCACAAGAACCTGCGAGCAAGGTCCTGACATTTCAACTTTTTTTGACCACTTTTAGATTTTATAAAAAATCAAAAAACAGAAAGACGCAAGCAAACGTTTGAATTTCTCCAAGCAATCGTTTGAATTTTTGATATATTTTCTAGATACGAGCTAAAACGATACATAGGTTCCTAGATATGAATTTTTCTTCCATTTAGAGGCCTTCTTTAAGATAGTTGTAGTTCAAATTTGAAATATACCAAGTAAATACCTACATATTCATTTAATGCCTAAAAAATAGCAAATGATTTCAGAAAAATGCCTAACTTCGACACTAACCCGAAAAAGGTAAAAGCCCTAAACCAAAAACACTAAAACACTAAAACCATATAGAAATAACCCTAACATCACCTTAAACAGGAAAACCTAAAATTAAACAAAGAACCGTCACCACTGACGGGCGCTGCCAAAAGGCCCGTCAGAGATGAACCTAACCTAACCCTAACGACCATCGCCACCTCTACTGACAGGACCCTTACCAAGGAACCGTCAATGGTACTTAGCACTAACCCTAACCAGTCCCCCCTCTCCACTGACGGGCACCTAGTACCAGCCCGTCAGTGGTACGTAGTAGTAACCCTAACCAGTCCCCCCTCTCCACTGACGGGCACCTGGTATCCGCTCGTCAGTGGTACGTAGCAATAGGAACCCTAACCAGTCCCCCCTCTCCACTGACGGGCATCTAGTAGCAGCCCGTCAGTGGTACCCCCTCTCCACTGACGGGCACCTGGTATCCGCCCGTCAGTGGTACGTAGCAGTAACCCTAACCAGTCCCCCCCCTCCACTAACGGGCACCTAGTAGCCGCCCGTCAGTGGAGGTTCGTCTCCACTGACAAATTCGTCTCTACTAACGGGCACTTTATAGACGCCCGTCAGTGGTATCCCAAATCTTATATAAGCCACGTGCGGGACTTGGCAAAAATTTCGCCAAGTCCCGCGCGTTCAATTGAACCAGCAGCGAGACGGTTTGCATCCCCCGACGCCGCCAGGCTGCTCCGCCGCCCGACGAGCCCGCCACCCCCTCCGCCGCCTCCTCCGGCCTCCGCCGCCGGCCCCAACGCCCCCGAGGACCATCTTGTCGGGGACCAGCACATGTCACCGATTTTGCGGTCCCCGAAAGTGTCGGAAAGGCCCTCTGAGGTTCAAGGCGACCCCCTGGATCAACTGAGGGGGAAGATTTTCTCTCCCGCCACACTAGCTGGGACGCTGGAAGCAGCGTTGGCGGCAGGCAAGAGCCCGGAGCCGATACAGTAGAGGAGGAAAAGCAAAAAGAGACGGGCCGGCACCGACGAGAAGGAAAGAAAGGAGCAGAGGCAGAAATCCTTATCCTTCTCAACATCGTCATCCAAATTATCTACACGGACCAAGGGTCTCTGGTGAGATTTTTACTTACCACGTGAGGATATGCTCCCATAGGATGAGCTGGACAATCTGTCGGAGGACATGAAGACGCTGCATGAAGATTACCTAAAGATGTCCAGAGATCCTGATACATTCTACCAATATTGGAAGGTGAAGGTGCCAAGGGAATACAATTTCTTCATGCAAAATGACCAAGACACCTTCGACATCAACTTTGAGACCTATTCAACATGTACAACCTCTATAGGCTCGACACCACGATGATCAGGCTATGGGCTCTCTACCAAGCCCAAGAGTGCAGACGTCTTCAGGACTCCAATATTGGCATAGTCGATCTGATATGCATGAACGAAGGCTATGCCGGGACCCCGGACGGTCGAGGATTTCTTGAAGAATACCTATCGCATGCATTCGTGGTTCATAAGGACAAGGAGTACATACTAGCCCCCTATAACCCTCCGTAAGTCCTAAACTTAGCACCGTGGAGTTTTTTTTGTTTTTTACGTACGTATCTCTGCCTGCTTACGTTCATTTGTTCACATTTACGCAGCGACCACTGGGTCCTAATTGTGATCGTTCCAAGCTGGGCTAAGGCTTTTTACTTTGACTCCTCATCGAAAAAGACAACGGACTTCACCAATATAACTAAGATTTTGGATACAGCTTTCTTCAGAGCCAAGTTCTCGGGGCATACTAAAATACCTGTAAAAGCGACAAAAATGGTACACAATTACAAGTTCCCTTGCAGAGTTCAGCCAGAAAATAGCGTGACATGTGGATACTACACCTGCGCCCATATGGACCTCTTTGTCCGGTACAAGAATAAGCATTGGAAAGATATGAAAGAACTGAAGGCTTGGAGCGAGCTGGGAAGTCAGATGTACGACTAGCGACAGGACTTTGCTCGCATCCAAAAAGTCTTCGCCAGACTCATCAACCTTGAAGTCATCAATTGATGGGTGAATTCTACGCCGGCCCCCAATTTCCGAAGCCAAACTTAAGCGGACATCAATAGAATCGTTGTTTCTGTAATTGAAGAACAATTGTTTCATACTTGTGACCGTCGTTGGAGTGTACATACTATATATGTGATTATGAATGTCTTAAGTGCCAACCGTTATGTGATTACAAATGTGTTATGCGATTAAGAGATTTGACTCTGTGAATGAATAGTTGGTATAGCCTGTGATTAGGAATAATGTAATGCTACAGCCTATTATTATGAATAATCTAAATATGATTATGAGTTAACACAAAGCCTTTTCAGTTAGTAGGAATACAGATCTCTATTGACGGGCACTTACGGAGCGCCCGTCAGTGGAGTACGACCTCTACTGACGGGCTATTATGACGCGCCCGCCAGTAGTGCTACAACCAAGTGCCTTCGACTGGGGGTCTCCTCTGACGGTCCTTATGCGCCCGTCAGTAGTGACAAACAGTACTGACGGTCAGTCTGCCCGTCAGTGGAGTGACCCCCTCCACTGACATTTCCAGGGTGACGGGCCCCCTGTCCGTCCGTAGAGGGTGTTTCGGGACCGTCAGTGGTGACCTGTTCTGCTGTAGTGGTGACCGATCACATCGGAGGGAAGCATCATGGAAGGATATGCAACCGAAGATGATGAGGACATGACCCCCATGGATACACCCACAGCCACCTCTACTGCCGCTACTTCAACTATGTCTGCTGCTCAAGCTATAGAGAATAAAAGGAGGTCCGTCAAGATCGTCAAGAACAAGCGACATTCAAGTTCAAGCTTTCGGGAGAAGAAGAAAATGAAGTTCTTGTGGCCATCAAGATGTCTCATATGGATTTGTGCTGTACAAGGAGTTCTCCCACGTCACTTTTGGTCCAAGAAGAGTTAGAGATCAAGTCCAACAAGTTTTGGACTCTGATTCGGATTCCTGAGACAGTCCTGATTTCAAACGTCTTTATCTTAGGCATACGAACTCCGATTTCGATGATCTTGGACTCTTTGGAAAGCTCATCTCGTGCTCTTTCAAACTTGTCCAACCCCACCTCCAGATTCCTCACGAGTACACCGCAATTGCCAAAACAGTTCAGAACTATTTCTAGAAAACATACCACCTCATGTCTTTATATACCCCCTAGGATGATCTCTTTTGTTTTGTTTAGTTAAGAGTTTGTTACCTTTGCAACTTCGTCTATCTTTGTTTGTGTCCAATGACCAAATCAAGACCGCTTTTCGGAACCCCACTCTATCTTATTCTTCATCCATACTTGTAATTTCAGATTGCTTTATCTTAATTCTTGCTAGTTCTTCGATTGCTTGTAGGGATTACGAACCTCGTGTTCAGGTTGATTGTGCTTCTAGCATCATCAATAACTTACCAGAGTTGGTTTAGCGATTGCTAAGGTGCATCATCGTCGCACGATGTAATCGAATCATCAAAGTCGTCTCCACCAAATCGATAGTTACCTTCTCATCGAAAGATCGGATCACCCATTATTTTATCAGAAGAGGTCGTCGAGTTCTGTGTCGACTACATAGCTGTAGTAAAACTGATAGGTTTGCCCGAATCTCGCCATGCGGGGAGGCTTCGAGGTGTTGGAACCCCTGGCAGGAAAGCTATCGTTCCTGACCGGAAGGTTATTGATCAAGCACACTACACAATCTTGCAACACATGGCCTTAGTGGCCCCATATATCAACCAACACAAGGCCATGCTACGGGAGCACAATCCGAAAGCGACAGAAGTTTGGGTGATGAAAGAGCAACCGTCGGTTTAACAAATGGTTATACGAGCAACCTCATGGGTTATTGTCTTCTGACCCAACGCTCACATGGTTAGCAGAAGGTCCATCATGTACAACTGTGACATGACAAGGGATGGACATAAATGGCTACACATTTTATACGAGAGATCAGGACCAGAAGAGCACAAACCAAAACAGTGGTGTCCGCATAGATGCTCGAGATACGGTTGGTAGGAAGAGCTCATACTACGGGTATATTGAAGAGATCTGGGAGCAAGACTATGTGAAGTTTAAGATTCCGTTGTTTCGTTGTAGCTGGGTAAATCTCTCACAGGTAAAAGTTGATAAGTACAGCTTCATAATGGTCGACCTCAGAAGTACTGCGTACAAAGATGAACCATTCATCTTAGCAAATCAAGTCCGACAGATATTCTATGTTTCCGATCGTACAAATCTTAGGCATCACGTAGTAAGGGACTCGAAGAGACATATTGTTGGAGTGGGCGATGTAGTTGACGATGACGAGTACAACCATTTTGAGGAGATGCCTTCCTCTAGAGATGGCATGACAGTCAAAGACGAACCAAATCAAGATGAAGCCACGTACCTGCGCAATGATCATCAGGAAAGACTCACATTTGCAGCAAATTAGATATATCAAATCATGTGGAATTATAATGTCATGTACAATTTATATGACTGTGGAGGTGCCAATATCATGTACAATACTATTTATAAATGAAATCGTTGGAGAAATGAAAAAGAAATTAAAAAACAAAAGTAAGTACCTATTCAGATTAATACAAAATCAGAAAAACAAACAACCTATCCAAATTACACACCCTATGCAACCTAGGTATGAACCCTAATTCAAAAAATTAAAAAATTAAACAAAAAGGAAAAATGGATAACCACTTGTGTTGTGTTGTCATTACAGGAGGTTTTTTACGCGAACCGCCTATGATGAGAGGTCATCACAGGCGGGAACCGCCTGTGATGAGTAGTCATCATAGGCGGTTTTGGTATAGAACCGCCTGCGATGAGTGCTACTTTATATACCCGAAGCATTTTCAAAGTCCTGAAAAACCTAAGTCTCATATTACCGCCAACCATCCTACTTGTTCAGTGCCGCCCCCGATGCCATCCCCGTCCCCCACCTCATGCCGGCAGCTGCCCAGCCCCAGACCTGACGCCACCGCCACTGACACCCCCGTCTCTGACGCCGCTGTCCCCGATAGCCCTATCGCTACCGACACCGCCTCCGACACCGACGCAGCCACCACCGATACCGCCACTGACGCCGCCACCACCGACGGCGACGCCGCCCCCGAGGCTGACGTCACCGCCACCGACGGCCCTGTCCCCGACATCACTGCCCCCGACGCCACCGCCCCTATCCTCGACGGCACCGCCCCCTTGATAGGTTAGTAATCTTGTTTGTGCTTCTACACTCCAGGTATAGATTATACTATATCTTTGCTTAGCTATGAATTGTGATATGTGAATATTTTGCTCAGGCTGCTAGTAGTATTCCCATTAGACATGTAAAAGTGTGGAAGATTGCAATGTCATATGCACCGAGTTGTTCCTAGCAAAAAGGACAAACATAATTGTGACTTGTGAATGTTTAGGTTTCTCAAAAAAAACTTGTGACTGTGTAGTTGGATTGCTAGTAATGTCCAAATTAACCTCATAACATTGTGGAAGATTGCAATCTCATATGCATCTAGTTGCCCCTACTGTCTAATTTTTGTTTGGCTCAGCCTCTTCTTAGGGTAATCTGTTTGATTCAAATTGTTATCGACTATTCTTGAAATTGACTAGATATGACTAGGAATGTTATGGATGATTGAAATATCATACCTCATAAGTGCGAATTTAGAGCTATAGTGTGGCTATAAGTTTTTAAGCTGTATCTTTCAGATCATGCTACGGGTAGACTGCCACCGCCATGAGGACACAGTGACATCCAGTAACATGAGCCTGGTGCTATTGGCTTGTTGCAAAGACGACGCTTTAAGTATTTTTCTTTTAGTTGGACTATTTAAGTAGGCAAAAAGTTAGTCGCCATGGTCAATGTTGGTATGTTTTGTTAGGTTAGTAATTTAGAGGTGCAACGAAAAATTGAGGGAGATGCCTGGATGTTATGACAATAGGGTTTAGTTCATGCCGCTGTGTCAATCTATGT
The DNA here is from genome assembly GCA_019208055.1 of Stipa capillata. Lineage (NCBI taxonomy): Eukaryota > Viridiplantae > Streptophyta > Magnoliopsida > Poales > Poaceae > Stipa > Stipa capillata. The sequence continues at coordinate 56,270 of JAGXJF010002528.1, forward strand.
CAATCTATGGTTAGTGATGATATAATGTTGGTTACCAAATGGTTGTAGTTTTGCATGTTTACCCAGGTTGACAATGTCTAACAGAATCACTAGAAATCTAGGTAATAAAGATTGCCCCTTACATGATAGGTTTGTAATCAAATCTAGCAAACTGGCGTAGATCATTGTGTGTTTCTTTCTATACTCGCTTGTTGATTGTCCCTCTTACAGGTAGTTTATTTTCCTATGGTACTGTCAAATGGAAGTATTTATGTTTCGGGTTTCAAGGAATTTAATTTGTAATGCTTTAATGAATACATGATTTGGACTTCTATTTGTTGTTGTACTACTAGTCTTCCTAGTTCACGGTCTACCATGTTCCATATCTTACTTTCTTCATGTAATGCGTCTTTTAGAAGATGTCGAGTCCTGGTCGCTCAGCTTCCCCGGAGACTGCCGGGGACAATTCTGATGCATCCGAAACCACAACAAAATCCAGACGGGCTCCAAGAGGACCTAGCCAAAGGCCGAAGGGCTCCATAACAAAGTTAGGCCCGTCAGGGGCACCGATCGCGCCGAAACAAAACGCAACGAAATAGAGAACAACATGCGGGATCGTCGCACAGACATGGGTTCCGTTGACTCTAGAATCGTGGAAGAAGGTGGGGCGAGATCTCCGTAGAGCTGTGGTTGAAGATATCAACACACATTTCATGATCGCAGAAGAGCTACAAGCCCGCGCCGATGCCGCCACCCTGAAAGTTGCAAATAAAGCTTGGAAGGAGTTTAAGTTTATTCTCCGCCGTGACTTTATTACAAAGGATGAGGAGCTGTTTGACGTCCACAAATGGATGGATCGTGAGATGTGGGCCCAATTTAAGGCGTCTAGGGAAACAAAAGAATTTAAGGCGAAGAGTGTAGGGGTAAAGGAACTGGCGGCCAAAAACACCCACCATCACAAGCTAGGTAGTTCAGGCTATGCGCCGAAAGTACGGAAATGGATGGACGAGGAAGAGAGGGCACGCCTAAATGACCAGCCCCCGCCATTTCCAAGCGTAGAATCACGATGCGCACGGAATAGGTTGTACGCGAGGAGGAATCCAGGTGAAACGTCTTCGGACGCCCAATCCTTCGTGAGCGAAGCAACTTAGGAGGTCTACTCTAGATTGGTAATATGTCGTTTACAATACCTTCCTCTCCGTACATCCTTCACCTATTATACTATGTGTAGTGACTTGTTCTTCTAATACAGGAGAACCTGTCGACACAATCCTCCCCTTGCGAATTCCAAAGGGAGAAAGATATTCTTCCCAAGCCATCGGCACCAAGGAGCATCCAGGTCACACGAGGGATACAGGTGTTTAGGCTACTTAGAGAAATGGAATCTTGGATGATCTGCATAGATATAGAAATAAGAGCATGGCCAAAACCGAGCGCGAGGCAAGAGAAAGAGCCGCTCTTACAGAAGAAATCACTGCCACGGTGGAAATGAGAGTCGATGCTCGTTTAAGAGCCCTCGAGGAGATGGTGGCCATGGCCTCACAAGGCAACGTACAAATGCAAAGCAGGCCTGCTGCTAACCGAAAGAGTAGCCAAGCCTTTGTCCCCGGTGGGGAAGTTGATCACGCCGTCTCATATCCTGTCGATGAGATCCTGGTAATTAAATGTTAATCTCAAGTTCCACTTAAAATTATGTCGTAATTCATATGTAGCTAATTATTCGATCTTCTACCACATTTTACCTTCAAGGATACGACGCGGTGCAAGCTATTGGTGTGGCTTCTTGACGATGAGTCTTTAGAGGTTGCAACAGGGATGGCATGTCCTTCCAATAAAGGTGATCTCATCCACCGTGTCCCGATGGCACGTGGGAATGCGAAGGTCAGTGTGGACTGTGTGTACGATACCTACAAGTCCATTAAGCTGAAGGTTTCGCTAAATGATGAGATTACGAGATTGGGTCAAGCTGAAGGGACTTTCATCTAGTGGCCCAAGAGGGATGTAGTATTGGAAGACTGGCACCCTCCATCTATTGACCAAGCTGAATCATGGGAGGTGGACCTACCCGTGATTCAAGAGCCTTATATTGCATGTAATGAGGACACCACAATCGCTACTGTGCCGGTGGAAACCACCTTGGCCCCCGAGCTTCCAACAAGGGCCCATTCGTCTCCCGCAAAGTTGTCGAAGCCGATCGTTAAAAGAAGACAAGGCGCTAAGTCGAAGGCGAAGGTGCTGAAGGAACCACACCTTTACATTGAAGAAGAGTTCCCCTTCGCGCCATTGGTCGATAAATACGTTGAAGGAGAGCCATGGCTCAAATCGCCAGAGGCGCTCAATGCCCTCAGAAAATATACCCGCGAGCTGCATGAGTACTACCTCAAGTAGGTCAAGAATTCAAAGAATCAACATACCACATATTTGAAAGTGGACTTTAGTAAGGGACATTTCCACCACGACTTCGAGAACTGTTAGTTCTTGTGAACTTCGTGCACTTGTGGGAACTCTACAAACTCTGGTCCCTCGAAGTCTCTCTCATCAGATGCTACACACTGTAAGTATTTGCAATCATGGTCAACATTCGTGTTATACGTACTATGTCCACATATATGTAACCCATACCTTCTTTATGTGTAGGATGATAATTGACCAAACCAGGGGGAAACACGTAAAAGTAGGGCTCCTCGACTCATACATTGTCTCCATGCGGATGATCATAGATGCGGAAGACTTTGTTGCCTAGTACGTGCTAAATGTCTTACTTGCTCAACAAGATAAGGAATTCATACTCTTTCTGTACAACCAGCCGTATGTGTCACACTACCTACTTCACCATCCCAGGCTATTGGTAATTTTACCAAAATAACGTGAATTTACTAAACATTGAGACTAAATGCAGGGAGCATTGGATTCTTGTTGTCCTTATACCACACCATCCAAGGCTCATGTTTATGGATTTGTTAAAATGAGCAAACTTTGACATCAAAATACTTGGAAGATTTATGAGCAAGTAAGCATATTTTCAACATACACAAACCTACCGTTCACTACTTTCGTGTCGCAACATTGAAGACAAACCATTTCAATTCACGTAGGGTGTGGAAGAGCTATCTCAAGAACGGAGGAAAAGGCGCCAATCAGCCCCTTTTAAATGACAAGGGCTTTAATATATCTTTCTATACTCAATACAAATTTTTATAAATTGTCGTAATGACGATCTTCAACTACTAACCAATTGTATATATTACTAGTGCCACCAACAACAGGGAGGAACAAGCGTTTGTGGCTTCTACGTTTGCCACAACATGGAAATCATGCTCATTAACATTAGCAAAAATGAAGTCCAGGTTTGACGCTATTGCGATAAGTATTATCATATTTCTCTTCATTATAAGTACATGGTTTTAATATACATTCTTATCGACAACAGAAAGGCATTCCCAAGACGTCATTGGATTCATCTCATCTGGACCGAATAAGAGAACACATCGCGGCGTTCCTTATTAGAGACATTATCGATCCTTATGGCCAATTCCACGCGTACGACATGGAGGAAGGCGAGTTCGTCTTAGTAAAGAAGTGATGTATTTCTTTGTGAACTTTTATATGGCTACGGAATTTACTGAGAGCTTAATTACTTTGTGACATGAGGTGGACTGAGAACCTAAATACTTTATGAACTTTGTGACATGAGGTGGATGAAAATGAGAGTTTAATTACTTTGTTTGGTGATGTTGATGAGTTTGTTGAGAGTTCATTTTGTGACTCAAATATGTGATATGTATGAAGTTTCTGTTATTTCATATGATTCAATTTTGATTACTGTGAATGAATGAGATATGTATATATATTGTGTATTTTGTTTCCTGCTACTATGCAACAACTTAAAATTATTAGGTATGGTGTAACAAAGATCACAGGCGGTTCTAAGAAAAAACCGCCTGTGATGGACGAATATCGCAGGCGGTTCCTACAGAGAACCGCTTGTGATGAGTGTTCTCATCTCAGGCGGTTCTTTCGGGGAACTGCCTGTGATGTGCCCTCATCACAGGTGGTTCGTGTAGTGATCTGCCTGTGATATTCCATCATTACAGCTGGTTGTAGAACCGCCTGTGATGTGGAGGGGTCATCACAGGCCCTTGCTTACAGGCGAATTGGGAAACTGCCTGCGTTGGGGTTTCCGAACCGCTTGTAATGAGTTATTCTGTAGTAGTGATCTGGTGTTGACAAGAGTGGAAATGGGCTTGTAGTTTAGCATGGAGGCGCGATCAAAGATCTCAAGAGCATATTGTTCCTGGGATAGAAAAAGACCGATGGAGTTGCGGTGAACACTGATCCCAAGGAAGTGATGAAGTTCGCCCAAGTCAGCCATGAAGAATTCGGTGTGTAAGGAGGCAATGATGGTGTTGAGGAATGTGGTGGAGTTGGCGGTAAGTATGATGTCATTGATGTACGTATGCCACATAAGTGCCACGGTGTAAGGTGAAAAGTGATGAGTTAGATTTGGAAGCAACAACCCGAGGGATATGAGATAGGTGGTGAAACGAGAGAAGCATGCCCAAGGTGCTTGCTTTAAGCCATATAAGGAATGGTTAAGTCAAGAAACATGAGAAGGTTTAGAGGAGTCGACAAACTCAGATGGTTGGGAGCTGTACACTGCCTTGGCAAGATGATCATACGAGAACGCATTTTTAACATTGTTGTAGGGGGGAGGGTCTCCGCCTGCCTCAGATAAGCACCCGCAACGAGGTACATATCGGGATCCTTCACCGTCCGCTTTGACGTCTACTTTTTCCCTAGGAAAGCCGGAGTCGGGCATGAGCCTTTGAGAGGCATCCTCGTCCGAGGAGTACCTAGGGTGAGCTATCGAGGCTGGCACTCGAAGGAAACCCTGCCCTTAGCAAAGCATCCCTTCTCCTTGTCCAAGATGTGCCTGGGGGAAGCTATCGAAGCTGGTGCCCGAAGGATGGCACACCCTCTCAAGACATCTCTTCTCCTTGTCCAAGGCGTCGACCAAGACAGAGTGTTGGGGAGAAGCCCGCAGGGCAAAGCTCGAGACGTGCATCTGAAAGGAACACTAGAGGAAGGGTATTGGAGCCATGGATCATCACCTAGCAACCCTCAGGGTGGGACCCGTGAAGATGCCAATCCATATACCGTTAATGATATTAGGAAAATGACTGAAATGTCCTGGGCGAGGTTATGAGCCCAAGGGCAGCACCGAAAATTGTCTAGAGATAAGAATGTAATTAAAATCTGCCCCATCCTCCCCTATAGATACGAAGGCAACCCCTCCCTCCATTTGGGAGGAGGGAAAAAGAGAAGAAGACCAGAGCAATACACTTCACCTTGCCACGTCCATCGTCGTTTCCACATCCGTGTCCGCGTCGGGGGTGGCCTCGCAAGCCGATCTAGGGTTAGGTTGGCTCCCCTTGCATCTCCATTCAGATAAGCACACGAATGGGGGCACCGACCGTAGGGAGCCAGCTATAAGCCACACCTCAACGAAACATGGGCAACGCAAACGTCCTGTCACGTGGATATGCCCCCCACCCCAAGGCAAAGGGGGCCACCAAGGGAACCAAGAGGAAGACTACAAATGGAACAATTACAAGCACCTTCTTCGCATGCGTCATGCCCGTGCAGAACACCATTAGAGATGCCTTGAGCCCGGGCGAGGCCGTCGACGCACCTCGGAGGATGGCTACCTACTGGGTCACTGGTGCCGAGGCCCAGCAAGGGTTCACGAAGGCAGACGTCCGAGAGACTGGCATGATGGAAGGGTCAGGAGCGGCCGCCGAGGACCTGTCGGTGGAGGGAGTTCACGTGCAGGATCCGCTCGAGGAGATGGAGGTCCTCCGGCAACGATCAGTGGAGGCGACAAGTCGAGCTAATGCGTTGCAAGCATGACTCCATGCTATTGAGCTTGAAGTGCTCTGAGCTACCTCAGAAACTCAACAAGTGGTCAGCCTTTACAACATGCAGCTTGACACGACACGAGCCTTAGCCACGCCCGCTCCTCCGCCCGAGGCGTGAACGACCAAGGATCTTCGTCGACAGCAAGGGGAAGAGCGTGAGGTAGTATGATGAACCGACCATAGGAGAGCTCCACCAGGACCTCGATGGCACCCTTGCCTATGCTCGTGCTGGGCTAACTCCATCACTAATGGCACAAGAGCCATCACCTTGTGTGCGGCAATCAATAGAACAAAAAAGTCACATACAATGCATTGTGCGTCAATGGAACTGGCACAAGCATGCCGGCAGCCTACCACCCAGGCTAGCGCCTGGGAAAGGCACATGCAGATCAGTCATAGCCTGGTACCATCGACGTTTCTCCCTTGATACCTTCCGTCGAGGTTCATAGCCATGTCCTGAGCATCATCGATCTCACAAATACGTCGAACCCGCTTAGTCTTAGGATCATGGTGGTTCTGTTTCCACCCAAGTTCCAGCCCACTGACCTACGGAAGTACTCGGGCACCACAGACCCGATCTAGTACATGAGGGTGTATAGGGCGGTGGTAATGGCAACAGGAGGAGGTGAAGCCATCATGGCTAAGAGCTTGCTGATCGCACTCACGGACATAGCTTAGGAGTGGTATTTGGGCTTGGAACCTTCCTCAGTGTATTCATGGGAGCAGCTCCGAGACAAACTCCACAGCCATCAGGGATGCCAAAAGAAAGAAATGACATCCGCAGACCTCAACAACCTTAGGCAACATGAGGGCGAGACCATTCGAGAATTCCAAGCCAAGGGTGTCATAGAACAAACCATTTCCGAGGGCGCGCAGCAGGGCATTACAAATGAAGCCTTAGCTAATAAGTTGGAAAGAAAGCGACCTAGTAGGTCGAGTAGCTATATGACACAATGGATGTGTGCGTAGAATGGGAGTGTTGCTCGAAAGAGAAGAAAAGCAACCCGAGGGGTGCCGACAGCGTCGGTGAGATGTCTACCATATTCTGAATGTCGAGGGTGAGCCAAAAGATAGGAGAGCCTGCGAGGAGGCTCGAGCCTGAGCGTGCACCAACAATAATGAATCGGGTCCTAGGAAGCTACGACGTCACATTTCATGCCCCTAAGTGTTGGCTATTGCCGTGTCTGCCAGTGTGATTACGCTTTGCGGCAGCTCGTACAACTTCAGCTCTGCCTTAGGCAGTCACGACGTCACATTCTGTGCCCCTAAGTGTTGGTTATTGCCTTGTCTGCCCGCGTGATAACGCTCCGCAGTGGCACGTGCAACTTCAACTCTGCCTTATGCAGCCGTGACATCTCATTCCGCCCTTGTGTGTTGGCTATTGTTGTGTCCGCCCACAGCAGCATCATGCAACTTCAACTCTACCTTAGGCAACTACAACATCACATTCTGCACCCCTAAGTGTTGGCTATTGTCGTGTCTGCCCGAGTGATAGCGCTCCACAGTGGCACACACAACTTTAACTCCGCCTTAGGCAGCCACGACATCACATTCCGCACCCCTAAGTGTTGGCTATTGCTGTGTCCGCCCACGCAATAACTCTTCGCGATAGCACGCGCAACTTCAACTTCAGCTTAGGTAGCCACGATGTCACATTCTGTGCCTCCTAAGTGTTGGCCCTCGCCATATCCGTCCACCGGTCCCCAACTAGCCATCCAATCATGCCTCATCCTGGGCGGAAGTTTACATTGTTAACCTTGAAGCAAGCATGCAACACGCGTCATTGGGAAACAAGCGAGTGCATGAATATCAACCACCGTAGGCATTCCTCGTGTACATACCACAACAAGATCAGGTGAACACCAGTTTTGCGACCGTGGCTACACCATGGTCCTAAGTTTTTTTCGGTGGGAGGCAGGGTATGCCGTACCACTACACCTCATTACTCAAGGGAGGCATAATAATACAAGCCCCGTTAGAGAACAACATCTCATGGGCAAATGTGTCAAGCAACATTCATGGCAAAGGCCATAAGAAGTAGTGTACCCTGACCCTGTGATCGGTCCCAGTAACCGACCCAACAGGAGTGCTGCTCGAGGCGCCCTGAGCTACTGGAGGGGTGGCAGACATGCCAGCCATGGTCTAGGCCCTCTAGATTTCCTGACATACCTGATCCCCTTCTTGCTTGAAGCCCACACGTGGCATAGGAAGGAGGCTGCCTCATCCTAGAACTTCTCTCGAGTGGTAATGATGTCAGAGGTCTTCAAGGCGATGTAACCCTCCACTGAAAAGGTGCGCAGTACGTCCCCCGTGGCTAGATAGCCACAACTGAGGGACAACTTGATCGTTGCCTACCTGTTGTATTGCGTGAAGGTCGAGCACGCAGCGTGCGTGGCCTGGCAAACCTCCAGCAGCCAGGCTACGCCATTAGCAATGTAGCTATCCACGTCGGGGCCATCAAACCCCTCCACGTCTAACTAAGTGAAGAGGTGACCCGGCGAAATACCATGCACAGGGGGCCTGTTAGCTTCATCGACTTCATGTCACGTGCCGAGAACCAGAGCACCCTCTCCCATAGAATCTCGGCCTCCCCACGAAGCCTGTTCATGTTTGTGAGGTCCTCAGAGTGGTTCCGCTTCTCCTCGTCCAAACGTGTGTTGACCTTGGTGATGCGGTCACCCATGGTCGTTAGCTTCTCCACAGTAAACAAGCACTGCACGGAAAAGTTAGAAGTGGAGGTCATCAATGAACCATCGAACAAGAGAAGCAAAGGCACGTTGGCACTGACCCAAATGAAAATACCTTAAGGGCAGCAGCACAGGAAGCTGCGCTAATCTGTGCTGTGGTTAGAGCCCTGAAGCTAGCGTCGAGGTTAACCGTGGCTACCTACACCATGTCACGCCCGACAAAGGCACACTCCGAAGAGGGGCCTCCGAAGATCCGAGAGGCGAGGCGGCTTGCGACTATCACGAAAGGAGGTCGAACATGAAACAGAGCGCCGATGTCCCCAGTGCCCATGCCGACCATTAGTGGGAGCCGGTGGTGGTGAGGAAGCATGAACCTAAGCACTGGGAGAAGGGAGAGGGTGATGTGGCAGGAGGCTCGATAACCGTGGTGGCAGGCCGCGAGGACTCCTCAACCAAACTTCAAGGTACACCTCTTAGGAAGAAGACGAGGCCGAGTCTAGAAAGCTCCCTTCGTCACCATGGTAGAGTGGAAAGCCCCCGGGAGACCGCCTATGGGGCCTTTGTTGGTGTCGTGTCGCATGGGAGGGGGTGTAGTCCCTGTGCGCCCACGCTCTCTGTGTCCTCGTACTCGGAGACACGGGAGTTGGACCACTTCCCATAGGACTCATATGCGGAGTCCTCCTCCTCCTCTTTCGCCTCCCCCTCGGAGTTTGCAACAACGGCCATTGCCGCCGTCCCTCGACCACTACTCTCATAGTCGGAGCCAAGCAGTTGCCAAGGATGCTTCGCACGCGCGAGACCGGCCCTTCCTCGCTGGCGTGGATTGAACGCGCTTGCACTGCCCCCAGAGGGCACCTCCTCGGCCCGTGCAACTATGAGATTCCCACTTGAAGAGCTTGCATGCACGATTATGACGCACGGTAATGAGCCTCCCAGTTTTTTTGGCCTCATCCCTAGCGTAGCGTCCAAGCACGACAGCCGCCTCCTCCTCGATGCAACTACGGTTGTACATCGTAACAACGGAGTAAGCGAAAATGATGAAATAAAAAGATTAAAGGGTGAGCTAAGTGGTTTAGGTGTATTACCTTATGCGGGAGTGTAGCCCCGTAGAAGTCACATGGGCCGAGCTGCTTGTTCTGGGGCATGGGGAAGGCCTTTGGGATCCACCCTGCTTCCAAGGGGTGGATGCGCAACAAGATAAACTCCTCCACCGAGTCCCTGTTGCTGAGCTAGTAGCTCATCTGTGCAAGCACATCGTGGCGCGAGCCATCACTATATATCAAAATCAACTGGCACGTGGCATACCCCAACACCACTTACTTCCCGGTAAAGCTGATGCCACCCGTGCTGTAGTAAAACCATTCGTCACGCCAATTCTTCCACTTATTCTTGACAGCCGCAGCTGGAAAGGGCGTCTTCACCTTGGCACACGCCTGGAAACTAACAGAGTCGAACAGGGACGACGCACCACTATGATTCAGCACGGTAGTCACCATCGATTCGTGGAAGCAGGCGAAGGAGGCCACGGTATTAGACATGCGCATAGTTCGCAATGCCTTCACGAAGATTGCTAGCCTATTGAAGGCAGTCGGATGGAGCTTGGAGATCTCCAAATTGTAGTAGCTTAGCACCTCCTGAACAATTGGTGCAGCCGGGAAACAAAGACCGGCCTTGAACTAGGCGGCGAACATGACGATGTACCCCTGAGGGGACTTCCCGTGCATACTCCTCTCCGTGGGAAGAACGGCGCCATGGGCAGCACCCTCCTCAAGGATCCTCCCAGCGGCCCTTAGGCTCACTAGGGTTCTCTAAGGTGATCCCGAGCCACTAGAATAGACAGCCCCGTGATTGCATCTTTTCCCCTTGCGCTTGCGCCCCACAGGCTGGCTGCTCGAGCATCAGAATGCTTCTGTTTGTGGGAGTATAATTGTTAATGCTTTTTGTTTGTCTACTTGGTGTGTTATGTTGTCAACTTGAGGCCATTTTTTTGAAATAATATTTTTTTACTCAGAAATTTCAGAAATAATACTACGTTCCAAATTTTTTCAAAAATGGCCTCAATCGCCACTGGTGATGGCGGTAGGGACCTAATCGCCACGGGTGCTGGCGATTGCCAGCTATCGCCGCGGGTGGTTACGATATTTAATGAAATCGCCACGGGTGGTGGCGCTAACACCCAACCGCCACGGGTGGTGGCGATTGGAAGTTAATTCCTCGCCGGATTGCGCGGCAACCCCCAACTGCCATGCCACCTGGCGCAATCACCATGGGTGGTGGCGATTACGGTGCAATCGCCAGGGGAGGTGGCGATTACTCCCTAGCCTATATAAAGGCCTGCAATCACCACCTGAGATGCTGGTGGGAGGAGGAGTTGGAGGTAGCCACCGCGGGAGGAGAGAAAAGGAGAGCCCGGGTAGAGAGGGAGAAAGGGAAATAGAGAGGAGATAAAGAGGGAGGAAACGTGGGGTTTTTCTGCAGCGATTTGGAGGTAATTTTTTGAACCTTTCACCGTTTATTCGTAGTATTTAGATATAATAGTAGATCTAGAATCAGGGGTAAATTTAGGGTAGATTTGAAGCAAGATATAATTTAGGGTAGATTTATTCGTAGTATTTAGATATAATAGTAGATCTAGAATCAGGGGTAAATTTAGGGTAGATTTATTCGTAGTATTTAGATCTCATAATGTGTAGAAATAGAGTACTATTTTAAATAGAAACCTATGGTAGATTATATAGATGATTAGTTCAAAACAAATTGTACCCATTCGTACTATATTTAGAAATCGAGTAGAATAATTTTTGGCGCATGGCAGGATCTTAGACTGTATAAACTAAAATATTACGTTTTGGATAGCAGGAATATCAGAACTAGTCAAATTTGTAGTTTACTATGGTGTTGGTACCATCATATAGATGACTCTGGTTCCATCGATCTTAGTAGCTTCGCACAAACGAGATTAAGCATGCAAGATGCAGACAGATACCCTATCAATGCCATTAAAGAATGGTTCACACGGGCCTTTGGTCTTGATCTGGAGGTTGCAAGTGTAACCTTGCAGGCGTATTTTAGCAAGTCTTGCAAGCATGTCCGGTGTGATTTGTTCCCGCTAAATATGACAAAAGACTGGTGGGCTTGGTTGAGGGCAAGTAAGGCACGCAAGGGTTCCCATTATCTGTTGGTCCAGGCAGTAACTAAGGAGGTGTCATCTGAAGAAGGCGGAGGCGGAGGTAATGGAGTTGGACAGAACAGCCCAGCGGCAGAGGAAGTTGTTGGCGAAGAAGGCACTATAGTGGAAGGCAGTGGACCTTCTGCTGGACCTTCCGCGACAGGAGCTACCGAATACCTCAGCGTTTTGGTGGACGAGGGGGAGATATACCAGGAACTAGTGCAGATCATGGAGCATGATGATGCCGTTGCTAGAGAGGAACAGAGGAATGTCGAAGATGGTAGCAGCGAAGAGGACGAAGCTGAGGATGAAGGAGGGGAAGATCCGATTCCTAGTATGTGGAATCTTGATATGTCCACCATAATGAATGTTGAGGGTGCAAGTGATGATAGGTATCCGTACAAATCGAACGAGATTGTCCAAGGCGCATTCTATGACACGAAGACAGAGGTGAAAGAGGCAGTGAAGCTTTGGGCGATATCAACATAGAGGACATTTGGAGTGCAGAAAAGTTGCAGGGATCAGTACTCAGTGAAGTGTAAGTCTGCTGGGTGTGAGGGCTACGTACATGCGTCCGTGAGGAAGTATGAAGTGCAGTGGGTCATACGAAAGGTCATGCCGCACACATGTGTCATAAACGGTGTTCCTGACACCCATCGGAATATCAGTGCAGAACTAGTGGCTGAGTTGATGTATCACGAGATAGTGATAAGTTATGTCATGGCATGGAGGGCTAAGCAGATCGCACTAGAGCGGCGGTTTGGGACATTCATCGATTCATACCACAATTTGCCATACTTTCTGGACACACTGGGCCAGGGGAACGATGGGACATTTGTTAGCCGCCTCTTATTGCCCTCTGCGGACATGCCTGGAAAAATGATGTTGAATGGTGCTTTCTGGTGCTTTGCCCCATGCACAGAAGCGTTCAGACATTGTCGGCCGGTTATTTGTATTGATGGGACATTCATGACAGGCCAGATGAAGGGGACACTGTTTACCGCCATTAGGGAAATGATCAGTTAGTGCCACTATCAATGGGCTTCACTGACTGCGAGAGCTACGATAACTGGTTGTGGTTCCTTGTGTGTCTGAAGAAAGGTGTTGTGAAGGACCGACCAAATGTGTGTGTTATTCATGACCGGCATGCCAGGCTGCTGCTAGCAATTCGCCATCTACAGCAAGGAGTAGCGAAGACTCGGGAGGGGGAAGATTTGCCAGAAGATTCCAGTTGGTATGATGTACGGAGTAGGTGGTGCACGCGCCACCTAGTGGCCAATTTCTATCGCCAATTCAAGAACAAGCAGTTGATGAACCTCTTCAAAACGTTATGCAAACAGAACCAGTCTAGGAAGTTTGACAAGTACTGGAGCAGACTCGACAAGTTCACGAAGAAGGAGGTTAGACAACGTAACCCTGGGGAGGTAACACACAGACTTTGTGACCTTCTGGGAATTGACGATCTGAACACTAGGAGGAAGGCTTCAAACAGGGTGAAGTGCTTCTCGGATTGGATAAGTAAGGAACCACTTGAGCAGTGGTCCCTCCTCTATGACACAGACAGCGCTAGATATGGGATCATTACTAGCAATCTTGCTGAGGTTTACAATTTTGTTCTTAGGGGGGTACGCGGTTTACCCCTAGTGGCCATCGTGGAGGGTGCGCTTCATGGCACAATGAGGTACTTTCAGGAGAGGCATGCAAAGGCTGTACTGCATATGAAAAAATTCGGTGGAACACCTTACTGTGCTAAGACTATGTTGTTTATTAAGGAGAAGGCCAAGAAGGGGCAAACGCACAAGGCCAGACGCACGGGTAATGTGCAACGTAGGTTCGAGGTATGTTTGAAGCAGAAGAGTGGATTTGCGGTTTGCACATAGGAGATTACTCAGGAGGTTACTTTCCATGTAGAACCGAATATCTCTGCCCATTACCCGTCCTTCTTCACAAGCCTTGCTCTCACGTCCTTGCTGCGGCTGCCAAGACAAAGATGGACAAGAGGCCGTTTGTGTTGTACTACTTCACAAAGGAGGCTGTCCGTGATACCTTGACAGGCGAGCTGTATGGTTTCCGTGTGGTAGATAATTTCACGCAGGTACCTTCAGGCAAACGGTTCTATGTCCCCGATTTCAGCCTCCTCCGAGCATCCGTGGGACGACGCCGGACTCACCGTATTCATAACACGATGGATGAGGCAGAGGCTGGTGGGCCAACCAAATAATGCAGCTATTGCGAGAAATTTGGCCACCGGGTGAAGACATGTCCGAAGATGAAAGAAGACCAGAAAAGAAGGGAGGAGGAGGCGGCTAGTGCTGCCTCTGGATCAGGCCATCAGTAGTCTATATCGCACTCTTTGTATTATGTAATTTGCTAGTGCGTCTGAACGTCATGTCCTATTTACTTCACGTAGTTTATGTATTTCATCTATCCGTGTTATATGTTCTTCGTATACTTCGTGGACTCTTGACTTCATGTACTTCATGTATTTCATGTATTCGTGTTATATGTACTTCGTGTACTTCGTACGTGCTCTAGCTGCTTGGGTACGTGATGTTCACGAGTGCGTACGGAGACAGCATGGACGCTCGCTACATCGAGCTCACACGGCAGATCGCAGATGCTGAGTCAGAGGATCAGCTACCTCCGACGAGCTGAGGGTCTGCAGTGCTTGCGGGGTTGTACCGAGTGCTCTGTTCCGCATGCAAGAGGAAGGGCGCCAACGCCAATCTCACAGGGTGTCCGCTTCTTCTTCAGTTGTGGTCGTTCGAGCGCTTCCCGATCGGACAACCATGGGTCGACGACTCAGCTTACAGCCCAGAGTTCTACCATGGAGCAGGGCCGCAGTTGCCGCAAGACGGACCAACTTTCGGGTCCATGTGGACAAGAAGAACAGTGAGTTACTTTGTCTCTTCCTCAGCTTGTATTTGCCTATAATATTTGTACCTCAGTTCGTAAGTTCATTGACTATTACACCTTCGTACGTACTTCTTGCAGCCTCAGTGGGCGAGGGCACAGATATGAGGCTGTTACCTCTCTTTCACGGAGCAGTTCCAGCACCTCCCTGCGCAGAGTGTCATATGGGAGCCGTACTCCCATGATGTGTTGGCGCGACGTGCACCGCACCGGGCGATGTCTTTACTATGCCAGCAGGACGAGAGCTACTAGAGGACCACTTCGAAGATTGTCTTCAACATCTTCGTGGAGGACCACTCACCACACCGTGTGATGAGGCAGTTTGGCTTGTACCAGGAGTATCCGCCTCCACACGTACCACTCGTCGAGCCAAACGAAGTCAAGTTTCAGAAACTCCTATAGACTAAGAATGTCTATTGCTTTTACGAGATACAAATTGTTTACATAAACAGGTGGAGTCGCAAGGGAGGGGGTACTAGGGAGACACAGTGGGCATCACCGATGGCTCCTTTCGTTGCCCATTGGGACACTGCTCTAAACAACATCTTGCCCGAGGAGCGGCCGTTTCACTATGCGGAGTTTGATGCCTACTTGCAGTGGTATTTGCCACGTATGCGCGTCCACCTTATTCGTGGAAGCAAGGCTCCTGACGAGGCGGCGGCACAGACGACAGACATGTACCCGATCCTCGCGGCTGAAACTCTAAATTTGGCAGTTAGTGGATTTCGTGCTTCGCTTCTCCGTGTTTATTTATTTATTACTTATGTGCGCACCTATGATTCTCACGCTTCAGGGACAGTGGGCGACAGCGGCGAACACGGAGGTCACAAGAGTTCTTTAGCGTGTCCCACCCGGCACCGAGGACCACACAGGCTTGTCCAGGGTCGCGGAGTACACTAGGAGGATCATGGACATATTCAGGTGCACGCGCAGGGATGACGTCGTTGCCGGGGCTAGCTCAAACGAGGGAGCACAGCGACAACCGCGTCCTTTACAGACGAGGCACCGTTAGCCTCGTACCTCTCAGCCGCCGGGGCCCACAGAGGCAGGTGGTTCTGCGTGGCAGCAGAGTGCGTCCCCACTCTTCATGAGTCGACAAGGTAAAACAATTCTCATCTCGTACAAACCATTTTTCCTTACATTGTTGTGCTCACTAATTCTGGTTATATGTAGATCACGTGCCACCTCAGGTGCTAGCTAGTTCGCTTGACTACCTCGTCGACAGCCCCGACACTCATGGCTTCAGCTTTCACGACGAGGTGGACGAGTTGATTCCACCTGGGTAGTTCAGCACGACGCAGCAGACTCAGCCACCGTTGCCCACGCAGGATACACAGGTTCACGAGGAGGATGACCTGACATTACGGGTGGGCAGGGCTCCTAGAGCGGGAGCGGGACAGCCTAGGCCGAGGTACTCACCGTCGCTGATCAGGAAGAGGGGACGACGAGGCTAGACGTCCATGACTTTCATTTTATCATTTCTTTTATTATGTTATAGTCTATCAGCATTTCGTATTATATGAATTAGTACACTTGTATTCACTGCTATGTATTACTACATAGTGATCGACGAACCATATCAAATTAACATCTAAATCCGATTACATAAGCATAGGTTACAGAGCCACGTTACACTGCCACATTAATAGTTGGCTACATATATCGTAGGTAGAACAAGCAATTATTCGCTACCACTTCTAAGCGACTACATGAAATCATCTTCGCTATCGCTTGCTTAGGACCCTAGAGCAGGGGCTTTGAAGCAAAACAGCTTCGAGAAGTCCTCATCACTCGACGAGCACTCGGTACACGCCTTTTTTGATGAACTGCATGCATCTTTATCCTTTGATGATCGAACATCTTTTTTAGATGTGCGCCCATGTTTTGCCCAAGGGGGAGTCCAGCAATTTTGTGTTCCTCTTCTTCATATGTTGTCTTCATTAAGTGTCTTCTATTAGCAAATGGGTCTCTCCAAAATCGGTCCACATGCCCGAAGTTTTGGATCTCATAGTTCAGCAACCCTACATCTCTGGATATGCCTATAAACCGAGAATGTGATGTATCAAACGAAAACGGTGCATGAAATGCTTACGAACTAAGAACAAAGGAATTGTACTAACCCTTATGTGCTTATTGTACTGAGATTGCGGGATACTTATCGTTCCTTCGCAGAAATTGCCTTTTGTGTACTTCGCCCCGGGTAGTTTTCTAAGCTCGTTCACCCTCTCCCACATCTTATGAAACTCTCCCAAACGCTTGCACACCTGCTTGTATGTAATTCTAGGAAAACCCCTTCTCGCTAACACCTCAACAAGAGCACGCGTACGAACCTCCTCAAAGATCTGCGAACACATAATTCTACAACTCCACCTCCTCCTTCCTGCACCAGCAAGAAGTTCGTAGTCCATTCTCAGGTTCCAGACAACATCACTGGCATCTAGTAATTTGCACAAAAATTTATTATTCCACAAAACAGAAATTGTAGATCTAATGTTTCAACGCATATGAGGAGGAAAATTATTACAAGACTTATCTCTATCGTCGCTATCCATCCGCGAACTACTTCTTCTTCTTCTCCTAAATCTAAACAATCTACTCCGAGATACCAACAATTTTCCAGAAGAATTCAGGGAAGATTAGCTACGTGGTGGGAGCGCCTGCTCACCTGGTTAAATAGCAGAAGAGGGTGCGGAGGTCGTGGCGAATAGGACCAATCGCCACTGGTCGTGGCGATTACTAACAAATCGCCAAGACGTGCGTCGGGCGATTACTGACAAATCGTCATGGTGTCTGGCAATTCCATAATAAATCGTCCTAGCTGGTCGGGCGTGGGATGGGAAATTGCTAGGAGAAATCGCCACTAGTCCTGGCGATTAGGGTAAATCGTCGTGCCTCCTGGCGATTAGGGGAAATCGCCGTGGCTCGTGGCGATTACTGACAAGTCGCCACGCCACGTCCCGATTCCATACTGAATCGACAAACGGGCCGGCGATACCACGGAATCGCCATGGGCCATGGCGATTAGGGCCCTACCTCCACCACCCGTGGCGATTGAGGCCAGTTTTGAAAAAACTTCAAATGTAGTAATATTTCTGAAATTTCTGAGTAAAAAATTAATATTTCAAAAAAAAACTCTCAACTTGACGCCTAAAGTCTCTCTAAACTCTTATTCTGATTGTGTTATACTAATGGTCATTTGACATTGCAAAATTGATTTTGCGAGCAACTGTTGAAGCTATACATGATGCATTATATATTTTGTGGTTCTGCTATAACAATGATGTACACGGAATATTTAGTTTAGCATGAAAATAATGGCTGCTGGAGGGAACATATGTTTCCCATCTGTCAGGGAAAATATAACACTCGGGAATACAGGAACACGTGGCTGTAGCAGCTAAGTTGACAAAGAAGTTTCCCGTGTGTCTATTCACTTGGGAAATGGTTACCAAAAAGGTTTCCCGTATGCTCATTTTTTCCCGAGAGTAAAGTGGAACACAATTATTTCTTGAAGGTTTTTGAGAAGACACCAGGACAGTATTTTACCCAACTAGATAGACTCCGAGTGCCTTTCCCCGAGTGTCACACTCGGGAAAGCTTTCGCTGAATATTTTTCTGCCTTCTTCGAGTGTTTCTGGTACACGAGAGCTTTACAAATTCTGATAGTGTATGCATAGTTCTTAGGGAAGTGTTACGGATAGTTCTCGGCGGTGTTCCGGTAATTTACAGGCAATGATCCGTCATATACAGTAAATATTTTATTGTCTCAAGGTAACTGTTATATTAACTCATTCTGGCATCAAAACGCAGCGTGACGTACTTACTTTTGTTTCATAACATGGTGTGCAACAATAGAAAATCACTATAATATAGCATCGTGCTACTCTGCAGCGGTGGAGCTTCAACGAAAAATGAGAAGGGGCCAAAAGTATATACAAAGTTAGAACTTATTGAGGATAAAAACAAGAATCCTAAAACTAAATGAAAATGGGCCAGATTGATGTGTTTTCAGAATCAGAGAGGTGATTATCCAAATAATTATGTAGTCTATGGCTCTAGATACTTCTATATATACATGCTACTCGTATCTTAAGAGAAGACTTATTTTCTTCTCTGAAGTTCCAAGTCATTCTCTGTGGTCTCTTTTGATTACTATGGAGATTTATGTACCATGATCGGACATTGATCCCATGGATATTTTACACATGCTTAAGAAAATTTCACCAATAGACGAACCAAAAAAGAGAATACTTGTGTTTCAGTTTCTGGTTTTGGAAGGAAGCCCGGACCTGGCCGGAGGAGGCGGCGTACCACGCAGAGGGAGGCTGGTTAAATGTACATGCGGTTGGCACTACTTTATGGTCGCGCCGCCCCAACCGCGACACGAACTCTTGGCGCGCGCCCCGCCCCGCGGCTGGTGGCGCGTCGCGCGATCCATATATCCATCCATCGGTCACCGGAGCACGTACCGGTCGGACTGAAATGATTAATAGCGCCTTTTGCTGTTGCTGCCCAGTGATAGCTGCTCACTCATCCATCCTCGGCGATTGATATCAGCAGTGCTAGCGTCCTTTGCGAGCCGTCGAGCTAGGAGGGATGATCTGTGGCGGGTCAATTATATAATCTGATCTGATTTTGTTAGGGCAACTGGGAATAACAAATATGTATGACACTACAATTCGTATTAGAGCCTGGTTCTAACATCTCTGACCCGGCCTATGTACAAACAGTGCGTGAAGACCCGATATGGACCATCGATCAGTGAATGACGAAGGGCGCGCAGAGGAACATCAGTGTGATTTCCTCAAGAATGTTCAGCACGAATTTGTATACTGTCCCAGAATACACGGACATACTGCTATGCTAGCGGCATGTACGCATTGAGCCAAAACAAGCTAGAGACGAGGAAGAAAAAGAAGTGATGATCTAGGAAGGACATGGCTCATGTGCTGATGTACGTATGCCAGCTAGGAACGACCGGAAATGATGTGCGAAGTGACCAGATGGAAAAGAAAAAGAGGCAGAGCTCCCGCGAATCGCGTGCTCGTCTCCATATCACACCTTTTGCCTCGGCGCCTTTGCACTGGACCCAGATGGATGCAAACCTCATCATCCATCACCCATGCACAAACGAACGCACAATGACACAACACTATCTTTTAGAAAACACTGCTATTAATAGCCAAAAGTTCAGTTTAACAATTAATCCAATTGTACACGTAGATTATATGACACAAAATTAATTTTCTTTGATTCATATTCAAAACCATGCACCTTTGTTTGATTGTAATCTTGTAACTACTAACAAATATCATACAAAAATTTTACAATCAAAGCTTAAACTTAGAAATTCAAAATATGTCTTATATTTTTTAATGGAAGAGTACCATTGATTAGGGTACAAGTAGGAGCTGCAAACCTTGTGATAAGGACATGACCTATATGGATGCAACCACTACTACCGCTACTTCCTCCACTTCCCCTGCTTCGAAGAACAAGAGAAGGTCCAGTAGATCCTCAGAGTAAAAGAGAATTCAAGTTCAAACTTTTAGGAGCAGGAGGGACTTCAAATGATGATGACTTCAGGACCTTGAAGCCTCCATGACGACACGACGATAAAGACTAGAGAAGACCTAATGGAAGATCAAATAAAGTTTCGGTCAAGAGATGAAATAATAAAGTCTTAGTTAAATATTGAGTCTATTTACGTGTCGTTTGGACCAAGCCTTTGTGGGCCTATAATTCCACCATCCGGGAGAAGTCGGACACAAAACTATGCCTAAATAATAAGTAAAAAGGCAGTAGGAATTAGAATGAACAGTGCAGTAGCAATAAATGCGAGAATATTGACTTCCATAACTTTTTTATTTTTTTTCACAATAACTCGGGATGTAATCCCATGGAGAGGAAAAAGGGGTATCCTGTAAATTCAAGGGGAGGACTTGCATTCTGATAATACTGAATCAATTCAATATTATGAATATCGGATCTATCAAATCACTTCATGGTTGAGAGTGGAATAGTATAACATAGGAAGATCCTCTATCCATACTAAGACCAAAATAGTTTTTTTGATTGGATTAGGAATTCCCTCTTTTTTTAATCCTTTTCTACTTTTTCTTTTCTATATCTATAACCCACGATCTTTCTTAATCTTATCCAATTTCCCTTTCTTTTTCTTATAGTTATACATACAATTATGTATGTATGTATTATATGACCAACTTTCTATGGGTCACAAAGACATCCAAATAAGCAGTAGAAGTGAGATGGAGAAAAGAGCGCTTAAATAAAAAAAGGAATACAATTTATGTATGGATTCCAGTAAAATACCGATACTCTATTCCATAAGAGTCGAATAGGAAGTTTAAACCGACCCAACTGACTTAGGCCAGTTGAGTTCGGTTCAGTCCAGGGATGCTTTTCTATCTATAAATATCCCCTGGCCATCTTTGAATTCATTGGGTTTTGTTTAGTTAAGAGTTTAGCCACGTGCAGACTTTGTGATCTTCTCTAGTGTCGGATAGACCTTTCGTAAAGACCATTTGTGAAATCCTGCTTTATCATTTCATTAAGATTATCATCCTTTATAGCATATTCACAATTTCAGATTTCTAACACTACTATTTTCTTGCTTGTTTATCGATTTGCTTACAGGAAAAATTCATCGTGGATAGGTTGACCATGCTTCTAGCAAGGTTGATAACGCTGTAGAGTTGGTTCAACGATTGTCATGGATACACTTGTGTACGATTCTTTTTGTACGGTTGATAGCTGAATCGTGAGAGTCAAATCCTCAAAATCGTAGTTATAACTCTCATCAAAAGATCGGGAACCCCGATTCACATCATCTTGTCTGTAATCTGTTAAGGCAGGCAGGAGCTGCAGGTCTCCCCTCCCCTCTATATAATTTTGTGGGCTTTAATCCCATGCATATGCACGTATTGTTGCACCTTTTGCACGTTATACTGCCAATCTGCCATCGCCTCGTGGAGTAGTGGAGCTTGAGCAAAACCTCATGATGGACCAAGAAAAAATAGGATCAAACTACTGAGGAGAGTGGTGGTGATGTCTTGATGTGTTTACTACTGCTATGTAGTTTTACTTGACAGCTCCTGTCCTGGCTCCCTACTGAGCCTTTTATGGTTTCTTTCTTCGGTGGCAAGATAGCCTTCTTCTACTGCCTAAAGTCAGCCGTGTTGATCTTTTCCTGATATTTTCTCTGGATAATTACACACTACTACAGAAAAGGCCATTACAAACGGTTCAGAAACACCATTACAGACAGTTTCTTGAACCGCTTGTAGGCAAGGGCCTGTGATGATCCCCTGTCATCACAGGCGGTTTTACCTGTGATGAGCCTATATCGCAGGCGGTTCTTAGTAAGAACCGCCTGTGATAACCCTATATCGCAGGTGGTTCTTAATAAGAACCGCCTGTGATTCCCCATTATCATAGACGTTCTTCATATTGAAGCGTCTGTGATGTTATTTAACACGAGACATCATTTCACAGATCATATCACATTCATATAAGTTCATAGATCGATCATATCACGTTCACATAAACCTCACAGATCAAATCATATTCATATCATATCACAGATAATATTATATATATATATATATAGAGCACCAACAAAGCATATAGTTCTTAAAAACAACGAAATTAAAGTTGTTCACAACTAAAAGTTCCAACCCATAATATAACAAGATAAAAACAACTACTCTTCATCGTCAGGTGGAAAGCTGAACGCCTTGAATTCATGACCAACATCTGGACTTGCTTGAGCCAGAGCATCAATCTTGGTGAATCCGATCAAGCTACCACCCCATATGAAGTTTTGCACAGTGACCTTATCAACATCTTCATCTTCTTCAAATGCAACTAGAACAACACCATGGATGTAGTGGTCAGCAACCCTGAATTTTGAATGGCCAAGAAAGTCCTCAAGAGTTGAGGCAACAATGAAAGATGGTGTGAAATTTCTATCCACAACGTTAGCACGCACAACATTATTAGTAGCTCCAAATTGTACTTTCAGAGCATTGCGGATAACTTGAAAGATTTTAAAAATCTACCCTATTTGCTTTTCTGCATCATCAGCAAAACTCTACAATATTCCAATGAAAAACCAGTTTATAATTGAATTAACTTTGCATTCACCATATTAATTCAGTTTTAGAAAAACAAAGCATTACTCATCACACAATACTATTTGGTTCAAAAAATATTAACCTTCTTGGCTGAAGAAGAGCCGCCAGTAGCTTCGGAATCCATCTTACATTTCTTCGATTAATCAAACGACTTGTCCATCTAAAATATATATATGCAATGATATTGTACAAATTATGAGAAACTAGTACATTAAAATAATTCTTTTGAAACTAGCTTCAATAGATCAAAAGCATGAATTTTAGTTACTGTAATGATACACTTCTCATATAACATAAATAAACCCTAAAAATCTTAATTAAGGCAAGATCATATATTGATCACATACAAAAATAAAATCTTAATTAAGAGCTACAGGAGGACATGCTTCCAGAAACCCTAAAAATCCTAACTCCACAATGTTAACTAGGCCCCTCTATGATAGGCACCAGCAAACCGCTACAACACTAGAAGCATATATGGTAACTTATAATATATGCATGCAAACCGTTGCAACAGTACTAGAAGCATATATGAAAGATCTAGGGAGAGGGCGAGGGCAACTTATAATACATACATACATTCAGCATATATGGAAGATCGATCTAGGGAGAGGGCGAGGGCGAGGGCAGCTTATTACCTCCGTGGCGAGGGAGAGATCGACCGGGCAGGAGAGGAGATCGATCTAGTGGAGAGCGTGCAGCAGCGAGACGTCGCGCGACGTACGTACCGTACTCTGTGGAGAAAGAGGAGAGGCCAGCGGCGACAGTGGAGGAGTAGATCGGAGGCCAGTGACGATGGTGGAGGAGGAGAGGAGGCTGGCGGTGCGTGCATTTGCTATATAGGGCTCGGGGGTGAAGGAGATGAGGGGGCGAAGAAGACGAGGGGGCGAAGAAGATGAAATGGTAACGAAGAGAAGATGAAACGACGTGGCTATATTAAGTGTCGGGCGTCTTATCACAAGCAGGTTCCAAATAAAACCGCATATGATAATCCCCTTATTGCAGGCGGTTCTTATTATATGTTACCCCGATATCGCAAGCGGTTCATAGTAAAAACCACCTGTGATGTATGATTATCATAGGCGGTTCACATCTCTCCGAGTTAACCCAAGCGTTCCTCTTTGCAAACCACCTGTAATCTACTAAAATAGAGATGGGTTTTCAGAATCCGCCTGTGATGTGGGGTCTTCTATGACACATTCTGTAGTACTGACATCAACTATTTCTCTTGGCTACTTCTAGACTAAGCCTCGACCTTGGCCAAATATGGTGGCTGCTAGACGGATCTTACGATGGATAGATGCCTTATCTAATCATTTTACTTTTTTAAATACTTTTTCTAAAATAAAAATAAAATATATCGGAGGCAATAGTAGTATAGGTGAAAAGAAAAATATTTTTATTGATCTACCTCTCTTATCTGTATACAAATAGATATATTTATTATAGATTAGTTTAGTCCAATATGGGTATTAGCCATGTGGTCCTTGACATTTTTAAAAACAAAATATTTTACTAAATTTATTTTTGAAAATAAAACTATTTAGATTCTGCTTTTTGTGCTCTTTTGCCCTCGCAATTAACTTTGTGGGTTTAGGTGAAAATATGCCAATGGAACCACCTTTATTTCTAAAACACTTTTTTTAAATGTATTGCTCCTACAACAATTCACGTGATCCTAATGATCTCGAGTGCATATACTCGATCTCCGACACGCGGTCTTCTTCGCTTCAACACTTGAAGATCAACTTTAGACATAGATGTGTAGTTAGGATTCCACCCAAATGTCATTTTCTTTCTTTTTCTCCTCTTTGTTTGTTCTTGTAACAATTATGTATTCACACAATTGTAGTTACATTAATTACAATCTTATTTTTATTTCTTTCTATTTTATATTCTGTGTTCAATATTGTACATTTTGTAACTACAATTCAATTTAATTGAATTCCAATTTTCAGTGTGTATACGTATGTGTATAGAATGACTGCAATGCATGAAACGTATGAAGTGAATGCACAATACAACTTAACCCATCTAGTACTAGTCAGGGATGTGAATCGATAGAAATCGACCAACTCAGCGACAATTGAGTCCACCTCCATCTCACGTTTCTTTCGACTAGGTTTAAAAAACTCAGGTCTTTACAGGTTGGTAGCGGTGGGAAGAAGAGTGATAGAAAGGTGGGGTTAGCGGAGGTATGTTAGAGTAGAGAGTGAGTATGAGCCATTGTTGGATGGAGATCATCGTATGGCTCAGAGCGGGTGGACCCTAAATTAAAAACACAGCTTGGTATATACTCCCTTTGTTTTAAAAAAAAATGTATTTTTAGAGTTGGGCATAAGAATTAAGAGTGTGAGTGAAATGTCAATATTATCATTTAATTATTTCTATGTCTATGTATTTTTTCTCTCCAAGACAATGAATACTCTCTTTGCTTGGTGATATTGATGAATGATAACACACAAATAAAATAACTAAAATTATATTAAAAATATAACAATATAAATATTTAAAAAAATTGAGAGGCTAGAAAGATATCTATTTTGAAATGGAATAGTATTAGAGTTATACTGAACCAGAAAAGCTCAAGAAACTGCAAGCTACGAAGATGAAATGGGCTGACCTAACATTAATAAATCCAAGGTTCGGTGTGATTGGCCTCTGTTTGCGCCGTGCGATGTAATGAATGGCCCATCAATTTGGAACGCGTAAATGCGGAGCGCGGTAGCTAGCTCGGCACTGCAGCTATGCAGTGACGGGAGGATAAATGAACGAAAAAACGAATAAAAACATCAGTTCCTTTTTGTGGTATGACGATATCCCAACAGCTTTCACATCTCGTCCGCTGTGCACTTCGTTTTTTTGACGTGATGTGTAGCTGAAATTGCTTTCTGAACTGCTGTGGTAATATTTGTTAGAGCAACTCCAGCAGCAACGTCATCTCACCTGCCATAGCTAAAATGAAGATTTTGGGACAAAAAAAAAGTTCCAGCAGACCATCCATCCAAGATGCAAAAAGAAGCGGCCCTCCTTCCCGGCCGCTACACACGCCAAATATGGCGTGAGCGTGGAGACCCGCCATCGGCATCGACAATGACCCTGTCCCGGACGGTCCTTCGCTCCAACTACAACCCGCGTCCACGTCGTCCTCCGCAGCTTGGGCCGGCCCGCCACCGCAGCTCGTGCACCCACCCCAGCCCGCCCCGCTCTAGATCTGGGACCGGTGGCGCCGGCGGAGGGGGGTGCAAGGCGAGGCGACCGTCGGGGAGGGAGCTCGGGTGGCGGGGCGCCACCGGGGGAGAGGCCGCCAGCTGAGTGGGCCGTCGGGGAGAGGGGCGTCGGGGGAGGGGCTACTGGGGGAGGAAGCTGCTGGGGGAGGGGCTCGGGGGAGGCGGGCCGCCAGGATGAGGGAGCGCCGAGGGAGGGGCCGTCAAGGGAGGGGACCTTGGGGGAGAGGGCGCCGGGTGAGAGGGGCCGTCCGGGAGGGAGGTGAGGGGAGGGAGCTCGGGTTGGGAGCTCGGGGAAGGGAACTCGGGGGAGGGAACGCCGGTGGGGGAGGGAGCTCGGGGGAGGGAGAAGAGATGGGGAGGGAGAAGATGGCGAGGGGCGGTGGAGTAGATGAGGTGATTGGGGCGATGGAGAAGATGAGTTGATTGGGCCATATTTGTTTTGGGCTCTGATTGATTTTTTGAGGCCAGCTTCGTTTTGTACAAAGAATCAATTAGCACAGGAAATATTTTGCATCCCTAATTCTGTGGATAGTTACCTAGATTGACCATTTATAATATTTTGCATCTCTAATTCTCATTAGATTGCTTATCTGTCATTGTCACTTGAAGGGAAATTTTAGAGAAAATGAGAGGTGAGGGATTTGATAGCCTTTGCAAAAATATAGCCATTGTAAAAATATAGCCATTCAAAAAATGTCCATTCCAAATATAAACCATAAAATCTGTGGTAGTTATAGGATAATATTAAAATATTAGAGAGGAGAATATGGAGAGCGAAATATAGATGTTCTGCTGGAGTGGTGGGATAATATAGAGGGAGAATCTTTATGGATGGCAATTCATATGAGGATATAGAGGATCATTTTTGGCTAGTCTGCTGGAGTTGCTCTTACAATAGTGCTCGCCTTTTTTGAATGGGAACTGGTGCAAAAGGCATGGGACCATACGTGTGGACTAACTTAAAGCATTTTTAAAATTCTCTATTTCATCCTATCTATATCTTTATATAAGGAGTTCTTTAAAAAATTCTTTCTATATTTTCACACTTTTTAATCTACTCTTTATTTTTTAACTTTTCATATTTCACTTTTTTATATTTTATTGATATCCTATAACTAATAAAAATATTCCGGTCAGTGTGAAGCATGATGATTTCATTACAAGATGTGTCGAAGGTGAATCGACACGATAAATCTTGTTTCTGTCGTTTAACCTTTTTATGCCAGTGAAGTGACCAGCAATGGGTAACATGGTTACAAAGAGTTCCCCAAGGTCGACACTGAGCTGAAACTCCACGTCTAAATCATGAGAAAAACCAGGAAAAATATGTGCACAGGATCAACATGCTTTGTTTCCAAATCCCGTAGTTCTCCACACTGACCAGAATATAAATACATAAGCATGAACATATCGCTGCCAGAAAGTAGCACATCTTAAGGCCTTGCTTAAAGAGAAAGATTAAGTACAATCTATACGATCATTCTCCTTCAGCATAAACTCAAAATCAGCGAATTTAACAAGAAAGTGATTCTTCTTTCTAGATGATGTAGAAGACCCAACTGATCCTCTGAACAGAGAGCTGCGAGAAACAAGCTCAGGACCAAACTGTAAGTCAGTTGCCCTCAAAATCAAAACATGGAAGTCATCAACATATCGAACTTGTACTGTGATATCATCTAGCCGAACCTGACGACAGTTATAGAAGTTGGCTGGAAAATATTGAGATAAACTTATCTTCCAGGGAGCTCACTAAACCTTCAATCATCTCATGCAACATTTCACCCTAACAAATAGTACAAGGCGCAGCTTTTGATCAGTTTTTAAGCAAGCATCATAGAAACATAACTAAAAATGTAAGTGTCAGTGAGTACAGAAGGATCTTTGCATACAGAAAATAAGCATGTCGCAGCCTGAGGATCCATCGATGCAATCACTCTCGGCGAGCTAAACCTTGACATCG
Source organism: Stipa capillata (assembly GCA_019208055.1). Lineage (NCBI taxonomy): Eukaryota > Viridiplantae > Streptophyta > Magnoliopsida > Poales > Poaceae > Stipa > Stipa capillata. The sequence continues at coordinate 84,282 of JAGXJF010002528.1, forward strand.
GCCGCGTGGTCGACCCTGGTGGGGGACGAGTCCGGCATGTCAAGCGCGGCGGCGCTGATCTCGAGCCCTTGCGCGACGGCGCGGGAGCGAAGGGGGCGGACCTCTACCTGCAGCTCCCGTGGGTCCACCGCTAGCCACGGCACCGAGACAATGACGGCGAAAGGAGAGGAAAAGAGAAGAGATTGGAGGACCTCTCATGGTCGGCGGTGTCCCAGATCTAGGCCTTCACAACCTTGTCGTTGACCCTGATGCACCTGGTGGCGAACTCGACCCCGATGGTGGACTTGGACTTGAGGCTGAACTTGTTGCGGGTGAACCTGGAGTGCATGTTGGATTTGCTGACCTCGGAGTTGCCGATGAGCACGACCTTGAAGAGGTAGTCGTAGTCGTCCTCAGCCCTGTACGCCATTGCCCCCGACCAACCGACGAAGATTCTCGGGGCTGCGGCCGCGGCAGTGCGGAAGGGAGAGGAGATGAGAGGAGGAAGGGTGCGGTGGTTGCTCTGCCGGATCTTGGGCTGGATCTGATGAGACGAGAGGTTACCCCTGTAGCTGGATCCGACGTGGCGAGGGAGGCGCTCGTGCTGGAATCCGACGAGACGAGGTGCTGCTCCTCTGTTGCTAAAGAAGACGAGGCGACGGGAAGGAGGCTTGAGGTGGTGGGAGGGAGAGCTCCGTGCGCAGGAGGTTGAGGGATGTAGAGCGGGGCGGCCTCGCCAGGAATGGGGAACGAGCCCGCCGAGATGGAGAACGAGATGCAATGCAAAGCCGGATGGAGAATCGGTTGGAGAGATTTTTTGCTGACTTTTGCTAAATATTACTATAGGGAGGATGATAGGGATCCCCTTGGAGATGTTCTTATTACTTATTACACTAATACACTATAAGGAATAGAATTTAATGAAGCATCTCCTGTAGTTTAAAAAGGACGTGCCGATAGTGAAGATAAAGAAAGAGAATATCCATTCATAAAAAGGGTATATTTATTGAAGTCCACAGTTGATTTTAAAACTTTGAAACAATCCGAAACTGAATTATAACTTTTGAAACAGTTCATTTTTGGACCATTGGCTGGTTCAAAGCAGTTTTTACTAATGTGGCATCCATGTGAAACCAGTTTTACTGACTTGATTGCCACATGGATCTAAGGTGCTAGTTCTCGCTGATGTAGCCAAATGGAGGGAGATTAAGATGCAGAGACAAAAATAAAAGGAAGAGCTGACATGTAGCCCATTTTAGAGATTTCAAAATAATTTTGTAAAAATTGGTTAGAGTCCATGTCAGCTTATAGTGTCTACCATGAGTTCACATCAGTGAAAACCATCGCCATATCAGAAAAAACCGCTTTGAAATCAGCCGAGAGTCAAAAGTAAATAGCTTCAAAAGTTCAAGGTCCATGTTCAGACTGTCTTTCGTTTTGTCAAGCATGTTCAGTAAGAGAACCATTATGTTGCTATACACACTCTTCTTTATGTGCATCACATTGTTGTAGTGACCAATCTCTAGATGCTTCCAGTAAGTGAAGTTCTAGAATATTGATCTCCTCTTTCAGATGCTCTTCTCAATGGGATTTTTCTTTACTCTATCGTGGCTTTTAAACTTTCCCTTTCCAAACACCACATTTAGGTTCTTAAACCGATCATTGATCTCAGTCCGTTTAAATCCTTTGGAGATGAATCTTTCTCAACAGTTTCATCAAATTCAGCCGCCATCTTGCGGTACTAGTGATCGTTCCAAAGGAATCTATGATGATACATGTACATAGTTTTTTTAAAGTGCTTCAGTCACCTATTTGTTGTATCAACTAGACATTGAACACATGTTTTGGCCCCTTTAATAGCCTAGCCCGAGTCGTTACTTAGTCAAGATGACATTGATATGAGCTATCTCACCTTGAAAACGTGTAGTGTAACGTGACCCATACCTATACCCCTTCAATCCAAATAATTTTCAAATCATCCACTAATTGTGCAAAATACACATGAATGTCGTTACCAGGTTGTTTCGCCCTTGGATGAGTATTACCATCATGATGTATTTTCGCTTCATATACAACCAAGGAGGAAGGTTGTACATGTAAAAGTTCACGGGCCAAGTGTCGTGTCGGCTGCTCATGTTGCCGAATAGGTTCATTCCATCGGTGCTTAGTGCAAAGCTTACATTCCTCAACTCATCACCGAACATAGAGTATTTCCTATGAATATTTCTCCACTATAAAAAATCTGCAGTGTGTCTCAACATTCCATCATCCTTACGCTCCTCTACATGCCAACGCATCAGTTTGGCCTTCTTTGGGTTCGCATATAAGTGCTTCAAACGAGACATTATAGGAAGATACCATACAACTTTAACAAGAGTCCCCTTCTTCACTATCATTCTTACACTTTTATCGAGAAGTTTTGCACATTGGATATGCATGCAAGTTCTCATTTGGATATCCATATATTTTCTCTACTTCCTACTTCCATTCCCAAAGAGCCTTCTTAGCATTCTAAGTAGTTTTTGGCATTTGGTTTCCTGTTGGAAGCATGTTCTCTGAGTTAATAGCAACTTGAAACTCTTATCGGACGAATCGCTACTTGCCTTCAATTTCAACAGTTCTAGCATGCCAGAAAACTTTGTGTACTTGCTCTTACAGCCCGGGAACAGAGGTTTTTCTGAGTCAGAAATCCAATAAATTTATTGTACTTCCATTCATTCTCACAATTTTCTTCAATATCGCGCGACATTTGATCTAGATCATTGTCTTCATGCGACGTGTCATCTTGCGACGCGTCCTCTTGTGACACACATACATCATCAGGCATCTTGTCCAAAGCAGTGCTATTTACAGCATCAGGCATGTCATTAGCTTCGTCGATGTTTGCATGACCTTCCTCTATAATCTGCTCTTCACTGTGATGGGTCCAACATACATACACCTTCATGAATTCTCTCTTGATCAAGTGTGTTTGGATCTACTTGGAGTTCATAAAGCTCCTCAGATTTCCACGGTCAAAACATGGACAACAAATTCACTTTTCCTCTTTGTTCATCCTATCATGTTTGGCTGCTTGTAACAATGCACACACACCATCCATGTACTCTTAAACTCGCAAAATTCTCGATATACATTTACTATCGGTACATCTACAAGACATGTGCATATAGAAATCATTAAATGTTACATTCATCAATACAATAGAAAACATTAAGAATATTATATACATATTTAATTAATATAAAAAAATCTTTAATTGTCCTAAAGCAAACGTAGAGTGCAAGAATTTGTTTCAAAATGATCTAAAAATTGAGAACACCCCAACCAAGCAATAACATGTGTCAAAATGAATATGAAAATGAGACTTGCATTGGAGGTTGGTTGCTAGATTAAATTTTGTTGGCTACCTAGATTGACGGAGAAATATGGAGGGAAGAAAACTTGCCCAGAAGTTTTGGGTAATGTTAAAAACGACGTCCTTGACTCTCAGATCACAGCTCAATTGCATGATGGCGTTGTCCGCATGTTTACATTTCGGCCAAGTAGGCATGCTGTGGTCCTGTGATTGCATATAATTACGGAATTGAAAAAGCGGGACGTAATCAACTTTTGTCTTCACCAATAGCTTCGCAGGTGATGCAAGGGTTCTATCGGACCAGAAAGTCCTGTCTTTTAGGAGCCTATCGCCAAAGAGAGCTGAACCGTTCTGGAAGTGAAGTGCCAGGTTTCATTCGAGGTTCGGCGGTAGTATTCGGGTGCATCGTTTCCCGCGTGCGACGCCTCACTAGCTGCAGCAGATGACGATATTTTCGCTTCGATGTAGTCGGTTGTGGTGACGGTAATGTACAACCCTGCCACAACAATGATCATGTTAGGTATCCAAGTTAAGTTCCACGTCCTTCAAATAAACTACTCTCAATGGTCCTACGCTCACCGGCATGCCAACCATTTATGGCCACTATGTATCCTCCCACCCGAACATCTGAACAGCTGGAGGCGATGACAAGTGCCGCTAGGATTGTAGGCCCAAACTTTCGGTGTTCGCAACAGTGAATGGTGGGTGATCACTGACGAACTCCAAGTCTGACGTTCACTTTAATCAAATTTCCTGTAGTGGACATAGATTCCCACAAGTTAACTTCAACCTCGGAGAAGGGGGGGGGCCCTCTGCCTTCTGCGGCCATGGAGTCCGCTAGCAGAGAGACCGTCATGCATAAGCAGGCCCGAGCGACTCAATCACGAGGGCGTTCCATCGGAAATAGCATCCTTTAATTCTGCACAACCGCATGTGATGACTTCATAAAGGTTCAAATTCTGTAAATCTAATCCCCCGTAGGTCTGAGTGCACGTGAGTGTGCGTTCATACCAGCAAGTTATAATAGTTGTTTCTTATTTTCAGAAGCAAAAAGTTTACTTTTGGTCTCTAAATTTTTACTGAAGTTCATATTTGGTCCTTAAAACAAAACTCAGCAGTTCTAGTGTCATATCTCCAGGCAAAACCTGTGGCAAAAAAAAGGCAGAAAGAAAATGGTGCATAGATTGTGTGATTTGCATTGCATATGTAGCCTAAGAGGAAAAAGTGCAACATCAATCCTTCCGGATTTGATTGGGACATGCACGAACCCATATAGTTATGATCTCTCTAAGATCGCAAGATCAAGTGGTATGACTTTGCAAAATTCTGACAAAAAGTTAGCAATTAAGACTTAGTTTGTAGTTGCTGTGTTGAAATATGTAATTTAATTATTCATATATATTAAGACTTAGTTTAGATCGTGATCGCGACACGAGACCGCGTGGGCTCTCCTATATATATGACTTACCGGCCGCAGCCAAACAGCCAAAGATAGATTAAAAAAAAACGAGTTAGGGTTTTGCCTCCTCTTGTTACTTGCGCCGCCACAGTAATCTACTCCATCCGAACGCCGGCGTGCACCAGCGAGAGGGAGAGCAGGTCTCCGGAACCTCTCGTCCTTGTGATCCTGCACCGGGAGAGGACGAATTAGGTTTTTGGGAAGCGCTACGCGCGACTGCTCACGTCCGTCACCACGGGTCGTCTTCCATCCAAGTCAGGCGGTGCCGCATACCGTCGTCTCCGCCGCCGTCTGCTTCGACCCGTCTTCACCAACGTCGTCGTCAACAACATCGCTTCTGCAACAGTCACGGCTACTTCATCTACAAACGATCAGTACGTGCGTCGTGATCTGATCCTGTTTTTAAGTATGCTTGCTGTTGCATGTGCGATGCTGCTGTTCTGTTCACCTAGTATGCTAGAGTTATGCATGCTAATATTTGTTTTAGTCATGAATTGTTTACTGGAATTAATCACGAAATTGTCTAATTTTCCAACAGGTTGATCATGATCCTATAGCATCAGGCGGTTCATGAAACAGTGCAAACGTACAGCTATTCTTCAAGAACAATGCACTTATAATTAATTAACAACAACTATTGTTCCCTTCCATTATTGGCCCCCCCTTCTCATCTGTATTACCGGCCAACTACTGTATCTAGATTGTAAGTGCAAACCAATCCTCACTACTCTCTCTCTCTCTCTCTCACCCACACACGCACAAACACACACAACCTTCAATCCAGACTGAAAGATAATCCAAAACACGGCAATGATCTTTTCGCTTGACCTAGTGCCTCCTTCCTTTCCTGCCACAATTAACCCCCTCACTGCATACTTAGTATCAGCTACAAGATAGTACACACACATGGAGCAGCTTCCTCTTCTTGCCGGTGGCTCTATGTCCAGCACCACCACCACCCCTTCTACCTCACCTTAGACAACACAAACTGCACATCCACCTCGTCGCCGACGGCGCCGCCCCCGCCTCGGAACTTTCTAGACACTCCAACGACGAGAGAGTAACGGATATAATCAAAGCCAAGATCATGTCTCACCATCTCTATCCTGCTGTCCTGAGAGCCTTCATAGAGTGCCAGAAGGTACGTTCCCCAAACACATGTAATCTTATAATTCATGGTCGTTCGGGGCTTCGGGCTATCACAAAATCACCATGGTTCCTATTCTCTTTCTATTAAACCTTTCTTTGTTAATTTCTATGTACGTGCAAATTAGTACTCTTGATTTTGCGCTACCTAAGGTCGGAGCTCCGCCGGAGGTTGTCGGCCGGCTGTCTGCTCTCGCTGGCGAGCTTGAGTCACAATCAGGAGACTGGCGCGAAGACCGGTCAGATCCAGAACTCGACGAGTTTATGGTAATATACTAAAATTTCTGCAACTCCTAATAGGTCTGGTATCTTAATGATTTATGGAGGTTCCAAAAGAATATATAATTTGTCCGTATGTTGTCAACTTGACCTCATCTGTAGAAATGACATCACTAGTTTTTGCTACAGATTCCTGCACATAACATATGTATGTATATGTTTTCTTGCGCAGGAGAACTACTGTGATGTGCTGGTGAGGTACAAGCAGGAGCTCACAAGACCAATCCAAGAAGCCGACCAGTTCTTCAGAGCCATGGAGGTGCAGATGGAATCGTTTGCACTAGGTAAACATATGCATATGTGTTTACAGTCAGTTATATTTTTTAGATTCAGAAATTGGAAACAGTGCTGTGACTGTTGCAGAACAGGGATCCTAGTACACGGTCAATTGAGAAAGCAAACAATCATATGGCCCTGTAGCATGCCCCGTGAGGTGTTCTCTTTGCACACTATTTAAAACTAAGTGCTCGCTACATTACAGGAACAGTTTACAATCTCATCGCCATTTTTCTAGTTAATTGAACCGCAACCATTCTGGCATCTGCATCATATGATGTTTCACATCCATAATTTATTATAAAGGACAACGAATGCATCAAGGCCGAACAAATCGGCTCATAGAAGGGAATTCACAAACCAAAATAGTAAATAATTTATCGTGTTGTGTTAGCTTCAGTAGAACAACCGACCACCGGCCTCGTGATAGCTTGCTTCTCCTTCATCTAACATAACCTTGTCGTCAGGGACCACTAAGTTGTCCACTAGCGTGATGACACTAGAACTAGTGTAGCAAGAGGAGATTGGAGATCTAAGTCACCAAAACGATGCCTCCAAGGATTGTTGCCGGGTCTAACTAGTAAATGTCAAACTAGGGATTTTCACCCCTAAAGTCAGTGCTCCACGATGCTCGTATGCCGATGTTGCAGAATCCAACCAGTGAAGACCAGATCTAGGGCTTTCACCTCAAGACAGTGCTCCAAGACAATGCTTTCAATAAGGAGACAACACTCGTACATTGACGTTGCCGGATCCTACCAATAAAGGCTAGGTCAATTGTTTTCTCCTAGGGAGCAGGTTGCGGTGCTCAAAGACAACACCTCGGTATCCTCGTTGTTGGATCCACTAGTGAAGACCAGATCGCCACCTACACCAAACCATCATCCACCACCGCCCCGGCTAACCGCCACAGCACTCGAAACCATGGTCGCACACCGCCTCCTTAGATATGTCTATTGCAGATCACCACGACTGTCACCCGTGCATGGCGGCACACATTGCGACACATAGCCAGGGTCATTTGCCAGAGAGAGGCCACATCGTGCGAAATGGCACACACCTGAAAAGGAAGGCCGACATCCATCGAAATTCATGCGTCGACCAATTAGCAAAGGAGCAACCGCACAGAAAAGTCCTCCGCGGATTGTGTCGGGCCATGATCGCATGCAACACCACTTGACGAGGTGACCATAGAACCGGCTATAAATCGAGCCTTGATCCAGATCCAAAAGATTTGGATCGGCGACATGGCCCCTTCGCAGCTGGCTAAGGCTGACACACCGCCTCCACGATGTGGTATGAGCGCCTCCTTTGAACCAGACACATGTGCTGATGTGGCTGCAGCAAAATGGTTGTCTACATATAAAGGCACCATAGTATGTCTGTTGCATGCTAGACGGCTTCCACCTCTCTCCTCATTCTCTCTCAACCACGTCATGAGAAATCTCACGTGATGAAGGTTATGGATAGCTGATGTCATCCCATTGTACATGCACTCATGCTCCGACAACCAGCTTTTTGTTTGAATAGATGTGCCCTTGTAACTGGCCAGCTCCATTGTCCCTACAACACCACCAAGTTTAATCCACACAGATCACATAGATCTTAGCCTTAAATTTACTTTTCTTAAACAGACGAAAGCTTTGCATGTCTTTTCATTAAAGAACTAACAAAGTGTCGATCTTGCTGTGATTACAAAAGCCCTGGTTAAATTTAGAGGTGCAGAAATGTGTGTTTACATACAAGCAGAACTACATGCTTTTCTCATGCATGCTAGTACTACATCGCAGGGGCCCTGTTGGAGTACAGAAATTTCACATATGTAACTTTACAGAAAACACAATGCAATAGTATGATCTGAAGGAGGTTAATCCCACTAGCTTGCGCATGAAATTAGTGAGCACATTCCTTTTCGTTAATGTGATTGCTGGTTCTCTGCTGCCTAGCTAGCATGTGCAGAGCATTCAGGGAACGGGGCCAAATGAAGGATTCTACAGTAGCACAGTTTATACCACTTGACCAGGCTAACAACCACACGGAAAATAATTTCGGTAGGCCCCAAAATTTCCCATATTCGGTCCAAAATTTTGGTTTGATTAAATTTTGAGCAAAATTCGGTCAAATTTTGGTCGAAATTCAAATTTGGCCAAATTCGATCAAGTTTTGGTCAAACTTCAAACTGGTTTCGGTGCTGTTTTCCGAAATATTTTTCGGAATTTAGTGGGTCAAGAAATTTTTGCCGGAACGAAATTTTTTTCCTTGCTAACAGCATCCCCAACTCCAGCTATTTAATTTCTATCCGAATCTGAACGAGTGCACAACGGCTGCCAGAGCCGGCCGGGAGCCCATCTTTCAGAAAGTCCGAGGAACAGCTGCAGAAAAGGTATAATAGACTGGTGCACCACGAGTTCACTAGGTTTTGTCTCCCTATCGTCGTCGACGCACGGACACCGTGCAGACCATATGTAGACGGAATGCCACTGAATTTATATCTCGCGCACCTATGCTAGCACTGTGCACGTACGTTGCCAGGCTAATCGCTGTGGCGGTTTCTGCATGGGCATGTGGAGGCCTGATTGAAATGTTTGCTAGCTAGCTCTTGTGTGCTGCCGTGCGTCTGACTCGATCAATTAGCTTAGTTCGGAGGAGATAATGTGTTGGTTATGGATAGTTTGCAACTTTGCATGCAGGTTGGCGGGCGAGTGCATGCATGTTTTGTGTTTGATTACCTAGCGCCAGGGGTTAACTTGGAAGGAATAAATATGTGGTTATGAAATTCCAAGTGATTGTTGATTTGTTTCCTAAAATGAAGTACTACGTATCTTCAGTTTTTTTTTGGAGATTTTCGTGTTGATGCGGTGTGCAAACCAAAGCAATTTCGAGGCTTTCAAAAGGACGTTGGTTTCAAAAAGACATATCACCAGTTTTTTTCGAAAGACATATAACCATTTTGCTGATGTAGACATCAATAGATCTATCTACTGGATATCTGACTGATGCTACTTAACTGATATAGGAGACAGCTAGCATGTTCATTTTGAGAGGCTAGAAATTCCATATTAATTGCAGAAAAATAAAAGGAGCTACAGTTGCGGTGAGTCAAATATTGACACGCGTAATAGTGTTTTGTAAAAACCTGCGAGCGTAAACTGACCCCGTAGGCTACGTGTAGCACGGCCAAAAGCTACGAAACAACTCTAATAAAATAGTTTATTAGATTTCGAAAGAGCATTGATGCTAGAGCTGCACACAAATACAACTCCATTTTCAAATATAGATGTGTATATCTAGCATCGCGCGGTTACACGGGTTTACGGGGAGTCCAGATATTCCTGAACTGATTGAAGATAAAACGAAATGAATTGCTAATAAGCATCCAGTGTTTTCTCTCTGAAAGTACTTAAATTTTCGTTTATATGATTTTTTATATTATAAAGTAAGACGATGAGAGTATATGATTCATTAGATAAAGGCTTAAGAGCTTAGAACTTGAGTGATGATCTGTAAACAAAGAAATACTCGAGTTCTCTCTAGACGCTCCCTAAAACAAAAAGGAGGTCTATATTATCCTTTAAACGAATCTGTACCATCAGCTATGCTGCTACGAACTATAATGGAGCAGTCGTGCAGATTGATCTTTAACAGTTGCCGTAGTTGTGTAATATATACAATTAAGGTAGGGTACATAATACTCCTGTTTTGCCGCAACACTGAGGATTTACAGTATACCTAATTTATCTGCGTCCTTGTACCTGGATCGCCAATTCTACCAAGCAGATGACAACAGCTGCGAAGGAGGTGGCTCCTCCGAAGATGAGCAAGAAACGGGCGGCGTAGCCGCCGGCCTGCCGGCGATCACCAGTCCCTGCGCGGAGGACGAGGAGCTGAAGAGCCAGCTCCTGAACAAGTACAGCGGCTACCTGAGCAGCCTCTGGAGGGAGCTCTCCAAGAAGAAGAAGAAAGGCAAGCTGCCGAGGGACGCGCGCCAAAAGCTCCTGCACTGGTGGCAGCTGCACTACCGATGGCCCTATCCATCGGTATGTACGTACATCATGCCATGTAACAATATATGCATGGTTCAGGTATGTTGGCCAGATGTGGTAGCTTCGGAAGGTCACTAATGCACGTATACATATATACGTCGGTGCAGGAATTGGAGAAGGCGGCGTTGTCGGAGTCGACGGGGCTCGACGCGAAGCAGATCAACAACTGGTTCATCAACCAGCGGAAGCGGCACTGGAAGCCGACGCCGCCGGCCATGGAGTACAGGTCGCAGCACCCCTACGGCGCTTCGAGCAGCTCTTCTGCTGCCCTCCGGATGAAAGGTCAGTATTTCACCTGAGGAAGGGCGTATCCCCGTGGCCCGTGATGGCGATCGACGACTGCACGGCGGGAGCCGCCGCCGTACATACGTACGTACATGGTGCAGGTTTGGTGTCACTGGTGTGTGCCCATATAGTGATTTGATCTCATATATATCTACCTAACGGCGTGGATATATATGTGTCACTGGGGTGTAAATTTAATTCTTTTACAACCTGACTTGCATGATCGGCTTGCTCTACATGCACTTTGCTAAATGATACGTGGATTGCCTACATAGACGTTTGTGCGTTGTAATTAATACCTAATTTCGCAACATAAATGATCACCATTGGTTTTTGTCTCATGTTTAGAACAGTGCTATGTGTGACAGTTTATGTGTTTATGCATGTATATGTATGTAGGTTTAAGTTGTTTGCGGTGTGGTCATTTATTTAGACAACGGAGGTGTGATCACTCTCAGCCTCCACGGATGCACACGGCTTCTAATTATTACATTGTCCAAATAAAAGTGATGACAAAGAGAAGTGTGAAAAGCAACTTAAAAACGTGAATCACTTATTACGTAGCATATCACGTACGCGTCACCTAAACTAAGACATAAATCTCTTAATAACGGATTCAACCTCTAGGCACCAGCTACCATTGGGTCTCAATCCTGCAACCGTTATAGTATAGACCAAGATCACAACTAGTTGATAAACAAGTAGATAACCTACACGGGAGTAACAATTTTCTTACAAAAAATCATGTTATTTCTACATAGCCATATCAACCAATATATAGCTGTAGCAACCACCAAAATTTGTTTATGAAGCAGTCTACCCAAACCCCTAAGCCAATTCCCAAACATGTGAGATATACTACAGGGTGGGAAATATTAAAAGATAATAAGCCAAATCCATGCAAAATGAGCAAAATGACAATAAAAAAGAGGTTTTGGGTAGTTTTTTCTACTCTACAAAAGCAACACAGCTTACTCCCTTGCCAGGGGGCGGAGCTAAGGGGGGACGAGCGGGGGCCACGCCAACGTCTGCAATTAGGGGCGGAGCTAAGCGTCGAACCACTTGATTTGCAATTGATTACGTACAGATTAGGTACGATTAGGAATAATTAGCCCCCCCCCCTAACCGTGAGTTAGCGCAAGGCTTGAAGCCCATGAACGTGGTTGCAGCCCGCGCCCCCATGCTCAAATCCTGGCTCCGCCCCTGTCCCTTGCCAATTATATTTAGCCAAGTTATCGATCTTTAATCAAAATAACCCCTTTCCTAGATACAATAAAAAGATTTTTATTTTTGGGGAAACTTTTAGCTTCCAAAGCTGTTTACATCGGAAACGAACTTCAGAGCTTTAATGAACTTCAGAGATTATTAAAGCCGAATACATTAACCGGACAGGAAAAGAGCCTATCGAATGAAAATTCCAACGAAAGATGTCCCATTCTGACACAAGACTAATGTTAGCTATCCACTGAACTATATTATTCCAGTCCACTGGATTCTAACCCAAACGAGCCCTTCGCAAAGAAACGTTCGTGTGTTCAATACCTCCGCTACTGGCATGCTTACGTCTAGTGATATTATAGTCCTGGAAATTGAGTAAATTCGTGGAGAATTGGATCGATCCGCACATTCTCCCAAAATCTAACCTCAGTTCTCTATTGACTTGAAAGGAGAAATTCTTCCTTGACTTTCATCATTCCTTTCCAAAATTGTGAACCACTAGACTTGCATTGATCATGGGCCAAAGGCCTATTTTGGGAATACATATTACGGAGAAATTCTTGCCAAAACCCCTCCTTCGTTAGCATTTTTGAAAGGAAAAAAATATCTTCTAGAGGGAGGTGAATAGAGTTTTAAAAATAATTATGAATTTAGTTCAATACTAATGCGGAACTAAACTAGTTGGATTTCCGCAAGCAGAAATCCTAAATATACTAAACTCCACTGGGTGCACGAACACCCTATGTCTATGTCAAATTTTGTAATCCTAAGTGACAAGCAAGCAACTCAATTTCTACAAAAGAAATACAACTATCCTGAAACAAGTATGAATTACAATAATATAAAGAAGATAAGAGATACAAACAATGTTTTATCTCGAAGTTCGAATATCCATGACATCCTATGTCTCCATTGAGAAAGCCGAGCCACCAAGATCTAAGCTGGCACCAAGTCATGCTCTGTCTCCTTGAAGGTGCACCAAGCAAACCCCCATCACTATGACTAGCTCCTTCCTAAGCCTCGGAGATGGCGAGCTCCTTAACCACTTCACAAACCACTCAGACCTCTTCGCAAGCTTCTTAAAGAGATCACCGAGGGAACAGTGCCAAGCCATCCAAGAGGCGGTGTCCTCCAAAAGTAATAAACTCTCGGATTCTTACTTGAACCGATTGACATTGAGAGCTCAAACAGATACAATGAATGCAATGGCGAAGTGCAAACCAATGCACTAAACTTCCCTCGCACTTCACCAAGAGAAACACATGCACTCATAGTTTGCCAAGCCAACCTGAGTGAAAAGATCATGCGGACTTGAATGCTCTCGCTTCCTATCCACAACTCTCCACCGAAACAAAGTGTGACGGGCAAACTTCTTATTTAGATAAATCCAGTTGAAAGCATCCTCTTAAAAGTGAGCGTGGATCCTGGGATCTGCAGAGTCAAGGTCCTCGGTGATCATGAAACCTCCTTAGCTCATAAGTCACATATGTCATTCTAGCAAATGGGTTGGTTGGTGCATCTTCTTCTTCCGCACCATCCATAACCGTAGTCTCATCCACATTCTACTCACTACCATCATCATCCTCAGACTTAGCAGGTCGGTATGCAAAGAGAAGTCTTTCGGTATTGAATCCACGATGCCAGGTGAAGAAAAGTTCGATATTTCCTCCTAAGACACCTCATTATCAGACTGCTCAACCTCAGGTTCTTCCACAACCACATGATGATGAGGGTTTCGCTTTGGAGGCACGATCACTATCAAACAACTGTGACATACTTATCAATAGATAGAAGCTAACAGAATCGAAAGAGATACACAAATTTGGAAACATTGGAGCTCTTTTGTTGTTGTTGTTGTTGGTTTAAAACAGGCCAAACGATAGTCAGACCGATGGTTTAGTTAGACTGATTGCCAACGGCAGTTTAAGTTGACAGCATCAAGGACTTTCGGGTTGCTTTATTTCACCAAGAAATTTTCGCCCCCAAGCAATGATTTCACAGTGTAAGCATGTAAATATGCCAGACCAATTGCCTAACATGATTTCCTCCATTGATTCGCAGGATTAAACAACAAATCCTCAAACCCTAGTTGAACTGGGGAAAACAAAAATGTAGCATTTGCAAGTATGGAAAGGATATTGCAGCCACTTGGGATGGATTTGGAGAAGGAGAGGGAGGTCCTCAAGCTCCAAGAGATGGTCGGTATCAGCTCCAAGCTTCACCAACAAGTTTCACTGAGAAACAACGTGAGAAGGAGGAGGAGAGAAGAGAGGCCTTGCAGCCAACACATGGAGGGGGGGGGGCCAGAGACAACAGTCACACCGACGAGGGGAAGCATCACTGAGGTAACTTTCTTGGTCACCCTCTCCTCAGATTGAGCATGAACAGAAAGAACAAGAGAGGAGAGAAAAATAGCTACTCGAGCCGAAGGGATAAGGGCCAAGGCCCGAAGGCTGGTTTAAGCCGCGCCACGACAAGTTTAAGCCAAGTGTGCCAAATAGACTGGGCACACCTTGTGATACAGAGGGCTCCCGATCTTCACGATTTGGACAAGGGGGATAACTAGAAGGGCCTAGATGAAATCCCAAACCAACAACAAAACCCCAACGGGCAAGCCTTTGGAACTAGGACTCAAATCAACTCCTCCTCTCAATGAATGCCTCGATTACCATCCGGGGGCACACGCCGGTCCTCACAATCCAAAGAGATTACAAGGCCTAAGATGGAACTCCTAATCTAGAGGGATTAACCCTAGATGAGGAGCAAAGCTCTCTTAAGTTCTTAATATCAAGTCTAATCCTAATTAAGGTTTGGGTACGGGTATTTATAGGTCTAACCCCGTAACCCTAGAAGGCTAAGCCAACTAATTACATGGGCCTCGGCCCGTTAATGTGCGCAGACAGTACGCCCGGACATTCCGGGGTAACTTGTCCGGAATGTCCGGCCGTAGGGCCCGGACATTCCGGGGTAAGTTCTCCGGACTGTCCGGACGTCTTGTTCAATGGACGTCCGGAGGGTTGGCGTCGGTGCTCCGGGCGTGGATCATCCGGAGTCTCCGGGTCTGTGGGCCGGAGTGTCCGGGTGCGGAGTCGGAGAACGTTGTCCTCGGCCACCCTCCCGGAGTGTCCGGGCTTGGTGCCGGAGTATCCGGGCACCAACCCGAGAGGAGCACATTCCGGGCGGGGGACGTCCGGAGACTCCGGGTCTGAGGCCCAGAATATCCGGATGTAGAGTTGGACTTCGGTGCTCTCGGGTACCCTCCCGGAAAGTCCGACCTTCCCGGAGTATCCGGATGGGTGCCCGACGCCTTGCTCTTCTTGTCTTCAACATCCGGTGTGTCCGAGGTCAGGGCCGGAGTGTCCGGGGGTCTTCCTGAGAGAACCCACCCAGTAGCTTGTACGTCCGGAGTGTCCGGGTCAGCTCCTCCGGACTGTCCGGGGTGTGGCGTCCGGAGTGTCCGGGGTAGAATCTCCGGACTGTCCGGCTGTGTATTTCAGGCAGCAGTTCGGGTCCTTCCTCCCCTTGGCTTTGCTCCACTTGGTTGATCCTTCATATCTGAGCAAGCATAGAGTTGACGCATCAAATAGTATACCATTCAAGGTAGGATTAGGTGGGCACGTGTAAAGGAGAAGATTCACCTGTTCATGCCATGTCTTGGCAACATACGGATCCATACACGTGTCACTTGAAGTTGAATAGCTTGATGATGTGTTATCCTTGGGATGCTCCGCATCATTCCCCCCTTCTTGAAAAGGAGTCGTCCTCGACTCTGCTCCTTCAATGCCCAAGAGGGATGATGTCCAAGATTCCACCCGTTGATGCTTCGCACCTTCGTCTCCCATGAATTTGGTACTCCATGGTGTTCCGTCTCCTTCCATGATGTACATCAAGCTAACAATGAAGAAGAAACAACACTCAAAGAGTAGACCATCCTCAAAGCTTATGAGAGGGTTGTCAGAAGGGAAGGAATTCACCTTGGTGAGGTTCCTTTGTGCTCTCCTTGCTATCTCTTGTTGGCTTGAGGTGTTGGGCTTGAACAAGTCATGAGAGCTTATGCTTAAGTAGTTCTCTTGAACTCTTTTGGTCAGCTCATGTTGTTCAGAGTTGGAGATGTAGACATTGTTTCCTGCACCATCACTAGACAAAGCAAATATCGTGTATGCATGGTAGATAAACACGTCATCCATCATGAAGTGTCCGTTCCCTCGCACAACACCATTAGCGCACAAAATGTATAACAAATATAATGTGTATGCATGGTATATGTACACATCATCCATTATGACTCGTTGTTTGTTGTGCACAATATTATTTGAATTAAAGATGCATGGTAAATATGATATATCAAACATGACATCCATGGCACCCCTATTCTTGTGACCCACATTGTGCAAACAAGTCATATGAGCATATTTCACATGGATTAAGGCAAATCCTCCTAAGGAATGTGAAAAAGTTCTAGGAACATTCTCATTTTCAAGCATATTATCTTTGTTACAAGCAAATCCGTGGGAAGAGCAAGTGGCCAACATGTTTGTTGCAACAAAAGGAGTGATTTGACAAAATTCATTATTGGATGGCACTTCTAATACACTAGCATGGTTGCAAGAATTCTTCTGGAAAGAACAAGTGGTCATCATGTTTCTTACAACACAAGGGGCATTATGAGCATTTTGCATATTAGAATATGCATAGCACGGCTTACAAGATGGAATGCCTAAAATATGCAATTTCAAAATGGCAGTTTCTTTGCAAGAGATATTCATGCCACAAACTATAAACTTGTCATCTATGCCATATTTGCCAATTAAATTAAATTTATATTGATAGGCATAGGTGCTATTAAAAGATGTCAAAGATGTGACTTCGAAAACCTTATCCATAGCACTAGACAAAGTAACGGGATTATCAAACATGATGTGACATATGGTTTCATCAAAAGATATCCTACTAAGCATTGTATCATGTTTAACTAACTCCACATGGTCAATATGATTTGCAAGTAATTCATCACATGGAAGAGTCAAGTTAGCATGAGAAACAACAATAGGTTCATGCACATCATGCAAGCAATCAACATTTTGTTCATCTTCTTGTGAGGCAACCACAACAACACCTATATTGTTACCTCTTATGACCTCCTCAGTTGAAGTAGGTGTGGGTGGTGACTTTGCCTCCTTGGAGCCACATTCCTCATCTCGACATGACCTCGCGGTGGCAAGTTCTTCATCTTCCATCATGGCGAACTCTTTCGCCTCCAATGACGGGGTCGGCTTGTTGAGAAGGGATGTCGCTTGGGACTCCAAATCCTGCACCAAGTGAGAGACTACACTAAAAGGAGAGGGTAAGTCGTTAGCTTTAGAAAGGTCCTCACTTGACCTATTGACTACCTCTCTCAAATCTTGTGGTGTTTCTCTCTCACTCCCAATGGTGATGCACTCAATCTCACATTTGGTGGAGTCACACAACTCTTGTGTTTTATCACTCTCGCTCGAGTTGGCTTGGTGGCTCTCATCCTCACATAGGATCGGTTGCATCTCTCCTTGAAGTGGATATGGTGGAGCTTCCTTGGTTCATTTAACTCCATGCGCCTCCTTGATCGAAGGGAAACTCCCATGCTCGATCATATGCTCATCCTCCTCACTCCCAAGAGTGCAAGCACCATCTTGGATAGCGCCGTTTGCCACCTTGGTCGAAGGGAAAATCCCATGCTCGACCTTGTGCTCATTCGCCTCCATAGGTTGAGTCAGGAGTGGCTTCGCTGTGCTACTCTGACTTTCCTTCCTGAGTGGCTCTAGCACATTCTCTGTCTCCTTTGTCACCTCCAAAGGCCGCATCTCAAGAGACTTGTTCACCATCGCCTTGACACGCTCCTCCTCTTGCCATTTCTCTTCTTCAGCCTTGATCACCTTGAAACGTTTCTCCGCCTTGAGAGCACCATCCAAGAGATCTAGCAAGCTCTGGAAGTTCTTGAGAGGAAGTGAGGAGACGATGTCGAAGTTTAATCCATCCTCAAAGTACTTCATCTCCGTTCTTGTACTAAAACCACCGGCTTGTCGCATCGCACGCTTCATTTCATTGAAGTAGACCTGGACCGGTTGGTTTCTTTGCTTGATGCACTCCACTTGGCGAAGTAACTCCCTTGAGCATTTGGGTGGCACGAACTCATCTCTCATGTGTGTCTTCAAACGTGTCCAATCGATGATGAGTTCCTTCATGGGAAGCAGACGCCACCATCTTGAAGCGTAGTCGTGGAAATCCATTGTGGCCCGCTTGACTTCTTGACTTGTGGGTACTCGTTGAAGCTTAAGAAATTTCTCCATTCGCCATTCCCATTCAAGGTACTCCTCCAGGTCTTGAGTCCCATAGAATGGAATCTCTATGTAGTCTTCGGGCTCTTGGACGCCGGGGAGCTTGGTCTTGAGGGACTTGGGCATGGTGATCTTTGGCTTGTCGAGCTTGTCCACTCCACCACCTTGGCAACCTTGTCGTCGCGGAGTTTCTTGGCGATAGGTGCCTACATGGCTTCCTTCATCCTCATCCGTTTGTCGATGATGGCTTTTCTTCACACCTTTGGGGCTTCGGATGTCGAGGTTCTTGTCGGGGAAGTCCCTTGATGGAGATGAACGAGGATGAGTTGCCTCATTCGTTGAAGCCCATGAGGCTCAAAGTGATGTTGTAGTGTATCGTGTTCCCCTTTGTCCTTGTCTCCCATTCTTGGCATCCATTTCGGGGTCAAACCTAAACATGGTTAAGATCCAAGCACAAAGGATATGTATGTGGTGTATGTGAAAATTGGAACCCTACGCTTTTTGCTCACCTCACTTACCACCTAAGTCCTTGCCTCCTTGGATTGAAGGATCGGAGGCCTGCGGAAGGTAAAGGTGTTCCTCAAGAGTAGGTTGAAGAAGTTCCAAGTTCCAAGGCACTAACTCAACAAAGCTTTTAGTGGAGCTCGGAAAGGATTAGCACAAAACACTAAGCAATTGGATAATGAGATATTGCAAAGATTAGTAATAATCCACAATAGAAACAATGCGATAAGAGTTGATCTCAAAAGATATAAGAGGAGCTCAAACAACTCACACACAATGATAATAAGATTTGTGCAACCAAGAAAGTGAGCTAGCACAAGATGTTCCTAGCGAAGACTATAAGCTCGTGTTGCACAAATGCGAAGAAAGACGCTAGCTCGATTGCAAAGTTTGTTGGGCTACGGATTTGCACACTTGTACCACTTGCCTACTTAGAGCTTTTCGAGTTTTGCGCTTTCCTACAAAAGATAAGGCACTTTCTTTCTTCTCCTTTTTTTTGTCTTTTTCTTTTGATCTCTCTCTCTTTTTTTTTAACTTTTTCCTTCCTTTTCTTTCTTTGTGCCAAGACCTACAAGAACAACTAGCGCTTACAATTTTGCTTGGGGGACTCTAGGTAGTATCAAGTGCACAAAGCCCAAACAATCATCGATGAGCTAGTCTTCATAGGTTCAAGGTATACACAAAAGGGTAGAATGGCTCACAAAGAAATGCAAGGAGGAAAAGTTTTTCTTATAGATGTTACCTTCCCTTGTGGTGTTTCGGCCTTGCTTCCGAAGATGGTATCAAGGAAAGATGGGATTCCACTTGGATGACCTAGAGCTCGTCGATAGCTTCGAAACGAGTCCTAGTTCACCGAAAACGGAGTCCGGATGCGAAAGTTGCGGCCGAAACAATGCTTGCTGCGCAGCCTGATTTTGCATGCCCGGAGATTCCGGGGTAAAATGCCCGGATACTCCGGGGAGGGCCGGAGATTCCGGGGTAAAACGGCCGGATACTCCGGGGTACGTCCCGAGAGCTCGAAACCTTCCGATGTGATGGGCCGGAGACTCCGGGGCAGGTCCAGATACTCCAGGTGTGCTGGGGATTTTCAGATCTGAACAGGGGCGGCTTGAGAAAACCCCAAATCGGAGAGGAGATTTGGAAATTAGGCCAAGGCAACGCAAAGGAGGTTAGATCAACAAGTATAGCAACAATCTAATGGATCAAAACCAACCAAAGCTCACCCAAAAACTCCGAATTGCATCTAGATCTCAAAAGGGCTCTTTTTGGTGGGGTTTTCGAAATAGACAAGAAAATCAAAACAAAACCAGAAATTGGGGGTAGAGAAAAGAGGGGATACAAATCCAAATCGTGGCAACCTTGAGCTCTGATACCAAGTTGATACGGAGGGCTCCTGATCTTCACGATTTGGACAAGGGGGATAACTAGAAGGGCCTAGATGAAATCCCAAACCAACAACAAAACCCCAACGGGCAAGCCTTTGGAACTAGGACTCAAATCAACTCCTCCTCTCAATGAATGCCTCGATTACCATCCGGGGGCACACGCCGGTCCTCACAATCCAAAGAGATTACAAGGCCTAAGATGGAACTCCTAATCTAGAGGGATTAACCCTAGATGAGGAGCAAAGCTCTCTTAAGTTCTTAATATCAAGTCTAATCCTAATTAAGGTTTGGGTACGGGTATTTATAGGTCTAACCCCGTAACCCTAGAAGGCTAAGCCAACTAATTACATGGGCCTCGGCCCGTTAATGTGCGCAGACAGTACGCCCGGACATTCCGGGGTAAGTTCTCTGGACTGTCCGGACGTCTTGTTCAATGGACGTCCGGAGGGTTGGCGTCGGTGCTCCGGGCGTGGATCATCCGGAGTCTCCGGGTCTGTGGGCCGGAGTGTCCGGGTGCGGAGTCGGAGAACGTTGTCCTCGGCCACCCTCCCGGAGTGTCCGGGCTTGGTGCCGGAGTATCCGGGCACCAACCCGAGAGGAGCACATTCCGGGCGGGGGACGTCCGGAGACTCCGGGTCTGAGGCCCAGAATGTCCGGATGTAGAGTTGGACTTCGGTGCTCTCGGGTACCCTCCCGGAAAGTCCGACCTTCCCGGAGTATCCGGATGGGTGCCCGACGCCTTGCTCTTCTTGTCTTCAACATCCGGAGTGTCCGAGGTCAGGGCCGGAGTGTCCGGGGTCTTCCTGAGAGAACCCACCCAGTAGCTTGTACGTCCGAAGTGTCCGGGTCAGCTCCTCCGGACTGTCCGGGTGTGGCGTCCGGAGTGTCCGGGGTAGAATCTCCGGACTGTCCGGCTGTGTATTTCAGGCAGCAGTTCGGGTCCTTCCTCCCCTTGGCTTTGCTCCACTTGGTTGATCCTTCATATCTGAGCAAGCATAGAGTTGACGCATCAAATAGTATACCATTCAAGGTAGGATTAGGTGGGCACGTGTAAAGGAGAAGATTCAGCTGTTCATGCCATGTCTTGGCAACATACGGATCCATACACGTGACACTTGAAGTTGAATAGCTTGATGATGTGTTATCCTTGGGATGCTCCGCATCACCTTGGGCCCCGGTTAGATCGACTTTCACACAAAAACAAGTAGGCTGGGGGAGGATAGTAGAGGAGAGAGTTTTAGACATGAGCACCTAGCTCGGAATGGGTATTCTTGTCACTTCCAACTAGCAACATATATTCAAGCAAAGCTATAGTTGGAAATGAATCGAAGAAAGAGATGTCAAAATAAAAATTCTCAAAAGCCGATAAAGTCCAAATAATGAACAATGTTATTTTGCAATTTAGGGACTTGTATGATTTTGGCATACTAGATAGTGACTATATAATCTATGATATCAATAATAGGTGGTATTTCTCATATATTCAAATTTTCCAAGCTTGTGATATGCACAAAGCATAGCACTCCCTCATAATGTGATAATCCATTAATTTCACACAAGAGCTAACTAAATGCAATAAAATTCAAATGAAGGATCAAAGTTACATACATATCTATATAGTGCAAAGCATCCTATTCATTCTAGATATCACAAGTAAGCATACTAGGAGGCATAAGACAAAACAATGCATGCTAGTCAACCAAAGACTATCATGCTAGTATATACCACCTATATATGGTAGGTAACATAATCTAAGCATACTAGGAGACATACAACTAATTCCTGCAAGGTACAAAACCTACACATGCTAGGGCCTAGTAAGTTTTATTGAGAATGTTCCGATAATGGTTGGCTTGAATTTTGCACATTGATGGAACGCACTATCTTCAAGAATTAGCCAAGTCTCCAGTGCCTCCATGCCACCTATTGATCAAGTTTTAGCTTGATGGTCCCCAAAAAATTTAGGTCCTATGAAGTTAGTCACAATAGGTTTGGCTACACAAATGACTATTTTCTTGGTTAAGCCACTTTGAGTACCAACAAATCTGGCAAACACATTGCCAACCTTATCCTTCCTAAGTGAGTAATGATCGTTGACTATAGGAGGCTTAATAAGGGTGCCTTTGGGACATGATGAAGCCATATGTCCCTTCTCATAGCATGAATAGCAAGTTTTGCCTCTTCTTCTGGTTTCTTTTGATTTTTTTCCCTTGATGAGTATTTTCTTGGGTTCTGATAGCTCATGGACTTTCTTGAGCTTGAGGCCACTTTCCTTGTTGCTTCTCAATTGAAGTGCTTCTTTTTCAAGAGACATGATCTCATATGGTGTCCCTCCATCTTGCATTTGAAGCAAGTGATGGGAGCCGGGTTGTTAGCTTGACCTTGACCCTTCTTCTTAGTGTTCTTGGACTACTTGTGGTTGGAGTTGAATCCTAAGCCACCTATGTCATGAGGGTGTCTTTGATCACTTAGCATCTCATCAAAAGTTGTCTTCCCCTTGAAGAACTTGTTCAAGTCTTTCTTCAATGAAGAGGCTTGACCCTTGAGCTCTTTTAGTTCCTCTACAATGTGAGTATCAACACAAGAACTAGAGTAAGTAGAAGAATTATTGTTAGAGCAACGAGGTATTGAAAACACTTCATCACTAGATATAGTATCCTTATTGTTAGATGAATCACTAGCACTAGCACATGGCAATATAGCATTTGGAGTAGAAGTTGTGCTACTGTCCACATGTGGCTCGCTTGATGTTTTCTTGGTGAGGGTAGCCTCATGAGCTAAATTTAGCATATCATGGGAGACTCTAAGATCCTTATGAGAGCTCAAAGAGCTTTTCATGGTTCTCTTCTAATTTCCCATAATTTCTAGTTAATTCTCATGTCGAGCCCTTGGCTCAACATTTTCCTTCAAGAGAAATGATTCACAAGAAATAAAGTTAGAAGCACACATGCATCACCAATAGAAGAATTAGTATTGGTCCTTATATAAAGAATTGAATTTATGACATGGAATTTATAAATCCACTAGAAACATGCATTGTTCTTGTCAAGTAAAGATGCATGATCAACTTTAAGTTCTCTAAGAGCATTTGTAAATCTATCATGAGGCTTCATCAAGTTTTCATGCTCAATACTTAAAGCCTTTAATTCTTCAATTTTCTCAATTAGCATGTTTTCTTGCTTTTCTAGCGTGTCCCTTTGCTTTTCTATAGTAGCAAGAAGTTCAATGATTATAGGCATTCTATGCTTATCTAGCTCACCTAGAGAATTATCATCACTATCATCTTCACATATTTACCTTCCTTGTACCTTTTTTCATAAGGCATATGAAAGTATCAGAGTGAGATGATAGCCTTCTTGGAGAAGTGGATTCTTCACGTCCAATATTGGGACACTCTGTGGAAAAATTTCCATGGTGATGACATTCATAACATAGTTGGTTTCTCTTGGTTTTTTTGCTCGATGGAGCTTTCTTCTTTGATCTTTTGGAGCTCTCCACCGATGACATGTGTCACATTGATTTTGATTTCTTCTAGAAGTGTTAAGTCTCAAGAGCACTAGAGGAAATATTAGCAACATCATTTGTGCAACATGGCATATCAAGTATATCATCATGAGAAATGAGCGGAGTATCACCAGATGATATGCATGGGCTAACAACACATGTAGATGTATCAAGTTTGTTGCTAGAAGTGTGTAAGCCCAAATAGAAGTGAAACCTAGTATTGATAAGTGAAAGATTATCATAAGCTTATTTTAGCTCCTCAAGTAGTGCATGAGAGCTTGTTAGCGCCTTCAGTGAACTTTTTACTTGAAAGAAACTCTTTCTTCCAATGTTCACAATTTTCTTTCAACTTGTCAATGACAAGCTTTGCCTTCTTGATCATGCTATATAGATCATAAAATGTAAGCTAAACGTCATCATCACACAAGCTATCACCACTCACCATTTATCTTTTGTCTTTCTACACTTCGGTGAAATGGATACCAAATCCCGTGAGCATCCTCAAGTGGGATGATCGTCTCAAACACCTCTGGCTCAAATAATTAAATAAGGCATTAGTAGATTGAGTAGTGAGATGTAAGTTTTTATCCTCCTCAATAGATAGACTATGAGGATCCTTAGGAGAAAAACCAACATCTACAATTCGCTCTATTTGTGGACTTATGGTCCGAAAATGATCAAGCATGTGAATACTCCACACATGATAATTTGTGACATAAGAGAAATGGATAAATGTGCACTAAATTAGTAGTTGTCATATTTTACTCTCTAGGTGGTGAAGCCCCAAAAGAGAGACATTTCTCTAATACCAATTGAAAGGACAAAGATATCACCTAGAGGGGGGTGAATAGGCGTTTTGGAAACATTTACGGATTTGGCTCAATCCTAGTATAAATTAAACTTGTTATATTTTCACAATCGTCAATTTTAAATAAACTAGGCTCAACTAAGTGCACCAATACCCTACGTCTATGTAAAGGTTTTTAATCTTTGGGTGACAAGCAAGCAATTCAGTTTCTATAAATGAAATACAACTATTCTGAAACAATCATGATATGCAAGAATGCAAAGGAGACAAGAAGCACAAATGATGTTTGATCTTGTAATTCAGATATCCACCAATATCCTATGTCTCCAGTCACCTAGACCCAAGCCGGCATCGAATCATGTTCTTTCCTTCTTCAGGTTGCACTGAGTGAACCCCTGCCAATATGGCTAGCTCCTTCCTCCGCTCAAGAGATGGCAAGCTCCACAACCACTTTGCGAACCACTCAGGCTCTTCACAAGCTTCTTGAAGAGATCACCGACACAACACTACCAAGCTATCTAGGAGGCAGAGGCCTCCAAGAGTTAACAACTCTCGGACTCTCACTTGAACCAATCGATGCCAAGAGCTCAAATCGATTTGAGAAATGCAATCACGAAGTACAAACCGATGCACTAAACTTCCCTCACACCTCACTAAGAGCAACACATGTACTAGAGGGGTTTTGAGAGGAAGGAAGCAAGTGGAGAAGGTAAAAAAATGACTCTAGTGGCAGCAACAACTCCCCAAGCCGGCCTGAGGTGGCTACTTATAGACAACCCTAATAAACTAGTCGTTGGAGAGTTCAAATCGAGGCTAGCGGTTTAAACTGGCTTCCTGACGGTCAGACCAGCTGACCACCAATGGTCGGACACTCTGAGACACATAGGATCACACTTGCCCTAGAGTCTCTGACACCAACCTAGGATACTCTATAGAAAGACTTCTCAGACACACTGAGCGAACCCTAGAAACTCCAGAAAACTCATTGTCTCAACCGTGGAGACTCAGGCAAACATGTCAGAGACTCTAAATAGAGCTATGGGTCAGACCACCCTCTAGAGCCGGTCAGACCAACCACCTAGAACTAGACTCCAAATAGAGGAGGAAGGCATAGAAGCATCCTGGCCCTTGTCCAGACACTCCAAGGAAACAAACTCCTAACTCTTGAGCCTGGATACTGCAGCTCAGAACATACACCAAGATGGTCAGATCACTCAAGCCTAGACATGAAGTCTAGGGATAACTCTGGCAAATAACGAACTCTACCCAAAGCCACTGAGCACACACAGCTCAGAACCTTTGGACAAGTTCAAACCTGAAGTTCTAGCAACTCCACCACAAAGGAAACACGATTCCATGCAACTCATCCAATGGTTTGAGCACTTGACACACGACATGATCAAGTGTGTGATAGCCCCTCTTGATTGTTCGGCTTTCTATCCCATAATCTGGTCTCCCTTCAAACTCCTTGAGACTGATTAAACTAGAAAAACCTACTCTAAGCATACCTTTTCCTTTCTCATTCCATTTGAACTCGATGACGTCCATCATCCTTGCTCCAAGTTGGAATCACCTTGATCACCATCGCTTGATGAAGTCTTTCATTTAGCTCCCCCATAATCCCTTATGGGAAGCTTTCTCTTGAAATCATTTTCACTTGATGGACCGTAGGGTTTAAGCATATGTCTTCTCTTGATGCTTATCTTGAGCTTGTTCTTCTCAACCTTGATGACCATTACACTTAATATCATCCTCTCATCTGCTCCTAATGAAGTCCTTCTGATACAAACCCATGATTGACACCTAACTCGCACACACCATTCTCATACATAGACAATGAGTTAGTTCATAGAATGCAACAACCATTGCTTTGCAAGTTCAGTTGTTCACATTATCACAAGTTGCACATTCTCTAGCTCATATGTTGAACATCTTGAGTTCATCCACGAACTTCGCCTTGATCAACCTTAATCTTCTTTTGAGCTTAACTTGAGGTTTAAATTCCTTGCTTCAAGATCTTGATCACCCATGACCATATTAAGTTACACCATGAACTTCATCTTGATCCCTTCTTGATCTTCTCTTGAACTTCACCATGATCACATATGGTTCACCCTTTAAACCCACTATTGATCCCTAGAAGTTTACTTTTTTATCTTCTTCTTGATCACATGACATTGGCTTCTTGAACTCATTGATCTTGATGCATATCTTTGATTTGATGGCATTCATCTACAAATCCATCCAATATTCTTCATGCATCACCTATGGAACATAACCTCTTATCCAACTCAAGTAAACATTAGTCCATAGGCATTGTCATTAATTACAGAAATCATGCTTTGGGTCTTGTTGCACTTTTGATTTTAAACAACCACTTATTTAGCAAAAAAATTCTTAAGACCAAATCTTGGATACCCAGACCACCTTGATCCTTGTGTTTACCAAGAATAACCCATTTAGCAAGTTATGATTTTCACTTCGCCAAAAAAATCTAGACCCATAGAAATCTAGCCTCTTCCAGACACCCACAGGTACTTCAAAGAAAGATAGCATAAACATAGGTAGACTACTCAAAACTGGGTTGATGAGAACCAAACGGCCACCCAAAGATTAATTCTTGCCCTTCCAACTACTAAGCTTCTTTTCAAATCTATCATCCACCCCCTTCCTATTGGGATCCAGAATTTATATTATAGAACTTCAATTGTAATCAATTCCCAATTTGAGATGTCAACTCGACATTCGTGATGGGGATATAATTATTCCATGGCGAGTTGAGTGATATTATCTCGAGGAGCCCGAGACATCAATCTCAACCTTGATAACCGGCGAATGAATGCATTAGCTAAAGTAGAGTGGTATGGTCTCCTCACTCTTCCTGACCAAGCTAGAACCTCAGCTCTGACCTCACCCTGAAAAATTAATGCACGACTACGATAGGGTGATATAGTTCCTAAAATCTTTGTCAGAGAGTCGCTTCATAGTACTGATCGTACTTGTGAATCTCAAACCACTATGCACTTCATGCACTTTAATCTCAAACCACTATGCACTTCATGCACTTTATAACCATACACACAGAGCGCATGAAGCATGCTATAACAATCAGGTATCACAACAGTAACTCTATAACAGAAACTACAATAATATACATATCTTTGAATGAGTAAGTTTAATAAACTCAATTCTCACAATGGTCACACGACCAAGTAGCAAACACATAACGGAAGTTTTATAGTACTTAGACAGCTGCATGGTAGAAAAGCCAAAAGATGGCAGCATAACAAAAGCAAGGCGGTGACAGAACCCTGGTCTAGGTCACTACCTAGGACCCCTAGTTACTACTCGTCAACGAAGTTCATCTCCATATAGAAACCACCATCGGGAGGGATGATCTCCTCTGCAATAAAAGGTTTCAATGTTGCAAGGTGGGTACAAAGGTACTCCACAAGACTTACAAGAAAAATAGTAATAGATGCATCAGTTGTCAATGAGGGATATTTTGTGGACCAGTTTGCATAAAGCCAAGTTTCACATTAATTAAGCTAGGTAGATGTAAACGGACTACAAGATCAATCTCATAAGGAGGTAAGCAATCATTCTCCAAAACTACTCTAATACTTCCATCACCATCACATATGATTTTGTTTCGACCCTTCCTCGAACCATCCACGAGGAAGCGGCCACTAACTTCAGTAATCAAAAGTTTGCGGTTTTAGATTAACGTTATTCTCTAATTCGATGTGGTTAATTACCAAGCTATAAATAACCATAGACAAAGCTATTCGAATAGATTTAACAACTACAGGGGTGTACAACTTTTCCTAGACATATCGATTGTCTCCTAATCTCATGCAGTTAGTATACTTCACAGGGTGTACTGGCGGAGGGTGATCAACCATGACTATTACATTACTTTCCACTTAACCTATGAGCCATCCATATGACTTAGTATGTGTATACCAGTCCGATCATTGACCCCGACATGGTCCCATAGTTGTGAATCACAATACATCCCCAGCCTCCTTGAGACTGTGTGTCCACCCCACTCTTATATTGAGATAACCACACCACCTTATTTTACACCCATACTACAAATGGAACGGCAAAATAAAGTAGCTCACATGCTAAGTCTACACAACCTAGTAAGTCACAAGGGTTCCATATGCCCCGTGTAGAAGTACACTTGTCTTGTGTTAATACACATCAAAAATCGGCCTTACAGGAAAACAAGACAACCCACCATGTTCCCAACCATAGCCTCTTATTTGAACCCATAATTATTAATCAAGTTTTTTAGTTACTTCCCAATAGTCTACAAGTGTCACTACATGTGATTCACCTCTATTTGCCCTGATTCATCGGACCATCCGAAGGATCATGACTCGACAAATCTAGGCATGGCTAAGTATGTAATAATAATATAAAACCACTGGTTGCTAAAGACTTTACATGCTCTAAACATGCTAGGTTGGAAGGAATAACATGGTGGTTGGGGTTACAAGATAGGTTAGTGCAAAGAAATAGGATTATTCACTAACTATAGTCAAAGTAGTAGTTGATCGTATGCAATATCAACTTTGAACACAAATCGTAAGTTTAAAATATTGCGTATTGCCAACACGATAAAAGAGGGTTGCTTTCCTCGTTGATCAGGAGTTGGGTACTGCTCAAAGTCCTGATCACTCACTTGATTACCTTCCCAATCTATCGAGAAGAAGCAAAAACACCAGAAAGGCAAATATTAGCATTTACTACTAGGAAAATATCAGCATGATTATGATAAGGGATGCATGGCATGGTGGAGTATTCTCAAAATAAAGACTAATATAAGTGGAATCAAGTTAATCATAATCTGGATGCTTAAGATATTAAATCCTAAAGAATCTTCAGTGAGAAGTAAATAACTAGATTCCCTTTTTAGGCAATTTAATTTTACTTACAGAGAAAACATGAATGGAAATAATATAAATAGATAAGATTCATTTTTTTGAATTTTTTTGTATAATTCATATTTTTGGATTTAATATGAATTAGTTATGATTTTCTAAGTTCAAAATATATTAAAAGGTTTTATGTAATTCCACATAAATGAGTTCAATTTAAATAAATGATAAATACTTTTATTACTCACTGTTAACCTGCAAAAGTCAATGACATGTGGGCTTAGAGGCCAAAGTGGACTCGGTCTTGTGTCCGGTCAACTGGACCTTGGGTCCCACGTGTTAGTGACTTAGGGTTTAAGTTAACGGTTCACTTATTTAAAAGGGCCAGTATTCACCTGTCAGTCATACATTAGCCATTTTAAACTAGCTAGGTTAACAGTTAACTATCTCAACTAGTCGGACCCACTAGCATTTGAACACCAATGAGCACACGTGCACAAGCTACGGTGAGACTCAGATCTAGCGCTCCAAGCATGGGAGACATCCACAGGTGCACGTCCAGTTTCCCGGATGACACTGCTTCCGAGGGTACCGGTGTGGAGCCCTAGGGTCACCAAAGAATCGATGGCGGTGTCCCGAGCCACAAAGCAATGGTGGAGCTAAGTGAAAAGATGGTAGAGGACGTGCGTGAGCAAAATAATGAGTCGAAAGAGATCACTGCCTCATCGTGAGCTCAAAAGATGACTTGGAGACGACAGAGGAGCTTGATAGTATGGTTGTCATCAATGAAGGGACAACGGAGAAAGTCCGAGGTGGTAGGCTCTGTGGTGATCAAGACCTTGCAGGGAAGGAGAGAGACGCATTGGCAAGACAAGAGAAGGCAAATGCAAGTAGAGGAAAGAGCCGAGGATCACCGGAGTACTTGGGCAAGCATAGTGGATCTCGCCAAGAGTTTGGTAAGACGGTAGCTAACCAGGTGATTCACAACACCTCTGGACGATTCCTTCAGCTGAAAGGTTCTCTTAAAAAATTTCATGAAAATAAAGATATTCAATTTGACTGGACTTAAACACTTGATTATGTTTTCCGAGAAAGAAAATGAATGCTTAGAAATGCATCTAATCTAAGAGTTCAAAAGAGATCATTATTCTCTTTAATAAACTTTTGTCTCGTGCGGAGTACAATATGATTTCATCTTTTGTTTCATCAGAAACAATCTGGGACGGAAGGGTTCGAACCTCTGAGTAACGGGATCAAAACCCGCTGCCTTACTACTTGGCCACGCCTCATTTCATTTGGCACCTCGATGTCGGCTCTTCGCCACCTAGAGGTGTAGGTGGTTCCAAGGGTTGGGTTGTTCACCCATTAATGCGGTACATGAGCTAGGTTCAGAACGTCGTGAGACAGTTCGGTCCATATCCGGTGTGGGCGTTAGAGCATTGAGAGGACCTTTCCCTACTCAGTAAACGACTTCTCTGTAACAGGCGAGGCTACTCGGCAAGGTGCTGAACGGCGAAGCAGTCAGTGGCCACGTCGGTGAAGTTGAGGTGCTCGCGGTAGTGCTCTAGACGTCACTCATGTTCTAAGTAAAGAGTAAATAGGAGAAGGAAAGACTTCACAAAGAGGTAAAAGGGAGTAACCACTCTCCATCTACGTAATCAGATCGAGGAGTTGATAAACATGGCAGCCAGAAAAAGAAAAGGGGTGGACGGCGGCGACTCGGTTCGAGGTCAATTACATCGGCCTCAAGGAATGAATCATGGTGCCAACGTGTCGGTCGAGCATAACGTGGAGTACCGTCCATGCTGGTGTGCTGGCAGTGGCAGCAGTGACATGTTTTGACCGAAAGCAAGAGGTGGCCGCAGGTGCGTACGTGTACGACACACAGCTGTTGGTGTGGGGAAGATGACGGACCTAACACACGGGTCCCACTTGTCAAGGTCTCAACACTGGCAATTGTGCGCACGGGTGCGAGTGCGTCTCTGCTAGGCTGGGCCAAATGGTTGGGCTAGGTTTCGGCCCAGCAGAAAGGTTGAATAGGTTTTTCTTTTCCTTTTCCTTTTTCTTTTTCTTTTTCTGTTTCTGTTTCTTACTTTTCTTTCAAATGGCTTGAATTTTATGTTCAGACCAAATGTGCTTCTAATGATCAGTAAAATTTTATAGAGGCCCTTGGGAATATTTCCAACCAAGTAAAATTATTTTCAGTGCCACCTTACTATATGATTTATTGATTAGTAGTTGATTTCAATTTTGATTAACTATAAGTATGATATAGATTCATCTAAAAAATCTAGGAAAATTACAGGAGCTTAGAAATATTAAATTGAGATTAAATATAATTTTTTAAGAGATTACAACATGGGATAATACCTCTGCTTAATATATATTTGATCTACCATTTATTTTAACTTACGGTTTTACAGTTCTCTCATAAGGTTTTATGCCTCCAAGATTCCTAAATTTTAATGAGGATCTCTTCTAATATAATCGAGGACACTAAAATTATTTGAAGATATTTGAAGGAGATTTACTAATACACATGATTTTCTGTTACGTCTTCACCATTTCTTGAGGTTTTGAATTCCCCTCAATTTCACTTTAATAGAAATGATAACATGAAATGCTCATGACGCACATCCAACAATACCAAAATGGGGATGTTACATTTCCAATCTTTATTACTAAGTTTCATATAGTGGATAAGGATGCCAAGGTACTATAAGGGAAAAGCTCCCCCGTCACAGCCAAAAGGTGGAGTGTACTGACTCTCAAACTCTTTTTCTTTCCCAAAGCAATAAATCTCACTCCTATAAAAAAGAGCTATACAAAAAAACATAACAACAACTTCATATTCAAAGCCTACTTGGGGTTATGATCCGTTAATAGGATCGTATGGACACCCCGTCTTCAACCAAATGAGGAACAACCCCACTTATCTATCATTCTGCATTAGCTCGTGCATAATAATAGCCAATATGTCAACCATAATAAGAAAATCGGTGACAGAGGATCCCCTGCAAAAGGATTTTAATGGTTTGAAAAAATAGCCTCACGTCATTATGTACTTTCATAACGACACTGCCACCTTGAACAACATTTTTAATCCTAGTCCATTTTTGTGAAAAACATTTTATGCGGAGTTATTGTTGGAGAAATGGCCACCTCACTTTATCATAAGCCTTCTCAAACTCCATATTTAAAATCACGCTGTCCAACTTCTTCATATGTAAGTCATGAATTGTTTCATGGAAAATCAATACCCCCTCCAAAATATACCTCCTCGGAAAAAAAAGGCCGTTTGAGTGGCACGTATGGCACGTATGACCTTCTTAGCCACAGCCGAAATGTGATTAGTGCTAACGTTTGTAAAAAAATTAAAGCTGTCATTTAGCAAATAAATAGGTCTATATTGTTGGATTTATCAGGCATCTGCTTTTTTGGGCTAAAGGGTGGTAATACCAAAGTTAAGACTAAAGAGAGATAAATATTCCTTGTGGAAATTGGCAAAGAGGGCCATTAAATCGCCTTTGATCACCTCCCAAAACACTTGATAAATTCAATCTGAAAACCGTTTAGCCCAGGAGCTTTGTTATGTTCCATCTGGAACACCGCATCTTTTTATTTCCTGTTAAGTGAACCCTGCTATGAAAGAACCATTCTTCTCTTCGGAGACTCGGGGGATGTCCTCATTCATGGACTCAATCAGATTAGCACCTGATCAAGCATCTCAAGAGCCGAGTTGTCTAACGAATTACCCCAAGTGAACTTCTTACCTGAAAGAGAAAGTTCCCTCAAGTCTAAGCTGGCCATCAACATCTAAACTATCGTTCTTTTTCTCGTCTTGTCTCTGAATAATACTAAAATCACACCCCACTAACATCGGGAGAGTTACTTTACTATAAGTTTGAACCAGCTCTGTTAAAAAAAATTCTTTCATATCTGGTTAAGCCACCCCATAGATAGCCACTAAAACCCATTGGAACCCATCCTCCTTATTTCAAGGATTGACTTTGAGCTAATAATCTTTAGGTCCAATTGATGATACGTTAAATATCGCAAGGTTCGCCCCCATGAGAATTCCACAGGACTGGCCATGAGAAGGATTCCAACTCCATAAGAAATCTAGGCCACCAGAAAGATTCTTCTGGTAGGACAGAGAAAATTCATCTTTCCTAGTCTCAAGAATGACTACAAAGTCTAGTCTTTCCTAATTTGTTTTCCAGCAATGTGTTGGTGCTTAGCCAGGTCCCCTAGACCTATGCTATTCCAAAAAACACCCTTTATTTTTTAGATTTACATTTATCATTTGCTATTTTCCAATAAACGTCAAGGGAAATTTTTGGCAAAATGTGCCTTGTTTTTCGAGGGACTAACTAGAAATCCAGCAGGCCCTCATATTCATTATTTTCCTGATCCACTAAAATCGGCATACAAATGCTTGATGGACTGAATTTGAAGGCAATTAATCTCATCCTCTTTACTCTCATCAACTACATGGGCGCGTGACATGGCCAGTGACCCCTGCTCAGCATGGTCTATTTGCCCTCCAAAGTTGGATTGATCTACTGTGCACTGGTTGCCGCCACCTTCCGGTATGATCAAAGTCAACATTGATGCCTCCTTCAATCGTGAATCCTCGAATGGTGCAACTACTCTGTGGTGATCCGAGGAGGAGATGGACAGTTCTCGACACTAAGAGCAAAGTGGTACAGCGCCCTGCTAAATGCTCTTACTAGTGAGGCGTATGCTCATCTGGATGGTTTTTCACAACTCTGTGTTATGGCGGTATCGTCCTGGTTGAAACAGATTCCCAGACAATTGTTATGTTCTGGAAGACAAAGGAATTTCATCGAACAACTATTATTCTGAGAGGAATCCATGAGCTTAGTGGGGCTATCAATTCTTCTGATATTGTTTTTGTGAGGTGGGAAGCAAACATGGCTGCTCATTGTACTGCCAAGCATACTTCGCCCTCACAACTGGACCATGTCTGGCTGTTCTAGGCTTGGGAATTCTTAGCCCCATGTATTCAACATGATTGTAGCAATGCAGATTAATTAATATAAAGCTCTTGATTCGCAAAAAGAAGCTACAGAACAAGCCCCAGTTAAATCCCTAATCTTATCAGAACCGATAAGTAGTTCATACTCCAAAGATTTAATAAGATTAACATAATTATCTACCTAAGAATCATCATCCCGCAAAGATATGCCTAGCCAAGTTATATTAGACACAACAGTAGTACTAGGAACATGTAACAACGATATACTAGTGGAGGCGTCCAAGTTGTGGATCTACGCCAAATGCTTAGCACGCTGCATGGAGTCTTCATCAGCATCGCGTCACTGGCTAAGTCTACCACTGACGTGGATCCGTTGCCTGCACCAGCTTGGGTGGCCGCGTGATGGAGATAGCAGGATTGGCTGCCACAGCAGCAGAACAAGCTGAATGGCTGCCACGGTAGCCGGGTAACGACCGAAGCAGCCTCAGCAGGGGTAGTTAGAGCGTCAGTCGCAACCAGAGGAGCTCATCGCCGCAATAGCCCGACTAGCTAGAGAAGCTTATGGTAAGTTAAATTGGAATATTCTTATACCATCTTATGACTTTGATTAAAAAAGTTCTTTTTTTTACCAAATGGGTTGATTGGATAATGACTTTGGAAGCACGAAAATGAGGAAGAAATTTGGAAAGATATGTCGAGGAGGAAATACTTTAAAAATCAGAGCACACATGCCTATTACCATTGCAGGCTTGTTGCACATCAGGCTGTATGATGTGTGTTAAGGAAATTTTTTATAACTTTTATAGGAAATGTGTGAGAAATGAAAGGATGATTAGATTGGGGGAAAGATCATTGAGTTGGGGAAGAACCCTTTTTGATCAATTCCCTAGGCTTTATAATTTGACTTTTAGCAAGGATAATGTAGTAACAAAGGTGTTTGAAAAAAGAAAGCTTGATGGTTTTAAGATTTAGTGGAATCTAGTGGCGAGTTTTACAAAAATGGGAGTCTATGAAGAATGTATGTGCTGATGTACATCTCTCTATCGATGAAAATAATATTTTCAGTAAATTCCACTTTGAACCACTTGTAAGTTTTAGATCGTTAACGAACACCACTTTAAGAAAATGTTTCCATTTACCAGATTTAAGACCGAAATTCGCATTGAACCACATTAAGGTTCAGCGTGCAGTTGCTAAACCGTGTTGTGCAGAATTTATTTTTTAATATGGTGTGCGAAAGTAGCCGCAGAATTAGAAAAAAGATGGTTATCCCAACTATAAGATAGTCAAAAGTCACTTAGGCAAATGGAATTATCATAATACACCACAATGCGACCTTAGTCACATTTCCCCCCATTTGATAAATTGGTCCATATGCCGGGCTAACATGGATGCCAAGTAGGAGGTCGATGTGGCTATTATTTACAAATCATCATCTGGCTTTACTTTTGCCTCCTATCAAATAAAATAATCACATTGCCCCCTTACCCTTTCTACTTCATCCCATACCCCCTCCCTCTCTCTCTTTCTCCGCCTCTTCACTCTCGGCAAGGAGGGCCACAGGGTGCTTAGGTTGCTGGACTAGGATGCGGGGCCGTAGTGTGAGGAGTACACGGTGCTGGTAGAGGTAGTAGAGTTGTAGAGGGGTTCGTGAATGGCAATGTGGTGGGAGAGAGCTACGCGATGCGCATGATGGGGCTCATGCACTAGTTCTGTTGAAGGGATGGCAGGGAGGCTTAATTTTGGGGAATTACTATCGCCACTAAACAGGAAGGCCATGGGCTTATCGTGGTTGTGGATGAAGAAGAATTGGAGACTTGCAACCTCGGTGCGACTCAGGTCGCGGCAGCCGATCTTAACAAACTCAAGTCGGCGGTCTCAGAGGATTCACTCCCGGCCAAGAAAGCTTCGCCGGCGACCTCCTTCCAGTCGGACCGCGACACGAAGGCAGTCCAGATCGATCTGGAGGACCCCTCCAAAACCACTCAGATCGGGACTGCCCTGGACGACAAATAGGAAAGCACGCTCGTCAACTTCCTCCGTGAGAATCGGGACATCTTCGCCTGGAAGTCTTCCGACATGCCAGGAGTCCCGAGAGAGGTTGCCGAGCACTCCTTAAACGTCCGGCCCGACGCCAAGCTAGTCAAGCAGCGTCTGCGCCGCTTTGCTGAGGATCGCCGACAGGCCATAGGGGAAGAAATAGCCAAGCTTCTGTCAGCTGGCTTCATCAAGGAAGTGTACCACCCGGATTGGTTAGCCAACCCGGTATTTGTAAAAAAGAAAAATGGTAAATGGATAATGTGCGTTGACTACACCAGCCTTAACAAGGCATGTCCCAAAGATCCGTTTACCTTACCTCGCATCGACCAGGTGGTTGACTCCACTGCCGGTTGCGAGATTCTTTGCTTCCTTGACGCCTACTCAGCTTACCACCAGATCAAGATGAAGGAGGAAGATCAAATCAAGACTTCGTTCATCACTCCCTTCGGCGCCTTTTGCTACGTTTCTATGCCTTTCGGGTTGAAGAACGCTGGCGCCACGTACCAACGGTGCATCCAGCGCTGCCTCCAGGAGCAACTCGGCAAGAACGTACAGGCTTACGTCGACGACGTGGTGGTCAAATCTGAGAAGAAGGACGATCTTCTGACCGACTTGAGGCAGACTTTCTCTAACCTCATGCGGTTCAACATGAAGCTTAATCCGGAGAAGTGTGTCTTCGCAGTTCCTTCGGGGAAGCTACTCGGCTTCATCGTGTCAGCACGAGGAATCGAGGCCAACCCGGAAAAAATCGATGCAATTGTCAAGATGGGACAACCCAAGGGATTGAAGGACGTCCAGAAACTCACCGGGTGCATGGCAGCTCTCAGCCGGTTCATCTCCCGACTCGGCGAAAAAGCCATGCCCCTCTACAAGCTCCTCAAAAAGTCGGACTCCTTCACCTGGACCCCGGAAGCACAGGATGCTCTTGACAGACTGAAGACAATGCTGACTACGGCCCCAGTCTTGGTCTCCCCGCTCCCCGACGAGCCATTACTTCTCTACGTCGCAGCAACTACTCAGGTAGTCAGCACAGTTCTGGTGGTCGAACGCTCCGAGCCCGACCACGTCCAGAAAGTGCAGCGACCAGTCTACTTCGTCAGCGAAGTGCTATCCGAATCAAAGACGAAGTACCCACAAATCCAGAAGATCGCATACGGGGTATTCATGACATCTCGCAAGCTTGTTCATTATTTTCAGGCACACCAGATTTCAGTAGTCAGCTCCTTTCCACTCTCCGACGTCATCAACAATCGTGATGCCACCGGCAGAATCGCCAAGTGGGCGATGGAACTTCTGGCGTTCACCATCATCTACACCCCCCGCACGGCTATCAAGTCCCAGGCACTCGCCGACTTCGTGGCCGAGTGAACCGAGTCCCAGACCCCGCCCTCTATCATCGATCTTGAGCACTGGATGCTCTATTTCGACGGTTCTCTGATGCTTCAGGGCGAGCAACGAATCTCTCCACATCGCGTCTCATCTTTGGCCAAAAGAAATGGCCAGCCAGCACGTCCTCCGTCTTCTTAACGCCAAAATGACCCATCAACCCTCCTCCATGCGCCTCCTGTAACAACAAAAGACGAACAGAGCTAGCTGGGATGCATAGCTTATTAGCACGGAACACAAACCCATCATTAATGACAAACTTGTTCCATGTGCGGCCTTCTCTACAATTCTGCAATACATCTTTGAAGTCAGCATCATGCACATATTGATCTTTGATGGTCTCGAAACCAAAAAATTTGAAGTCAAGTTGTGAAAGCATGGTATAACGACGTGACAATGCATCTGCAGTAATATTTTCTTTACCCTTTTTGTGTTTGATAACATAAGGAAAAGACTCAATGAACTCAACCCACTTAGCATGTCGACGGTTCAGTTTAGCTTGACTTCGGATATGCTTCAAAGATTCATGATCAGAATGTATAATGAACTCCTTGGGCCACAAGTAATGTTGCCATGTTTCTAAAGTCCGAACGAGAGCATAAAGTTCTTTGTCATAGGTTGAATAATTCAGACTAGGCCCACTGAGTTTTTCACTAAAGTAAGCTACAGGTTTGCCTTCTTGTAATAAAACACCACCAAGCCCTATGCCACTAGCATCACACTCAAGCTCAAACATCTTATTAAAATCAGGAAGTTGCAGCAAGGGGGCATGTGTTAACTTATCTTTTAATATCACGAAGGCGTCTTCTTGTGCGTCACTCCAAACAAAAGGTACATCCTTCTTGGTAAGCTCATTGAGCGGCGCTGCAATGGTGCTGAAATCCTTCACGAACCGCCGATAGAAACCAGCAAGTCCGAGAAAACTCCGCACCTGTGTGACCGTTTTAGGAGTCGGCCAACTCTGTATCGCCTCGACCTTGGCTTGATCAACTTCAATGCCCTGCGGGGTCACAACATAGCCAAGAAAAGAGACTCGATCCGTGCAAAAAGTGCACTTCTCGATGTTGCCAAATAATCGTGCATCACGTAAAGCATTAAAAACAGCACGTAAATGGTCTAGATGCTCCTCTAATGACTTGCTAAAAATGAGTATATCATCAAAGTATACTACCACAAACCGTCCTATGAAAGCTCGCAAAACTTCATTCATTAATCTCATAAAAGTGCTAGGTGCATTAGTCAATCCAAAGAGCATAACTAACCACTCATATAACCCGAATTTAGTTTTGAAAGCTGTTTTCCATTCATCACCCAATTTCATACGAATCTGATGGTAGCCACTTCGCAAGTCTACTTTAGAGAACACGACTGAGCCACTAAGTTCATCAAGCATGTCATCTAGTCGAGGAATAGGATGACGATAGCGAATTGTAATATTATTAATGGCTCTACAGTCTACACACATGAGCCAAGTACCGCCTTTCTTAGGAACAAGAATAACAGGAACAGCACAAGGACTAAGGGATTCGCGAACATAACCTTTTTCAAGAAGTTCTTGCACTTGTCGCTGAATCTCCTTGGTCTCCTCGGGGTTTGTACGGTACGGTGCACGGTTGGGCAGCGAGGCGCCTGGAATCAAATCAATCTGGTGTTCAATGCCTCTCATAGGTGGCAGCCCCGGCGGTATTTCTTTTGGAAACACATCAATGTATTCCTGCAAAAGGTTAGCAACAGCAGGAGGCAAAGAAGGAGGCATATCCTTAAATGAAAACAACACTTCTTTGCAAATCAGTCCATAGCATGCATGAGAACTAGCATCTATTTCTGAAATTTCAGCACGTGTAGCTAGGAATGCGGCACCTTTCAATTTGATTTCCTTAGATGAGCTAGGGGTCGCTGTGTTCAACTTATTAAATTGTTCTAACTCATGAACTATTTGCTGATTTTCAGATTTAGCATGCTCTCTATGTTTATTTCTGCTAGCCCTAGCAAGATCATCCTGTAAAATTTGCTCAGGGGACATAGGGTGTAGAACTATCTTCTTTTCATTATGCGAGAGAGTATATTGATTAGTTCGACCATCATGTATACAATGTTTATCATACTGCCATGGTCGTCCTAATAACATGGAACATGCTTGCATAGGCACAATGTCGCAATCAACAGTATCATGATATGATCCTAAAGAAAACTGAACTCTCACCATGCGTGTTACCTTTACTTTGCCGCCATCATTGAACCACTGAATGTAATAAGGATGTGGGTGGGGCCGTGTAGGTAAAGTGAGCTTCTCCACCATGTCGGCGCTGGCTAAGTTATTGCAACTCCCTCCATCAATGATTATGCGAATGGAACGCTCCTTAATGACTCCTTTAATGTGGAAGAGGTTGTGGCGCTGACTCTTCTTGTGTTGAACAATTTGAGCACTAAGCACACGGTGGGCTATAATGCTCATGTACCGGTCGGCATCTGCAGCAGTCACATGCTCTTCGTCTTGATCGGACTTGACGTCGCTTTGGTCATGTTCAGCATGCAAAGCATAGGTATCCTCATCAAGATCACTCGCGGAGTCATACTCGCCATCTTCACGAATGAGCAGTACGCGCTTGTTAGGACAGTCCTTCATGATATGGCCGAAACCCTTGCAACGGTGGCACTGAATGTCCCTTGTTCTTCCAGTGGAGGCTACCGATGATGAACTCTTAGCGGGAGTTGGCGACGCAGTTTTTGTCGGTGCCTGAGAACGGTATGCTGAATTGGATGGGGCATGAGCCGAGCTGGAGGTCGTAGGTGGTGCGGTAGTGGCACGAGTGGGTGGAGCAGCACGTGGTGTCCACGTGGAAGCACAAACTGCAGAAAAGTTAGTACGCTGTCTCGAGCGGCCCTGCACTTCATGTTCAGCATGTATAGCAAGGTGGAATAAACGAGTGATAGATATATAGTCCTTATAAGCAAGAATATCAGCAATCTCCCTATTCAATCCACCCATAAACCTAGCCATAGAAGCTTCCTCATTTTCATTTAAACCACAGCGTAGCATGCCCATTTGCAATTCTTGATAATATTCTTCGACAGACCTATTTCCTTGATTTAAGCGTTGTAATTTATTCAATAAGTCTCTAGCATAGTATGAAGGAACGAATCTATGTCTCATCAGCTGTTTTAATGCCTCCCAAGTGGTTGGGATCTGATGCGGGTGTATTCTACAGTGTTCCTTCCACCAAACAGAAGCAAAATCAGAGAACTCACTAGTAGCAGCCCTAACACGTGTGTCCTCTGGAAATTCATGGCATGCGAATTTCTGATCGACTAGTAACTCCCATGTGAGATATGCATCTGGATCATATTTACCTTCGTAAGGAGGTATAGTGAACTTTACCTTAGAGAAAGCGTCATCTCGTTCACGGTCTCTCCGTGGAGGACGTCGCATACCATATCGGTTGTAGCGTAGTCGACGGTGATCCCGGTCGTTGTTGTGGTTGACGTCATCCTCATCTTCAGAATCAGCACTGTAGTCGTTCTCGCCCGCTGGTCCGTGTTGTGCGTTGGCTCCGGATCCCACGGATGCTGCTGGTCGTATCACCGAGGCATTGTTGGTCGCAGACGAAGGAACTCGTTGGGCACGTGGGACTCCATTGTTGGCTGGAAGACGAGGGGCAGGTATCGAAGAACCTGCAAGATTATCAAGGCGAGCCAATATAGCAGCAATGTTAGCGTTAGCAGTCGCCTGTCCATCCTCAATAGCTTTGAGGCGGTTCTCCTGCATTTGCATTCGCTCATTGGTCCTGTGAAGATCATCCGTGAGACCCTTCAAGACATCTTCTTCCCCACCTGCCATGGTTAGCAAAAGGAAACAAACCCTAGTGCTACTGGAATATGGGGGGGAATGGGTGGCAGGAATCTCAACAATTCAGTAGCAAATACCAAACTCTTACCAGTTCTTACCGTGCTGCAGTGGTTGTCGGCCTTTGGCGGTGTCAAAGATGATCAAGAGGTTAATATAGCAATTACCAAGGTGACCGAACACAGTACAATATAGGAAGGTGGAGCTTGGTTGGCTTCGTATGGTAGCAAGGAGTAGCAACTATCAATGCAGCAAATGCAAGTTGAAAGAATGTTCAAAGTACTAGTCACTGTTGCTGACACCTAGCTAGACCAATGAAAAGCTAATCAATGTCCTGTAAACAATGCCCCAGAAGGTACTGAAACTGCAAAGGATGAGTGTTATCTGAGAATTTTTTTTTCTTTTTTTTCTTTTTTTTTCTTTTTTTTTCTCAGAACCCACTCAATAACTCAGAGAAAACAACAGTAGTCTAAGACGTGGCGGCCAAAACTCAGCACAAGCCTTGTCGTGGCAGAGATGAAGCAAAACACAGGTTCTGCTGCCGTGGCAGCAAAAACTGCCGCTTTTCTTGCCGCGGTAGGAAATTGGCAGCGTCGGAGAGGGAGTTTGGCAGCTCCGATTATCGAACGGTTTGCACAGCTGTGATCAGGAGGGCAAGCTCTATATCCCCAGAAATTTTGAGCCAATTCGGAGAAAGTTGACGAAAGGACTAGTGCAAATCCCGGCCCGAAATCTAAGATTGCGCCCACGACTCCCAAACGAATTTGCACGGCAGAAGCTGGGATCAAGGTGGAAAGCAAGTCCTCGACTCAAGCTAACCAGGGAAATAAGAATCATCCAATTCGGAGTCCGGGTGAAGGAGATATGCCCTCCGCAAGATCAAAAAAAGTAACGGAAAAACTTCCGGAGCGAAAAAGTCCTACTTAGAAGCCAAATTTCGAGGGTCAAGACGGGTACAGGTGTATACACGTGTATTTTTTTCAGATGCGCGCCGTCGTTAGCTTCGATTTGAGTGGTCGTGGACCCAAAACGGACTCCGTATGAGAAAGTTACGGCCGTTTTACTAAAACCTCTCAAACTAGAGTTAGATCTGGACTCTTCAGCTACTCCCCTTGCCGCGGCAGCAGATTTTGCTGTTTCTCTTGCCGCGGCAGGACTTTGTTGGCTTCTGCAGAGAGTTTGGATGCACGAAAAGGGCTGAATTTTTGGGGCAAGATCAGCACATATATCTCCCAAACGGCAGAGTTTGAGCCCAATCCGAACACTTGAGTTTTTGGAGTCCGACACTAGTACGAATTGTGTTTGCCCTGGACTCTTCTTCTCCCCGAAATCAATCTAAGGTGCAAAAGATGGTGGGGTGGCAATGGCAGCAAGGATGCAAGACACGACAAGCAAGACACCAAGACCTAAGCTATGATCAGCAACGTGACACGACGATGCAACAGAAATTCAACAATGCAAACTTACTGAAAGATAGATGCAAGGGCACAGATTGGCTTGGACAGGGAAAACTAATCTACTTTTTTTGAAGCTTTTTCTTGGACAATAGGTAAAAACAGATCTAACTACAAAAACGATAAATCTCACCGATCAACTTGAGCTCTGATACCACTTGATGTGATGGTGGCCCGATCTTTCGGTGAGGCGAAGGTAACTATCGATTTGGTGGAGTGTGACCTTGACGATCCGACTATACCGTACGTGACGATACGCCTTAGCAATCGCTAAACCAACCTCCGATGGTTATTGACCTTGCCGTAGGCGCGATCAACCTGAACAACGAAGTTCGAGTTCCTGCAAGCAACCGAAGAACCAGCAAGAACTAAGATTGCAATCTGAAATTGCGAGTATAAAATTGGCACAAGAGCTAAAAGAACAAAGTGTGGGATTCCACTGGCGGTCTAAACAAGGCGGTAGTCCTACACGACTTGTAGATGCAACATTGTAGCAGTAGCTAAACAATTCAATGAAACCCAATTAACCCTAGGGGTGGCAACTACTATTTAAAGAGAAGAAAAGGGGGAAGGGGTACTGTTCGGTACTGTTCACGCGCATGAACAGTACACGTGAACAGTACATGGAGCCCACTATGGCTTACAGGGCCCTTGGCCCAAGAAAAAGGTGACGCAGCACCATCTATTAAGTATATGTCGTCTCTCACGGTGACTCCATCCTTGTAGCGCTGCCG
This sequence comes from Stipa capillata, assembly GCA_019208055.1. Taxonomy (NCBI): domain Eukaryota; kingdom Viridiplantae; phylum Streptophyta; class Magnoliopsida; order Poales; family Poaceae; genus Stipa; species Stipa capillata. The sequence goes on from JAGXJF010002528.1 coordinate 128,183, forward strand.
TTGTCCTTCTCCTCACTTGAACCCATGTTCCTGAGTAATATAACATCATCCCCTTTAGGCGGCATCATGGAGTTCATATAAAATGACGGAGCTCCAAGAAACGAATTTACCTGACAATTAAGTTGGCGTGCTCGAGTTCGTGTTACAGGACCCTTTACTAAGGTTGTATCGATGTTAGGGATATCCTCATCACATGTCCATTGTGAACTGGGTGAGGAAAATCGGAACTTGATCAGTATCATTTTTATGGTTACTTGACTGTACCATCCAAACATCAGTAAGACCCAAGACAGCATCCCCGTGCTCATGAGTCAGAATAATCTGCACTGCACTTAACCATCTTAGTCTTGCCATCTGTTTTGATTCATAATTGGGAACTTAACTTGAATGAAAATGAACCACGAAGATCTCACTGAGTCCATGGAAGGAACTTTGTGGTGAACAAACCACTGGAGAACTTGTTCTCTAAAGGTCTTGCCCACATCAATTAGAATGTACTTATGCGTGCCATCGTTGTGGCAATAGTCTATCAAGAGGGATGTGTTGCATCTGAAAGAAAACAAACTAATTAAGAGAAGATGAATTACATTGTTGCAATAGCATGATTGTCAAATTATGTTGGTGGCTCTTTAAAAGCAATTCTATTTTTCCTTATATATATAATAACTAGTAAAAAAATTAATTTGGAGCCATAATATAAGAATTTACTAGAATTGGTAAGAGTTTCCCCTTCGTATATTTCAGGTTCGTAAAAAAACTTCGTATATTTCAGGTTCGTCAAAACATTGCAACACAACACCGCACAAGTGCACAAAATGGAAATTTGACTGTAAGAATGGTTATTAAGCTAAGATACCCAGACGGTCTATTAGATTAGAACAATACTGGCCATTGGAAGAGGTTCTGATACTATCTGTTCAGTGCCCGTGGTAGGTTGATATTACGCTACAAATCGAGAGTTTGTCTAGCATATGTATAACACAGTACTCCACATGGCCAATTTGTAGGTTAAAAAAGGTTGGACGGGAGGAAAAATGAAGGAAGGAATTATTACTTCTTGGAGTGTTTTGGGTTCGGTGAGAGGACCTGGGACTGGGAGAGAAATGATTCTCTTGAAGGGCGGTTACTAAAGCATGGCGCTGTCGCGTCTTCCCCCATCTCCTGCCCCCGCCTTGGCGCTGGTGAAGACGAACAAGCTGATGTGTCCTCGGAGTCGCTGTGAGCCACGGAAGCCGTGGGTCGTCGAGCTGTTATGCAGAGAGTGAATCCGGTGTATGGGTCTGTGGGTCTGAGCGACCAGTGTATCGAGCGCCGAGTATAAGGCCTCACCTCTGTACTCGGAACCAGGTAAGAAGATGAATGGACTCTGAACTTCTCACCTCTGCCCCTTTTCTGAACTCGTCTCTCCAGTTCTTCCGTTTTCTCACCTCCTTCTCCCCGAATCCGTGAGGAACTCCACTCAAATCGATTAGGGTCCTCACATTTGATATCAGAGCCTTGGATTGCTTCCGTTTGCGTCCAAATCCTCGCGATTGAATCCGTAACATCCACTGTTTAGGGTGCGATTCGGCTTCGGCTAAATTGCACAAAATCCCTAAACTAGGTTGGATTCAATTAGGAGCGGGTTGCAACGGCGCCATCCAAGCCCTCGGCACAGACTCGTCTTGTTTTGGTGGCGATGGAGGAGCTACAGAAATCCGTGACGGATCGCAAGTGTATGCGAGCTGGAAGTTGCTTTTCACCGTGATAATCCCGTTGGGACCCGGCATCTTGAGCTTCAGATAGACATAGTTGGGGACCGCCATGAATTTGGCGTAGCAGGGGCGCCCCAAGATGGCGTGGTAGACGCCGAGCGGGAAGTCGACAACTTCGAAGGTCAGGTTCTCAGTCCTGTAGTTTTTCGAGTCGCCGAAGGTGACGGGCAGACTGATCTGCCCGAGTGGGTGCGCCGCCCTGCCTGGAACCACCCCGTGGAAGGGCTCGCCAGTCAGGCGAATTTCCGAGCGGGGAATTTTCATGTCGTCAAGGGTTTTGACGTACATGAGGTTGAGCCCGCTCCCTCCGTCCATGAGTACTTTGGTGAGGCAGATGGTGCGGACTAGTGGGCTGACCACTAGCGGGTAGCGTCCCGGGTGCGGGACGCGATCCGGGTGGTCCGTACGGTCGAAGGAGATCGCCGTCTCGGACCAGCGGAGGTACTGGGGCGCAGCCGACTGAGTGGCGTTGACTTCGCGAGCCGTGAGCTTGGCTCGGCGCTTGGATTCGTAGCCGTCGGAGCCGCCGAAGATCATGAGGACGTCCTCCTCTTTCGGGAACTCGGAGTTCTCACCGGGAGGGGGATCCTTTTTGTCGTGGCCGACTTGAGTTCTGCTGAGGTTCTTCAGCAGGCTGCAGTCCCGAGTGAGATGATTGGATTAGGGACCGTGGAAATGGCACGTCCCGGACATCATCTCTTCGAAACTGGGGTTGGTACGTGGAGGCCGGCGCTGCTGGGAACGCTGTTGTGGCCTGTCGGCCGCCGCCATGACATCACCCGCCTTGCGCTTCTTGTCTCGGCGCCTCGACGACTCGAGGCGATCCATGGCGCTGGGAGGCTCGGGAGCCTTATTTTTGCCTTTGTCGCCGCGGCCAGCGCTGCGCACCACCTCCTCGCCGGTGGCGAAGTTGTTGGCGATGTCGAAGAGCTCGCGCGTAGACTGCGGGTCTTTACGCGCGATCTTGTGGATGAGTTCCGTGCTGCGGATGCCCTTGGAGAAAGCGGTGATGACGTCGCCTTCTCGCACCTCCGGGAGAGAGTTCTTCTTTTTGGAGAAGCGCTGGATGTACTCCCGAAGGGTTTCATTGCTACCCTGAACGCAGCTGTGAAGATCCCAAGCATTGCCTGGCCTGTTGTACGTACCCTGAAAATTATTGATAAAAAGAGTTTGTAGGTCAGACCAGTTTTGAATGCAACCCTCGGGAAGGCTGGTGAGCCAAGCACGAGCCGAGTCAGCGAGGTTGAGTGGCAGATAATGTATGGCAACGTAGTCGTTGCCGCCGCTCGTCCTGCACGCCGTATGATAATCGGCCAACCAAATGTCCGGCCGAGTCTCGCCGGTGTACTTGTCGATGCCGGTGACTCGGAAGCGTGGGGGAAAAGCGACGTTATGGATGTTAGATCCAAACGCCCTCGGGCCCGAGTAGCCGGTGTTAGGCCGGTCGATGATGCGGCAGTCGGCGGAGTTCTGCTCCATGTTGGCGCGAGCGTGATGCCGTGCCTCCAGTGTGCCCCGCAAGTCGCGTCCTTCCCCGAGTCGGTTGCGAACCGATCTGGCCGGGGTACGCTGCCTCGCGTCGAGGGTATCGCGCAGATCTCGATCAGACCCCAGTCGGGCGTGTGCCGACCCGGGAGGTCGCTGGGCGGTGGAGAGCTGACTGCCTCCCTGTTGCCGACTCTTCTGCCGTGTAGACTTGTGGCTTTTGGAGATCGCAGAGTTCTGGATCCGCGGTTCCGACTGGGCGGCTTGCTGGAGAGCCGCTTCCTGCATCAGGACTCGTAGTTGTCGAAGTTGATTGTACTCGGGGGTGCCTTCGGGGAGCCTGATGGCTTCGGCTGCCACCGTGGCGGCGACGATGTTCTGGCTGGCGCGGGGGAAGAGCCTGACGCCATCCTTTTCGCGGAAAGCGAGTTCGCTGTTGACTTGCCGTCCCCGGTTCCGCATCGCTTCGTTGCGCTGCTGCGCCTCGATCTGCTTCTCCAACTCGGCCTGTTGAGCAGCCAAGTTTTCACGTTCGGCCTCGAGGCGAAGCCGAGTGGTTTCCAGCTGCGCCGGGGTCTGCTGGTCGATGGGCGGCAGACTGGCGGCTGAGTTTTGCAGAACTTGAGGATCAGGCTGGTCCCCGGTAGCCATGAAGACTTCGTGAGCGGGGAAAGAGCTCGCGAAGCTCTCGTCGCTGTCGGAGTTGTCGTTGCCGTCGAAGAGCGGCAGCAGAGACTCGATGGCAGCGACGAGTCGGGAGTTCCTCCTGTGGGGCGCGCGGCCACGTGCAGGAGGCGAATTTGAAACCAAGACGGTTTCGTACTTGAAGGGGTTCTCCGAGACCGACTCGGATGTGGATCCGAGTGGAGAGCTTGGGGAAGATTTCGCTGACGGGCTTGGTGCCAAGTCGCAGATCTGGAGCTTGCCGATCTTGTCGGCGATGAAGTCGAAGCTTCCAAAGCGGAAAACTTCTCCCTTAACGATGGTGGCGGTGCGGCGAAGGCCTTCCGCCGAGTCGGCGATGAAGTCGAGGGAGCCGAAGGTGATGCCCTGGCCCGGGACGAAACCGCCGTTGTCATTGAAGAAAGTCATCTCGACGAGAAGTAGATGGATCTTAGCACGAGTCCCCTACCTGGCGCGTCAACTGTCGGTGTATCGTACCGGCAATATTAAAACTGGGGTGGCTAAGAGTATCGTATCGAGATGGGTGCACACGAGACACACAACTTTATACAGGTTCAGGCCCTCCGGAGGAGGTAATACCCTACGTCCTGTTGTTATGGGATTTAGCCTCGTATGAAGGTGTTTACAGATGGGATCTAGGCTTCGGGAGCTCTAGATTGCTGTAAAGAGATTGGAGATTAGATCTAAGATGACAGAAGATACCTCTCGGGGGGCTCCCTGCCCCGCCTTATATAGTCGGCTTGGGGCTAGGGTTACAAGTCCCGAGTCGGTTTACATGTTAGAGTCCCAGTCGGATACAGCTTGTCCCTCCGGATTCTTAGGAAAGTCTAACTGCTGCCTTGACTTGTACTTCAAGTAGATGAGGCACCCCCGGGTGGCAGTCGGATGCCAATCAGTCGGCCCGGCCCATCCTGTGGTTGTCGAGCTGACTTCACCTCCGATGGCCCTACCCGGGTGCCATGTCATCGTCACTTCCTCCATCAATAATGACACGCGCACGTCTATTGTTGATGATGAAGAAAATCTGAAACAAATTGTGGCGTTGTTGCTTCTCCGCTTGCTCCACCTGCGAACTTAGAACCCGCTGGACAATGACACTCCTATAGGCCATCGTGTCATCATGGCCAAATACTTGACCCTCATCGTTGTCAGCATCGGCGTCATCGTCGTCAATGTCCTCCTCTACATCAGAAGTGCTGATGTAGCCTCCATCTTCTGTAGCAATGTATGCCCGTTTGCTTGGGCAATCCCTCTGCAAGTGTCCAATCCCATGGCAACGGTGGCACTGAATTCCCGAAGTGCGTCCCGTGGAAGCAACCGATGAAGCACTCTTGGCGGGTACCTGCAAGGAATTTTTGTCTGACTCCACAGCTCGCGTGGAGGTGAAAGGTCGCGTGCTCGCTGGTGTTGGCGCAGCTCGAACGCCCAAAGAAGAGGATGGCTTCATCGGTGCTGGTGTGGTCGGCGTTTGTGGTGGAACGGAGGTGCCAAAGTTGGTCCTGCTCTTATGTTGACGTCCCTGCAATTCCTTCTCTGCAAGCATAGCGAGCTGGAACAAACAGTTGACAGTAGTATATTCTTTATAATCAACAATATCCTGAATTTCACGCCTCAAACCACCATAAAAGCGAAAAATCTTGTCCTCTGTTTCCTCCACTACTCCACAGCGGATCATCCCCTTCTGGAGCTCTGCATAATATTGCTGCACAGTCATGTTACCTTGTTCCAAGCGCTGCAGTTTCTTACACAAGTCACGTTGATAAGAAGGAGGAACAAATCTGTTACGCATAGTGACGATGACATGGCACCCGGATAGGGCCATCGGAGGCAAAGTCAGCCCGACAGCCCCAGGATGGGCCAGGCTTACTGGTTGGCATCCGATTGCCCCCCGGGGGTGCCTCATCTACTTGGAGTACAAGTCAAGGCAGCAGTTAGACTTTCCTACAAATGCGGAGGGTTAGACTGTATCCGACTAGGACTCTAACATGTAAACCGACTCGGGACTTGTAACCCTAGCCCCTGGCCGACTATATAAGGCGGGGCAGGGACCCCCCCGAGAGGTATCAGATCAATCTCCAATCTCCTACAGCAATCTAGCGCCCATCGCCTAGATCGCATCTGTACTCATACGAGGCTAAATCCCACAACAACAGGACGTAGGGTATTACCTCATCTCGAGGGCCTGAACCTGTATAAAGTCGTGAGTCTCGTGTGCACCCACCTCGATACGATACTCTTAGCCACCCCAGTTTTAGTATTGCCGGTACGATACACCAACAGTTGGCACGCCAGGTAGGGGACTCGCGCTAAGATCCATCTACTCTTCGTCGAGATGGGTTTCTTCATCAACAACAGCGGTTTCGTCCCGGGCCAAGGCATCACCTTCGATTCTCTCGACTTCATCGCCAACTCGGCGGAAAGTCTTCACCGCGTCGCCACCATCGTTAAGGGAGAAGCTTTCCGCTTCGGAAGCTTCGACTTCATCGCCGACAAGATCGGCAAGCTTCAGATCCGCGACTCGGCACCTCGCCAGCCAACGGAAACTTCGCGAAGCTCTCCACTCGGATCCTTATCCGAGTCGGCCTCGGAGAATCCCTTCAAGCATGAAACCGCTTTGGTTTTAGATCCATCTCCTGCACGTGGCCGCGCGCCCCACAGGAGGGACAACCAACTCGTCGCCGCCATTGACTCCCTGCTACCACTCTTCGACGGTGACAACTCCGACAGCAACGAAAGCTTCGCGAGCTCCTTCCCCGCTCACGAAGTCTTCATGGCTACCGAGAATCGACCTGACCCTCAAGCTCCTCAGGATTCAGGCGCCAGCTTGCCTCCCATCGACCAGCAGACTCCGGCACAACTGGAGACCACTCGGCTTCGCCTCGAGGCCGAGCGTGAATGACTAGCTGCCCAGCAAGTTGAGCTGGAGAACTAGATAGAGGCTCAGCAGCGCAACGAAGCCATGCGCAACCGGGGGCGCCAAGTCAACAACAACCTCGCCTTCCGCGAGAAAGACAGCGTCAGGCTCTTCCCCCGCGCCAGCCAGAACATCGTCGCCGCCACACTGGCGGCCGAAGCTATCAAACTCCCTGAGGGAACCCCCGAGTACAATCAGCTCAGGCTACTCAGGGTCCTCATGCAGGAAGCGGCTCTCCAGCAAGCCGCGCAGTCGGAACCGCGGATCCAGAACTCCGCGATCTCCAAAAGCCGCAATCCTCCACCACAGAGGAGTCGGCAACAAGGAGGCAGCCAGCTCTCCACCGCACAGCGACCCCCCGGGTCAGCACACGGCCGACTAGGGGCCGACTGCGATCTTCGCAACACCCTTGACGCAAGGCAACGCACCCCGGCTAGATCGGTTCGTAACCGACTTGGGGAGGGACGCGACTTGCGGGGCACACTGGAGGCTCGGCATCACACTCGCGCAAACATGGAGCAGAACTCCGCCGACTGCCGCATCATCGACCGGCCCAACACCGGCTACTCGGGCCCGAAGGCGTTCGGATCTAGCATCCATAACGTCGCCTTTCCCGCGCGCTTCCGAGTCACCGGCATCGACAAGTACACCGGTGAGACTCGGCCGGATATCTGGCTGGCCGATTACCACACGGCGTGCAGGACAAGCGGCGGGAACGACTACGTCGCCATCCATTATCTGCCGCTCTACGTCGCCGACTCGGCTCGGGCCTGGCTCACCAGTCTCCCCGAGGGTTGCATTCAAAACTGGTCTGACCTGCAAACTTTTTTCATTAACAACTTTCAGGGTACTTACAACAGGCCAGGCAACGCTTGGGATCTACACAGCTGCACTCAAGGCAGCAACGAAACTCTCCGGGAGTACATCCAGCGCTTCTCCAAGAAGAAGAACTCTCTCCCGGAGGTACGAGAAGGCGACGTCATCACCGCTTTCTCCAAGGGGGTCCGCAGCCCGGACCTCATCCACAAGATCGCACGAAAGAACCCACAGACTACGCGCGAACTCTTCGACATCACCAATAACTTCGCCACCAGAGAGGAGGCGGTGCGCAGCGCCAGCCGCGGCGACAAGGGCAAGAACAAGGCTCCCGAGCCCTCCGGCACGAAGGATCGCCCCGAGTCATCAAGGCGCAGAGACAAGAAGTGCAAGGCGGGCGACATCATGGCAGCAGCCGATAGGACGCAGCAGCGCCCCCAGCAGCGTCGCCCACCACGCACCAACCCCACCTTCGAGGAGATGATGGCCGGGACGTGCCACTTCCACGGCCCAAAGTCCAATCACCTCACTCGGGATTGCAGCCTGCTGAAGAACTTGAGCAGAACTCAAGTCGGCCGCGACAACAAGGGTCCCCCTCCCATCGAGAACTCCGAGTTCCCGAAAGAGGAGGACGTACTGATGATCTTCGGCGGCTCCGACGGCTACGAGTCCAAGCGCCGAGCCAAGCTCACGGCTCGGGAGGTTAACGCAACTTAGCCGGCTACGCCCAAGTACATCCGGTGGTCCGAGACGGCAATCTCCTTCGATCGGACGGATCACCTGGACCGCGTCCCGCATCCAGGGCGCTACCCGCTAGTGGTCAGCCCACTAGTCCGCACCGTCCGACTCACCAAGGTGCTCATGGACGGAGGCAGCGGACTCAACCTTATGTACGTCAAAACTCTTGACGACATGAGGATTCCCCGCTCGGAAATTCGCCCGACTGGCGAGCCTTTCCACGGGGTTGTGCCAGGCAGGGCGGCACACCCGCTCGGGCAGATCAGTCTGCCCGTCACTTTCGGCGACTGGAAAAACTACAGGACTGAGAACCTGACCTTCGAGGTAGTCGACTTCCCACTCGGCGTCTACCACGCCATCTTGGGGCGCCCCTGCTATGCCAAGTTCATGGCGGTCCCCAACTACGTCTATCTGAAGCTGAAGATGCCGGGTCCCAACGGGATCATCACGGTGAAGAGCAACTTCCAGCTCGCATACACCTGCGACCTAGAGACATGTAGCCTCGCCGCGACTCAGGTCGCAGCGGCCGATCTTGACAAACTCAAGTCGGCTGTCTCTGAGGACTCACCCCCGGCTAAGAAGGCTTCACCGGCGACTTCCTTCCAGTCGGGCTGCGACACCAAAGCAGTCCAGATCGATCTGGAGGAGCCCTCCAAGACCACTCAGATCGGGACTGCCCTGGACGACAAATAGGAAAGTGCGCTCGTCAACTTCCTCCGTGAGAATCGGGACATCTTCGCCTGGAAGTCTTCCGACATGCCAGGGGTCCCGAGGGAGGTTGTCGAGCACTCCTTAAACGTCCGGCCTGATGCCAAACCAGTCAAGCAGCGTCTGCGCCGCTTTGCTGAGGATCGCCGACAGGCTATAGGGGAAGAAATAGCCAAGCTTCTAGCAGCTGGCTTCATCAAGGAAGTGTATCACCCGGACTAGTTAGCCAATCCAGTCCTTGTAAAAAAGAAAAATGGTAAATGGAGAATGTGCGTTGATTACACCAGCCTTAACAAGGCGTGTTCCAAAGATCCGTTTACCTTACCTCGCATCGACTAGGTGGTTGACTCCACTGCCGGTTGCGAGATTCTTTCCTTTCTTGATGCATACTCAGGTTATCACCAGATCAAGATGAAGGAGGAGGATCAGATCAAAACTTCTTTCATCACACCTTTCGGAGCCTTTTGCTACGTTTCCATGCCCTTCGGATTGAAGAACGCTGGCGCCACGTACCAGAGGTGCATCCAGCGCTGCCTCCAGGAGCAAATCGGCAAAAACGTACAGGCTTACGTCGACGACGTGGTGGTCAAATCTGAGAAGAAGGACGATCTCCTGACCGACTTGAGGCAGACCTTTTCCAACCTCAGCGGTTTAACATGAAGCTTAATCCGGAGAAGTGTGTGTTCACAGTTCCTTCGGGAAAGCTACTCGGTTTCATCGTGTCAGCACGAGGGGTCGAAGCCAACCCAGAAAAAATCGATGCAATTGTCAAGATGGGACCACCCAAGGGACTCAAGGATGTCCAGAAGCTCACCGGGTGCATGGCAGCCCTCAGTCGGTTCATCTCCCGACTCGGCGAAAAGGCTATGCCACTCTACAAACTCTTGAAGAAGTCGGACACCTTTACTTGGACCCCGGAAGCACAGGATGCTCTTGACAGACTGAAGACAATGCTGACTACAGCCCCAGTTTTGGTTTCCCCGCTCCCCGACGAGCTGCTACTCCTCTACGTCGCTGCGACTACCCAGGTAGTCAGCACAGTTCTGGTGGTCGAACGCTCTGAGCCCGGCCACGTCCAGAAAGTCCAGCGACCAATCTACTTCGTCAGCGAAGTACTGTCCGAGTCAAAGATGGGGTATCCACAAATCCAGAAGATCATCTACGGGGTATTTATGACATCTCGCAAGCTTGTTCATTATTTTCAGGCACATCAGATTTCCGTAGTCAGCTCCTTTCCACTCTCCGACATCATCAACAATCGCGACGCCACGGGTAGAATCGCCAAGTGGGCAATGAAACTTCTGGCTTTCACCATCATCTACACCCCTCGCACAGCTATCAAGTCCCAGGCACTCGCCGACTTCATGGCCGAGTGGACCGAAGCCCAGAACCCGCCCTCTTTCATCGATCTTGAGCACTGGACGCTCTATTTCGATGGTTCTCTGATGCTTCAGGGCGCGGGGGCTGGCATCGTCCTCATCTCACCGAGGGGGGAGCGCTTCAAGTACGTGCTACAACTTCACTTCCCGGCGTCTAACAACGTCGCCGAGTACGAGACTTTGCTGCACGGCCTGCGCATCGCTACCTCACTCGGCATACGACGACTGCTCGCCCGGGGAGACTCCGAGTTGGTAGTCAGGCAGGTTATGAAGGATTGGGTCTGCCGAGACCCAGCCATGGAAGCCTACTGCCAAGAGGTGCGCAAACTTGAAGGCAAATTCGACGGACTCGAGATCACACATGTGCTTCGCCGCGACAACGAGGCTGCAGACGCATTGGCCAAGATGGCATCCAGTCGGGAACCTGTCCCGGCTGGAGTTTTCCTCCAAGAACTCCACGCACCCTCCATCAAGGTCGCGACCGAGTCCGAGCCAGAAGGGCCTCAGCCCCAAGACACAAGCAGCGCCCAGCCGACTACACTGGAGGTTATGTAACTACTCCCGACTGGATTAAACCTTTACTTGATTATCTCCTTCGGGATGTATTGCCACAGGACCAGACTGAAGCTCGACGCATAGCAAGGCGCGCTAAGGCTTAGGCCATGGTCGATGGCGAGCTTTACAAAAAGAGCACCTCCGGTATCCTCCAGCGATGCATCTCGCTGGAGCAAGGCAGGCAGCTGCTCCACGACATTCACTCGGGGGCTTGCGGACATCACGCGGCACCACGGACGCTAGTCGGGAAAGCCTTCCGACAAGGTTTCTACTGGCCGACTGCCGTGTCCGACGCGGAACATATCGTCCGTACCTGCGAGGGATGTCAATTTTTTGCCCGGCAGACACACATGCCGGCTCAAGCACTCCAAACGATCCCCATCACATGGCCTTTCGCTGTGTGGGGACTGGACATGGTGGGTCCCTGAAGAAAGCTCCCGGGGGCTTCACCCACCTCTTCGTTGCGGTTGACAAGTTCACAAAGTGGATTGAAGCCAAGCCTGTCGCCACAATCATTGCTGAAAAGGCTGCCGAGTTCTTTCGAGACATCATCCATCGATTCGGCGTCCCCAACAGCATCATCACCGACAACGGCACTCAGTTCACCGGCGCCGCCTTCCTCGATTTCTGCAGCAATTACAATATCACCATCGACTTCGCCGCTGTGGCTCACCCACGGGCCAACGGCCAAGTCGAGAGGGCAAACGGCTTGATCATGCAAGGACTCAAGCCTCGGATTTTCCAGCGCCTAAACAAGTTTGCGGGTAAATGGGTCACAGAGTTGCCTGCGGTACTCTGGAGTCTCAGGACGACACCCAACCGGTCAACCGGATACACCCCTTTCTTCATGGTATATGGAGCCGAGGTAGTCGTGCCGACTGATCTAGCCCACCTGTCGCCGCGCATCCGTGCGTACGACGAAGTCGAGTCAGAAAAGGCGCTTCAAGATGCAGTCGACCAGCTCGAGGAAACTCGGGAAATTGCCCTACTCCGGTCAGCTAAGTACCAGCAGGCTCTGCGACGATATCACGATCGACAAGTACGCAGCCGTGCCTTCAATGTTGGCGACTTGGTTCTGCGCCGAGTGCAATCCAACAAGGAAAAACACAAGCTTTCTGCACCATGGGAAGGCCCGTACATTGTTGCGGAAGTATTACGCCCGGGGGCTTACCGACTGAAGGATATGGACGGCAACGTCTACCGCAACGCTTGGAACATCGAGCAACTTCGACGTTTCTACACTTGACAGCTATGTACTCTTATACTCTTTGTATTATCTATCCTGAGTCAATAAAACAACCTTTTGCTTTTTGTTCCGACTCATTCCCCCGACAGCTCTGCTATGTGCGTCCCCGACTACACATACCAGACACCCGGGGGCTAAACCCACTGGGTGCGCCCAGGCGCACTCGGACACTTTTCTTCCACACAACTACTTAAGTACTGTGTACAACGCTACGAGTTAACTCTTCGTCCCCGACTAACCGTCTACTCCGTACTCCTGCGCTACACAAGGCACACGCCCACGGCTAACCTTTACGCAATGGAAAAGGAACGACAAGTCGGCACGAGCACACACTCTAACGCGCAAACGCACACGAACAAGTATTACGGAAGAAAGGATACCATACAAATAATGTGAAACAGACTTGCATATATTTAAGCGCTCGGCATCCCGAGTACAAAATGTGCGACTGTTTTACTTGTTTTTTCCTATCTGCTATTTTACAGCTGAAGAAGGTTTACAAGCGCCTCTGCAGTGCTGGCTACCTCAACCTTCAACTCCTCCTCCTCGGAGACAGAAGTGTCCGCCGATAGCCCTTCTCCAAGTGCAGCTAGCTCCACCCAGGGGTAGTGGGACTTCACGGTCACCAACGCGACGCTGGCCCCAGCTTCGGCGGCTTCCTTGAGCAGCATCTTCGCCCGGGCCGGTGTTTGGTGAAGGCGATTCACCACCGCGTCTGCATCCATGCCAGTCGGTTCTCCCTCCCACCAAGCGTCGCACGCTCTACGGGCCGCCTCACGCAGCGAGTCATTCGTCAGACCCACCTGCGTGGCCTCGATCTTAAGCACTACAAGAGCAGAAGGCTGGGTTTAGAAAACCAATCGGCGGGGTCGAAGAAAAACGCACGAGCAGACTGGAACTTATAGGAGAGAGCTCCCTCCGCCTCCTTCAAAGAGTTCACGGCGGCGGTGCGCTCATATTGAAGTCCCAGCATCGCCGATTTCAAAGCCTCAACGTCCGCCTTCTCGGACTTGAGGGTGTCGATCTCCGCCCTTGCCAGTTTGAGGTCCTCGCGGAGTCGGACGGTCTCCTCGGCCGCGGCTAGTCAGGAAACGAGCTATGTGAGCACCAACAAGATCGAAGTACTAACCAAGAGAAGCGGACAAGTGCGCCACCGTACCTTGAATTCGGGAAGACCCCTCGTGGGCTGCTTCCTCCAAAGACTTGATACGCTCCGCCCTCTCGGCCGCAAGGCGTTCCGCGGCGTCTGCCTGACTCGCCAGCTGGTCCCGCTCCTCCTGAAGTCGCGCGGCTTGGTCGATGAGCGGCAGTTTCCCTTGCAAGATCTCAGATTTGTCCCAAGACCTTTCACAAAGAGTCTGTACAACAGAAAGAGAGAAAGAGTTGGCTACTCAGACTAATGGCAAGACCCTTCACCCGACTCTTTCAGTCGGGCGAAGGCTCAGGGGCTACACCCGCTGGGTACACCGATCAAGAAAAACAAGAAAGAAAAGCAGATTTTTCAAAAGCAAGAGGGGCAACCATACCTTGGCCAGGGGTGGAAGGTGCATACACACCAGGTTGGCGCTCCTCCTCAGCTCGTCCATACCCAACTGCAGGTTCTTCATCGCTGCTGGAAATTGGGCGCTGAACTGGGAGACAATGCCAATCGCCTCGGACCACTCGGTCGTCTCCTTCACGTCATCCATCCCTTGCGCCACCTCACCGAGGTGCGGTGGAACTCCCAGGCTGAAGGGCAAAAGGGTGGCCGGGGAACTCGATGGCGAGGCTGGCTTCTCCCCTGTAGTCAGGACCTCTACTTGACTGGATCCCGCATCCCCTGCACTGAGAGGATCCTGGGTGGCCGCCTTCTCCGGCTGAGAGACGGGTGGCATAGCTGGCGGGGCACCCCTCGCTGGCTGCGCTCTCACTAGTGGCAACACATCTCCCGGCTGCGAAGGAGGCGGAGGAGTCGGAGCAACTACCTGGCTCGATGATGATGGAGGTCGGGCTCCGGCTGCGTCACCTTGCTGCCGGGGAGGAAGCTCACCCTTCGGGTCTTCCAGGCATCGCGTCCTGCAAGATTCCTGGCACTTAGACCCATACAGTGCAAAGGTAACTAAAGCATGAGTTGTTTCTCTTCAACTAACCTGGTTGACCTGGGCAGGGCAGGGCGCACTCGCGCTGCGGCAGACACTTTTTGTCCTACAGCTTTCACGACGACCGAGGGGGCGGAGTTGGCAGTCGGCGCCTCGTGAATCTTTAGAGCCGCTGCGCGGCTATGTTTCCTCTTTTCCCGGGTGACCAGGGACTCAGTGTCCTCACCCGGGGATTCAGCACCATCGTCTACAGCAGCGAGCGGAGTCATTTTGATTCAGCCAGGGCGGCCACTTGCTTCGCAGGCGCGCCACTCGGTCCACTTGTCACATCCCCCGCCTTCGACGATTCAGCGGAGCTCTTTGTTTTCTTCGCTGGGGGCTGCTGCGACGACTCGGCAGCATCGGAGGTGGCCTTGGTCTTCTTCGCCAGCGGTGACTTGGCCGCCTCCAAGGACTTCTTCATGCGGTCTGCATCGCGCAGGACTCCCGGCTGCATCCATGGTTCCTTCTCTGGAAGCGGCGCAGGGGAGTAATAACGCTCATATTCCTGCAGGTCGCGACATTCAAAGAAGAGTCACTCAAATACAATTACAGAAGGAAAATGATAGTCAAGATATCATCAAAAGCTGGCTGATTACCGTAGTTCGCGGGTTCGCACGGCTGTAGGGCGCCGGGTGCTTGGAATTGTCAAGATCGGCCTTGGAGTCTAATAAGACCTTTACCCGGCCTCGCACTTGTCCCTCCGTAAGCTCTTCTACGGTCTCCCGAGTGGGGTCGTTCACCCCCGAGTATTCATACATGGGATGCGCCCAAAGCTTTAGTGGCTGGATTCGCCGCCCGACAAAGGCGGAGAGCACTCCGACTCCCGTGACTCCACTGTTCAAGACATCAGCCAGCCGCGCGGCAAGAACTTCAACAGCACCCGACTCAAATTCTTCAGGGCTTACAGTCCAGCTTGGCTTGGGACTCGGGGGCTGGCCGGTGAACTCGGGCAGTGGTTGCGGAAGGTTCTGGCACTAGAACCATCCCGAGTGCCACCCCTTGTTGGATTTGGGAGAGGGAAGGTGAAGGTAATTCCGACCAGACCTAAACTGAAAGCCGGCTCCTCCTACGGTTCCTATGTTATCCTTTCCCGGCTGCGCCTTGACAAAGAAAAGATGTTTCCAAAGAGCAAAGTGGGGATCTACGCCTAGAAAGCACTCGCAAAGAGTGATAAAGCAGGCAACTTGAAGAACACTGTTTGGGTTGAGGTGTTGGAGCTCAAGCCCATAGAAGTAGAGGAGGCCGCGAAGGAAAGGATGAGCGGGAATGGATAAACCACGGAGGAAAAAGGGGGAAAGGACGACGACCTCGTTCGTATCCGGAGTCGGGAACTTCTCCCCTTCCGCCGCGCGCCATTGCAGCAACTCCTTGCCGGGAAGCACTCCGGCCTCCGCCATCGTGACAAGGGACTGCTCGGACACCGTCGATGCAGACCACGCCGCCATGAGAATGCGCTCCTCTTCAAAATCAGAATGCGGCACGGGCGACTCCTTCTCGGTGGTGGCGTGCAGCTCCGCGACGGAGGTGCGCATCCGTGGGGGAAGGACGAAACTGGATCTAGGGCTTTTTCGGGCACTGGATGACGGCGAGGTCTCGAGCGAGGAAGGCGAAGGAGGGTGGCGGCGCAGGTGAGGAGTTCGAAGCGGCAGTAAGCATCCCTGCGCCCCCCCCCCTCTGCTTTTAAGGAGCAGCAACGCAGCGGTTAGCCCACGGCCCATTCGTGGCACGGTAAACGAGGAGCCGTAGCGCACCTCTCCACCAAACGCGTTGAGAACACGCTACCACTCGCAGCACGTCTCCGCTCCACATCTGGCGCCACGCGTCCCGGATCGACGGCTGCCAGGGGAGGAGCGCGACGAGAGCCACAACAGGCAGCCCGGGGATGGCGGAACAGCTCCCGGGTGCTCGCCAGAACCACAGGATCCCGAATAGTTAGCCTACTACAGGCCCACAACTACTCGGGCACATCCTTATTTATGGCTGTGGCATGCCTCCAGCGGGCCACTAGTCGGGGCCGACCCAGTCGGACCCGAGTGCTAGTAGTCGATGGGTTTCGATGGTTAACCTCCAGGGGTTCACAACCAGTCGGATACGCCTGAGTGAAGGGCAACAGCGGTGCGCCTCCAGCGGGCCACTAGTCAGGTCCCGAACAACTCGGGATCGGGCACCGCGAGTTGGGTTCAGGCTCGGACACGAGTCCTGTGGGTATTTCCCCCCTAGAGGGACGCTAGCTGGCTCCGAGCTACTCAGATACCCAGGTACCTTCGGGATTTCGATCGAGTTAATGGTATACCCCACGCTGGGTCCCTAGACCGGTCCACGAGAGATCGGATACCACCTGAACTTACCCGTTATTAGCTCACCGCCACGGTATTCCTGCCTAACTGGTGACCCTGAACAGCGTTGCCACAATGCTTGTTTACAGGAAGACCTTCGCCCGACTCCCCGAGTCGCCCGGAGGCTGCGCAAACACAGAATAAACAGCTACTCGAGAAAAGATCGAAAGACCCTCCGCTCAGTTTTTCAAATCGAGTGGAGGCTCGGGGGCTACACCCACTGGGTGCGCTGTTCGCGCTCCCAGTGGAATTTTTCTAAAACAGAGATGATGAGTCCCTCGCAATCTACCTGTAGGCGACTCAGCAGGCGCAAGAGGCGAAGCACTCGGCTCCGGCAAGAATCTTCGTCGACACCAAGCTACAGTCAGGTCGTGAAGGACTCGGGGGCTACTGACGATGACATGGCACCCGGATAGGGCCATCAGAGGCAAAGTCAGCCCGACAGCCCCAGGATGGGCCGGCCGACTGGTTGGCATCCGACTGCCCCCCGGGGGTGCCTCATCTACTTGGAGTACAAGTCAAGGTAGCAGTTAGACTTTCCTACAAATGCGGAGGGTTAGACTGTATCCGACTAGGACTCTAACATGTAAACCGACTCGGGACTTGTAACCCTAGCCCCTGGCCGACTATATAAGGCGGGGCAGGGACCCCCCGAGAGGTATCAGATCAATCTCCAATCTCCTACAGCAATCTAGCGCCCATCGCCTAGATCGCATCTGTACTCATACGAGGCTAAATCCCACAACAACAGGACGTAGGGAATTACCTCATCTCGAGGGCCTGAACCTGTATAAAGTCGTGAGTCTCGTGTGCACCCACCTCGATACGATACTCTTAGCCACCCCAGTTTTAGTATTGCCGGTACGATACACCGACACATAGCTCCTTTTAGCCTATCCCATGTATCAGGTTGCAAATGGGTATTACCTAGTTCATTCCACCAGATTATAGCAAAATCTTTAAACTCACTAGTTGCTTGTCTAACTCTATGTTGCTCAGGAACTAGGTGTGAATTAAATTTCTGTTCTACGGTCATCTCCCAATCAAGATATTTCTCGGCATCATATTCACCAGAAAAAGATGGTATGTTAAATTTAACCTTAGCAAAAGGGTCATCATTGGCACGATTATTATGGGCATTACCTCCCATACCTGCACGATTGCGGCGAAGGCGTTGGCGTAGTTGTTGCTCTTGTGTGGCTCGCTGATCAATCTCTCCATTGGAATCGTACACCTCATCTTGCTCATTCTCTTGCTCACCGTCATCTCCTGGGGGCTGCTGATGGGTCTCCATCTCGTCCATCCTCCTGGTCAGAGTTTGGATGCTGGCTCTCATGGCGTCCATATTGTCGGTGATCTGTTCCAAGAATCGATCCTGACGTGCGACGAAATCAGCGAGGTCTCCCTTGGAAACACAGTCATTGAAGTCCGTCGGGTCTTTTTTGCCATCTGCCATGGTTAGTAGAAAACAAAGGACAACAGAGAATTATCCCTATCAACTAATAGGTAGTGAGAAGGTGGAATCGCACACACTCAAGCGTCTTACCACACTCTTGCAAGGTTCTTACCAACGTAGCAGGTGGTACAACCGGTGGCTCGTTTGTGATACCGTTGAAGACGTGAGTGTAGCGATTGCTGGGTGGAACCTGTACTGATCAGAAGAGAGTGGAGCTTGGCAAGCCAATTTAGTAGCAAGGATTAGCAAGGATCGACAACAGTTAGAAAAGCTAAATAATAATTCAAAGTACTTGTCTCAGTTGCTGGCCTAAACGTGTTCCTAGAAACTAGTATAGGCACAGAAGTATACCAAAGTACCAATGATACCAATGATGCTAGGAACAGCACCGAAAGAATTTTTTTTTCTCTGTTTTTTTGTTCTTCCTTTTTTTTTGCCTTTCTTCCTCTTTTTTTTTCAGAACTGCTCAAGCAGAAACAGGCGAAAGGGGAAAAATAGACTACGTGGGATTAAAACTTCCAGAACTCTATTTTCCAAGGCGAATTTGGGCTCGAAAATTTTGCCGAAACCGACGTTGTTATGACGGGTGGTAGAGCTCAAACGGAGTTCGTATGACAAAGTTATGGCCGTTTTACCGAAGCACTACAAATTTGACTCCGACTAGGATGCAGAGTTGTATTCGGATATCACGAACCCTAAGTGCCGACTCGCAACTAAAAACACGCGTCTAAACCAGCAACCCGATGCCGACTATGAATTAAAACTCAGCAATACGACACTGTGACGAAACTGCCTCGGCTCGGAGCTCTGGGACAGTGAAGGTGATATGCCCTAGAGGACTACAAATTTTTTTGGCTATATCTGGAGTTCTGGGACGATGGTAAAAACTAATTAGATACACTGATACCTAACGGGCTACCTGGCTCTGATACCACTTGATGCGCACGGGGGTGCCCGATCTTCCGTCAGGAGGGGTAATCACGATTTGTGGAGAACTCGACGTTGACGAACCGGCTTCCGATCAGAACTGACCCGAACCCTGTGATCGCTACACCACGGCTCCGTTGGTTATCAACCACGCGCGAACACGGTTGACCTCGCCACGAAGGCTTATCCCTGCATGCGAATCGAGAACACAAGCAAGAACACGAAAGAACGCAATCTGAAATTGCAGATATGACTAAGCTCACGAGTTGGGGTTTCACAAACCGAAAGACGGCGAACTGTTCAAAGACAGAATAATCTAAGCAAAACCCAACCCTAACTTGGACGACGGCTACTGAATATATAGTTCTAGGGTCGGCCAAGGACCCCTGGACGCGTCCCTATTGGACTCCAACACGATACACAGCTCAACAGCCCAAAAGACGGTGACGCAGCACCCTGACAGATTCTGGACGTCCACTTGTTTTGACAATTCCTGTTGACTCGAAAGGAATTTGGACGTGGGACTGGTGGCATTGGAAAGCTTATCTTCTTAGCTTTCCATGCATATATAGAATGTCAAAAACGGAGTCCGTATGCGATCTGGGCGACGAATTTAGTGCGGGCTGCTCCTGGATGCCGAGGTGGTCTCGAACTTGGTACGGTTTGGGCCTCCCACTTGGCTTGGGCTCCCTTGCTGGTCTCCTCCATCTCCAAGCCTTTCTTCAAGTGCTTCCTGGTCCTCTCCATAGTTCCTAAGAATAATAACATCATTAAGTAGCAATCTATTCTCAAGATCACATAAAGAAGTACTTAGGAACGAGCTCACCTGGAGATTTAATTGTCGTGCTCGAGCTCTAGTGATTGGACCTTGCATAGCAACTTGAGGAACTTGAGGGGTATCGTGTGTATCCATAGGAGTGATGTCCTCATCATCCTCCCCCTCTTGAAGTAGAGTCGTCCTCGACTCAAGCTCATCTTATTCTCCCATGTATGGCTTCAAATCTGCAATGTTAAAGGTGGGACTAACCCCAAACTCGGGAGGCAACTCAAGTTTATATGCATTGTCATTAAACTTCTCAATTATTTTAAAAGGACCAGCAGCTCTTGGCATTAACTTAGACTTTCTCAGCACTGGAAACCTATCTTTTCTTAAATGCAGCCACACTAAATCACCTGGTTCAAGTTTAACTTCCTTTCTACCCTTACTACCAGCAATTCTATACCGCTCATTCATCTTTTCAATGTTTTCCTTAGTTGTTTCATGCAATTTCAGAATGAATTCAGCACGCTCCTTAGCATCATTATGTGTTCTTTCACTAGTAGGTAAAGGCAAAAGATCAATAGGAGCTCGGGGATTAAATCTATACACTACCTGGAAAGGACTTACCTTAGTGGTGGAGTGTTCTGCCCGATTATATGCAAACTCAACATGCGGCAAACACTCTTCCCACATCTTCAAATTTTGCTTCAAAATCGCTCTCAACATGGTAGACAAAGTTCTGTTCACTCCTATGGATACACACGATACCCCTCAAGTTCCTCAAGTTGCTATGCAAGGTCCAATCACTAGAGCTCGAGCATGACAATTAAATCTCCAGGTGAGCTCGTTCCTAAGTACTTCTTTATGTGATCTTGAGAATAGATTGCTACCTAATGATGTTATTATTCTTAGGAACTATGGAGAGGACCAGGAAGCACTTGAAGAAAGGCTTGGAGACGGAGGAGACCAGCAAGGGAGCCCAAACCAAGTTGGAGGCCCAAACCGTACCAAGTTCGAGACCACCTCGGCATCCAGGAGCAGCCCGCACTAAATTCGTCGCCCAGATCGCATACGGACTACGTTTTTTACGTTCTATATATTGATGGAAAGCTAAGAAGATAAGCTTTCCAATGGCACCAGTCCCATGTCCAAATTCCTTACCAGTCAACAGGAATCATCGAAACAATTGGACGTCCAGAATCTGTCAGGGTGCTGCGTCACCGTCTTTTGGGCCGTTGGGCTGTGTATCGTGTTGGAGTCCAATAGGGACGCGTCCAGGGGTCCTTGGCTGACCCTAGAACTATATATTCAGTAGCCGTCGTCCAAGTTAGGGTTGGGTTTTGCTTAGATTAATTCTGTCTTCGAACAGTTCGCCGTCTTTCGGTTTGTGAAACCCCAACTCGTGAGCTTAATCATATCTGCAATTTCAGATTGCGTTCTTCCGTGTTCTTGCTTGTGTTCTCGATTCGCATGCAGGGTTAAGCCTTCGTGGCGAGGTCAACCGTGTTCGTGCGTGGTTGATAACCAACGGAGCCGTGGTGTAGCGATCGCAGGGTTCGGATCAGTTCTGATCGGAAGCCGGTTCGTCAACGTCGAGTTCTCCACAAATCGTGATTACCCCTCTTGACGGAAGATCGGGCACCGCGTGCGCATCACTGAGTGCTACAGGGCCTCAGAGTACTCGGTTAACCCTACCTCTCATACTCACATCAAGTGAGTGGCGTTGAAAAGCCGGTGGGATCTGGCAAAGGAAAGCTTTGGTAGAACTCGTGACAGGAATATCTTTGCCAACAGGTGGCTACGATTGTCTTTGAGTTACAGGTGGAACTGTAATGAAGCTCACAGGTACCGCTAGCAACAGGAGGAACTTCTCGGTTCGGCTCTATCCCGAAGCTAAGTTTCTCTCGATTACTTGTCAATTTTTCCTATATACCCGCCTGCTTGCAAAGAATTTACTGTACGAGTACCAAACTTCCAAGTCCCCTTTACGCAAACGAGTCCCTACTCTACTGTGTTGCGACCGGTCGGTGTAGTCCGAGTCTCTGACAAGGCCCCGTCGGCACTCGAACCACCAATTGCCCCCCGAGCACTACCTCAGTTCCAGGGTATCTAAGCCCCTAGGCCGGATTCAAAGTGTTCGTGCTGGGCAATGGCGCCGAGTGCTACAGAGCCTCAGGGCACTCGGATAACTCTACCTCTCATACTCATAATGCAATAGGCCGACTTAACAAGCTTGTGGGTCCTGACAAAGGAAAGTTCCAATAGAACTCGTGACAGCAGTAATCTTTGCTAGCAGGTGGTTAAGTGTCTTCTATAAGTCACAGGTCAACCGTAAGAGGTTCACCGAACCCTATCGACAAGATCATATCCGAATCAAAGAGGAAAAGCTTCTCGACGCGCTTCTGCTAAGGAGCTAAGTTTTTCTCGGTCGCTTTTTCTCAGCTTTAAAGCCTTCTTATCGTCACCACGAGTAAATCCTTCATGTTAGCAATACTTATACCCCCTGCGACGCTCGATCATAAAGTGGGGATGTCCCCGAGCAACGGTGTGAGTCACGGAAAGTGCTCTGGGTTGTCGCCCTAAGCCCTGGTCGCCTCGCTTGGTTCCTAAACCCTGGGCATCAGTCCGGCAAAAGGCCGCCCGAGTGCCTGACGCGCTCACAAACATGCTCGAGGACTCCTCCAGAGATGTAGGGCAAATCACGCGCGGGATCCTTGCTAACACGATACGGGAAACTTGTGGAATTAGGCGAAGAAAATTAACATGGCTAAACATCAGCTAATTTATACTCGTATATACAAGGATACTAATCTTTACTTATTTATCTAACCGTGCCTTCACAAGGTGATTCGGATGATTTTACAGGAGCACTAAGACCCGAAGTCTCGTTGCCCCGAGCTCAGAAGTTCGCTCTCAGCGCAGCAAGCAGCGCTCGGGGGCTGAGACTATCGCGGTTCCAAAGGATCGCTTTCTCAAAAGATGGGTTCGAAACATCCAGCACTCGGGGGCTAAGGCTCTTGGGGCCTGAAGGATGGCCCTCTCAAGATAAAGATGGGTTCAACACATCCAGCACTCGGGGGCTAAGGCTCTCGGGGCCTGAAGGATGGCCCTCTGAAGGTCAAGTCTCGACGCGTCCAGCTCTCGGGGGCTAAGGCTCTCGGGGGCCTGAAGGATGGCCTTCTCAGGACGAGCCCGATGCATCTCCACTCAAGAAAAAAAGGAGAAGAGGAAAGTGTTTGGAGCCAAATCCACACTGGACTTTTCTTCAAGATATAAAAGAGTTCTGTACAAAAGGGGCCTCCCCGGCCCTGAAACAAAAGAACAGAAAAGCAAAGCATAAAACGATAAGGGGTGTGGAGCCTGAGCTACTCGTCGCCGTCGTCCCCCTCGGAGTCTTCCTCAGCCCCTGTACGGTTGAAGCCTTGGGCGATCTCCGCGGCGACCTCGCGAACGGCCTCCCAAGCGGCTTCCTCATGCTCCTCGTCGATCCCGAGCCTAGCCGGCTCCAGGGAGAAGCTGGGATCCTGGCTGCGGTAGGACGCAAGCACGTGCTCCGCCACGGCGGCAGCTAGCTCGCGTCCCTCCCGGGCGGCCAAGTCCTACACGGCCGCCGGCAGCCCCTCCAGCCTGTCGGCGATCGTGCCGAAGGAGAAGGCGAGCTGACCCGGGGTGAACTCCATGGGCAAGTCCACCCTGCCGAGCCCGGCAGCCTCCATCAATTGGTGCGAGCGGACGAAGATGTCGCACATCATAAGGGCGACGTTCCGCCTCTCCACGCGCAGATCGGCGGCGATGCTCACTACCTCGTTGTAGCGGCGCTCCCCGTCTTCCACGGCGAGGTGGACTTTCTCGCGGGCCTCCGCCTTGACGACCTCCAGTTCTTCGGCGGCCGTCTTACGGGTGGCTTCGACTTGGCGCTTTTCCGCCGCCAGAGCCTCTTCCCCTTGGGCAAGTAGCTCCTCGCGCAACACGAGCGCGGTCTCCCGCGCGAGAGCGTTCTTCTCTCGTTCGGCGAGCTACTCCGCGCTCTGGGTGACCCGCTTCTGCTCGTCGACGGTCTCGTTGCGCAGTGCCTCCAGAGTGCCTTTCTGCCGGGCGATGTCGTCAGTGGCCAGCTGGTGCTGGGTCTTGGCGATCCGGACCCGAGAGGCGAAGAGCTCTTCGGCCTCCGCAAGGGCGGCCTCGCGCTTTTCCAGCTCTGCCTTCTTTGAGGCGAGGGCGGAGCGCAAGCTCTCCACCACCGAGTGTGCCGCGTCGAACACCTCGGGGTAAGGTCCCCGAGGCGCGTCGCTGCCTCGCGTAGCTCTGCGACTTCCGTGCTCGATAGCCGGGCCCGGGTTTGCCCCGGCACTCCATAAGATTTGGGGCCCCTTGGGGACAGAGGCGGGCGCCCCCCCTTGAGTCCCCGAGCGCTCAACAGGCGGGGGCGTCGGGCTCCTTGGTGGCTCCGCTTCCGTCGAGTCCCCGAGTGGCTGCTCGGGGGCCGCCTGCTCCTCCATGAAGACCGTATCCTCGGCCGCCTCGGCAGGCGAGGGAGAGTCCACGTCAACCACCTCTGGTGGCTCCGTCGTGGTTGTGCTCGGGGCGGTGGGAGTGGTCCTCGGCTCGCTCTCCATGGCTTCTGCAGCCGCGGTCCGAGCCTCCTTGTGCCCCCTGAACGCAAACAAAGAAATTTCACCCAAGCTCGGGTCAAACCACGAGCACTATGATAACCAGATGAAAAGAGGCAAAGTTCGACTTACAACGCCTTGCGCCCCTTGAATCGCCAGCGGCCGGAGGGGATCTCGTAGTCGGGGCTTGTCTACGTCGGCGGCTCTTTTCTCTTTTTTCCCGCCGACTCAGATCGGGCGGTACCCGACCCCGGCTGCGCCGGGTCCTCGACGGGCGCTGCCTGCTCGCTCCCCTGCGCCGCGCCGCTGCCTCCGGTTCCCGGCGCTTGCTGAGGAGGTGGCGAAGGGGCGTTTCATCCCTTTGCCCCGAACCACCGGTTCCGACTCCCGGCGCTGGCGGAGGCGGTGGAGGCGCTGACGACGTCGATGAAGAGGGCGAAGGGGCGGCGGCGTTCTTCCCCTTCGGGTCCCCGACGGCGCCGCCAGCAACCCTGGTCCTCGGGGTCCTCTCCGGAGGGTCTTCGCGGTCACCGCCATCCCCCGGGATCGTCACCGACCCAGGGGCCCTTGGCGTGTTTCTCGGCTTGATCCCCCGAGCGTCGAACTCAGGGAGGGCCGAGCGGATCGATTCCCGATCCCGGTGCGCGCAGAGCGCAAGATCTCGTCGGGGCAGCTCAGAGGTGGAGACTTCCGTGACGCCGAGGAGAGTCTTCAGCTTCGCCCACACCTCCTCCCGCCTGAGGTTCCCCGCCCGACCGATGTACGTCCGGGTGATGTCATCATCACCAGTGTACATCCAGGCCGGGAGGACGCGAGCCCGCAGCGGCGCCAGCCGTCGCCGGAGGAAATCGCCGACCACCATGGTCGCTGTCAAGACCGCGGTCCGTAGATTCACAATCCGCTCCACCGCTGGCCGCAGCAGGTCATCGTCCTCCGGCAGGTACTCCCACTTCTTCTTGTGGGTCGGCGTCGGGCCGTCGGGGAGTAGCAGCCGGGCGTGTGGATCGACGGCGACGTAGCACCACCCGTTGCGCCAGTCGTCCCACTTCTTCTTCATCTCGTGCCGGATGTAGCCCTCTCCAATCTTCTCCCGCAAGCGGAAGTTGCAGCTGCCGGCGGCTTGGACCTTGTCGGAGCCCTTGGCTTTCCCCGCTGACCGAAGGATGAAGAAATGGCGGAAGAGCGCCACCAATGGCATCACTCCCACGAATATCTCGCAGAGATGCGCGAAGATCGCCAACATCACTACGGAGTTGGGGGAGAGGTGGATTAGGTGGATCTCGAACTCCTCCAAGACCGCCAAGAAGAAAGCGGAGAAGGGCGGCATCAGGCCCGCCAGGATAAAGCTGGTGAAGATCACCGTCTCCTCCGGCCTCGGCTCCGGCGGATAGGTGGCTGGCCTCACCGTCACCACCCCCCTCTGGCCTGAGGGTGGCATCAGTTTCTGCAGTTTGTCCATGCTCTCCTCATTGAGGAGGCACGACTTAGGGAGAATGGCGTCGGCGGCGGGTGCAGCCGGTGTGGAACCATCGCGCTTCGAGCGTCTCAGCATGGCTGCGGATTGGCAAGGTGAAGCTTGAGAAGAAGATTGGCGGCAGCGTCGAGAAGGAACTCAAGTTGGCGAAGAAGCGCAGGAGACCGAAACGGCGGCGGCGCAAAGAAGGAGTTCAAGATGGTGAAGAAGAGCGAGAGATATGAGGCGGCGGTGTAGCAGATGAAGAGGTGGGAGATGTGGATCCAAAGCGAAGAAGATATAGTGGGATCGTGGCTCGAGGCGACGGTTCCGTTTCCCAACGGGGCGCGATCATGCCTCGATGCGACGTTTCCCACTGCCATGACGTGGGCGACGGTTAAGCTTCTGTAACGGAGCACGTTCAGGAGCGGAAACGTTTTTCCTCGATGTGTGCGGTGAATGGGCCGGCATCTTCGTTGGCCCAGTTAGAAGATAAGCCCCATCCTCAGTTTTCGCCTTTTCTTGGGTCGTCACTTGATGATGGGGCCGGGGGCTACTGTCAGCGATATAGGGAACGGGGTTCCCCAGACCGCGGGCGTGGGCTCAACTTGACGCCACGTCACATAGGATGTGGGGGTCAAGAGCGGGCGCTCAGGGACCAACCCCGAGCACTACATATTCAAAACCCCAATAATGAAGGGAGCCCCGTGTCGGCTCGTGGGATCGCATCCTGAGCACGCGGGAGACCTTACTCCCGATTGGGGTATCACGTGCCTCTCCCAGGCATAGAAGCTTTGAGGACCCAAGGATGTGCGCTCGGAGACCCCCGAGCACCCCCTAAGGGGACCTCTCCTAAGGGTGAGTGCTCAGGATCCTCGAGCACACCCAATAGACCATCTGCCGTGTCAGTGCCCATACTGGCGCATTTAATGCCGGGCCTTTCAGCTTTGCTTGCTCCATGCCAGTACAGTCGCGATGACGGGATCTGTGGCAGAGCATATCTCCCCATGAGATAAGCCCCGCCAGATATCAATTACGACGGGACGTTTGCTCCCAGAGGCCTTTCGGCTCTGCGGCGCGCCTATCTAGTTGACTTTGTGGCATGCCGGCGCGCGCCCCTGTGTAAGCCCCGTGTCCCTGGTCAGTGGGACCAGGACAGCTGCAGCAAAATAGAAGGCGCGGGTCCGTCCTAAGAAGACTCCATGTCTAAGGGATTACCCACGTCATTACGGGCCAAGTTCCACCGACCTGTGGCGGAACATCTTCGGCTACAGCAACGTACACTGCTGATGAACAGGGGCAGCATGGTGGTCTGTGCCACCGGCGTAATCTTTATCTTTTTCCTTCCTCTTCGGCCATTGTAGCACCCCTGGGTATATAAGGGAGGTACATAGGCCAGAGGAAGGGGTTGGATCTTTTAGCTGAGACTCTTTCAGGCCTTGTAAGGAGAAGTCCACTCTAAACAATATAAACACAAAGCAGGACGTAGGGTATTACACCAACACGGTGGCCTGAACCAGGGTAAATCATCGCCTCAAACTCCCGTAGCATTTGAAGTAGTCTTTCGATCTTTCCTCCCCGGCCGAATCCCAAAGGGGTCCTCCCGGATCACCGATACCGGCGACTCGTCGTCGACAGATACCATCATTCCAATTGTCTTTACATAAAAGAATATAGTGTCCCACGTCCCACAGTACATCGAGTGACCTGTTTAAACTTGGCGCCAGATTTCAGAACGTCCTTCACCATAAAGAGCTCAGATGGTCCCTCGGGAAAGGGGGTCTATTAGGATAAAGGGACCAAACCAGATTGACCCAAGGTAAATCCGTTTGGTTGTAGAACTTCATTAGAAATTTGCAGAGCAGGCTTTCGTTTTGAATTTTCAGGTTCAGGATCCCTAAGCCTCCTTTGTTTCTAGGTTTACACACAGTGTCCCACGCCACTAGCGATTTGCATTTCCCGGCCAATTCAGGGTGTGTTTGGTAGCCAGCATGCTCTCAGATATTCCCTTCTCGACTCACTTTTCACTGTTCGGTAGGGTGTATGGGGTCTCTCCAGCCATGTCCACCTCAACCCACCAACCCCCCTTAGCCATGCCCAGATGGAAACCCACGAGGTGAGGTTCGCTCCTCATCCTGGCTGGCTTCGTACCGTAAAAAAATCTAAGCGAAACCCACCCAAGTCCCCGCACGTGCTGAAATATGTTTTTAAATGTTGTAGATATTGTCGAAATGTTGGTCGAATGTTGTTTTGACGCTAAAATCTTCAGCATGTCTCAACGAATACAGCGCACCAAACAAGATCTCAGCTCAGCATGTCTCAGGACATACAGGCTACCAAACACAGTGCAGTTGTATACACTCAGCATGTCTAGACTTAGCATGTCTCAAGGGAGAATAATCATGCCGGGGTAAGATGGCTACCAAACACACCCTCAAATTTTCCCCAAAGAAACTAACGACGTGCTCTATCTACATTGGAGATGACACCATCAAGGAGCTTCAAAAGACCCAGGTAAAAAAGGGAAGGGCACTAAGGGTGTGTTTGATTTGAGCCCAACTTTACCCTACCAAAGATTTGGCTAGGTAAAATTTTGATCATGGTTTTGCTTATCCAAGATTTGATCAATATTGATAGAAAAAAAATAAACTAGAGTGGGCAAAAGGTTATTGACAAGCTGAAAATTTGGCAACTATCCAAAAAAGGGGTAAAATTTTAATCATGATCAAAAAATTGGTAGGACACATTTAGACACAAACCAAACATACTGAACTGATTTTACGACCAAAATTCTGCCCCCAAGGGAGAGTTGCCTACGTTCGATTCTGTCCATAAGGGGGTTGAAGTCAGAGATACGTGGCTTAGCCCCCTTGGGATACCTTGGGCTTGTGCATAAGCTAGTTGTGAAAATAAGCTCTTTATAAGCTGTTGTAGAAATAAGACTGAAAATTTTGTTTTGCCTCTTACGGATAGCTTGTGGATCAAAGGGGCAAAGCACTGGGTTAACAGTGTCACAAGAAACAAATCTCTCTCACAAACACAACCGAAGCTTCTCATCTTCCATTCCCTTCAGATGTCCACCAGCCTTCAGCACCATGGGCGTGCGGCGGGGCGCGGTGGAGGGAGGCAAGCCGACGGGGTCGACCTTGGGCGAGCGGGAGGCGCAGGGCGGCGGGGGAGGCGAGATCTGGGCGGGATCTGGGCGGGAGCTTGCCTGGATCTGGACTACGGGGGAGGCGTCGGGCGGCGGTGGAGGCGCCTGGAGGCCGGTGGAGGCGGCGGCCGGCCTGCGCGGCGACGGGGACAGCTCGGCGGTGCCCAAAGGGCGTCGGGCGGCGGGGGAGGATGCGGCCAGGGGCGCTGGGAGGTGGGGGGAGCGTCGGGCGGCGGAGGAGGCGGCGGCACGGGAGAGCGTCGGGAGGCCTGGGCTGCGGGTGGAGGCGGCGGGAGCCCTAGGCGTCGGGAGACCTCAGTGGGGAATGAGGAGGAGAAACGAGGGATATGGAAAGAAAGGGAAATGTCGGGAGTGGCAGTCGTTAAGTGACCCGACGGGGGGAAGCTCGGGAGGCTTCCCCCACCAACAGGAAATCGTATGAGCTTAAGAAATAAGCCTGGGATCAAATCCCTCTTATGTACAGCTTATAGCTTAATTTCACCTATAAGCTGCAAAAAAACCTTCCCTAAGGGGCCTTAGTAGTACCGAGAGGAAGGGCAAGATAGGTAAAAGGAAAACTGCCAATTTGACATCCCAGGATTCCAGCCAGGTTGTTCATTTTCTCCTGATACATTAATGGGCAGAATGGAAGATTTACGAGGGTTGATGCACAGACCGGTGGATTGGGCAAAAGTTTCGAGAAGACCTTTGAGACAGAGAAGTTGGGTTGAGGACGCTTCCATGATTAAGAGTGTCATCAGCATATTGGACAATAGGGAAATCACCGTTGCCAGCGAGAATAGGGAGATTCAGCAAGTGGCTTTGTTCACGATGCATTGAAGCAAGTCAGTTGCTAAGAGCAGAGGAGAGAGGGGGTCACCTTAGCGAACCCCTCTTTTGCAGTGGAACTTCTTCCCAGGGCCTCCATTAAGAAGAATCACAGAGGTACCCGAGCCGAGGATGCTCTGAATCCAAGAGATCCATTCGTCGCAGAAGCCCATGTGTTTCAAGACGAGAGTGATAGTGTCATGTTCAATCATGTCAAAGGCTTTTTCAGCTTAACAATAGTGAACTCTTTCGTAGATTTTTGACATTGATGGATGTATTCAAAAGCCCATGCAAGGCAATCTTCGAAGGTTCTGCCTTTGATGAAGCCGTACTGATTTTGGTGGAGTCTGTTGGCAAGGACTTTCGTGATTATTTTGAGGCAGGAGTTTAGAAGGGAAATGGGGGCGGTAATCATTTAGTGTTTCTTGGGTGAGAACTTTAGGGATTAGAGCAATGATTGAGTCGTTGATGCTCTGGAGATTGACCCGCCCGTCGTAGAGATCTCGAAAGAGAGAATAAAAATCTTCCTTAATGACATTCCAACATCTTTTGATGAAAAGGCCATTGAAGCCATCCAGGGCAGGAGCATGATCGAGAGGGATGTCGTTGATAACAGCATCTTCTTCACTGGAGAAGGGCGCCGAAAGGCCATCCAGACCGTCTAGAGTCTGGATGAGATCCGAGAGGTCAAAGTGCTTCTTGGGGCTGAGGGAGATGCCCATCCTCTGATGACTGAAGGTGTTCTAGATAATTGCAGCCTTGTCATTGTGATCGGAGGCAAGATTGCCATGGCCATCTTTAAGGGCAGGGATCTGACTGCGTCTAAAGGTTTTGGTAGCCACGGCGTGAAAGAAACTGGTGTTTTCGTCACCGAATTTAGTCCAAAGTCTGTAATCACACGTCACTCTGAACAATCCTAGCAAACATATTTTGTTAGTTATATGCTGATTTTAGAGTCTTTCAAGAAGCTGTTTGATTGTATCTTACTGTAAAAACATAATTCGAATATTAACAACAGAATGAGAGAGAACACATGGGGCTTAATAGTAATTTATTTCCATTTACTGGACTCCGGTTAATGAAGCTAGAAAGGACACATGGTCTGTCAGTTCGTTACAAGTAACGTTTACACACACATAGTTATGTCTGTTCTCATGTATTTGTTGGGACGAATGTTCCGTGAAAACCATAAGGTACTCTATATGGCAATGTAATTTTAGCAAGTGGTCCACTCTCAAATCTCCGGGCATCGATGATATGCGCCTGTAATATAAAAGAAGGAAGTTTTATTACTCATACTGAAATGTTGCCATCATGTCATGCTTAAAGCATACTGAAGCTGTGGTAAGCTGGTAATAGTAACGAGCAGGTCATTTCTTCCGAATTAAGTGCAAGAATCTTGCTAATAGTCCCCATAGTGGTTTATGTAGTATTTAAGTTTTCACCATTCTAATAAGCTGTAATATAAAATAGGGGCCATATATATTATCATGCTTATAGATAGTAAAATTCCTATGTTAATACTTAGGGAATTTTATGTTATAAATAGCAATCCTTATGAGATGACTTCAGTTAACAAAATAACCATTGTCTAAAAAACAAAGTTAACAAAATAACCAGAACCAATTTTGAGCTGTCCATCTAATTTTCTCGACAGAACAGTTAATCGTAGCACAAAGAGTGGAAGAAAGATTGTTACAGTGAAGACTTGCCTGTGATTTATTTGTGCCCTCATCGTGCACAAAGGAGATTATCCATCCATCATCCTCATGTGCTCCATTCACCTTAGGAACAAAAGTTGCTCCTGAGCAGAACTGATTCTTAGCAAGGTGGTAGTACTCCACGTTTATTTGATCTCCGGCAGACTGCTTCAAGAATTCCGAAGTATGATGAAGCCAAGATCATACAAGGAACTAAGTACAAGGATGAATTTTACAGACGATAGATGTTCCGAGAATTACCTTAGGTTTTCCTTCAAGATATAGTTTTGCAAAACCTCCAAACTTTGGTCGCACTACAAGATTGAAAAATGCTATTAAACTCTACGATCTCATTCATACACATGACATGATT
This sequence comes from Stipa capillata, assembly GCA_019208055.1. Classification (NCBI taxonomy): domain Eukaryota; kingdom Viridiplantae; phylum Streptophyta; class Magnoliopsida; order Poales; family Poaceae; genus Stipa; species Stipa capillata. The sequence continues at coordinate 160,179 of JAGXJF010002528.1, forward strand.
GAAGGGGTCTTCTATTGCCTAATCATATTCGGGAGATTGCTCTCTCGGGTCGTCAGTTCACTTGGGCGGGCGCCGGTGATAACCCAACCTTTGAGAAGTTAGACCGTGTGTTGGTTAGTACGAAGTGGGAAATAAAGTACCCTCTTGTGATGGTGACGGCTTTGGAGCGTTTCCTCTCTGATCACACACCTCTCCTTTTGGACACAGGGGCTGCTAGTTTTCATGGCAACCAACCCCTATTTCGGTTTGAGTTGGGGTGGTTGTTGCGGGATGGGTTCCGTGAGATGGTGGCCGATGTCTGGCGTAGGCCAGTGCGCGCCACTTCTTCCATGGACCGTTGGCAAGAGAAAGTTCGTTCTCTTCGACAGTTTCTTCGGGGGTGGGCTAAAAACTCCAGTGGCATCAATAAACGGGAGAAGAGCCGTCTTCTCCGTACGATTGATGACTTGGATAAGACGGCTGAGGTTCGTCCTCTAGGCTTGCAGGAGCTAGAGACGAAACGTGCAGCGGATGATGAGTTAGCCAGGATGCTGCGGGAGGACGAGATCAGGTGGTACCAACGGTCTAAATCAAAATTTCTGCTTGAAGGGGATGATAACACTCAATACTTTCACCTTCTGGCAAACGGCAGGCACCGCAAGCAGTTGATTTTTCAGTTCGAGCAGGATGAGGGTATCATTAGGGGGCATGTACATTTGAAGAGGTACATTACAGATTATTATCGTTCTTTGTTTGGGGCTCCGGAGCCGACGGGGTTCTCGTTGGATGCTGCATTCTCTGGTGATATCCCGCAGGTTTCGGCTGAGGAGAATGCTATTTTGACGGCGCCATTCTCGGAGGCCGAGGTTCATGACGCAGTGGTCCAGATGGAGCACAATAAGGCCCCGGGCCCTGATGGCTTCCCAGCTGAGTTTTATCAGGTCTTCTGGGATGTCATCAAAGGAGATTTGATGGCCTTGTTTTCTGACTTTCATCGTTGCTCGCTTCCGCTTTTCCGTCTTAACTTTGGCAGTATTACCCTCCTGCCGAAGAAAGAGGATGCACGTCAAATTCAACAATATAGGCCCATTTGTCTTCTTAATGTTAGCTTCAAAATCTTTACGAAGGTGGCTACTAACCGGATTACTCGAGTGACCGATTCGGTTGTTCGGCCGAGTCAGACAGCGTTTATGCCTGGCCGTCATATTTTGGAAGGAGTGGTCGTTTTACATGAGACGCTCCACGAGTTACGGAAGCGCAAGTCGGACGCGGTGATTCTTAAGGTCGATTTTGAGAAAGCTTATGATAAGGTCAGGTGGCCTTTCCTGCTCCAGACTCTTCAAATGAAGGGCTTCTCACCGCTGTGGCGGGATTGGATCTCCCAGTTTGTTCAGGGTGGGAGTGTAGGTGTTAAAGTTAATGATGACCTGGGTCCTTATTTTCAGACTCATAAGGGACTGCGTCAGGGAGACCCGATGTCTCCTATCTTGTTCAATTTAGTTGCTGACATGCTAGCCATCATTCTAAATAGGGCGAAGGATGCGGGGGTAATTTCTGGGGTGGTCCCTCACTTGGTGGACGACGGGGTTTCGATTCTCCAGTACGCCGACGATACGATTATTTTTCTGGATCATGATATCGAGCAGGCCAAGAACTTGAAGTTGCTCCTTTGTGTTTTTGAGCAACTGTCAGGGCTTAAGATCAACTTCCATAAGAGCGAGCTGTTCTGCTTTGGCAAGGCAATGGAGGAGGTGGATCGATACACTCAGCTTTTTGGTTGTAAGCTGGGTGATTTACCTTTTCACTATCTGGGGATTCCGATGCATTTTCGGAGACTTAGGAATTCCGAGTGGAAGTGTCTTGAGGATCGGTTTGAGAAACGTTTGAGTTGTTGGAAAGGAAAGAATTTGTCCACCGGTGGACGTTTAGTTTTAATAAACTCTGTCCTCTCAAGTCTTCCGATGTTTATGTTGTCCTTTTTCCAAGTGCCTAAAGAGGTTCGGAAACGTCTGGATTTTTATAGGTCGTGTTTCTTCTGGCAAAGTGATAACCATAAGCGGAAATATCGTCTTACTAAGTGGGATATTGTGTGCAGACCCAAAGACCAAGGTGGTTTGGGAGTTCAAAATCTGACACAAAAAAATAAATGCCTCCTCAGTAAGTGGTTGTTTCAATTGATCAATGGGGATGGTATGTGGCAACGTCTTCTTAGGCGCAAGTATCTTGCTAATCGAACTTTGTCCAGTGCTAAGGCCAGGTACGGGGATTCCCAATTCTGGACTGGGCTTATGAAAGTCAAGTCTAGCTTTTTTCAGTTGGGGAAGTTTGAGCTTGGTGACGGTCGCCAGATCCGTTTCTGGAAGGATGTTTGGATTGGGGATGCCCCGCTCCGGATGCTATATCCCGCTCTTTATAACATTTCGTGGCAACAAAACTCGACTGTTGCCCAAGTGCTTGCCTCTCACCCTCCAGGCCTTGCTTTTCGCCGCCCGATTGTGGGGGATAAGCTTACTGCCTGGCAGGACCTTATGGTGCGTCTCTCCCCGGTGCAGCTTGGGGCTGCACGGGATAGGTTTGTGTGGGCGCTACATAAGAACGGTATGTTCTCGGTACGTTCTATGTACCAAGTCCTTATGGATTCCGGCGGTCATTTTCACTTTACGGGCCTATGGAGGTTAAAAGTCCCTCTCAAGACGAAGATATTTCTGTGGTTTTTGGGTAGGGGGGTTGTGTTAACAAAGGATAATTTGCTTAGGCGGAACTGGAGAGGCAGTAAGTCCTGTTGTTTTTGTGGGCTCGATGAGTCTATTCAACACTTGTTTTTTGACTGTGTTGTTGCTAAGTTTGTGTGGCGTTCAGTTCAGGTGGCTTTCAACATCTCCCCTCCCACAAGTGTTTCCCATATGGTGGGTGGCTGGGTGGTTGGGTTATCGGCAGGGCTTAGGTCGCAGATTTTTGTTGGGGCGATTGCTATCTGTTGGTCTATTTGGTTGTGCAGAAATGCTGCAATTTTTGATAACAAGCCATGCATTCATCCTATACAGGTTATCTTCAGGTGTGTCAGCTTGCTTCGCTTGTGGACGCCGCTTCAGAAGTCGATACATCAAGAGTCCATGGCAGCTGGGATCAACAGGTTGGAGGGGATTGCCTCTGTCCTATTTTCGTCTAGAGGATGGAGCCTTCGCAAGCGTCTGGACGGTGTTTGATGGACTGTGTTGTTAGATTATGTCGTGTTCATTTTTCTATGATGCTACTTCTTTCGTTGTTTCAGCAGACTGTGTAATAATTACTTTTGTGGGCTGTGTGCATCATCTAGATGCAGAGGCCGGGGAGTAATAAAGCTCTTCCTTTTCTAAAAAAAAATATATTTTCTCTAGGGTTTATGTTTATGTTGCATCTAGCATGAGACCCTGGACACTACATATTAGAGATAGAGATAAGATTGGTCAAATCCTTGGAGATGCTCTGTTTTGGACAGAGCAACTCCACTTTATGCTCCATATATACAAGACAATTGCAATGTTTACTGGAAATTACCTGTTCCACAACCACCAGCCAAACTCCCTAGCACATCCACCACTTGCGCGTATGCATACCTGTGATGCAAGCCACCATACTTGTCATTGATAACCGGGAATTCCAGAGCAACATCTGTCCCGGTTAGCCATTTTCCTGTAACAGCCCTGCTTTTCAAGTTCAGTCTCCACTCGTACAGTCGAGAGAAGTACTCTTCATTCAATTCTTGATCACCAGACTCCTCGTTGCGGTCAAGCGTTGGGCCCATGATGATAGAAGCCGGCACGCGAAATCCCCTGACAACAACCTAAGGGAATCATAACATGAGGGTAGATTAGGATTTTTCTAGAGAAATGCAATTTCTAGTCTATGTAGACAACTGGATTCCCATAAGGACTTACTTATTTCTTCTACATATTCTGTAGCCTTTTCAGATTGCAATATAACTGCATTTGCAGAAAGAAATATTCGATAAATGTGATCATTTATTATACTGTACCTCATCACCTTCCTCGAAGCAGTTGACAAGGTGCAATGTGCAGAATGGTTCTACATCAAACCATACTACTGACTCTGCGTCTCCATAACGGGGCATAACCCCGATTCTCGCATAGCTTTCCTCATCATAATCGAGCAACCTATGTAAAGGTATAAGATGAACAAATTAGCAACTTCAGAAAATTATTGTTCGACCAAGGTTTAGTTTATTAAGTACTTACGGGGCTGCTCGTAGAATCCTACTTGGGCTGAGGGTAAGGGGCATATCCATGATAATATTGTACCTACATTTGTACAGATAATCAGAATTTCATTGAGTGAGTTTGTCGCCAATGATGACACATTCTTTATCTTGAGATTTCAATGGGCTCTGCTGCTGTCACCTTTCCGACTTTGTTTGTGTGTTAGTTCTATGTGCACTTTGTTTTTCCCATGTACAGACGTACTTCGAGAGTTTGAGCAAGTCAAAAGTTTAAACTGTATTTGAGATAAGTTGAATAATACGTTTACATTGCTTTGCTAATTTTTTTCAGTTTGGATACAACTGAAAATACAGTAAATAAAATTCCACAAATTAGTGGCAAACATTGTAGTAAAGAGTGATATTTCCCATAGTGTTTCAGTAGTTGCGAATAGTGCTCTAACCATTTATTTGTACAGTCTTGTGTAAATGGCTGTTTTAGGGACTGGAATATTGAGGTTCGTAGCCCATACTATGATTAATTTGTTTTCTTTTTGCCTTTTTGGCCCCATAAATTAAAGTATGTACAAAAGAGCATGGAAAAGAGTTTGGTGCACTTCTACATAGGATATTTTCTACTGATTTCCAGTTGGTTTTCCAACCAAATAAACTCCTCCAAGCTTCCTAGTGCCTAATCTGCATTTACTGGTCACGGGCAACTGATGTGAGGGTTATTCACAAATACAAGCTTTCATGAAGTCATTTCTTCTATTGTAGTTTATATGGTCCCCTATATTCTCTCTTAAATTGATAAATAATATATCGGAAACCAAGAGCGCTATGCTATATGGATAACATAAGAATATCATTTTGTTCATAGAAAAAAATCCGCAACTAGTAGTAGAAACAAACTTACATTTTAGTAATCCCAATTTCATGGCAAAATGCGCATCTGTCTAGCTTGAGATCAACCTTTCGTTTAAGTTTCATTCCATTATCTGCAGTAGGTTGGTAGAATCAAATTTTCAGTATCTATATTTTGTTAAGAATATACAGCAGAAAAGATACGACTGTAAGATTGGAAAACCTGAGATAACTCCAACCGTTAGGTAGGGCTTCACAATGTTGATCCCAGAGATGACCAACTCTCCTGATCCAGGGACTACCTGCTTCCACATAAACGTTAGATGGAATGAGAAAAATCTTTAAATAAGGGAGCTGATTGAATGTGTTCAATAACCTTTGGGGCATATATGCAGCTGTAAGCATCGAAGGATCACTAAACAATGTTGATTTCATTTTGCCTCCTTGTCGGAAATTTGGCTTGTGTTACCAAACAGTAGTTAGTTATTTTACAAGTTGTTTTTTGTGATCAACCAAGAGTTATTTCACTTTCCTTATTGACTATTTTGATCGTCTTATTAAGTAAAAGTTGATCTATTTTGTAAAGGTATATCGGTGCGCAGGTGCACATGTACGCGTGCGGTTATATTGTTAAGATTTAATATATACTTTATAAGTGTGTTTTCAATGTTTTGTTTCCAAATTAGTGTTGGCATGTGACACTGGATGTCAATGTATTGGTTTGTCTTTGTGCAGGAAGCTTCTACACGCTTGTCAGGGTGAGTGTTACATGTTGGATGGGCAGTAGGGTGCTGAGCACTGATGACACTATCACACTGTGTCGACTTTTTCTGCAGTTGATTCTTCCGATTTAAATATTTGCAAGGATTTCTTTTCAAAGTTCGACAGAGATGACAAATCTTATCAAACAGGTGCGAAACAATTGACACCAGGTATTTCCATCTACTTCCATCTTATCTCCAAATGTAATTTAATTTAATTTCCATGTACCTTTGGGTGTGCTGTGAATGGCATGTCCCAGTCGCCACCGACGGACCAGCTTCCCAGCGTGTCAAGGCTGTGCAGGTCGATCTCATTGGGGATGTCATTCTCCGCAGCCGCGAAGACTCTCCCGGCATGCGCAAACACGCTGGTATTGCTCATGTTCCTAATCACCTTGCCAAACCTTAGCTGCATTAATTCATTCACGAGTGGTAATTCTCAGCATGGCAAAACAGATACAGAAAATACTCACACCGCAGCAACAAGAAACAGAGACGTTTATTTGCGTACCATGTTCAGGAAGCTGGCGGCGAGCGTGGCGAGAGGATTGCCTTTGGTGACCGAGAGGAAGCACGGCCTCCGGCGAGCTGTTTCAACGGCGTAAGTGTCGGATTGCACATAGCGGTTGGCGTAGGAGACGGACATGGCGGCGGTGCCATCGCTGCTCCTGGTGAAGTAGAGGGCGTGGAGCATGCCTTCTCCCTCCACCCAAATGTCTTCAGTCTGCCCGAAGATGGAGCTCACTGCGTGAAGGGCTCCGAAGAGAGGGTTTGAGCCTGCGTTACAAATTAATCTGTGTTTCAGGGCAATTCAAGGTACCCATCCATCCTCCAACTTGCATATCTGGCAGACTGGACTGGCACTGCCTCTATGTTTGTTGCTGTCGACCGTGTCCTAGAGGACGAGTATCGTCACCCATACCAATCCAATGCGTGCAGAAAGGATTTGAGTATATCAGGTATAGTTTCTTTTTTCTCACGCAAAATAAAACTATCTGGCAGCACTTGTTTATGTTTTCACTGTATGGCCAACTGGGTCAAATTTTCCTAGTCCGTCCCTGATTGAACCTGGTCATTTACCTGTGTTCCAAAAATCACGAAGTTCTAGACATGGATATCTAAGATACAACTTGGTTTGTTACTTTTTATGTGAATATGCTAGTAAAAATATTGTAAAATTACATAATTATGAAATATTTTCATGACAAATCTAATAATACTATTTTTATTTGACCATTTCCAATAATCAAAATTGTAGAAATTTGACTGCACGCTTCGTAGGACGTCATCTATTTTGGAACGGAGGTAGTAGTAAGCATCGAGAACTAAAAACTAAAATAGCTAGTTAGTGATAAGAAGTACCATTTCTAATATACACGCCCTCTGGAAAATCCGTGGGGATCGTCCCTTCTATCTCCATGATCTCTATCCTTTCACCGATTTCATCCACGGGCGCAAAATTGCTCTGCATGTATGGACAGTATGAGCGTAAGTTAGTTAGCACTTGCGAGCTGAAATATCTTCTTTTGTAAATTTGCATGTAGCTTCAACTGATTGCTGCTGTACTTTGAACATCATGCATGCACATTTTAGATGAAAGCACGCATGTACTTTTGCTTGGCTTCAACTTGTTTCTACCTAACTAACATGTACCTCGGTGGGACGCAGAGACTGATGACTGAATGTGAAGGTGGAATCCACAAGTGCATCTAGGAATGTCTTGGAAGCACTGCTGATAGCATCTGATGCCTCCCCAAGTCTGGCGGTGAGCTGCCGCTGAAGCTCCTTGAAATATGGCTGCACCAAAGCAATTGAAATCACATCATTAATTTGATTGGGAGTATTATACTTTACATTGCATATCGATTAGGAGGAAGGGAGACTTTACAGTGGATGTGATCTGTGTAGAGAAATGAGTCGCATTAGGCCGGGTGATGGCTGGCCTTCTAGCACCGCTGCACATGCGTGGTTGGAGAGAGGCGCCATACATGGATGCTGTGGCTACCATTGTTATGAGCTTCTGCGATGCTGCTTCTGGTGGTGTTTCTATGTTTCCTGTTTCTCTATTTATAGGTAGGACATTCAGGTATAAAATATGGTCACGCGTGTCATGCATTATCACGTGTCTCTATTTACGCGAATCATTCGTGTGAAAAATTAGGAAGGGTTTGCCTTTTTTTGGGATCAGGAGGCAGAGATGCAGGGAGAGGTATCAGGACTTCATTGCTTGCGTTTGGCTTAGTCTGGCCATATGTATGTTTGTATATAATAGTAATAATTCTGGATATCACGGTGCAGTGCTACTGATCCTGCCTCAAGCTTGTTTTATGTTCGTGTGAACACAATTTGTTGAATCAAAGCATATTCCATACTATATTCTTTTTATCCTGCTCTCAGATCCGAAATATGATGGGCTGAGCAGTTCATGGTTAACCTATTGGAGATAAGTGTTAGAAGTTCATTTTTCATGAATCTCCGTGGTTTTATCAAAATGTATGTGAACCGATTTGAGCTAAACATGTCCATCAGAGCTTGGGGATCAGCCACCATGATTTTTTTAAGTATTATCAGGATTATTAATTCTTCCTTTGCTTGTACTAACATCTTTTCTTTTCTTTTATATTTGAGGAGGGAGAGGGCATTAATTTGCACATGGGATTAATTACCTCGGTATGCATGACGCACATGGAAGTCAGTATGCATGGCGTACTTAATTGGTAAGTACGGAGAATGCATACAAATATGGCACGTGTTACACATTAGTAGCCACATCCCAAAATTATGAAACAATCGAAATAAAGAAGACTTCAACATGCGAACAGCCAAAATATGTCACGTGTTTCACACTAGTAGGCACATCCCTAAATTATGTAAGAATCAAAATTAATCTGGACATTGGCCCGCGGATCTAGAGGGTGCGGGCCGGGGGCCGTCGGCTCCACGGCGAGGTGGTCCAAGGCTTCGTTTCGGTGGTTGCGGAAGCAAGGCGCGGCGGCGCGCGGTGTGGCCAACTCTGGCGGCGGCCTCGCTCGGCCGCATGGCCCCACGGGCCGCGGGAGGCGGGGTGGCGCGGGACGACACGGGACGCGCGGTTGAGCCGTGCGGGCTGCCGGAGTTCCTGATCGGGAGGCACACGGTCCAGTGTGGCCCGGCTCGATGGTCGGCATCGTCGTTGGCTCGTTGGGCAGGACGGAGCAAGCCGGGGCGGCGGCCCCAAAAGGTGGCTCGTCATTTTGACGAGGCAATGGAGGCCGGGGCGGCGGCCCCGGAGTGCGGCGTTGGAGCGGCGGCCCTAAGGGGTGGGGCTATGGCTGGGCGTTGTAGGGGGCCTCCCTGTGCCGCGTGTGTGGCAGGGGGGTCGGCCCACTTGGCGAGGTTCGGCTGACATAGGGGGTCCCGTGCATCCCAACGATGTGGCGAGGCCCCGTGCGGCAATGACGGCTGTCCCTTTACGTCTTGACCGGGAGCGGATGCCGGGACAGCCGTCCCGAGTGTTTTTGGCGTGGTGGCCGTGGTCTGCAGACGGTGCATCTTGGCAGTGAGGGCTGCTAGCTTGGTGCCCGTGCTATGCGGCATCACGGCCTGCGTTTTCAGGCGGTGGACATCGGGGCGGCGGCTTCGGAAGGTGGCATAGGGGTTTGCGCAGGGCGCATTGGCTCAAGATGGATGTCGGGTCGGCGAACCCGAAATCGGCACGGTATCGCTGGGTACCGTGTTGATGCGCGCGGTGGTCTTCAAGCACGGGTTCGAGGAGTCCGCATGCCGGCTAGCTCTCTGTGTTGGCCGCGGCGATCGCCACGAGGGCTGCTGGAGTTGCCTACTGCCAATGCCGGGGAGGGCCCATGCCCGCTCCTCCTATAGCGGGTGTGGCTTCTCTCTCCGACTATGGCAATGTTTGCTTCAACTTTTTGGTGGTTTGGCATGTTGTAGTTAGGGTGGGACGTTGGTGCGGTACTCCGGGTGAAAACCTAGCTCAATGCTTGTCGCGGCCGGTGACGACGACGCCATTTGGCGTCGCTCCCCTCCTTGGAGGCGTCATCGGGGAGCTCGTCTGTCCCACGCTCTCTGGGTGAAAACCTTTGATCCGGTGTGGATCGGGCGACGGTGGCGTCTTCGACGTCGTTCCCTCCTTGGAGGCGTCGTCTTGGAGATCCTATCTCTCTCTGTGTCGGGTCTGTTGCGTCCGTCGCGTTGGCGACCAGTAGGGGTTTCGTACCCTTTGTATCTTGTTTTAGCCCGGTTTTCACTAATTAACCGGGTAACTCTATTCTACTTAATGAAGAGGCAGAGCTCCTACCAATTGCTCGAAAAAAAATTAAAAAAAGGCCCCAACATGTGATGGAACAGCCACATGATGGAAGCAGCAGCCAAAATCAACCCTTCGTGGCACCTATGACAAAATAAAAATAAAAATCGCAACTGCCACCTAGTTCTTCTAAGAAAGAGAAGAAGAAATCTGTGTGTGATATTTGTGAGGGGAATCATTGGGCGACTCGGTGCCCGCTACTCCATAAACCTAAACCAGTGGCACAGTTATGTGGCTTTGGAGTGGATGGGCTTGGCTTCTATTTTTTCTCTTCGCCGATGCATGCTAAGGCGCCCAAAGAGCAAAAGTCGGCAGTTATCAAGGTAATTGGGGGAGTTTTATCGTCGGAACAGTTGATCAAGGAGCTCAAGCGTATTATTCCTATTGTGGATTGGGAGTGGGAGGTTCATGAGAATGGTGATAACACTTTTATTGTCCCATTCCCGTCTGTTGTGGAGCTTGAGCGCTTAATTCATATTGAGGAGATAAATGTTCGTGCGCATGGGGTCGTCTTGCAGTTTTCTGAGTGGAGTGTGGATTCAACTGCAAAATACTCTCTTCAGAAGGTTTGGGTGCAGGTTTATGGTGTCCCCTCCAAAATTAGAGATTTTTTAAATTTGTGGGCGGTGGGGACCCCTGTTGGTGTTACTCAAGCAGTGGATATGGTGTTTACTCGAAGAAAGGGGTTGTGCGGCTTCAGGTGGCGGTTCTTGACCCGGAAAAAATTTCTGGACGGGTTGAGATTGTGGTCGATAACAAGATGTATGATATCTTTTTTAAGAAAGAAGTGGGTGATGACTTTGGGATTAATGATGATGCTCCTAGGGATGATGGTGCGGGTGACTTTGATGGCTCTAGAGGTGGTTCTCTTGGGGACACGGATATGCCGGATCGTGACCCAAAGCGCTTCAAGAATTCCGAGGCGGGGTCCGGTGGGCAGCTGCCCCCATCGGGACCTCAAGGCCCTCCTGCCGCAGCTGCTTCTGCTGGTGTGCCTGCCGCTACCGCCCCCCTTTTTGCCGCGGCAGCTGCGGTAGGCATTCCTACCGCGGCAGGGTCTGCTCCGGTTTTGCCGCGGGTCTCCGCTGCCGCTCCGGCTGCCGTCTCTGCGTCTCACCCTGCTGGTCGGGCAGGGGTCGACGCGCCCAGGTCTGCCGAGGAGCCTGTCCCTGCTGCGGCTGCACTGCCTCCTGCCGCGGTGGCGGTCCGGTCTGCCGCGGTAGCGCCGGCACCCGCTGCGACTTGCCTGCTGCTGCGGGGGTGGACTTGCCTGCTGTGACTGTGGCAGCGAGTCCTCCGGTCTCGGCCGCCGGTGGGACGGCTGGGGAGGTCGGGGCTTCTCCCCCATCGTCTGCCGCGGTTGTATCGCTGGTGGTATCTGGTACTCCGCTTCGTCCTACCGCCCCTTTTGCGGTAGGATCCGACGCGGCTTTTGCAGGTTGTAGGGAGGAGCCGGTGGCTCCGTCGGGGGTTGCCCTACCCTCACCGCCTCGCTCCCCCTCCCCCTCGCGTGAGGAGTTATTGCAGCTCTTTATGCAAGCGGGGTACACTTGGGAGGAGGCAGTGGCCGCGGTACAGACCTCTCCCTCACCTGCCCAGTCTCCTCTCCGTCGCTCGGCGTCCTCTCTGGATCTTCCTGCCATTCAGCTGCGGCGGAGTGCGCGTCTAGGTGCCCAGCAGGACGCCGATGTGGATATGGTGGTCAAGGCGGAAAGGCAGGTGATGAAGAGGAACCTTGAATTTGCTTCAGGTATATCTTTTATTTCTTTGCCAAATGACACCATTGTTTCCAATATGAGTAAAATAGGAATCTCCTTGGGTTCTGATAATTCTGAAATTTCGGCTTCGCTTGATTTACTTAAGAATTTAGAGTTTGAGCGCCTTTTGACCCCCAATTCAGCGACGGTCAAAAGACCTCAAGCTCATGATGAGTCCGATGATGAGGAGCGTGAGCTGTTGCACCTCTCCTCCATTAACCATCTTGCCGCAGACTTGGTGGAGGAGGGTGTCAATCTCTCGGATGTGCAACTCAATTCTAGGTTGACTCCGAAAAATGATCCCCGTAAGAAGGGTCGAAAAAAAACTCGAAAGGTGGTTAAATGAAAGGGGTTTTTTGGAATAGCAGAGGTCTGGGTGACCTGGCTAAGCATCGTCGTATTTCTGAAATTGTTAAAGAGGAACACTTAGATTTTATAGCCATTCTTGAGACCCGCAAGGATGATTTCCCAAATAGTATGCTTAAGACTTTTTGTGCGGGAGGGACTTTCTTTGGAGTTGGGTCCCACCTAATGGCCAGTCTGGCGGGATTTTGATGGGAGTAAATCTTGCGGTTTTTGATATTCGTTACATGACCCTGGGGATTTTTATTTAAAATATCATTTGAGCAATAAGGATGATGGCTTTCAGTGGGCTTTACTTGCTGTATATGGTGCGGCACAAGATGAGGACAAAGATAGGTTTCTTGCTGAGTTGGTGAGTGCATGTGGCAAGGAGTCCCTCCCCACTTTAGTTGGAGGTGACCTCAATATCATTCGCCGTCAGGAAGACAAGAACAATGGTAATTTTAATGCGCATTGGCCTTTTATGTTCAATGCCGTTATTGATAGTTTAGACCTACGTGAAATTGCGCTCTCTGGGCGGCAGTTCACTTGGGCGAATAATCTCGATAATCCCACCTTTGAGAAATTAGACAGAATCTTGATGTCTACGGAGTGGGAAGAGAAATTCCCTCTAGTATCTTGCCGGGCTTTGGAGCGCTCTTTGTCTGATCACACCCCTTTGTTGCTGCATACTGGTGCCGCGTCCCATTTGGGTAATCAACCTCTTTTCAAGTTTGAGCTTGGATGGTTAATTCGGGACGGCTTTGTCAGTATGGTGGCCCAGGTTTGGGGCGATGAGCAGTGGGGTGGTACAGGAATGGAGAGATGGCAGAATAAGATCCGGTCCCTCCGTCAGTTCTTACGGGGATGGGCCAAGAATACAAGCGGGACATATAAAAAAGAAAAGAAGAGGCTGTTGGGTGTTATTGATGAGCTTGATAAGAAAGCAGAGACTGGACGTTTCTCTGATGATGACTTTCTCCTCAGGCAACAATCCAACGTTTCTCTTGCTAACATGTTATGGAAGAAGAAATAAAATGGTATCAAAGAGCAAAAGTTAAGAATTTGTTAGAAGGTGACTCCAACGCGAAGTATTTTCACTTGGTGGCAAATGGGAGGTACCGGAACAACATATTTACCGATTAGAGCAAGATGAGGGTATTATTTGGACGCAGCACCATATACGGGAGTACATAACAAAATATTACAAATCTCTTTTGGTCCACATGAGAAGAATTTCTTTTCTGTCGATGTTGCTAGAGTGTCCGACATCCCTCAAGTTTCTGAGGAGGAAAATGACATTCTAACGGCACCATTTACGATTGAGGAGGTGAAGGGAAGCTATTTTTTCTATGGAACACAATAAAGCCCCAGGTCCAGATGGTTTTCCCAGCTGAATTCTACCAAGTTTTCTCGGAGACAATCAAGTTTGACTTGATGGCCCTCTTTACTGATTTTCATGCAGGGAGGCTTCCATTTTTCAGTCTAAACTTCGCGATTATCACCCTCTTACCTAAAAAGAAGATGCGAGACAAATTCAACAATATAGACCCATTAGTTTGTTAAACATAAGCTTCAAGATATTCACCAAAGTTGGCACCAATAGAATTTCCAGGGTTGCGGAGAAGGTCATTCGACCGACCCAAACGGCCTTATGCCGGGACGCAACATTCTAGAAGGTGTGGTTGTTCTCCATGAGACTGTTCACGAGTTGCATACAAAAAAACAAAATGGAGTCCTTTTTAAGATTGACTTTGAAAAGGCTTATGATAAAGTGAATTGGTCTTTCCTCCAGCAAACACGTATGATGAAAGGGTTCTCTCATAGATGGCGACATTGGATATCTCGTTTTACTCAGGGGGGTAGCGTGGCAGTGAAGGTGAATGATGAGATTGGACGATTTTTCCAGACCAAGAAGGGTCTTAGACAGGGTGACCCGATGTCCCCTATTCTCTTTAACATTATCGTTGACATGTTGGCAATCTTTATTCAAAGGGCCAAGGACGATGGCCAGATTTCTGGGGTGATTCCTCATTTGGTTGATGGGGGGCCTTTCAATTTTACAGTATGCCGATGATACCATCATTTTTATGGATCACGACATTAAGCAGGCAACCAATCTTAAACTTCTTTTGTGTGTCTTTGAGCAGCTCTCTGGCTTAAAGATTAACTTTCACAAGAGTAGTATTTTTTGTTTTGGTGAGGCGAGGGATTTTGAGACACAATACACCGAGCTTTTTGGCTGTGCTGTGGGCTCCTTCCCTTTTCGCTACCTTGGCATACCGATTCATTATAATAAGTTGCTCAACAAGGATTGGAAAGGGGTGGAAGACCGATTTGAGAAGAAACTTAGCTGCTGGAAAGGTAAACATTTGTCTACTGGTGGACGTTTGGTCCTCCTTAATTCAGTGCTAAGTAGTCTTCCTATGTTCATGTTCTCCTTAGCCAACTTCCAGGGCACCTTTGACGGGTTGGAACTCCAACACGTGCCGCGCTGCGACAACGAGCTCGCCGACAACCTATCGCGACTGGCCTCCTCTCGGGAGCCGGTCCCGGCTGGGACCTTTGAAGAAAGGCTCTCTCGGCCGTCCGTCGAGGCCGCCGACCAAGACGAAGTGGGAACCTCGTGCCAAGGCGAGGCCGCCCAAGCGGCGCTTCCAGCAGTTCTTACTGCATCAAGGAAGTTACCGCCCGGCGAGCACGCCGTGCTCGCCACCTGTTCTCAGGAGCCTTCCTAGATCTTTGAGTCCGGGAGGGATACCTGAAAGAAAATGTCCTCCCCGAGGACGACTCTGCTGCAGAGAGGATTGCCCGACAAGCCAAACGTTACGTCTTGGTGGATGGGGATTTCTACCGACGTAGTGGCAATGGCATCCTCCAAAGGTGCGTTTCTCGGGAAGAAGGCCGCGACTTGCTCGTGGATATCCATGAAGGCAAGTGTGGTAGCCATGCTTCATTCTGCACGCTGGTCGGGAAGGCCTTTTGGCAAGGCTTCTACTGGCCAACAGCTCTCAAGGACGCCATGGAACTAGTCCGACGCTACGAAGCGTGCCAGTTCCACGCAAGGCAAATTCATCAGCCAGCTCAGGCTCTCCAAACTATCCCCTTGTCATGGCCCTTCGCGGTCTGGGGGCTGGATATACTGGGCCGTTCCCCTGAGCAGTCGGGGCCTACAAGTACCTATATGTCGCCATCGACAAGTTCACCAAGTGGACAGAGGCTGAGCCGGTTGTCAAGATCAACAAGCACACGGCAATCAAGTTCATCCGAGGGATTGTGAGCCGCTTTGGAGTGCCTAATTGGATCATCACCGACAACGGCACATAGTTCACAAGTGATGCCTTCCTTGAATACTGCGAGGACATTGGGACCAAGGTATGCTTCGCGTCTGTTGCTCACCCTCGCAGCAACGGACAAGTCGAGCGAGGAAATGCTCAAGTCCTCAAAGGACTCAAGACAAGAACCTTCAACCGGCTCAAGAGATGTGGCGCTTGTTGGATCGACGAGCTCCCAGCCGTTCTCTGGTCAATCCGGACTTCTCCCAGCAGGGCGCCGGAGAAACACATTTCTTCCTCGTATACGGGGCAGAGGCGGTCCTCCCCTCCGAAATCTCTCTCGGGTCACCCCGAGTCAAAGTCTACTCGGAGAGCGAGCAGGACCAGAGGAGGTTCGAAGACATCAACTACCTCGAAGAACACCGGTGCGGAGCTGCTCTTCGTGCCGCCACATATCAGCAGAGCCTAAGGCGCTATCATCAGCGCCATGTTCAGGCCCGGTCACTGGAGGTCGGGGATCTTGTGCTCCCTCGCGTACAAATGCGGGAAGGAAAGAACAAACTCTCCCCCTTATAGGAGGGCCTTTAGAAGAAAATATACTACCCAAACAGAGGTGCTAATTTGTCTACCAAGAGAACAACCAAACCATTGGAGTGTAGACTTGATCAAAGCATGTACGGAAGTATATACCTAGGATGGTCACGTCGAAAATAACAATCTGTGCACTAATTTGAAATATATCATTCCGATATGTTCATATGATAATTGACATGCACTGTTGCGTACTTGCGTGTGTCATTACAGGTACTGATGATCACATGGGCAAACAGAGCACCGACAACATCCAAACAGCCAACACAGGGACTGGAGAAAAAACTGTTGGGACATCATTTTTTAAAGCACGCAAAATAGGACAACATTCAAGCAAAGAAGCAAACACACTGGCAGAAGTCAACGAGCAGAAGAATCAACTTTTTGGTATGGCGCGAATCATGGCGTCCAGAAACCAACGAAGATGAGCAGAAGAATCAACTTTTGGTATGGCGCAAATCATGGCGTCTAGAAACCAACGAAGATGAGCAGAATAATCAACTTTTGGTATGGCGCAAATCATGGCGTCCAGAAACCAACGAAGATGAGCAGAAGAATCAACTTTTGGTATGGCGCAAATCATGGCGTCCAGAAACCATCGAAGATGAGCAGAAGAATCAACTTTTGGTATGGCGCAAATCATGGCGTCCAGAAACCAACGAAGATGAGCAGAAGAATCAACTTTTGGTATGGCGCAAAATCATGGCGTCCAGAAACCAACGGTGATGGTGAGAGCGCGTTGAATGTGCAAGGTGATTTTTATATTTCCACATTTTTCCAGTTAATAGTATCGAATAATTAATACCATGCTTGCATAAAACACAAATATCTAAGAGATGTATTCCGGTACCATTAGAGAGACGGGTGAGAACGAACCCAATTTTTGATAACTATTGCATTTGTATTTCACTGGCCTAAGCTGGCTAGCTCACATTCTTCATTCCTTATGTTTTAACTATGTATTGAAATTTTGGCAGAAGATGGGCACAACGGAGAGAGCCACAAACATGTTACCTTATCAAAACTGACCGTCTTCTTAGAGGAAACCATAACACAAGGATCCACCATTGTCCCCTACATCCTACCATCTACTACGACCTCAGGCGCTACCTTGCTGCCACGTGATGTCGCAGACTCCATCCCCCTGTCCACGAGAAACTTCACCGACATCTTGACGATGTTCGAGCCGGTGTCCTATGCGATGGCCAAAGATATATGGTCGGTGCTATACGTGTGCGACCACCCACGCCCTGTCAAAGGTGAGATGAAGGCGTGCGTTGTTTCTGTGGAGTCAATGGTGGAGTTTCGTCGCGTCTGTACTCGGCACCACACACGGCCTCCGGGCCCTCTCCTCAGCTGACGTGCCAGCTGAGGGCGTCATGTCGGGGAAGAGGTACAAGGTGGTGGAGGTGCGGAGGGCCACCGAAACAGGGGACACCGTGACGTGCCACGGCATGACTTTCCCGTTCGCGATGTTCATGTGCCACGCGGTGAACCCCACTAGGGTGTACTGGGTGACGCTGGAGAGGGAGTGCGACGCCGGCAGCGGCAGCTGCAGCGGCGGACCTGTGAAGATGGAGGCGCTCGCCGTGTGCCACCTCGACACGTCGGACTTCGACCCCATCAAGATGCGGGGCACATCAAGCCTGGAGACGCCCCGGTTTGCCACTTCATCGCCAGGGACAGCGTCCTCTGGGCGCCTGCTGCTGCGCCAGCCTCTGCTGCTGCTGCTGCTTAGTTATTTCGCTTGCACACTACTACAGAAAAGCTCATCGCAGACGGGCCAAAATCAACATCCCCAGACGGGTATGCCCTCCGTCTGAAATCGGTGGTCACTGATGACACGGATCATCGCAGACGGGTCGGGCACCCGTCTGCGATAACAGTCATCCCAGACGGACCGTATATGACCCGTCTGGGATGAGTAGTTATCGCAGACGGGTAAACTGTTTGACCCGTCTGGGATGACTAGTTATCGCAGACGGGTGATATTTTGACCCGTCTCGGATGACCGTTATCGCAGACGGGTGATATTTTGACCCGTCTCGGATGACTGTTATCGCAGACGGGTTTAACTATTGACCCGTCTGGGATGGTTGTGTACAGAGGGCATAATTTTGCTTGTTTTCTGGCTAGCCTCAGGAACTGCTAGCCATGCCCTCTGAAACAGAAATTTACACATATATTGCACTCCACAAACACAATTGGAACTCAGCACAGAAATTTACGCACATATATATACCAACATGCATTGTAAGGATTCCCAATTGCCTTTCAAGCATTCATCCATTCATCACATAAGTAACAATTAATTACATAGACAATTGAAGTTCATATATAACAGAAAATAAGTTTGAATACAATTAAACTACTCTGCTACACCTCCACCATAGAACTCGCCGTCGGGTTTGATGATTTGGTTATTTATGAAGTAGGCAAATGTCCCTCGAATGCGCTTGAGTTCGTCGTCTCCTAGCTTTGAAGTCTGAAACTTCCAAGCCTGTCGCTATCATAAATTTTTGAGAGTCATGGATAACAGAATTTGAGAAGTATGTAAAGAAAGTTAACAAAAATTCTTTAACAAATTTTGACAAATATAGAAAGGAACTTAACAAAATTTCTCTAACAATTACATAAGAAGATTTGACTAGTATACACAATTTTTGTTCAAGTATATGCAAATAAATGTACCTGGAAATCTATCTTTGCACTAATATTTGCCATGATTCTCTCCATGTGGTAGCAAACATAGAATCCACATAGGTTTGTCCCCTGTGGTTGTTGATGGCACTAAAACAAAATAAATATAGATGTTGGTTAAGAAGAAGCAATCAATATATGTCGCTAAATATTAACATGGTATGCGATATGTACGTGGAAGTCAGATTTGTATTTCAACTTGGCCCCTTTGCCGAATCTCCCTCCACGAGCTCTGTACTCGACGAATGCATCGTCAAGGATATCTTTAATTGGCGTGAAGTCGCGCTCAGGGTTCTTTGAGGAATCAAAATATGTAACCTTGTTCCATCTTGGCATAAGCACCACCAAAACCCAATGAAAGCTACACATGTGTACATGCATATGTAAGCCATGTGATATACGCATAATGCTTAAATTATAAGTATTGAATTAAGTGGAACACTTACTCTGGGTTATATGGAAATAAGATAAAGTCCTTATCCTTCTGGCGCAGCATTGCATGCGTGACATACTCCAGAACTTGCTGCCTATTGTCCCTGATGTGCCGCCAAGTCACCCTACCCCGGGTCAATGAAACCAACAGGGTCCTTCCGGAGTCTAGCTTCAGTGAACATGTACCTATACAAAAGTATACAAGTATTGCGCTATTTAATTAATATTTTGATTGGATAGGTCTAGAAAAAATTGATTGATTGAGAAGAGGTAAACTTACAATGTCCAGCATCTCAACATCGCCTGGTCCAGGGCGTCGAGAGTGAAGAGGTCGAACATATCTTCGAAGTACAAATAGAACAACCCTCCCAACTCCTGGTGGAATAGATGTTCCTCCTTGAACCGCACTGCCACGCATTTTGGCATGCCCTGCCCCGGTGGTAGGTTCCTTGTCGTTTGCATGTACCAATCTTGTAATCTTTGACATGCCAGTGAGTTCGCAATTTGTTCTGGCTCGACAAAGGGTTGGCCATTCACAAACCGACGAGCAATCGGCGCGAAAGGGATATCATCCAATTTAGATGGATCAAACCCTAGCTCTTCCACTAGTGCTAGTGCCTTCGATTTTTCGCTCGCCTTAGAAGTACTACTACGACCCTTGGACTTGCCACTCCTGGTAGTCGTCCCTTTAACATAAAATTCCTTCACCGGCGAGGCGACTGGTCGCATCACAAGTAGCTCCTTAGGCCCCGCAGATGCAGCGGCAGCTGGCTGTCCCGTCTTTACTTCAGCTAGAGCTAGTTCATCAGCCTTCTACATAGCCTCTACTAGCTCCATCGGGCTAGGGTTCTTTTCGGGTATCAGAGGCGATGGTGGGTGTGATGCGCCATGAGAGGCAGGCTTGTTGAGCAGTTTGATGTCCCTCTTTGGCCACTGGATGAAGGTGCCAACTGTCTGATGCAGCACCGTGATCTCGTCATTTGGTGGCATGGCAAGCGGGAGCTGCTTGAAACCCTCAACCACGTCGTCCACATGCACCTTTTGATAGTTAGGTGCTATGGGGCGACCATGCAGTAGAGTCCCCGCCTTATTGGGATATGCAATCCCAAATGCAGCATCGAGGGAGACATCTCCGGCTACCCTTGCCAACAACGCGCAAGGAGTCGAGTCCTACAAGCATGTATTCAATACCTTGTTGATTAAGTCCAAAGTTATGTACTGGCTATTGTAAAAAACCCTACAGATGGCTCTTACCGAGATGGTGTCGCAGGGAAACATTTCCCCTTCGGCGGAAGCGCAGCTACTCCGAATATTTCCGGGGCTCGCCAAATCTTCCCTAGAGGTTGCAAGTTGCGCTTTGAACTTGTCACGCCCCGATTTCTGGCATCTTTGTAATCTCCGACAAGTGGCATAGATTGGTGTTAATGAATCTTTATTTGGATCTTGTCATGCCACTACTTATCTGCTGCATCGCATAAGCATCAGCATATCATCGCATGTTGCATCGGCACTAAGTGCCGCGTATGTTGTGTATGTATAAAACCCTATTTTATATCTTCGATCCTCTCTACCCTAACCCATATATATTACTTGGGGTATAACACCTCGCCATAACCCCTAACCCAACCCTAAACCTAATCGACACAAGTTTTCGGAAACCCTAACCCTTCCATCATTTCTGTTTCCCTGAGGACAGAAATAAAGAAACCATTATCTCATGTCCAAATGTTAACCAGAAAATTCCCACAAAATTCCTAAAATATTCCAATTCCATGACCCACCTATTTCTGAAATAATATGGGGTTGTCATGTGCAAAATATTCAAATCACTTTCAAATTTCAATTTGAGGCTGATTTGAGGTTTGAACTGCAACTACCATAATTATACCTCAGAAAAATCTCCAAAAATTCCCAGACCTCCCTCTCATCTACAAACACTCAGATATGTAAAAACATCTGCATGTGCAGTACAAAAATCCACGGCATGAACCTAAACCCTAATTCTGCCAAAATCCCTTTTTGATGTTTCAGGGAATTTCACTCCATAATTAAATCCCAATTAATTTGTGGAGGCTCCCTGTCAACCAGTGAACACAGCCATGACATGGTTTCCCCCAGCAAAACTTTTCCCACGTGGTTTCCCTATTGATGCCATAACTCCCCCATGAGTGACATGACATCTCCATGCAAGTTTTCTGTGAGAAGCCCGGCCCCAGTGCACACCCCCAGCTTTCCCTCTCTTCCCTCAGCCTGCTTGACACGGTGGTGCGCCCCCACCACCTTTTTCTCAGCGCAGGACGCAGCGATGCCGGCAGTGCACGCGCTCTGGCCGCGCCCTGGCAGGTCAAGTCCTCTCTCTGCGCGCCCAGGTCAAATCTCTCTGCACCAGTGCGCCACGGACTGTCCTAGTGATCACTGAACACTGCCCCACTGCTTCCCCGAGCTCAGGCTCAATTCTTGTCAAAGTTAGGAGGTGGTTGAGGAAGTTAATGCCGTTTGGAACCCTAGCCGTTTTAACCCTTTCCCCTCTGTCTTTCTTCCTCTCCCCAATGCTCATCCATCTCTCTGGTAAGTCCCTCGACCACTGCGACAAGGTTTCCACCTCTGCCGAAGCGTTTGGCCGCGCCGTTGAGTTCCCTCGCCGCCGGCCGAAGTCAACAGTTTCGGGTGTTCGTGCTCTGGATGAAATCCAGCCTCCCTAGCCTTGTCTATCATGTCCCTCTGCCTCTCGGGAGTATCCCCGTTGATTTCCTCGCTTTTCCTTGCAGCGGATGACGCCGGAGAGGAGGTAGACGCCGGCGAGCAACCTTTCGGTCTTCACCGTCGCGCCGCCGCCACGGTCGTCGCCGGAACCCATCTCTGACACCAGTGGACGCGGTCGAAGACGGGCTACCATCTTTGTTGAGTCGCCGCCGCCTCCCGTGCCGTGGACCGCCGCCGGCGAAGCCGTTGCCGCCGTGGCTCTTCTTTCTTTTTCCCCGTAAGCGCGCGAGCTTCCTCTCTCTTCTCTCTCTCCCCGCGGGAAGACAAACCCTAATCGAAATGTTACCTGACAGACGGGACCCACACGTCAGTGACTTGGAAGCCAGGCCCACCGCCGGATAAGTGGAGACGCCTCTGGACTTTACGCCTTCGACGTCACCACCCCTTCCAGCAGGGTATACTTCCTGTTTTTCGTGTTTTAAACTATTTTCCTCTCCGAATCTGGAGAAGTGATAAACATGGAAGTTGTTCACAATTTCATGATCTACATTTCTTACATTGGTAGTTTTTGAAGTTTCCATATAATTTATGATGTTACAGTAGAATCTTTAGGCAGAGTCTTTCTGAAACAGTTTTAATGTTTTTGGTTCTGTGCTCAAACCTATGTTTAAAATGTTAAAAATTTTATCATGAGATATATGTGCATGTGAGAGCCTACCATAAAATTTGGAGCCTCAGAAGTTTTATAAATGTTTTTACATGATTTTCTATAAGCAGAAAATGCATGTTTTGGCTATAGTTTAAATAGAAAACCTATGCATACTTGTTTATAAAAACCTGAAAAATTTATATGTTTCTGTTTTCAACATATTTAACCTCTGGTAAATTTTCAAGATTTTATGTGCATGATAAAATGCTCTGTTGAATTTATAAGCTTGTTAGTGCATTTATATATGTTAGTAAAATAATTGTACTATGTTTTCTGTTACTGTTTTCTTGCATAAAAACTTTGGTATGTCTCTGGACTGCCTAGTATCATGTTATAAAAATTTATTAAGTATTTGTCATAAGAAAATCTCAAAGCTATGTTTAATTAAGCTTTTACGCATATATCTTTTGACATATAGGTTTTATAAAATAGTTGTATATGTTTATATGCTGTATATATATTTGGAAGGATTTATCCTTCTCTGTTTTCAGTATAGCATAAGCAAGTGATGTTTTTCACATCATGCTAAGATGTTATAGTTATGTCTTGTGCTATGTATAAAGTTTTATACCATGTGCTTTAGTATTTTCATATATGTTTTGTGCTTGTGGCATTTATTTTCTGTTTTTGGCTTGTCATGATCATGTCATATGCACTTCATGCTGTACATCATGGTTCTTTCGCTCGTTAGCTTATTAGAGCGTTTGCGATCGTGTAGAACCCGAAGTGCCGGAAGGATTCGAAGAGGATCCCAACCCGCAGCAGTTCCAGTACCAAGACGAAGCCCTGCCAGGCAAGCATCACTTTGACCATGTTGATAATCCTATACTTTAAAGTCTAGTTATATTGTTTGATAAAATGCATGCTATGTTTTATACCGCGAAAGTTTCGCTTAGTCGTAGTTAAACCCTGTTGCATGTATACCGACAAGTTGTCGAACCCCGTTTCCTTTTGTAACCCTAGGTTATATTGCTAGACTTGGTATGCTAGCGCTTAGGTAAAACTTATACGGATCTACCGATGCTTAGCCCCGCTATAGTTATTTTTGTGCCGTCGGTGACGGCGTATGAATCTCCCTTCGAGACGATGAAAGTATGCGAGATGGATGGTGGGGTGTAAAGATGTTTTGAAAAAGGTTTTCAAAAGAAAAACAAAAAGGGAAGAGGTTTTGATCCGGGTGGGTTACATAAGAGGTGTTTGGGGAAATATGAGATGTAGAGTCACGAGGTACGTGACGGCCGTCTTGTGGTGTTTGATCCACCGACGGTTCTGAAGTGATGTTTGAATCACAGAATGAGGTGTTTGAGATGGGTGGATTTGCTCGGATCATTTAAGGACCGAATCTTTTGCCGCTCGACCAAGTTCCTAACCGTACGTCCACAAGCTCGTATGGGTAAGAGCTGGACCGTATACTTAGTTTAGCTCTAGTGGGTGAACCCGGAGGCGCGAGGGTTGGTGCAAGTGGAGAGGACTCCCTTGAGCGATTGTTCACCGAATAACTGGTGTTTCTACGCAACACAACGTGGGTTCCCCCTAATTGGTGAATGACCCAAGGTAGCGGGGATGATAATCCATCGGGAGGGTTCAACCCTAGGGTTAGGTTAAGGAAGGGTTCTGTTATGACCTCCCTGCCGGCACACCGATGGGAGTGTGCTCTAGTGGCCATGGCATCAGGGGAGAATCATATCTTGTGGGTAAAGCCGTACAACCTCTGCAGAGTGTTAAAAACTATTCGAATAGCCGCGTCCTCGGTCATGGACATAACTTGGTTAGGCCACAGTTGATTAGACTTGGTTTTTGGTTTACAAAAGTGGGCTTGGGCTTAAGGACGTGGGCATGATGTGTCCACAGGGAGCAGCACGCCATGAGGCAGAGTGCCGTGGACGGGTGCTGCGGAAGAGAGCTCAGGTTACCCTATGCAAGTGGTACGAGCAGATGAGCTCAGGCTACCCTATGCAAGTGGTACGAGCAGATGACCTGGATGTTATTCCAGTGCCGGTATATGGGCTACCGAGAGAACGAATTGATCCGGCATCGCCAGGTTTTGGCGAGGGCCGTGGACTTGATGATGATGACATGATGACACAAGTGTTTTAATAAATCGCTTGCAAAGTACTTAACTTTATTGCAAAGTAAAAGCTTGCATTTCTGCAAATATGAAACCTAGATTAGCGCCACTTTGTTGAATAAGCCAAGCATGTAGTGGTAGCTATCTTTACCCCGTGTGGTGCTTGCGAGTACATTCAATGTACTCACCTGGCTTGTTGATTTGGCCAGAGGAGGAGGAATACTACTCCGAAGACGACGACAGCGACTATGCCGACTAGGTCGTTTATCCCAGTTGTTGCCTGTGTGGTTAGGCATACAGATGGGCTGTATCACGTGTGTTATTTGAATTTCCGCTGCTGAACTCTGTTTTATTGTGTAATATTATGGTTTGTAATAATTCGACCGTGTGGGTCGATTTGTATCGAACTCTGTAATCGTGTATGATGCTTGTATCAAGTGAAACTTGTGCGTACTGTCTACTGATCATGGGAACAGTACGGGAAACACAAGGGTTACCCAGACTCTAAATCTGGGGACGCCACAGAACTCCTCCTTAAATGCCGCAACCTGCCTCCTGACTTCCTCCTGAATTCGCCTCTCCAAAGCTTCTTCATCCATCGTAGCCGTTGATGACTGAGAACGACTCCTCTTAGCGGCCTTCCTCCTCTCATAGTCCTCCTCAGTCTCCGGGAATCCCTCTTTCCAGGGAACTGCAACCCCAACGCCTCTTGTGCGACCTGGGTGCTCCCGGTTTCCCAATGCTACGGTAAGGAGGTCTTTGGTCCTAGATGATCGTGCCTCTTCATCAACATCTAGTGACCCTTGCGAAGCTATCTGCACCTGCAACGATCACGCGCAAGTTACATAACGAAGTATACTCCTAAGGTTCCGAGGTACAAGGATCAGGTATATTACCATGCGATCGAACACTTCCTGGTCAGCGGGGTTTGGAAATGTAATTGTACCGCTCTGCGGATCTGACTTGGAACGTGCTCGGCACCAGGATCGTGAGCGGCCATCCACCACGGTAGGAAAAGGAGGGGGTAAATTTTTCTCAGCCCGCTCTCTATCTTCCCTCTCCCATCTCGGGCCTGCACCCACATACCCCGTGGTCCCTAGATGATGAGGGTGCTCGTTCCTTGCGGCAAGGGCCTTGTGCCGCTCACTCCTCGCCACCTCCTCGGGCGTGGACTTCATCTCAGCAAATCTGTTGTAGACTTGCTCGTCCAAGAAGCCGTACTTCTGAAACGGGCTCTGACCCGTCCGTACGAACTTTGTTGTCAAGGTGCTCTTGAACGACCTCCAGGCCTTGCCCATCGTCTTCAATGCAGACACTCTGACACGTTCTTCGTGTTCAGGAGGGATCTCGAACCACCTTTTTAGTTCAACCATCAGCTCCTCCGCCTTGGCGAGGGTAATATCACTCCAGTTCTGTATGGTTATGTTGACCCTCTCCCGCCCAAGTATCCCGCAGAAAGTGCGGAATTTGTTTGCTACGTCATCTGGTTTCGTCGGCGCCCCAGACTTCGTAGATACCTCCGTGATGACCATACGTCTACTTGGGGGCTTTGACATGGTTCGGGGCTTCCGAGTGCGTTTCTGCGCACTTTGTTCATCGTTTCCCGAAGCAGGGTTCGGCAACGATGAGTGCCCCGAAGAGGAATTGGCGTCCGACATTTCTATGTAAACCAAGCAATTTAAATAAGCATAGCAATTTAAATAAGTATATCAACCACAATAAGCATAGCAATTTAATTAAGAATAGCAATTTAAATAAGAATAGGAATTTCAATTTGAATAGCAACAAATATGCACAACCCCACGGAGCAGGAAGAGCAAGAAGAGAGACCCAATGTTTTCTCGCATGAGATAGACAGTTTGGAATGTGATATCTGTTGTGGAGCACAACAAATATCGCATTCCAAACCATCCATCTCGTGCGAGAAAACACCGGCTATGTCTTCTTCCTGTTCCTGCTCCGTGTTGTTCAGCATATTTGTATTAAGATGCTGTTTATATATTTGAGAATTAGGAAACGCGTTGAAATTACTAATCTTATTTAAATTGCTATAGCAATTTAAATATGATTAGGAATTTCAAATTGAATAGGACCCTATTGCATAAAAATAAGCATATCAATTTATAATAAGCATAGCAAATAACATAGCAACTTACATGAGCTAATTAATTCTGAAAAACCTCTCTGCAGATACATAGCAATTTAATTAAGCATACAATTTAATTAAACATAGCAATCTTGAAAAATTCTCTACAAATACAACAATAACTAGCTCCCATACATAAGAAGAGGAATCCACCACATAACCCATACAACACCTATGGATGACTACCGGGGGAAGGAGCTGGAGCTACACTAGTAGTCTTCGCTTGGTCAGATTGTTTTTCTTCGTCGGCGGCTTTCAAGTAAGCTGTGATTGCCCTCTCAAATGCGGTTTCTTTAGCTCTCTTTGGTGGTGGTTCCTGTCCTTTACCTTTACCTCTCTTGGAACCACCTTTCTTTGTTGGTGGTTCCTTAATGGTCACCTCTGAGTTGTTTACATCATTAGAAGACATGATCTCCTTTCAGTTTTGAGTCTAACCTATCAAGTTTATTATATCACTTAGATTTGTGCAATGCATTCATAAATTGATTATTTAGGAAAAAACTTAGTTACATGAATAACTTAGTAGTTTTGGGTGGCCATATTATTAGCAATTGGAGCAAAATTATGCTTCAACTCATAAACATTCCAAAAGCTATTGAAATCTTTAAATGTCAAAAATATGCCAAACCTTTAAATGCATTGATAAATATAAATTTTTGGCTTGCCAACCCCTTTAAATCCTAGCACATTGTAAACTGTTAGAACTAGTTAGCTTAGTATCCAAGATGTAAACAATGGCAGGAGTATAATTTCAAATGTGACATTTTTACATGGATAAAAAGAATCCCTTTATCTATGCGAAACGGTGAAAGCAAAATAAAGCTACCCAATGCTTGAATGGAACAGCTCAGAATAGTGAAATTGGATCAACTCATCCATAAGCTAGAGGGCACGGCATCATATATACAGCAACTTGGTATGCCAAACCAAAACTACTCTAATGCATTGGCAGGCAGGGTTGGACCTAACGAGGGGCATGGCCGCATGGGGTTGGACCTAATGAATTAGGGTTCGGCACCAACAAAAGAAATCCATTCAGGTCTGGCATTGAAACTATAATGACGCCGGTACAGTACAGTGGAGGAGGGTGACGACGGGGTGCGAGAGGAATTACCTTCGAGGCGGCGTGCTTCGGTGCGAGGAAGGCAGGATGGGTGCTCGGCGTCGTCGGGGAGGGAGACGGCGTCGGCGTAGGAGAC
This sequence comes from Stipa capillata, assembly GCA_019208055.1. Taxonomy (NCBI): domain Eukaryota; kingdom Viridiplantae; phylum Streptophyta; class Magnoliopsida; order Poales; family Poaceae; genus Stipa; species Stipa capillata. The sequence continues at coordinate 188,206 of JAGXJF010002528.1, forward strand.
GACGGCGTCGGCGTGGGAGGCGGCGGCGTCGGGGAGGGAGGCGGCGGCTTCGGCGTGGGAGACGGCGGCGTCGGTGAGGGAGGCGGCGGCGTCGGGGAGGGAGGCGGCGGTGTCGGGGAGGGAGGCGGCGTCGTCGGGAGGGAGGCGGCGGCGCGGGCTCAGGCAATGGCGGCGCGGGAGGGAGGCGGCGGCGCGAGCTCGGGCAGCGGCGGGAACGGAATTAGGGATTTGGAATGCGAAGCGCGCGGGTGCCAAAAATTTCCTAAGTCCCTGTATATATAGGAGGCAACGCTCATCGCAGACGGGCCAAGTGTATACCCGTCTCGGATATTGTCATCCGAGACGGGTGCTACATATTGCCCGTCTCGGATGACTTTGTCATCCGAGACGGGTATTAGGGCTTACCCGTCTCGGATGATATTGTCATCCGAGACGGGTATTAGGTCTTACCCGTCTCGGATTAGTTTTTCATCCCAGACAGGTATTAGGGCTTACCCGTCTCGGATCTATATATCCCAGACGGTCTAAATACTGGACCCGTCTGCGATGATGGTTTACAGAGGCCATGTGCTGCCTGCATAACTGGCTAGCCTCAGGAAATGCTAGCATGCCCTCTGAAAATTCACAGCAATTTATACACAGCATTTTGCATCCAGCAGGACTTAACATATAGCAAGACATATGGTACAAAAATATGAATTCAAATGTAGTAGGAGATGATACTATAGAATCACATGGACATAACAAATTCCTTCGAACAAACATATCTTCTTTTATGTGAAGGGAAGAAAGGAAAACCACATAACCCATTTATAAGCTTTATTAAGCACCCAATATCTAGATATACAAGGTTGGTTGCGAGAGAGATTGAGAGAGGGATCAAGAGACCTAATTCTCGCTAGTTGGAATGGATCCAATTCAATTATGATCAGTCGGACTCATAGTGATTATTTACAGTACTTGCTTCTTTCCTTTGAAAGTGAGCCCTTCACGATGATCGTTACGGAAGTATGACCCACCTCTCTCTCTGGTTTCAGCCTCGAAACTGAAATCTCCGGAACCCGTCTCGGTAAATTGGTTGTAGTCATCCTCGTCAACAACATTGTCAACTCCTATTATGCTCCTTTTCCCATTTCTTACGACATGCCGCCTCTTACTTGACGGATCGATCATATAGAACACCTGATGAACATGCTTGGCGAGTACAAATGGTTCAGTACCATAGCCAACACGGCTTAGGTCAACGGTAGTCACATCGTATTCGTCGACCCTAACGTGCGTGAGGTGGGCCCAACAACACCGAAATATTGGGATTTTGAACTTTACATAATCGAGCTCCCAAATCTCCTCGATGAACCCATAGTAACTATGCTTATCACCGGCAGAATCGAAAGCATCGACCCGCACACCGCTGTTCTGATACGTGCTTTTTGCATCTTGAGCCTTCGTGTAAAATGTGTATCCATTTATGTCATATCCTTGGTATGTCCGAACTGTGAAGTACGGTTTCTTTGCCAACCATATCAGCATTGCATCAGATGGGGACGTGGTGGTGACCCGGTCTTGCAACCATTGGTTGAATAGGGACATATGTTGTTTCTTGATCCATGCTTCGCTTTTTCTTGGATTTTGTTGTCGTAGCATTACCAGGTGTTCATCGATGTATGACGACACCACCGACATGTGCTGCAAGACCAAGAAATGAGCTCGAGCATGATCGTCCCGACCTGCAGTGATGGATTTCGCTCCGAGGACCCCGGCACCATGGAGCCTGCCCGCGTGTCGTGATTTAGGTAGACCTATCGGGTTGACATGCGGCATGTAGTCCAAACAGAACTCAACGACCTCTTCGGTGGCATAACCTTCGACGATGCTTCCCTCAGGCCGCGAGCGATTTCGTACATAACCCTTAAGAATTCCCATATATCTCTCGAACGGGTACATGCTTCGTAGGAACACAGGACCGCACATTTTGATCTCTCTAACGAGGTGAGTCATGAGGTGCGGCATGATATCAAAAAATGACGGGGGGAAGTACATCTCGAGGTGACATAGGACAACCACCAGCCTTGCCTCTAGAGCATCCAGTTCAGCTATGCTTATCGCCTTCTGTGATATTCTGTCGAAGAAATGACAGAGCATTATGATTGTGTCTCGGACATCACCGGGCAAAATCCCTCTAATAGCGATAGGAAGTATTTGAGTCATCAAAACGTGACAATCGTGAGACTTCATGCCAATTAATTTCAGGTCATGCATTGAAACTAGCTTCCTGATGTTCGCGCAGTACCCGCTTGGAACTTTGACGTCGTGCAAGCACTGGCATAGCTCAGTTTTCTCCGCTTTAGACAGAGTGTAACATGCAGGTGGGAGGAAGGTTCTGCCTTTGTCGGTTTCTATCGGAGCTAACTCAGGCCTGATGCCCAGTTTCACATAGTCTTGTCGTGCCTTCACGCCGTCCTTTGTTTTATCAGGGATATTCAGCAAGAGACCAATTAGGCTCTCAAACACGTTCTTCTCTATGTGCATGACGTCGATACAGTGGTGAACATCTAGTTCTTTCCAATAGGGCAAACCCCAAAATATTGATTTCTTTTTCCACATACCCTTCCTCAATTTACGCCCCTTTCCAAGAGTGACATCAACATCCTTAACCATATCATGGACCTGTCTCCCGCTTAAGTGTGGCGGAGCCGATCCTTCTTCTATGGTTCCATCGAACTCAGCTGCCAAGTTGCGGTAAGGATGATTTCGACGCAAGAACCTACAGTACCGCATGAACACGGTTTTGCGTGATTTCTCGAGGTACAAACTGGCCGTATCCTCCATGCATTGACTACAGGCTGTTGCTCCTTTAGTACTCTGGCCGGATAGGTTACCGTATGCAGGATAGTCATTGATGGTGCAAAATAGCAATCCTCGTAGGGTGAAGTTCTCTCTCTTGTCTGCATCCCACGTCTCCACCCCTTCGTGCCACAATGTTTCCAGATCCTCCTTCATTAAAGACAGGTACGTATCTATGTCATTCCCGGGTTGCTTCGGGCCTTCGATGAGCATGGTCAACATGATGTACTTCCTCTTTATGCACAACCAAGGAGGGAGGTTGTACATACAAAGAGCCACAGGCCAAGTGCTATGACGACTGCTCGTGTTACCAAAGGGATTCATTCCATCCGTACTCATCCCGAACCTGACATTTCTAGAATCCGCACCAAACTCTGGGAGTTTCCTGTCGATGTTTCTCCACTGGATGGAGTCCGCAGGGTGCCTGATCAAATCATCAACTTTACGCCCCTCCGCGTGCCACCGCATTTTCTTTGCATGTTCAGGATTTGCAAACATACGCTTCAGGCGAGGAATGATAGGAAGATACCATACGACCTTGGCCGGCATGCCGTTCGTCTCCTCATTTCCCTCGATGTCAACGTCCTTACCATTCTTGCGCTTCTTGTATCGAGAAGTCTTACAAACCGGGCATACATGTAGATTCTCGTACTCTTTACGGAAGAGGATGCAGTCGTTTTTACAAGCATGTATTCTTTGCACATCCATTCCTAGCGGACAGAGAACCTTCTTAGCTCTGTATGTGCTTTTTGGCAACTCGTTCCCCTCGGGAAGCATGTCTGCCAAGAGTTGTAAAAGTGCAGTAAAGCTTTTGTCAGACCAACCTCCGGTTGCCTTCAGTTTGAATAGTTCCAGAACAGATGACAGCCGGGTATATTTCGCCTTGCAACCACGGTACAATTGTCTCTCCGAGTCCTCCATTAGACCCAGGAATTTGTCATATTGACTGCCACCAAGGTCTTCACCTTCAGCATCGCGCAGCATTTGCTCGAGATCATTGTCATTGCTAGGCATGTCGACATCCTCTTCATCGGATTCAGAATCAGCATCGCCCTCCGTATTCTCCTCTTCGCCACTCATTCCTTCATCGCTCCCCTCCATGTGTTCGCCATGGTGGATCCAATTTGTGTAACCATCTACAAATCCCCTACGGATCAAATGATCTTGTAACTGAGTCGTGTTCTTGAACATCTTCTCATTCTTGCAGTCATAGCACGGGCAACACATATGATCGGACCCCGTACTCGACATATGATCCTCAGCAGCTCTTAAAAATTCGTTCACGCCACTAATATACTCAAGGCTCACACGGTTCGCTTCATACATCCATCTTCGATCCATCGGCACTATGACATACATATAAACATATATTGACTAATTAATTTCCATGCATCATGGTTGTAAATAAAATTAAACTCACTCTCTCTCACTTGTCCAGCCAATTATGCGCAAAACCATCCAAGAATGCGTTTATTACATCTAAACAACAATTAATAAACATTCCATGCCTATAGATCTATTGCACCTAGATCTAGGGTTAAAGCAAACCTATCTTTCAAATAGGCATCATTGCAATAGATCTAGCTAGGGTTAGAGAGCAATTAAACGAACTTAATAACCAAATCTACTAACCTTTTCCCACACAAGTCAATTACTCCTTCCAATCTTCTTCTCCTCCCACAAAATCGCCTCAAAATCGCCACAGCCGCCGCCACCAGCAAACAGAACTCGGAAAACCTAAAAAATCAGGGAGCACTGGTTCTTTATATAGGTGGAGAAGTCATCCGAGACGGTTCAATCACTTAAACCGCCTGGGATGATATATCACAGACGGGTAAGAAGCCAACCGTCTGAGATGCATCTCCATATCACAGACGGGTCATATTTTACCCGTCTGCGATGACTCATCACAGACGGTTCAGGATGTACCCGTCTGTGATGTCGTCACACATCGCAGACGGGTTAGGTCATCACCCGTCTGCGATGAGTCATCGCAGACGGTCCAACTGCGACCCGTCTCGGATGAGCTGTCATACAGGACAGCGCGGTCCGGAGAAAAGTCATCGCAGACGGGCTAGTTTCTTGACCCGTCTGCGATGTGGTTCATCCCAGACGGGTAAGGATACCCGTCTGCGATAGGCCGTCCAGTATAAGCCTTTTTGTAGTAGTGGCACCTACCTAGTACGTAAGGTGTGCACGTATGTCCCATGCACGCATGGCTCGTGCTATTGTGTATGTACGTTTGTGGACTTAGTTGTGTACATACCTAGCTTGCTGCGCTGCTGTGGCGTTGCGAGTGAGTGTTTTGTTGTTGGGTGTACATTCAACTTAATATTGTGTAAGGTGCGCCATTACCATCTAAATAAAGTTCCCAACTTGTGCTTGCTCTCGGCGGGTACGTGTCTCTTATTCTTAATTGTTTTCGTTTCTTAGAGATTATAAGTACTCTGGATGGTTCTTGACCGTATATTACCCCTTCGTAGTTCACGAATAAGGGGCGTTAATTTTGGACAAAGGTTCAGTCAAATATATAACATTTGACTGTCAATGTTGTTTCGAACTTATAAATCAGACGAAAATCGCATGTATAAATTTTCCTTAAAAAGTATCTCCAGAATAATATAATATTTTTGGCTATTATGCATATGCTTCTCTAATGTATAGGGTGAAAGCTACATCTCTAATGTATTGTTAATGTCTAAAATAGCGCTTACTTCCTCCATTTAAAATTAATGAAGTTCTAGCTTTGTCTTAAGTCAAACTTCTTTAAGTTGACCAAGTCTAAAGAAAAAATATATTAACATCTACAACACTAAAATAGTTTCACTAGATTCATCATAAAATATATGTTCATGCTATATACATTTTATGTTGCAGGTATTATAGCATATTTTTCTACAGACTTAGTCAAATATAGAGAAATTTGACTTAGGATAAAGCTAGAACTTCAATTAATTTGGAATGGAGAAAGTATTTATGAAATATAAGAGGGTTTGCATATATGGATGATTATCATGAGCATTTCGTTGTGTATTTGGCTCCTCGGATCCGTTTTCATAAAATAGCTAGCATGCAGTGCAATCGTTTGCGGAGGAAAATGCCACATCTTGCCAACTCATAGCTTCTTTTGCTCTGTTGTCAGCATCACATATAAAACAAACATATACGAGCATCGGCGTGGTGACTTTTTTCAAACATGCATATTGGTGGTATTATCCTAGATTTGTCGGCACTAATTTGTTCCACTAGCTAGCAGTTGTGCATGCATCTGAGTCTCAAGTAACCCGCTCGAACTCTTGAACTTACGTGCCTGATGAGATTAATTTCTTTTGGGGAGCATCACGTCCTACAATTCTAGCTAGGAAATCGTACTGCCGAGATACTCCCTTCGTTTAGAAATGTAGGATGTGATTTGATCGTCTAGGTTTGAACTTTAACTGTATTTCTTTACTATATTTCATCAATAATTACAAAATGCATGCAGTCACCAGAAAATGCTTTCGAGGACGAATAAAATATCTTGAACCTCTAAGCTCCCTAGAAATAGGGAGCTGTGGTTGCTCCAGGATTGATTTCCGTTGCCCGCGGGTTACGTGACGCATTCCTTCTGGGACAAATTGAGGGAAAGGGAAAAAAGGCTCAACACTAGCCTAGCTAGGCGGTTTGCATGGTGTGTCGCGCGCTGTTGTTCTTGCCAGCGAGCTGGGCGTGCTCCGGTCGGGTTCCTTCGGCTGCTTCTTCGTTCTGGTTTTTTCGTCATGCTTTCTTTCTTTCCCGTGGCCAGTTGTTTTAATTAGTTCGGTTTGGGGGCATCGGCCGTTTGGGGAAGGGATGGGAGGGGTTGTAGTGTTCCATGCATTTGGGGTGGCTGGGTGGGGGATTCTTTGAGAGCCGGTCTTCATTTTGGCGGCATTGTGTGGTGGATTTTTGAGCCTTGTTTGGTGCTCTCGAGTTCCGTTGGAGGGGTTCGTAATTTCTCTAGGCAATGCAGTCTGTGGTGTTCGTTTTGGGGCTTCAATGCCTGAACAGTGTCTATTATCACCGGTGTTGTGCGCTAGCTTGTTCGTATCGGCGGGGTGGGGTTGCTGCTTTGTTTCCTTGATGATTTGGGTGTGGAGTTGCGGCCTCCAATGGCGTGGTGATGATTGTACGTGTTCTGTTTTGGTTGGCCTACATGGTGGTGCTCAAGCGGATCGGGGACGACGCGGTTTGTTGCTTTCTACGGAGGGGTTTTTTGGTTGCCCTATGCATGTTAATTCCTCTGTTATTTCTGGTGCTTCTCTATGATATTTTTGTTTTCCAGGGCATTTGGCAGGTGTTTCAATCGGCTCATGGGCGTAGGAGCGCGGCTGGTTCGTCTGTTAGGGAATGGTTGACCTGGGGCGTTGCTTCTTAATTTGTTGGCTGGTGTTCTTATCTTGTGCTAAAACGGTGCGCGTCCGCTTCTAGTGATATTGATTTTGTGTATATTTCATAACCCAAATATTGTTTTATCAATTACTGATAAGAACTTGAACTTTGAACAATCAAACTACGCCGTAAATATCACTAGGGTCATATCCCTATTTTTCTAGTCCCCAACACCCATCACGTATATTATATCAATTGAGTAGCTTCTAATCATTTGTTAGCAGGTGAGCCATGCATCACATACTCCATATAATTAAACAAGAACGCCATGAGCGTGCTGCTTTAATTATTCTTCTCTTGAAACAATATTTCAATGTATTGCTGTCAGTACTCCTCTCCTTTTCGGTCGCGGGAGAGGCCCAACCCTCCCGCCTTCGCGGCGTTGGCCTCCCCTCCCTCGCGGCAGTCGCAGGCGAGGCCCAACCCTCCCGCCTTGGCGGCGTTGGCTTCCCTCCCTTGCGGCAGTCATGGACGAGGCCCATCTTGGCTTTCCTCCTCCATGGCGTTGGCTTGGTCGTGTTACTTCGGTGTCGGTTTAGCCAGCTAGGATGTGGTGTGGTGTTTGTCTGTAACGTTGTCGGCGGGAGTGGGCTTGGCCCTGTTTGTATCGGTTTTCGTCCGGTTTTCCACAATTAACTGGGGCAACAATCTTCTTCTTAATTAATGGAAAAGGCAAAGCTTTTGCCTCGGTTTAAAAAAAAAGTACTCCTCTCCTTTCTTTTTGGTGAGTACATGCATGCATGTATATCGACATCAAAAGGTTTGCACATATGTATGCACAATCTCATATTGGAAATTCAAATTCAAATTCTGGTGTATATGGCGTTACTGGTACAAGTGAGACAGAGCAAATACACGTAGCAGACTATATATAACAGGTTTACAAATTCATTCAAATTGAAATACCATGATTAATTTCTTCTGAGTACAAGTAAAGATGAATTAATTGGCACGCACGTACATACTGTACAAGAGGTCAGCTTATACATGATGCATATGCCACATTTCTTTGCGCTATTTCTCCATCCTGATACATAACATTGCTCCCTATAATTTCAAACAAGATTTTGCAAGAACAACTAAAATATACTCCAGAGGGCAAGAAATGTTTAGTGCCTTTGCAATTCGAGCTGTTTGCAACAGAATTATCCTTACAAGGTACAACCTTTACATCAGGGAGTGGAATGATTATACAACTATACAGCATACACGGTTCGATCTGGCATGAAACCGATAGGCAGCTCCCATCAGATCACTAAGTAGATGCAGTTGGAATACACCGGAAACACATACAACCGATGGCTGGCCAGCCATTGCCTGGTTACCTACTAACGGTCTTGCTCCAGTAATTTTTCGAAATCCGGTATAATGATCCTTGGACATAGCTTCTCTATAGACCCATCTGGTGGCCCATCAACGGTTTGTAGCTTAATCTCGTAAAGCGTTGGCCATAATTTTCCGGTCACTGCAAGTCCCGGAAGGGTTAATTGTGGCTCCCGGATCAGAAGAACCTAAGAGACTTGGCTAAAAAACAGTTACCGGAAGTACTAAAACTCACCGAACATCTGCTGTTCTCTTCGTCCCAAGCTATACCATTTAGAACATCAAGAGCCTGGAACATGGAACAGATCAATGTTATGCAACTTCAGCTCTTAGATTTGGACTACTTTCTTTCGTGTTACTATGCAATACCCTGTGCTCATGCAACTACTACTGGCATTAAATAGATGTACCTCACTCCAACAAGGATGATCAGAAACAGGACCTCAAAAATAAAGAAACGTGGAACACAACATTAACCATTAAATCATAAACTGCTCACCATATCACCCGAATTCCATGAGTGCTGCCTGCAAGAACCCAGGCATCAATTTTTTAATTATTTCAAATCCAGACATGTGAAAGCCAAAGTGCCGAACAATGTATGAAGCATCTCAAATGATGATAAATAGGCATAGAACAACATCAGTCATTTCTGTTCAAGACATACCTCAGCCCATGAAGTAAGATCCAACCCACCACTAGGCCATTGTCAGGGGAAATTCTTGCAATGCAATCTGTCTGCAAGCCATAGCTCGGAATACTGAGAGTTACAGCACAGTATGACAGCAAATTGGTAGGGTTGCAGTATGACTTATGGGAGGTGGAAGCAACCAGTTCAAGTGTCGAACTAACATTGTCATTGCTCTAATGAATATTCACTCAATAGTCAGTATTAGAAAAAATATAATGGCTTTTACTTGTATCATTCGAAGAAAAGAACTGAGAAACGAAATAAAATCTGAGCCAATTGTATTCTAGGAAAAAATCCTTAGTATTCTCAACTATGTCAATAGCTTATTTGGCAGTAGCAAGCGTAACAAAGAACTATATACACACAGGAAATATTGGTGTATCTCAGTAAAACTTGTGGCACACCACCACATTACATTTTGTGAATCCTCATCCACATTTCGTGTTGACAAAGCATTAACAGATGACACAAGGTAATGGTGTGGCAACAAAATGCTAATGGTAGATGTTCTGGTCCTTCAGACCTTGACCAACGTATTAATTAATTAATAATTAAGACGGGAATGTTCTATGTCTCTATGGTTAGACGGAGGTACTTTGTAATAACTAATCAGCAACTTTCCAGGAAGGAGGAATTAGACAACTAACCTGCAAGACATTTGCCCATACTTCACCATTTATGTATTCCAGTTCATTAAGATACAGAACTTCATTATCTTGATATTTCACAGTCACCATCCTAATGACTTCACCAAAGGAAATGCCAAATATAAAAGAATGAAGCCTGAAAGCTAGAAGAATATCAAGCACAATGAATGATTACCCTGAAGAGACTCTGGATCTATCTGATACAAAGTTGAAGTACCATCACTGCCAAAAAGAACTTCCCCATCGGTAGCCAGCCCCCACCCATCACACATTTTATGGGTAAAACTATCACACTGCACCAGACAACACATTAACTTGTCACCTAATACATCAGTAAGAAACCATGATAAATGAGAAGGAAATACCTATGGTTTGCTACAGTTAATTGCATCAGTCACCAGTCATATATGTATAGGGCCTGTTAGCAAGCGATAGTAAATGCATAGTTCACAAGATGAGTACTGCCCCCCAAACAATTGATATCCAAAATATGCGTGAGTTTAGGATATTAGCTGGGAGTTCAAAACAAAAACATCTGAATCATCTGTAATTACAGCAAAGAGAGGAACAGGGGCAGGAACATACTTTACTAAAGTTGTGTCGATCGTACATAAATCCAACATTTGTCGACCAAGTAAGTTGAAACAATCTACAAATGATAAGTTTGAAATCAATGAGATAAGGTCGAACATGACAGAATATAAGCAAATAACTCCACTATTCTCAAGATAGAAATTGTTGTGCAAAGACTTTGAAACAAAATTGAGGTTAATCTAGCTACCTATCACCGAGAAGTGTTAGACCTTCTCCAAACATTTTCCTGTCCATGGGGTGCTGAACTAAAACCTGAGAAATGACAAAGTGATAAGTAACAATTTATGAAGTTCAGTAGAATGAATATTCAATGAAGAAAACAGAGGTGAGATATGTTGCAAACATGAGACATGCTAAGATAAATATAATAACAGAAGTATTTAACGTACTTTTCCAGTCTGAAGATCAACCTTCCGGACGGATGACTGTTGAACAACAAAGATGGAGATACATATTTAGTGCTTTAGAGAATTAGTTATAACACAAGAAAAATGAAACACATACAGGATGCAGCATCAAAAGATTATGCATCGATCATCGTTTGGGTCGGTCCGAGATCTAGTACGCCAATGTCACAGGTTATTAAATAACTCATAAGAGCGACACTCAGTCTGCTACTCTTCGGCTCTTCCTAGTTCCTACTTGGGAGTCATCAGTACCAACAATAGTTAAGTGAAACTGCAGCTAACTGATTGCCACTGTCATTTTAATCAAACCAAGAAAGCATCAGACGGTATACTAACTATGAGCCTAATTTTCTAGTAGTAGTATATAATTGCCATCACTGGAGGGATTAATCTTGGGCAAGGTAACATCATTCCTGAGAGGCAAGATACGAAATCAGCAAGAAGGGATGGATCCACATTTACCCTGCCATAAAGGCCAGTTGACTCGAAAAGAGTGTCATTTCCTCCATACAAGAGACCCTACAAACACAATTTACAGATTAGATTTTCATTTCTTCCAACCCACGTCATACAGAGAACTAATTAATATAAAATGTGTAATAACATGCTACTAAAGTTGCGCGCTTTCTCTGTCGTGAATTTCAGGCTTAATAATGTACTACAGTATTATTTAAGGTGATGTTGATCTATGAAAAGTTCAGGCAAGTGAAAATTAGCAAAAGTGCAGAGATAAACAATCACGTTTCTCGTGTAGTCGAAGAATCAAAATTGAAAATTTGTGCTACGGCTTGTGACTGTGTAACTTGATAGAAAATCACTTTATCTTCGAGAGGCATACTACTTACTAGTACTAATTAAGTGGTTAGGAAGCAATGGGATCAAGCTAGGCGGAGGGGATCAAGAAGCGTACGTACGTACCTCGGTGAAGGCCTCGGGATCGTGGGGGTACTTGCGGACCAGGTTGAACGAGTAGAATCTGGTGGCGGCCATAGCAGTTGCTGGGTGGCGGAGGAGGGAGTTGACAGCGCGCCAGGGGGCGTAGGCGGCGGCGAGGAGGGGGAGGAGCGCAGCGGAGGTAACGACGGCAAGTACCGGGTAGTGGAGAAAGAGCGGCGGGGCGGCGCTGGGTGGCATGGTGGCGGCGGCGGAAGCAAAACGGGGAGGCGGAGAGAAAAAGTTGATTTTTCTTTTAGGCCTCTCTTCTATTTCTATTGTAGAGATGTAGTGTGTGTGGTATCAGTCATGGCTGTTATTTTCTGAGACATGCTGAGTCTAGACATGCTGAGTGCATGTAACTGAACTGTATTTGGTAGCCTGTATGTGCTGAGACATGCTGAGTTCAGATCTTATTTGGTGGGCTGTATCTGTGGTGACATACCGTGCTGAGACATGGCTAAAAGGTTTTGGTGGGTTCCAGCCAGCCATGCTGACTAGGGAACCTCTATTCGTGGGTTCTCTCCTGAGCATGGTTGAGAGGTTTTGGTGGATTAAGATGAGCATGGCTGGAAGAGCTCATACATCCTACCAAACACTGAAAAGTAGGTTGAGAAGAGAATAGATGAGGTGATGCACCCTACCAAACATACCCGTAGTATCTGAACTCACACACTAACATACACTATACACACCACATTCACACCCCTAGTGCGTAAGTTAGACCTATAAACTATACCTATTACACGCACACTAAATTCCTAGAGCGACTTGACTTTGTTAGTAACGGGCATGTTGCATTACCTCTAAGGCACGAGCGTGAGAGAGGCAACTACATAAGGGCCTAAAGGCCCCGGTGAGAAAATCCCGAATTATTCGGCTCCCGCGGAGCTTGAACTCGGGATCGCTAAACCCTACACTGCAGCTAAATCTCAGAAAAAGTTGATTTTTATTATATGAGGTCCAAGGATAACGATTTAAAAAAGATAATCATCGAAGGAGCGCGCATTAGACTTGGCTGTGTTTGTTTGGGCTGCGGCTGCAGCTGGTGAGCTGTGAAAAACAACTGGTGAGCTATGAGAAAACAACTGGTGAGCTACGAGAAAGCAGCTGGTGGAAACAGGTGTTTGTTTTGACTTCGACTTCTAGGTACTAAAAGCTCCAGAAGCAGAAGCAGAAGCAGAAATCCAAACAAAGAGGGAATTAGGCTACTGTTGCTATCTGTAATAATCTAGCTTATCTATCCTGTTTTTGTCTGTTTTGTCTCTTATCTATCTAACTTATTTCAACTTCCATGACTATTTTTTTAATAATAAATTATATATTAGTTTTGCACAACACAGTTCAAACACCACGGACTATGAGAAAGGTAGGGATGCCACGTGGTCCTGCGACACCACGGCCTGAGGCCTCATTGTCTCTACTCGGTATTGCTCTAAGCCACCGAGTAACCGCAGTAATTCCAATGCTATAATAAATTCAAGCGTTGCCCACGAAATGCCACAAGTGCCTCGCCATCGGCCGCAATTCTACTCAACACGTACCTACACTGACGGGTGGCATGACGAGCCCGTCAGCGGTATGCTTGTGTAAATATCTTAAAAATTTATATATAATCTAAAATAATATTAGAAAGCTACCCTAATTACTTCATATTTTTTTGGATGGACAAAACTTTAATTATAAATTTTTACCCTCAAAGTTAAATAAAATGAAGGATCTAATTAAATGAGGGATTTATATTTGTGTAAATCTCTTGAAAATTTGTATATAATTTTAAAATAATATTTAAAGCTACCCTAATTATCTCATATTTTTTATAGACAAAACTTTAATTATAAACTTTTACCCTCAAAGTTAAATAAAATGAAGGATCTTTTTAAATGAGGGATATATATTCGCGTAAATCTAATTATTATTTTATATAATCTTAAAATAATATTGGAAAGATACCATAAACGGGCCGAGGCAGGCTGCGTCGCCCTGGACTGGGCTGGGTCGGATTAAAATAGAAGTACGCCTCCAAGCTGGCATAGACACGTCAGCCTGACACGTGGGGTGGCATCGTCTGTTTGGGGAAAAGTGATTAAATAAGGTAAAAACTGGAATTAGACACAACTTAGGGGTAAAATATGGCAAGATTTTTTAAATGGGGTAATTGCTGTCACAAAACTACAAAGAAGAGGTAAAAAGTGAAATTTACTCTTTATTATTATAATTTATAAGGGCGAGTCGGCTCAAACGACCAATCGATCAGGGATATTATTAGCCTTTTGCTATTTCTAAATCGACTGAGAAATAGTTATTGCTAAGTCGATCGAGTTGCACATCATTAAACCTGTGCAACTTAGTTGAAAAAATGTGCAACTGCCTAGTTGCACATTTCTATAACTAGAGTTGTACATAATTTTTAAAATGTGTGACTACTCAATTAACCGTTAGGTGAAGAATCAACGTTGAAGAGCAAGCGGAGTCCGAGCCGGAGCCGACGACTAACGCGGAGCGGCGGCACCGGCGGAGGAGAGGCGGAGTCTGAGCTAGAGCCGGCGACGACGGCGAGGCGGAGATGAGCTCGTGAGTGGTTAGGTTTAGGGATTAGGGTGGGGGTGTTGTGTGGCGCCAAAGAAAATAGGCTGCCCCCTCCGGGTATAGAGGATGGCTTGATCCGGCGGCGGCGGCCCCCCGGACTTGATGGCGGCGAAGCCACCGAAGTCAGGAAAAAAGAGGAGGGACACTGACTAAAAAGCCTAATTAGACTTGAAATCACCTTAAGAATTAAAATAATAAAGTGAATAGGTCCACATGCTACAGTGGAATGAAAAATAAGATTTTCTCAGTTGACTGATATGTAGTCGGTCCCAAATATAAAAGTCCTGCACGGATCTTGATGCTCCAGATCCAATGGTTACAGAGGTGATTGAGATTTAACTAATTCTCGGACCGAGAATTAGCAAATCCGTTATTATTATAGTTATTATTACAGCACGTCCCAACAGTAGAGAAAACCAGCCTAAATAATTACTTGGATGGCTGATGAGCAATCGCATTCGCGAGGCTCATTCCATCCGGCATGACGGCGGTGTGGAACTTGAGCTCCGCGACCGGAGGTACCTTTCTAGGGGACCCGAAGATGAGGTCGATGAGCCAGCCGCTCACAGTGATGAAGATAAGGCCGGCGACGGCACCTACGACAAAGCCGGCGAGCGAGCAAGCGAAGACGCCCAGGCCGACGCTGGCGACAGCCTTGGTGACCGCCGCGGTAACGGCGACATCCACGGCGAAGGCCCCAACCGCCGCCATGACGTTGAGGCTGCCGCGGAGAATGGCCTCCACGTTGTGCTCCACCGTGAATACGTCCCACACCAGGTTGCCTGCCGCCATGATGAAGACTTTCACCGCTTCCGCCCATGTTTTAGCCGCTGCGATCTTGCGGCCGCCCGGCCCGGAGAGGAGTGGTATCTGGGCACGCCCCGACTCCACGATGATGCTGTTGTACACCTCGAGCTTCTGGGTGTCCTTGAGGTCCTCGAAGTCCTCGCCGTATCCGAGCTTGAGCTGATGCCTCCTCAGCAGCTCGGGGAAGTCGACTCCCTCCAGCATGAGCACCCGGGAGTAGGCACTGGATTTCGCCCGCGCGGAGGCGCTCCGGTGGTTGTGGCAGTACTCCCACATGGAGGCCTTGTACTCGGACGCCTCCGCAGCCAGGCCCTCGACGTCGGCGCCGGGGTCGGCTAGGCCCTCGGCGAGGGCGTCATAGTGCGCCCTCAGCTTGCCGATGGCGTCCACGCGCATGCAGCAGTTTCGCATGTTCTGCATGCACATGTTGAGGCCGTAGGTGACATAGTCGTGCACGTCCCGCGCGACCTGCAGGCTCCTCGCCCCTCCTGATCGCTCGTGCGTGTCCTTGAGCGCCGTGCAGTCGTTCAGCAGCTTCATCGAGTTGTTGTATGAGTCGTTCACCGTCTTGAGGTATTGCACGCGCTCTTGGTCCGACTTTATCACCCGCTCCATCAGGGGCTCCTCGTTGTTCCGCAGCAGCAACGCCAGCCTCTGCAGCTGCACCTTCTCCGTCAGCATCACCAGGTTGCTCATCCCGCTCCTGCTCTCGCTTTCTTCTTCGTTTGCTGCCCTAGCCTCCTCCGCCTCCATTGCTACTCCACCTCCTTGCTCTAAATCCATCGAGCGACCGTAAGTCCTGCATTCTCAGCGCTCCAGGACTTGATTAGTAATTATATGTAACACTATTATTAATTTACTATAAAATAATAAAGAGCCGCACAGGGATATGATCGATCGATTAATAATACATACATCCATGAATATTAACTCATCAGTATATAAGGTAGGCATGGCAATTAAGTTAATTAGTTGTTGCTTAACTAAAGCAGCTTGTAACTTACTTGTAAGAAGGAATGAACTTTCTTGTCAGCTAGTATATGCTTCTTGCTGCTCTTGACAAGGCAAGCTTATCAAGCGAGCTATTTATAGATACAACATCGGTACTACCTACTCCTACCTTGGTCGATATCACCGTGCATCAACTTAATGAATGTGTATCCATCGTTTGATGGTATATCAACAATCCATCTCGTTACAACTATGTGGTTGTGTGCAAGGTTTTGGCTACTGGATTGAAAAAAATACCGGAGGGGACCCGTAAATACGGTTACCGTGGTTACCGCCAGTAACCGGAATTTTACCGCCCGAAATAATCCCAAATTCAAATGAAATGATTTCAAATTTGCTAAAATATATCAAAATTTGCATGAATTTTATTCACACCGGAATTTTTCAACCGGTAACACATTTCTCGGATGGGACCGGTAAGTCCGGTTACCGGCCGGTAACCAAAAATACCGGCCAGTAACCAAAACCTTGGTTGTGTGAGGTGAGGTTCTCACACAACCAAGGTTTTGGTTACTGGCCGGTATTTTTGGTTATATATATATATATATATATATATATATATATGTAAGATGGATTTTCCTATATAGGAAGCCTTTATCTTACAAGCGGGTGTAGTTACACCCACGTCTTATTTCACTTATTCAATGGAGTATCTAGCTTAAAAGGAATTATATACATATAGTATGGGAGTATATAGCATGTAGTATGTGGTATACATACTACTTTTAAGTGGTATGTATAATTTTTAGGCATACTCCTTTCTATGTGTAAATATAAAGGTATTATCGACATATGCTAGAAATCATGGAAAAATTATGTCCTCACTTGATTTTTTTCATGCGATTCATATTGAGGTATCTTAGAAATAGTATATGAACATATTCCAAATGATAAAGTAGTATGTATACTATCACAAAGTAGTATATGAGACGAGGGTGTAACTACACCCACTTGTAAGATGGATTTTTCCTATATATATGTTATTTTATTTAGTAGTTGACATACCCACCGAAATTTAGTCGAATGGTCACCATAGAATTACCAAACCCATTGATGTTACATCTTTTGATGTTTTTTCGCTAACGCCCACATTGTTTAAACTCTCTAGTAGTGAATATTGGAATTCCAAAAGATAAATACCATAGTTAATAGTTAGAATGGTTATGTTAACGTCAGTAAAATTCTTATTTTTATCTTTAATATAATCCCGCCATACAAAAATGTCATTCTACAGAGTAGTTGTGCAGTTGACCACCCGGTTCAACCCCAGAATTGACTCGTGATGCACTGGGGGTTTTCCCCATTTATTTTCATGAGGACGAGGCTTGGTGCGTGGTGGATTGCACTACTCCACCCATCAAGATAAAAATTCAGGTACTCATATTTCAAAGGCTGTGTGCATCCCTAGTTGGTGTAGAGGCCGGGAGAAGTGAAAATCTTTCCCATTTTTTCTTTATCGAAAAAACAGAGTAAAAAGGTATTTCCCTAAAAATCCTAAATTTCTCCTCTGGTTATTATTTAGTCCACTGAGACAGTGACTCAAAAGAAACTATACATGTATTCCCGATAACTTAAAAGTATTTAAGCCACCACCAACCTTCATGAAAATTGAAGGGAAATTTTTAAGCAGGTTGGGAGCAGGGAGGGAGTATTCAATGGATTCAACACCCTAGCACAACTCCCTCCGATTTCTTTTATATGCATGTCAACTAGAGATCTGAATGTAATACCCCTTGATTCAGGCTACAGTGAACCAAATATGAACATTGTTTAGATTTGGCGATGAGAGACTGCAGCTACTTAGATTGTATCAGACTCGAGCAAGAACAACTGCTTACTCATGAAGTTTCAAGATTGCGAGGTTGATGACTCATGTATAAAAAAAATATAGAAATAAAGTGTAACAACCAAATTTTAGACATCAACATAAATTTCACTTTAAGTTAATCATATGTACGCCGGTGGATGTTCCGATAATCACATGTACATACACATCGCACACTCATGGTGCCAAATCCCCTCCTTGATAAAATTTATATGCCCACCGCACGCTCCAAGGAGAAACGTACGTGCAACAACAAGCAAATCGGAAAAGGTAGTCCGTTATGGTCCCAATTCACAATGGATCAATAATCAGCAGCTATGAATTGGAAATATATGAGCACATCCCCACGGCTGACATCTAAAATATTGTTTCATCACTAGAACTTGCTTTAGTATGAAATTTGCACAGTCAAGCCTCTTTTGGAACATTGGAAAAACGGAGGAAGTTCAGAGGATTTGAATCTTACAGAACAAATTGCAATGGAGCCAGTTGGAACAAAGGATCTTTCCATATGTGTTGTCTTAAAGCATGTTTTTCCTTGTGCATGTGTTGGACTTTGAGCCTGGCTAGTGTCTTGGGTAGGACACAAGTTCATTTTCTCGCTTCCTTTAATTTCTGGCCACATCATCTTTTGTCATACATGATGTGTATAATTTTAATATCTAATTGGACAATGTAAAAGTGGAGCACCGGAAATGGCTTATGGACTACAACCATTAATTGATGATTACGTTGGGCTTATATATATTTAACTAGTAGCTAAAATTACCAAGGGATTAGGTTGTGGAAATGTGATAGGGGCATATATGCAATTAGTAGCTGCAGTATATTGGGGAACAAGATAGACATGCCTGCATAGCTAATCTATCCACTATTGATCCTATATCATAGGTATGTGCATGTAAACATGTGCGCATGTACTACCCATCAGGATGGCTCATTCAGGACATTCATTCATGGGCTGCCGGAAAGGTTGTTTTCTCTTTGGAGCATTCAAACCGATTGCATGTGCGAGAACAGATCAGAGCTTGTATTTGTCAGCGCCGACGGCGTCATCGAGACCTACTAGTACAGCTCAGCCTTCGCTTGCTGGCGTCGAGTAGCAGCTAGCTCTTCGCCGGCCAGCAGCTCACCGGCGTTGAGTAGCAGCTGTCGCTGCGGCAAGAATCCTGAACATATGTCCTTTACCAGCGCAGGGTAGCAGCTGGCCTTTCCATTGATGTATGGACAAACAACTGACAACAATTTTGGTCCTCCATATATGGGCTGGCCTTTCTGACGATTGGGTGTGGGTGCCGGCGGTGGGAGAGTTAGCGGGAGGAGGGGGACGCAAGCCACGCAGCAAACGACCGACGGCGGCGTGCAGCGATGCGTGATTCTCGCGGGGAAGACGAGGATTGGTGAGAGCGTTGTGAATAGTTGGAAAGACCAAGGGCACAAGAGTAAAATCACCTATTCCTTAATTCCTAAAAAGTATGTCGGAAACGCCAAGTAAAAACGACCGGAGGGAGTACTTCCTCTAAGTGAAAAATAAGCGTTGTTTTAAAATACGTGCAGTCAACACGTTTAAACTTTAACCATTAATATATCTTTGAATATTTTGATTGAACTTTTGAAAATGGTACGGTTAGATTTCTCTTCAAAAGTAGTGTTAAAATATTATATATTTTGCATACGTTTTATATAAGTAACTAGTGTTCAAACTAGTGTCTCGGTGACCATATCGTTGTCCAAAACCACACTCATTTATGACCGGAGGAAATAACAAGGATCCATGCATGCACACACGCGTCCATGTCATTGGTCCCTACTACTATTTAGCATCATGGAGTAAGTAAGCTCAATGTGATTTTTGCTTCTTCACGTGTATATCTTTAATTGGGTGGTGGGTGAGATCGGTGATGATTGGAGAAATAAAGATGCATGCATGCATGTTGGGTGATTGGTGTCATCCGTGATTTTTAAGCATGCAATCGATGCATGTGAGCAGATTCCAGAGATCAGGATGTTCATTGCATGTGTGCCACCAGACCAGTCACACCAATCAATTACATGCATTTTTGTCTTCATCACTGATAACTCCAGCCACACCCAAAATGACAACAGATCGGCTTAAATTAGCCACCACGTGAAACACACTCGCATGTGCATGCATAGATTGATGGGCTGACAGGGCAAGACATCACTATGGACATTTTTTATTGGCACATTTTTTAATTATAACTATAGAACCAATGATTAGGAGCCGAAAATGTAATGTGGGAGGTGCATGCAATTTGTAGTTTCAATCATTGAGGTGATATCCAGGATCACTATAGTTAGAGAGATAGACATGTTTTGGATGAATAGATAGTACTTCAGTGGGTAGGGTTCAAGGTGATCGATTCTGCCCACCCATGTTTAAATCACATACTCATACCAAGCAGATACGCACATAAGTGGGAGCGTTCAATGGTTAAGCGGGTGGCTACGCTAAGTGAAGCTAGGTCTCCAATCTACTAAATTACATGTGTGCTAGGATGTATCCGTGATTCTTCGCGTTTATGTGTCCGTCTTTTAGCTCTGCTTGGTCGTCTAAACAACAGCTGCTCAGGGAGGGAGGAGGCTCGGCATTATACTGTACCCATTAGCACAGTCGGTTCATAAGAAGAACCAACGGTACTAGTAATACCTTAGTACCGTCGGGTTTAGATGTTCTGTGTGTGTGACAGTTATTAGTACTTAGCAACCAATGGTACTAATAATTTTTACAGTCAGAAAATGAAAACCGACACTAACGTAGAGTTATGAACTGATATTGTATATTTATTCTACGCTGGTGCCCACATGCATTTCTATCTGTAAGCATAACTTTGGAGTCCAGTAGTCTATATATATCATCTGAGCGCTCCCTTTGGGAACATATATGTCATATATTAATTTTCTAATTTCTTATGCATGTTTTGCCTTTTAGGTACATATCCAGTGATCTAAACAATTTGTTTGCCCTAAATTCTAATGAATTACTCCTCGGGTCATTACTCACCACAATATTTACAACTACCCTGACGATTTTGTTTGCAAGTGCCTGACTGTTTTGTACTCAACAAAATTGCCAGCCAAATGACAGTGGCCCATAAGATGGTGTGCACCATATAGAATACAAATTTCTAATATTACAAATTGGTTATCACCATTGGGAATGGCATGGCAAGAGAACTCGGCTCGTGCCAGTTATTTAATTACACGTACTTAGCTAGAATAATATATACTACTCAGTCTTTAAGAGTATATATTAACACTTAGACTATAGTACTTCATATTAATGAACATGAACACATAGTATGTAGCCGGGGGTGGCCAAATTGTAGTGACTGCCAGTTGTGTAGACGGGAGCCGGAATCAGCAAGCCATCTACTTTTCAAATGCCGATTCTCGTTGCGGGTATGGAACATGATCAAGGATTGGCTAGGTCTTCATGAGCTACAAATAAATGGGTGGGGAGACCTCAACTCCGTCAAGCAATAGTGGACGCAAGCCATTTGTATCCGGGATAAGCGAGTCAAGGCGATGCCCTCGCTTGTCATGCTTGTCTCTTGGGAAATATGGAATGAGCGTAATGTGAGAGTCTTCCACAATGTCTCAACGATGCCAACCATCATTGCATCTAATATCCAGAGGGAGGCAAGAAACTGGGCCCTTGCCGGGGCGAGGCATTTGAGCCAAATAATGCCGCGAGAGTAACACTCTTTTTGTTGATTCCGGCCTCTCTTGGCCTAACTTTGTTATAAACTTCTTCTTAATTAATGAGATGAGGCAAATCTTTTGCCTCCGTTTCAAAAAAAAAGATAGACGACATGGGATCTCAGTCTTTTATTACGTACTAGATAGATATCCGTTGGAACTGGTACAAGTACACCACGTAGGTATACAATCATTCATTATTTAAGCATGCAAGAGCAAGCTAGGATGAGCTGGAAAATTAAGACGAAACAACGTTACATCATGTAAATAAATAGATTCATGGACTGAAAGGGATCTTGACATATGCGGTGAAGAAGGGGGAAGTGCCTGTGCCAATGGTGGCATGCACGGAGCTGCGACCATTGTCGGTGGCATCCCAATTATAGGCCGCGTTACTGACTCGTTTGTACAGATCACCCCAGCGCGATGGGAAGGAGTCCACATTGCCGATCTCACAGTAGGCCTTGTTACGGTAGAAGGCTCCCCAGGGGGCGCTCCAACCGAGCATGAAGTCACGCTCGCGGCCATTCCGATCCTTGCCACGGTACACCAGGCCTGCCATGGACCCCGACGACGCGCTCGTCTTCTTCACGTGGAGGAAGGACGCCCACTGCCCATTGCCGATCTCGCTAGGGTATGGCGTTGGCCCGATGTAGCCATACCAGTCTGTGTCGGCCACGTACCGCAGGGTGTCGCCGGTTTGGTTGTAGATCAGGCACAAGGTCGTCACTCCATTGCCATACCAAGTTTTCAGATCGCTCACGTACCTGCATTGCATATAAATAAATAAATATAAGCTTATTATATATGTATAATTGTGTATATAACTATATATATGCATTGCATGCAGTGTGATTGATCCTCAGGTATGCCAGTATACATCTAATAAACACACACACACATATATACGCACTTTGAAGCCTTGTCGTTCTTGGCGTCCTCGTTACTAAGAAGCGATGCCTCTCGTGCCCGGTCTTCCTGGGTCTTCTTCCTACCAACATACCTCGGCATTGTATCCAACTTGTAATTGTCCACGACGTCACCAAAACAATTTGCCATCTCTCTCTCTCTCTCTCTCTCTCTCTGCGTGTGTGTGCGTGCTGTGCGTTTGCCAATCGCGAGCCTTTTGAAGATGCTTGCGTGCCTATATATAATGATTGGCACAGGGCCAGCCAGGATTCGTAACACTATTTCGTCTTCTCGCAAGAGATGGGTTATTTATTGTCAGCTACTCATTTGCAGAGATTGTGATCTAAACTGTACAAAAAATTTCATTTAACTTGGGTGAACCTCTACAAATCACTAAAAAATAATACCATAGACAAAAAAAATTAGTGTCAATATCTCTTGTCTACTTCTCTATCTCTACTAATATAAAGCACTAGTTTCTTGGTGCGTCCTCCCGTCTCCCTCTCGACTCCCCTCCTGTCTAATTAAAAACCGAAAAGAAAAGGGAGAATTCCCTATATACCACTATTAAAGACTCCAGTTTCCTCTATGCCACTTGTAAAGGCTTTATTCCCTATATATCACTGGTAAACAATTTCGAGTTCCCTCCATACCATTCCGTCAAAGTGCTGTTAGATTATCTCGTTATCTCACATTAGAGCTGTTAGTTTTTCTAAAAATACTCAAACTACCCCTGTGCACAAAGTGTGGTTGAAGAGAAAAAAGAACTCTTCGATTACCCATGTGCACATACGCATATTCTTATTTTTGCCACTAAAGATTAGTGGTGTAGAGGAAACTAGTTTACATCTAAGATGGCATAGAGATATCACATTAATCAGGGGCAAAACAGTCTTTTTATGCACTTAACGGAGCTAATCTAACGACACTTTGACGGAATGGTATAGAGGAAACTCAAAATCATTTGTCAGTGGTATATAGGGAATAAGGTCTTTACGAGTGGTATAGAGGGAATTGGGGTCTTTAACAATGGTACGTAAGGAATTTTTTCAAAAGAAAATCACGAGAAAAGAAAAAAGAACAATACTGCTTCTCCCAGGAATGGCATGCAAAGTGCCCTCACGATTTCTCACGGGTTCAGTTATCATCCTCAGCCACGTCTTCTCGTCTGCAACAAAGCCGAACGTATCAGCACTGCAACATCATAGGATCGAGGAAATTTGGGGAGGTGCAATGGTTCATGTGATAGCGGAAGAGAAGGAGGAGCGTATAGAGGCAATAAGTTGTACCAACAGCGACAATGAGCAGGTTGGCGGCAAGCGCATCGGCAACGGTGACATTGGAGAGCTCATGAGTGGCAGCGGCGACAGCGAGCCAATCTGTGACGATCCCATCGCCACAGCTTTTGACCCTTGTGGCAAGGATGATGACGCCATCGCCTTCGCCGCCGTGTCTAGACCTTTGGCCAAGCGCCCAAGACCTACCCCATAGCCGATGGCAACAAGCTCCAATGCTTCTTTCATTGTGCTCCTCAATGTCTCCACGGTAGATGGATATGGGGACCCAGCAGCAGCGTTGCCTCGCCTCTGTCTGACCAAGTAGAGATTGATTCATCTCCTATGATTACCGGATTTGAAGAAAGCCCAAACAATCATGTGTTCCTATTCTTCCGATTACTGCACAACAGAGGAGCATTGGCTCAATCAACTTAGAATGCTGCTAGCTAGATCTTTGTAATTTTGATTAAATGTTGTGTGCTCTCTGCGGTTTACGTCAATTTAGAAATTATTAGAATGATACATGTATGTTAACAAGTTGAATAGAAAATGTCATGAGTTACACAAATAAAAATATCATCAGAGACCTTTTATTTGTCCTCCGTAGTTCATTTTCTCCTAAATAGCATTGTTGTAAAATGCTACATTTCTTATTTCTAAGTTGCAGAGAAACATCTTCTTTACATACTTGCAGTAGATATATTGGAATTTTATTATCCCGAACACCATGCGTTATTTTGATATGGCTGACAGGATGAACACCATCTGGGCGAGCATTGTTTTTAGTCGTAATTTTTTTTTGTGTGAGCCTTGTTTTGAATGGAAACTTTTGCCACATGTCTCTTTTATACACTTCAAGCATTAACACCTCTCAATGTAAGCTTCCTTTGCATACAACATATTCCGACCCAAATTACTAACTCACAAAATTATGTGGGTATGACACAAACGTGCGACAACTTGCATATCCCCTCCTTGATAAATTATATGCCCATCAATAATCAGCAGCTACGAATTGGAAATATATGAGCATATCCCCACGGCTGAGATTTAAAATATGTTTCATCACTAGAACTTGCTTTAGTATGAAATTTGCACAATCAAGCCTCCTTTGGAACATTGGAAAAACAGAGGAAGTTCAAATCATTTGAATCTTACGGAACAAATTGCAACGGAGCCATTTAGAACAAAGAATTTTTCCATGTGTTGTCTTTAGCATGTTTTTGCTTTGTCCATGTATTGGATTTTGAGCCTGGCTTGTCTTCGGTAGGACACAAGTTCATTCTCTCTCTTCCTTTAATTTCTGGCCACATCATCTTTTGTCTTACATGATGTGTATTGTTGTCGCAGTGAAAAACAACATAAAGTAGGGGGTGGATGCTCGTCGTGGACCAGGTTGACGTGCTACGATGCTAGCGAGCGTCGCAATCGACGATCATAAAAGCGGGCGTATATGGCGGCCGTGTAACGGGTCGACGTATACTCGAGAGAGTCGGACAACAATATTTTTTAGTTGGGTTCGGCCACGACTCCCGATCGAGCGAGGCGTAATCCCGTTGAGGGGTGGACCTCGAGTATCGCTCTAATACTCGGCCACATGTCGCCGGCCAATTCCTTGACACGAGGCAAGCTTCCCTCAGGACGTTTCCGATCTGAGCTCCAAGCGCAGAGGACAATTCACTCAGCCCAATTGCCTAAGTGGATCATCTCAAGGAAGCCTAAGGTCTCACCTTTAGTGAGAGCACTTTTCTTCCAAATGAGAGATGGCTTAGAAGTGACCCATGGGGTGCCTTTTATAGGCTCATGGCCTTGTACAAATGACCACCAATACCCTTGGTGGGGAGGGAAAAGTAAGGGCAAAAAGGTCTATTATAGAAAATACTAAAATGCCCCTAAACATAAAGGAAAGCAAGGTTATTCTAGTCTTCTTTGGTCCATGCAGTTGGTCCAGGGAGAGAAGGTTGTCTTGGTCCACGAGGGATGGGCATGAGTGGGCTTGGTGGGCTTCATCTCCTTTGTGAGCCTCTTACCCTTTGGGTTGCCATTGACCTTATTATTTGACTTCCTCTTTTATGCCTCTCATTTCTTCGTCTTTTGGCGTTGTTGCTCGTATGGTGCGGGGAAATGGGGGTCCTCTGACTAAGAGCCGACTTTCTCCCTTACAACAGTAGCCCCCTTGACCTGCTGGTGCATAGGCGCGACAGCGAGTCAAAAAGTCCAAACCATGGCAGATCCGGGGAATTGGTGAAACTTCTCATCTCCAAATCGTGGTAAAACAGGAGACTTAGTGAAAATTTCACATATCCAACCTATGGTAAAGCCGGGGAGTTAGCGAAAACTTCACAAGTCCAATGCATGGCATGGCCACGCGAAGACATCGCGTGTTCACCCTGCGATGAAAATGGGGACTTAGGTGGTCACGTCATCTTGCCGAAGTGTCTATGGTAAAAAAACCCTTTCTTGCTCTTCAGAACGTATGAGAAGTAGCTTCTCCTTTTTTAATCTTGACAAACTAGTGGAGACTATGGCCTCGTGTGCCCTTGAGGTCTATGTAACGGTCCTTGTCCCATCGACAGCATACAGGAGGCAAAAGACAGGGCGTATCAAGGAAAATAAGAAATTAGAAAAAAGAAAAAAGAACCGGACAAAAAAACCACGTCCTAGGCTGGTAGTACTCTCCCCCAGCCTGCATTTCCTCCGACTGGGCTTCCTTCCAACCACAGCCCGCCTAAAAAATTTCGCTACGGGCGAGACTCGGCGCCTGCGACGGCCCACCTGCGGCCCATCTGGGGTGAAACGGTGCAGAGCGCCGTGGTCCGCTGGATCCGGACACGTGGCGGCATCTGCGCCATCTGTTCTGGCACCTAGGAGGGGTTGTTCTTCTTCCTCCTTCCTCCCGTGCCCTAGCCGCCAAACGCTCGCAGCGACCGCGGCTCCTCCTTCAGAGCGATGCGTGCCACCTTCCGGTTAGTTTTCTCCCCTTATAAAACGCTCGTAGCCCTCCATTCTTACTCTTCTGCTTTGAGCATGTCCCTTGCTCTATCGTTATCCTCATCCGCTTCCTCCTTCGTGTAAACTGGAAGGTAGTGACGGCATGGCGGGCAAAGGCAGCAGAGAGTCATCTCGGTGAGGAGCGGACCCGGCGACGATGACCAGGGTAGGCCCTTATATCTTGCTCCCTTCTCGATTTTCACCCTTGCTGGCATCGACTGACATCCTTATCATTGCCAGGTGGCGACTCAGGTGGTGGACTTGCGAGGAAGGAAAGAGAAGGTTCCTTGGCCATCGTGAAGTACACCGGTGGGCTTTCTGGTGGGTGCTCTTGATCCTTAACCTCTTCACACTCCTTATCCCGGCAACCATGCGACTTATCTCGTGATCTTCCCTCCTTGGTAGGTATTGGCAAACGAAAAAACTCATGGCAAAGGGGAGCCTCCCGAGGACCCGAAACCTCTCAAGACATCTAGCAAGGCCAAGCACGGGGCACCAGGAGATGCGACGGGGTCAGGCTCTATCAGCAAGAAGGCAAAGAAGTGGCAAGAGGGTGAGACGGTGCTAGAGGATAAGCAACTTGACCACCTTGGAATGTCTCGGATTACTGAGGATGACCTGCACCTACTTCAGGTACAGGGCTTTTTCTCAGGAAGCAAGTGGTGGGTCCCCCCACCTTGAGGAGCGACTCATTCGCGGCTGGCACACAAATGCGGTTATGGCCCTTCACTCTTGGTTCGAGGCCGGTCTGTGCGTGCCGATTCACCCTTTGATCCTAGCACTGATGAGTGCATATGGCTTTGACTTGGTGCCCCTGCACCCGATGAGCATCCTCCACTTGAACATATTTAGATGGATGTGTGAGACCACTCTAGGCGAGCCACCGACACTCCCGTTGCTGCTGTACTTCTTCGAGGTGGTGATTCGCCCTGGGGCCTTGGACTGCGTCTTTGGTGCCATCATCCTGAAGTTTCACCTGGGAAAGATGAAGCGCTACCCCATAACCCCTGGCTCCTCAAGTGACCCGCTGTGGGACGGGTGGACTAGTAGGTGGTTCTACTTGACTCTTCTGAACCCGTTCTACCATCCGGGGGTGTTGCCCAACACTGGAGCCCATCCTGTCCCTTCTTTGAGGCAGTGGAGGTGGTGGAGCCTAGCTCAAAAGACCTGAGGAAGATTGAGAAACTGTAGGAGGTTCGGTCTCAGCACAGCGTGCGAGATATGTTGGAAGAGATGCTCATGGTTGGCTGCTTCAAAATGCGGTCTTATTCCTCTAGGCAGCTGGGTCTTTGCGACAGTATCTGCCCCCCATCATTCCAAGTGTAAGCGGCCTTTACCATTGCTTGTTTTCCTTGCGATCATGCTTATTCGGTTGTGATGTGCCTAACTTTGCATGCCTCTTCCCCTGTTTGCAGTGACGATGTCATATGAGGAGGCCAAGGTGCAAGCAGACAAGCTGGTCGGACCCTACACTCAAGACGAGCACCGCCTCTACGTCACCCTACACTCAAGACGAGCACCGCCTCTACGTCAAGGCTATTGGTGACCAGGAGAGCCCAAACATCGTGGAGAAGCATTTCAAGATCAATATTCCTCCGAGGTCCGACCCTGCACTTGGTCCCCAGCTCTACCTTCTAGATGGCAAGTGGTTGGGGATGATGGCCACTAGTTCTCGTGAGCCCGTGGGGTCTAGCAAGAGGGACAAGGTCGGGGTTATGCCAAAGAAAGAGATTGTCCTGGCCATGAATGCTGCAGATGCCGCTCTCCCAACCTCCGGCGCCAAGTAACAGAAATGCAAGCCAGTTGACATAGCTGATGATCAGCCACCTACGGCTGATGGGGCCCCAGATCCTATTCTAGTGGTGGAGATTGACCCTAAGCCCACCGTGGAGAAATCTCGCCCCCGCCAGGTGCCTTGCAGGACTCTCTTGGTCGAGCGCTCTCTGGTGACATCCTTGTGGGGGACGTCCCTCCTGTGGCCGACCATGAAAAAGCAATCATGAACATTTGGGTGCACGAAGTGTTGGAGGATGTTCTCGGTGACGGAATGACTGCCTTGAAGCCCCTATCTCCACTAATTCCTGGTTTTAAGCTGGATTCCGGCTCGGAGGATGAGGAGGAGGATGGCTCCACCCAGGGTAAGTGCCTTGGGTTACTTTCTGTTGTTTGCACTCTCACTCCATTGGTTATTCCATCCATCCTTCTTTTCTTGTTTGTCATGGACTTAGGTGCGGCTGAGATTTGCACTTTGAAGAAAGGATCTCCTTCCAGCTCGTCAAGCACGGACTTGGAAGACACGTTGGAGTGGCTTGGATCTCTTCAGGGGAAAGTTGACACCGAGGGTGACTCTGCTTTGGTGGTTCGGGCGGTAAGCCGCAATGCCTTCCGTGTCATCCTCCTCCCTAACTGTCCTTCCATCCCTTGTCCTAACCTCCTTTTGTTCTAGGTGCAAAAATTGGCGGCGAAAGCCGATCAGGTTCCCTCCTTGATCAAGAAGGTGGAGACACTCAAGAAACAGGCAGGGTCTTGGAGCCACGCCCTCATAGAGTCCGAGGACAAGATGAAGATTGTTCGGCGCGACCTTGAGGCCATGGCTTCCAAGCATGCGGATGAGAAAGAGAGTCTCCCTTGCTAAGGAGAAATCCGCATTGATCGGACCGAGCGTAGCTTGAAGCTAGTCGAGGACAAGGTGGCGGCCACCAAGAAGGAAGCGAACAACCTACAAGTGAGGGTCTCTTCAGTGGAGGAGCTGACTGAAACAAGCCAGAGGGCCCAGAATTCTGAGGAGGCCTTGGCGAAGATGATCGCCTTGGCCCAGACTTTGGAGGAGTTGAAGGCCTTGAGAGGGAAGCCGGTGGCACCGGAGAACTCGGCCTCTTTGCCCGCCGAGCCGCGAGCTGAGCTCGAGGCGGTCGCTGTAGGTGCCACAGTCATGCCTCACTCTCTTCTGTCAGTCTCTGAGGCCGAGGTTGCTTCGAGGATCTACTCTAGCACTCAGGAGGTCCACCGGGTGCTACAGAGTCTACAAACCAAAGACCTTACTCGCCCGTCCACCCCGCATACTGCTTCTGAGGCATGTGAGGGTCTTTCCCACCAGGTGACACAGCTGGGGGAGTCGCCCAAGCCTACAATCGGACACTGGCCACTCACACTCTGGTCAACAAGGGTGTCAGCTGGAAGGGTCTTCAGGGCAAGGTGCTGGCATCCACGAAGGCGCTTTACAAGAAGGAGGAGGCGAGGCTACTGCAAGCCGCCATGAGCTTCGTGGCCGCGCGTGATCCCAACAAGGCGGCGAAGGGAGAGAGTTCCAACTCCATTTAGATCTAGCCTCACTTGTTGTTCTATCTTCCTTTCATGAGTTGCTTTCTTCCATCATGTATTGACACCATGTTTAACTTTTGTTCCCTTATGCGGATCTACCGAGTTGTTTAATGATGTTATGGATGTTATCTTATGTTTTGTGAATGGTTGCTTTTGTTCTCTGTGGAAGCGTAGGCAGGATAGCGTAGTGGCATACGCTGATATGTCCATCCCTTGGGATGAAACAAAGATGACCCTCACTCAAGGTATCCCGTTGCGATAAGTCTACCCGTGGGTCTTGATGCAACTTGGTGGAAAAACCTAGGGTGTGCAATGTGAATTGGATCCGCAATTTTGACCTACAGTCAGGAAGTCATGGGTGACTAGTCCATGAAGCCCCCTAATGCCTGGAGATGGGAACTCAGGTAGTTGCCATGCATCTCGAGTCAGAGGATTGCTGGCTACCCGAGATGAGGGCAGCTGGTGCCTTGTCATCTCGAGGATTTCCCATGCCTAAGGTTCGAGGACCTTGTGTGCCTTGGCTTGACGGCTTTGTTCAAGAAATAGATGAAGAGAGACAAAATCACACAAGTTTCCCCATGAATACTTTCCCATTTCATTTATTTCATTGATAACAGAGGCACATAACTTATGCAGTGTAAAAAAAAATTATGCAGTGGCCAATGACGGCTTGTTTACAAGGATGCTTTAAACATAAAACTTCCAGAGTTTGTCGCCATTCCAAGCGTGCCATAGGACTTGGCCTTCCATGTTGGCGAGCCGGTATGCTCTCGATCCTAGGATAGTGGTTTTTTTTGAAACGGAGGCAAAAGATTTGCCTCATTTCATTAAGAAGGAGAGAGTTTATGTACAAGGGGCCCGTGGCCAAAGAGAGAACCTTACAGAGGGAATTACTCTCCCGGCATAATATCTCCTAATTTTGAAGCCCCATCCGACACCCAAATCCTTGCATCATTCTTTATATTGTCAATAACGACCTGCGGCATGGAAGAAGTGTTGCGAAACACTCTAGCATTACGCTCATTCCAGATGTGCCAAGAGACAAGCATGATGAGCGAAGGGAGCACTTTCCTGGGGAGGTTCCTGGCCGTGACAAGATGGTGCCACCAAGCATGGACGTTGTGGAAAGCCCCCCACTGGTTTGGGTGAAAATTATGCAACCCCGCCCAGTTTTTGAGGGCATTCCAGATTCTGAGCGTGAAGCGACACTGGAAAAGCATGTGGGCAGCCGTCTCAGGCACGAGCCTGCAGAGGGGGCAAGTGGAGCAGTTAGGCCATCCCCTTCGTTGAAGCCGATCAGCCGTCCAAATCCGGTTCTGGGTAACCAACCAAGCGAAGAATTTGCATTTGGGAGGGGCCCAAGCATTCCAAACCATGGCCCTCATTGAGGTGGAGGTGGCGCCGTTAAATTGAATCCTGTAGGCAGAGGCGGAGGTGTAAGCCCCAAAAGCCGTGAAACGCCAAGTGATAGTGTCGTCCTGATCAGGGGTGATGGTAACAGATTACAGAGCAGTCCATAGGTTGACGAACTGGGTAATGTGCTGAATAGTCAGCCCTCCCGAAGTGCTTATCTGAGACACCCAAGCGTTGTTTTGCAAAGCCTTATGGACGGTCCACTTTGTGCTCTTAGAGATCATGTAGATGTCAGGGGCTAAATCCTGAGGCCTTGCACCATTCAACCAGGCGGAGCGCCAGAAGTTTGCCTTGAGGCCGTTGCCCAGCGAGACAGTGGTGGCCGAGTAGAAGAGATCCATGTCAGTATCGTCGCAGGGATTGCCCAAGCCAACCCAAGCTTTTTCTGGCGCCGTCCATTCCAACCACGGCCAGCGAAGACGAAGGGCCCGCGCAAATTTCTCGATGTGGAGAACCCCGAGGCCCCCAAGCTCCTTCGGCCGGTATACAGCCTCCCAATTAATCTTGCACTTCCCCCCTGTGACAGAGGATGCCCCAGCCCAAAGGAAGGCCCTCCTCAACCGATCGATGTTTTTCTTAACCCCCATGGGGATATCCAGCGGCGTTAAATGGTAGATAGCTTGGGCCGTGAGGACCGACTTGACTAATGTAGTCCGGCCGGCCGCAGTCAGGTGTTTCCCAGTCCAAGGCGTGAGTCTTGCTGCAATTTTGTCCTCGAGGAATTGGAAATCAGCTCTCTTGAGACGCCGGACAGAGAGCGGCAACCCCAGATACCGCATGGGGAAATTAGACGTGGCAGCAGGGAAGCTTTGGAGAATATTATCAAGATTGATTCCGTCACATCTAATCGGAGCCACCCGGCTTTTGAGCACATTGGTTGCCAGGCCAGTGACCTCTCCAAAGCTCCTAAGGATGTCCGCGAGGGCGTCCACGTCTTCTTTGAACGGCTTGATAAAAATCACTGCGTCGTCCGCATACAACGAAGTTCTCAGATTGGCTCCTCTGCCCCTAAGGCGATGCAGTCCGCCTTGCTCAGAAGCAACATGAAGAAGGCGCTGGAGAGGGTCGATGGCAATGACAAAGAGGAGCGGAGACAAGGGATCCCCTTGTCTAAGCCCCCTTCCATGCTGGATGGGGAGACCGGGAACCCCGTTGAGCAGGACCCTAGAAGTAGCCGTTGTAAAGAGAATGGAGAGCCAATCTCTGTACCTAGACGGGAAACCAATTTTCTGAAGTAGCTCAAGGAGGTAGTCCCATCTGACAGAGTCGAAAGCTTTCCTAATGTCGAGCTTGAGGAGCAACGCCGAGGTTTTGGTCCTATGAAGCCGTCTTGCAAAATTTCGCACAAACATGAAGTTGTCGTGGATGCTTCGTGTCTTTATGAATGCGCTTTGGGATTGGGAGACGATGCTGTTCATGTGCGGGGCCAAACGATTTGCAAGGACCTTTGCCACAATTTTTGCAATGACATGGATGAGACTAATTGGCCTATAGTCAGAGATGTCTTCCGCACCATCCTTCTTGGGGAGAAGAACGATGCACGCTGAATTGAGCCAATGGAAATTTCCCCCCGCAGGTTGGCAAAAAGCTCGATGGTGATGCGGTAAGGGCCTTCCCATTTCGGACACAGCTTGCCTTGAGACCGGGGGTCACCACTTTCTTGAGCACCAGGTCGCCTCTGAGAAATGCCCGTTCGTTTACTCGGGAGTTGTAGAAACGTGCGGCACCTTGCTCATATGATGCATGCCTGATGAGTGCTTGGTCGCAAACCTCCTCGATCAGGTCCACCTCGATCTGTTGGCGCTCCTCGTTGGCGGCGAAGTCCAGCGGTGAGGCCTCTTCCATCATCTCCACCCTTGCCGAATGGTAGCTAATCTTAGAAGATAGGACGGCCTCCGATCCGTATATTAGGAAGAACGGGGTTCGACCCGTGGAGCGGCTGGTTGACGTGCGCATCCCCTAGAGTACGCTTGGGAGCTCCTCGGCCCAGACCCCTTGCTTCTTTGAACTCGTCTCCATGCGGCGCCTGAGTCTTTGAAGGATGAGGCCATTGGCCCTTTCCACTGCTCCGTTGCTCTTTGGGTGTGCTACGGAGGCGAAGTGGATAGTGGTTCCTACAGAGTCATAGAATTCCCTGAAGGATGAGGCATCGAACTGTGTTCCGTTGTCCACCGTAAGCTCTCGTGGCACTCCGAAGCGACAGATGACATTTTCCCAAAAGAACCTTTGGACTACCGGGGATGTGATGGATGCTAACGGCTCAGCTTCAAACCGCTTGGTGAAATAGTCGATTGCCACCACTATGTTCTTGTAGCCCCCCCTTGGCCGGTGGGAATGGGCCTAAAAGATCCATTCCCCATCAGGCAAAGGGCCAGTTAATTGGGATGCTCCTTAGTACAGATATGGGCGCGTTGACTGACTTTGCCATCCTCTAACAATCTTCACAGCTTTGGAGAAGGCTGATAGTATCTTGAACCATGGTTGGCCAGTAGAAACCTTGCCTTAGCGCTTTAGCTGCGGTGGATCTTGGGGCTAGGTTGTTGCCGCACAGCCCAGCATGGATGTCTTTCAGAAGCTCGCCTCCTTCTTCCTTGGTCACACACCTGAGCATGGTTGCTGCTCCCTTTTTATATAGCTTTCTGTCTATGAGGGCATACATTTTGGACTTGGTGATGAGCGTCTTGGCCTGTAGAGAATTTTCTTCATCTATCATGCCTTGAATGGCTTGCTTGATGGGAGTCATCCAAGAAAGGGACTCTGTAGAAATGACATGCACTTCTTGTGGGGGGCTCCTCAATCGATGCACCTTTGTTGATGGAAGGGGTGTTGATTACTTCTATAAAAACTCCCGGGGGTAGCGGCTCGGTTGATCCGGCTGTTCTGGTGAGTTTGTCGGCCCGATGGTTGTCTCCACACGGAATACGGTGCATCTCCAGGCCCATGAAATGGCACTCCATCTTGCGAGCTTCCTCCATGTACTTCTTCATCCTCTCATCTAGGTACTGATAGGTTTTATCAAGCTCATTTACCACTAATTGTGAATCTCCCAGTAAGAGCAACCTCCGGACCCCCATTGCCTTGGCCATGCGCAGACCAAGTAGGAAAGCTTCGTATTCGGCCATGTTGTTAGTGGCATTGAAGGTCAAGTGAGTGGCATATTCCAGTGCTTTTCCTTCAGGACTGACCAGGACCATGCCAGCACCTACCCCATTCAGCCTTTTTGACCCGTCGAAGTACATGGTCCAGTGAGGGTTGTTAAGAGGTGCCACGGGCGTGTAGTGGAGCCGTCCATTCGGCCACGAAGTCGGCCAAGACTTGTGACTTGATCGCTGTGCATCCGGTTAGCTTGATGGAGAAAGACGCTAGTTCTGTGGACCATTTGGCTATTCTTCCTATGGCTTCTTTGTTGCCAAATACTTCCTTTAGGGGAAAAGTGGATAGCACGGTGATTTTGCATCCGTCAAGGTAGAGGCGCAGCTTCCAAGATGCCATGAGGAGAGCATAGCAGATCTTTTCTATTTGGGTGTATCTTACCTTTGCCCCACCAAGAGCCTCACTCACATAGTATACGGGGCGTTGTATGTTGCCTTCCTCCTTAACCAAAACCGCACTGACGGCCATTGAGGTTGCGGCCAGGTACAACAAGAGAGGATCTCCTACTGCCGGACTGGCTAGAAGAGGCGGTGTGGTCAGGTACCTTTTGAGGTCTTCGAAAGCAGCTTTTGCCTCGTCTGTCCATTTGAATCCATCCAGACCCCGAAGGGTTTTGAAAAAGGGTAGACCCCTTTCGGCAGACCGAGAAACGAATCTCCCAAGCACTGCCATTCTTCCAGTCAAGCATTGGACCTCCTTGATGGACTGAGGTGGCTTCATGTCTAGGATGGCTTGGATTTTTTCTGGTTGGCCTCGATGCCTCTCTGCGATATCAAGAAACCCAAGAGCTTTCCTCCTCTCACTCCAAACGCACACTTTTCTGGATTGAGCTTAAGTCCATAGTACTGCAGGTTGTCGAACATATTCCGCAAGTCTTCTAGGTGATTGTTTTCCTAGTGGTTTTTAATCACGGCATCGTCTACATAAACCTCAACATTCCTTCCCAGTTGCTTTTCGAGGATGAGGCTCATTAAGTGTTGGAAAGTAGCTCCTACGTTTGTGAGACCGAAAGGCATGAGCCCTATAACGGTAAGGCCCTCGGCATAATGAAGCTGGTTTTCTTCTTGTCCTCCTCCGCCATGTGAACTTGGTGATATCCTGAATAAGCATCCAAGAAGCTTAACATCTCACACCCAGCTGTGGAATCCACAAGTTGGTCGATCTGAGGAAGCGGAAAATGGTCCTTCATGCACGCCTTGTTTAAGTCGGTGAAGTCCACAACATGCGCCACTTCCCGTTGGCCTTTTTTACCAGAACTAGGTTGGCTAACCACTTCGGGTGTAGCATCGGGCGGATGAGTCCCGCCTTGGATAGCTTGTCCACCTCTACTTTGATGGCTTCGCCTCGCTTAGTTGACAACTTACGAAGCTTTTGTTGAATCGGCGGGTGATCGCGTTTGACGGCGAGCTCGTGCTGAATCACATCTCGGGACACTCCGACCTTGTCATGTGGAGACCAGGCAAAAAGGTCTGCATTCTCTTGGAGGAGTTGTATTATGTCTTTTTGGACTCTTCTAGGGAGGTTCGTCCCGATCCTTACCACGCGAGGATCTTGTTCTCCGAACAGATGGATGTCGATCAGTTCTTCCTCCTTCTGGTTCAGGGAAAGTCTCAACGTTGGACAACATGTTGACGCTCCTTGCGAGTTCTCCTTCACTGGGGGTTATACCAATGATGCTCGTTTCCTGGAGGTGCACCAGGCATCTGGCCAGCTCCTGGTCTCCCTTTACGGTGATGGGCCCGTTTGGACCGGGGATCTTCATGCACAAAAAGTTTTGATGGATTACTACGCTGAATCGGTTTAGGGTCAATCTTCCCATAATAGCTTTGAATGATGACTCCATGTCCACCACATCGAAACGCACGATCTCCGTTCAGTAGTTCCCCATGTGCCCGAAAGTCATCAGGAGTTCGATACGCCCTACGGGATTATTTCCTTCCCAGGCACAAAGACGATGAGTGGGTATAGGGAGGGGGCCAATGATCCCAGCTGTTATCTGCCTTGAGGCTCGATTATCTGCTTGAGAGTGTGGAGGTACAGGATATCGGCAGAGCCGCCTCCGTCCACCAAGATTCGGGACAACCGACAATTTGCCACGGTTGCCGAAATTAGGAGGGGGTCATCGTGTGGGAAAGTCACGCCCGTGGAATCGTCTTCGGAGAATATCAAGGGAATGCTTGCCCACCTTGGGAGGAGAGGCGGTGCGGATGCCCCAACGAGGTTCACCTGTCGGGCGTATTCTTTCCTCTATCTTTTTGACCCTCGCCCCGAGGCGGAGCCCCACAGTATTACTCCGACATGGTGGCTTGGCTCTTGGAAAGGCAATTCCAACTCGTTCGGCTTGGGCTTCTTGCCAGGCAGTAAGAGGACTGGGGCTGGTGCCACGGTTTGAAGTGGTTGTATCTCCAGAGAGGGCTTGGGGTTTGCTTGCCTCGATTCCAGTCCACGCTCCACAAGTTTCGCGGGTTCTGCGGCGTACGTGCGGCACTCGCCGAGGCTATGGCCACTTCGTTTGTGAAACTCACACCACTTGCCATTCTTTGGAGGAGCGCTCACCTTCGGATTTTTGTTGCCCCGTGCCCGAGAATTCCGCGGGCTTCTGTCACGCCCCGATTTCTGGTATCTCTGTAATCTCCGACAAGTGGCATGGATTGGTGTTAATGAATCTTTATTTGGATCTTGTCATGCCACTACTTATCTGCTGCATCACATGAGCATCGGCATGACATCGCATGTTGCATCGGCACCAAGTGCCGCGTATGTTGTGCATGTATAAAACCCTATTTCATATCTTCGATCCTCTCTACCCTAACCCATATATATTACTTGGGGTATAATACCTCGCCATAACCCCTAACCCAACCCTAAACCTAATCGACACAAGTTTTCGGAAACCCTAACCCTTCCATCTTTTCTTTTCCCTGAGGACAGAAATAAAGAAACCATTATCTCATGTCCAAATGTTAACCAGAAAATTCCCAAAAAATTCCCAAAATATTCCAATCCCATGACCCACCTACTTATAAAATAATATGGTGTTGTCATGTGCAAAACATTCAAATTATTTTCAAATTTCAATTTGAGGCTGATTTGAGGTTTGAACTGCAACTACCATAATTATACCTCAGAAAAATCTCCAAAAATTCCCAGACCTCCCTCTCATCTACAAACACTCAGATATGTAAAAACATCTGCATGCGCAGTACAAAAATCCACGGCATGAACCTAAACCCTAATTCTGCCAAAATCCCTTTTTGATGTTTCAGGGAATTTCACTCCATAATTAAATCCCAATTAATTTGTGGAGGCTCTCTGACATCCAGTGGACGCAGCCATGTCCTTCCTCTTCTCAGAAAAATCTTCCCACATGGCTTTCCTGTTGAATGCCATAACTTCTCTTGAGTGACATGACCCCTCCATGCAAGTTTTCTGTGAGGAGCTCGGCCCAGTGCACGCCCCTAGCATCTTTCCTTTCCCCTCAGTCTGTTTGACATGGTGGTGCGTCCCCCCACCTCTTCCCTATGCGCAAGGCGACACGTTGCCGTCTGTGCACGCGCTCTGGCCGCGCCCTGACAGGTCCAGTGACTATCTGGCTGCTCGGGTCCAATCCAACTGAAACCCTTGCGCCATGTCATGTCCCAGGCTTCACCTTTCAGTGCCCCATCTTTTCCCTGAGCTCTGGCTCAGTCCTTGCCGCAGTAATGAGGTGGATAAGGGAGTTGAATGCCGTTGCAACCCTAGCTCCTTAAACCTATCTTCCCCGGCTTCCTTTCCTCTCCCCTGTGCTCATCCATCTCTCTGGTAAGTTGTTCCACCGCTTTGACACGTTTTCCACCCCAGCCGAAGCTTCTCTCCCCGCCGTCGAGCTCCCTCGCCGTCGGCCGAAGACATCAACTCGGGTGTTCGTGCTCCGGCTGCGACCCAGCCTCCCTGACCTTGTCTAGCACGTTCCTTAGACCATCTGGAATTTCCTCTTAGCTTCTCTCCCTTCCCCTTGCAGTGTATCGCGCCGGAGAACCGAAGAACGCCGTCGGTCTACCCCTTCGCGCCGCCGCCGTGGACGTCGCCTAACGCATTGCCTGCACCAGTGGAGGCGGTGGAGCCCTAGCTTCGTTTTTGCTTCAGCACCGCCGCCGATCCCTTCGCCGTTCGCCGCCGGTGAGTCGCGGCCGAGCCGCCGGAGCCGCGCCGCGCGAGCTCCCTCTCTCCCTCTCTTTTTCTCTCTCCCCGCGGGAAGACAACCCTAATCCGAATCGGTACCCTGACAGCCGGGACCCGCACGTCAGCGACACGGAGCCCGGACCCGCAAGTCAGCTTAAGTGGAGACGCCCCGGAAGTTTACGCCTTCGACGTCACCCCTCTTGCCAGCAGGGTATACCTTCTGTTTTCTGCATTTTAAACTATCTTCCTCTCCGAATCTGGAGAAGTGGCAAACATGAAAGTTGTTCACAATTTCATGATCTACATTTCTTAC
The DNA here is from genome assembly GCA_019208055.1 of Stipa capillata. Taxonomy (NCBI): domain Eukaryota; kingdom Viridiplantae; phylum Streptophyta; class Magnoliopsida; order Poales; family Poaceae; genus Stipa; species Stipa capillata. The sequence continues at coordinate 227,548 of JAGXJF010002528.1, forward strand.
ATTGGTAGTTTCTAAAGTTTCCATATAATTTATTATGTTACAGTAGAATCTTTAGGCAGAGTCTTTCTGAAACAGTTTTAATGTTTTTGGTTCTGTGCTCAAACCTAGGTTTAAAATGTTAAAATTTTTATCATGTGATATATGTGCATGTGAGAGCCTACCATAAAATTTTGAACCTCAGAAGTTTTATAAATGTTTTTACATGATTTTCTATAGGCAGGAAATGCATGTTTTGGCTATAGTTTAAATAGAAAACCTATGCATACTTGTTTATAAAAACCTGAAAATTTTATATGTTTCTGTTCTCAACATATTTAACCTCTGTTAAAATTTTCAAGATTTTATGTGCATGATAAAATGCTCTGTTGAATTTATAAGCTTGTTAGTGCATTTATATATGTTAGTAAAATAATTGTGCTATGTTTTCTGTTACTGTTTTCTTGCATAGGAACTCTGGTATGTCTCTGGACTGCCAAGTATCATGTTATAAAAATTTGTTGAGTAATTTTCACAAAAGAGTTTTAATGCCATGTTTATAAAAGCTTTTATACAATATCTTTTGACATATAGGTTTTATAAATAGTTATATATGTTTATATGCTGTATATGTATTTGGGAGGATTTATCCTTCTCTGTTTTCAGTATAGCATAAGCAAGTGATGTTTCCCACATCATGCTAAGATGTTATAGTTATGTCTTGTGCTATGTATAAAGTTTTATACCATGTGTTTTAGTGTTTTCATATATGTTTGTGCTTGTGGCATTTATTTTCTGTTTTTGGCTTGTCATGATCATGTCATATGCACTTCATGCTGTACATCATGGTTCTTTCGCTCGTTAGCTTATTAGAGCGTTTGCGATCGTGTAGAACCCGAAGTGCCGGAAGGATTCGAAGAGGATCCCGACCCGCAGCAGTTCCAGTACCAAGACGAAGCCCTGCCAGGCAAGCATCACTTTGACCATGTTGATAATCCTATACTTTAAAGTCTAGTTATATTGTTTGATAAAATGCATGCTATGTTCTATACCGCGAAAGTTTCGCTTAGTCGTAGTTAAACCCTGTTGCATGTATACCGACAAGTTGTCGAACCCCGTTTCCTTTTGTAACCCTAGGTTATATTGCTAGACTTGTATGCTAGCGCTTAGGTAAAACTTATACGGATCTACCGACGCTTAGCCCTGCTATAGAAGCTTTGTGCCGTCGGTGACGGCGTATGAATCTCCCTTCGAGACGATGAAAAGTATGCGAGATGGATGGTGGGGTGTAAAGATGTTTTGGAAAGGGTTTTCAAAGAAAAACAAAAAGGGAAGAGGTTTTGATCCGGGTGGGTTACATAAGAGGTGTTTGGGGAAATATGAGATGTAGAGTCACGAGGAACGTGACGGCCGTCTTGTGGTGTTTGATCCACCGACGGTTCTGTAAGTGATGTTTGAATCACAGAATGAGGTGTTTGAGATGGGTGGATTTGCTCGGATCATTTAAGGACCGAATCTTTTGCCGCTCGACCAAGTTCCTAACCGTACGTCCACATGCTCGTATGGGTAAGAGCTGGACCGTATACTTAGTCTAGCTCTAGTGGGTGAACCCGGAGGCGCGAGGGTTGGTGCAAGTGGAGAGGACTCCCTTGAGCGATTGTTCACCGAATAACTGGTGTTTCTACGCAACACAACGTGGATTCCCCCTAATTGGTGAATGACCCAAGGTAGCGGGGATGATAATCCATCGGGAGGGTTCAACCCTAGGGTTAGGCTAAGGAAGGGTTCTGTTATGACCTCCCTGCCGGCACACCGATGGGAGTGTGCTCTAGTGGCCATGGCATCAGGGGAGAATCATATCTTGTGGGTAAAGCCGTACAACCTCTGCAGAGTGTTAAAAACTATTCGAATAGCCGCGTCCTCGGTCATGGACATAACTTGGTTAGGCCACAGTTGATTAGACTTGGTTTTGGTTTACAAAAGTGGGATTGGGCTTAAGGACGTGGGCATGATGTGTCCACAGGGAGCAGCACGCCATGAGGCAGAGTGCCGTGGACGGGTGCTGCAGAAGAGAGCTCAGGTTACCCTATGCAAGTGGTACGAGCAGATGAGCTCAGGCTACCCTATGCAAGTGGTACGAGCAGATGGCCTGGATGTTTATCCGGTGACGGTATATGGGCTACCGAGAGAATGAATTGATCCGGCATCGCCAGGGCTTGGCGAGGGCCGTGGACTTGATGATGATGACATGATGACACAAGTGTTTTAATAAATCGCTTGCAAAGTACTTAACTTTATTGCAAAGTAAAAGCTTGCATTTCTGCAAATATGAAACCTAGATTAGCGCCACTTTGTCGAATAAGCCAAGCATGTAGTGATAGCTATCTTTACCCCGTGTGGTGCTTGCGAGTACATTCAATGTACTCACCTGGCTTGTTGATTTGGCCAGAGGAGGAGGAATACTACTCCGAAGACGACGACAGCGACTATGCCGACTAGGTCGTTTATCCCAGTTGTTGCCTGTGTGGTTAGGCATACAGATGGGCTGTATCACGTGTGTTATTTGAATTTCCACTGCTGACTCTGTTTTATTGTGTAATATTATGGTTTGTAATAATTCGACCGTGTGGGTCGATTTGTATCGAACTCTGTAATCGTGTATGATGCTTGTATCAAGTGAAACTTGTGTGTACTGTCTACTGATCATGGGAACAGTACGGGAAACACAAGGGTTACCCAGACTCTAAATCTGGGGACGCCACAGCTTCCCTACGGTGGACGGCCCTGCCCTATTGCTAGGACCTGGGGCTCTTGCTTGTATGGGTGCCCCTGGTCCTGTCGTTCTTTCCTTGAATGATTCTTGACTTTCCCGCCAAAGTGCGCTGGGTTGCCTTTTCGGTTGGACTTGAGTTTGTTTATGTCTCCATCCTCCCCCCGGGCATAGTCTTCCACAATGTTATATAATTCCTCCGTTGTCCTAGGGTGCCACCTGGTGATTGCCTGGTTTACTTCTCCGGGTAAAATGCCGAGTATGAAGGCATCAATGACCGAAGTAGTCGGGGCCTCGGCGATTTGGCTTTTCACCTTTGAGAACCTATTGAAGTAGCTTCGGATGGACTCCCCTGGTACTTTCTTGACGGTGTATAGTTTATCGGATGTCAGGGGTTGGATGAAGTTGCCTTGGAAATTTGTGATGAACAACTCTCGGAGCTGTGCCCATGACTTGATGGAGCGGTTGCGCTAGTTGTAAAACCAAGTCTGCGCCACTCTAGATAGAGCCAACCAAAATAGATTGCACATCTTGGTAGCCCCTCCTCCTCCTGCTCGCAAAGCCGTGGAGAAAACTTCGACGAACTGTAGGGGGTCAGAATCTCCGGAGAATGGCTTCACGGAGGGCTGTCGGAACTTTGGCGGAAAGGGTGTGTCCTGGATTTCCCTTGAAAGAGGGTTGCATGATTGCCTCCAGACCCGGCCCCCCTGGTTTCGAGGTCGTTCATAGCTGTCCTCCTCCTCGGAGCTGGGGGGACGATCTCGGAACCGATGTGTGGCTTCCTTGCGAGCCCTTTTGGAATGGGTGGCGGTGGCCGAGCTTGCGGTTTGGTCAGAGCCCTCCTTGTCAGACTCACTATGACGAGTTGCCTTGGTCACGCCCCGATTAGGTGGATTCATTTTTAGGTGGGAGTTGACTTGTGGCGGTTCCTCGGACCTTGCCTTGGTCATGCGTGTTGTATGAGGGAAAAACTAGGCATTGCTTGGTCCTCCTACGAAGAAGTAAGGGTTGAACCACGGCACTCCGCTCATAATGACCTGACGGGCGAAAGGAGGAATGTGAGAGAGATAGTCAGCCTCAGCACTCCTTTGTTTCACGAGATCCGCTTCAGCTTCCTTGGACGTTTCATGGTTTGTTTCGATCATGATCGTTGAGGGTGACGGTTGCGGCAGCCTAGCATGCGGCTATGGTTGTACGGTCGCTCCCTAAGGAACTGGCTTGATGTGGCCCCCTATACCCGCATGTATTGCTTCAAGGTCAATTGTCTCGGCGTTCAAGAGGGACTTGATACGAGCCACGAGCTCTTCGGGAACCTTGGAGACTGCATCCGTTGATTTTCCATCACCGACGCGCGGAGGGGGCGCCATATTGAGCGGGTTTCCTGCGAGTTCCTCGCCCATCGCTGGGATGGTCGGGAGACCAAGACTTGGCTCCTCGGCCGAGCCCTTGTCTCCCTTTTTCCTCCCGGCGTGGCTCTTCTTGAGCTTCCGAATGGCGTCTTCTGCGGGATCTTCCTTCGAGGCCATACATTGTGTGAGGATGGTGTCTCTCCCGGTGTCTTGAACTTGCCCGGTTTGCCGACTGGCCGAATTGTGAAAAGTTTATGGAGGAGACGCGACTTCAAGTTAGCGACTTCCCATGGTCGGCGCCAATGTTGTCATATTGAAAAACAACATAAAGTAGGGGGTGGATGCTCGTCGTGGACCAGGTTGACGTGCTACGATGCTAGCGAGCGTCACAATTTGACAATCGTAAAAACGGGCATATACGGCGGCTGTGTAACGGTCGACGTATACTCGAGAGAGTCGGACAACGATGTTTTTTAACCGGGTTCGGCCACGACACCTGATCGAGCGAGGAGTAATCCCGTTGAGGGATGGACCTCAAGTATCGCTCTGATACTCGTGTCACCGGCCAATTCCTCAACACGAGGCAAGCTTCCCTCAGGACGTTTCTGATCCAAACCCCAAGCTCAGAGGACAATTCACTCGACCCGATTGCCTAAGTGGATCGTCTCAAGGAAGCCTAAGGTCTCACCTTTAGTGAGAGCACTTTTCTTCCAAGTGAGAGATGGCTTACAAGTGACCCATGGGGTGCCTTTTATAGGCTCATGGCCTAGTACAAATGGCCACCAATACCCTTGGTGGGGAGGGAAAAGTAAGGGCAAAAAGGTCTATTATAGAAAATACAAAAATGCCCTTAAACATAAAGGAAAGCAAGGTTGTTCTAATCTTCTTTGGTCCATGCACTTGGTCTAGGGAGAGAGGGTCGTGTTGGTCCATGAGGGACGGGCATGAGTGGGCTTGGTGGGCTTCATCTCCTTTGTGGGCCTCTTACCCTTTGGGTTGCCATTAACCTTATTATTTGACTTCCTCTTTTATGCCTCTCATTTCTTCATCTTTTATGCCTCTCATTTCTTCGACGTAATTTTTATGGTTTTATGTTGTTACTTGTGTTTCTTATGCCGATTTTTGCGTTGTGAGTCAACATGAACGTAACTATTTGTATACCAAACATAAATTCTAAATGTAACGATGTAAGAAAATCCTGGGTGCAAAATAACTTATTATGCACCCTGTGCTGAATAGCATATATATATATATATTAGGGTTTAGGTATATGTATATATATATAGAGAGAGAGAGAGAGAGAGAAAGAGAGAGATGATGTGGCTTCAGAGATCCCGAATTGCATGGCTGAAGGAAGGTGATAAGAATACAAAGTATTTTCATCGCAAAGTAGCTTGGCGCAGGAAGAAAAATAGGATTAAAAAGCTCAAACGAATGGACGGGTCCTGGTGTTCAGAAGTACAATAATTGGAAGGTATGGCCCATACTTTTTTTCAAAATCTGTATACACGTGACGACAACCTGCAGCCGCAAATGCTCCTTGATTTTAGTCAAGCAAAAGTGCCTGATAGCATGAATGAGGTTATGTGTAGGCCTTTCTCAGCAGAGGAAATAGGTGATGCTTTATTCCAGATTGGTCCCCTTAAAGCGCCGGGTTCGGATGGTTTTCCTGCTCGCTTCTTTCAGAGGAATTGGGGTGTTATTAAAGACAACGTCGTCTACGCGGTTCAGAAATTTTTCAAGGAAGGGATAATGCCTGAAGGAGTCAATGAAACATCTATTGTGTTGATCCCCAAGAAGCTATATCCTGAAGAGTTGAAGGACTTCCGGTCGATTAGCTTATGCAATGTGATTTATAAAGTGGTGGCAAAATGCTTGGTTAACAGGTTGCGGCCTTATCTGGGGGAGATACTGTCACCAAATCAGAGTGCTTTTGTTCCGGGACGCATGATTACAAACAATGCGTTGATTGCTTTTGAGTGCATCCATACCATACAACAGAATACCAGAGAGAATAGCCAGTTTTGTGCGTATAAGTTGGACCTGTCGAAAGCGTATGATAGAGTGGATTGGATCTTTCTACAAGGTGTTTTGGAGAAGCTAGGCTTTCATAGTAAATAGGTACAATGGTTAATGCAATGTGTCACCACTGTGCGCTGCTCGGTGAGCTTCAATGGAGTTCCCCTGAATCCTTCCATTTCTCGCGAGGCCTTCGACAAGGTGATCCCCTTTCACCATATCTGTTTCTCTTTATGGTTGATGGTTTATCAACCTTATTACACGAAGAAACTAGAGTAGGCCGGCTGGATCCTATCAAGGTGTGTAGGCGCGCACCGGGGGTCTCTCATTTACTGTTCGCTAATGATAGCCTGTTGTTCTTCCGAGCTAATGTTCAACAAGCTACCAAGTTTATGGATGTGCTCCATACATATGCTTCAGCTACGAGGCAGCTAGTTAACCCGTCTAAATGCTCTTTGCTGGTGGGCGAATCGTGTGAACAGAATTGTGTGGATGCCATTCGAGCGGTTTTAGGAGTGGAGCAGGTTCAGTTTGAGGGAATGTACTTGGGTCTGCCAACGCCGGAGGGATGAATGAAGTCTGACCGGTTCCATTCAATCAAGGAGAAGTTGAGTAAACGACTGGCAGTCTGGACAGAAAAAATATCTCTTAGCTGGAGGCAAAGAAGTCCTAATTAAGTCCGTGGCTCAAGCCTTACCTGTTAGGAATATGCCCTAGTGGCACTCATGTGATGATTGTATTCCATAAGTATTCATGAGTTAACTTCTTTTGTCCTTGAATATCATCTTAACTTGGATCGATGAATACGTGATTCATCTGTGAAACTCAAGTCGTATGATCTTATTCTAATGTCCCTAGTCGTTAAGGATGTGGGGACACACATCCAAAGACTGGTATGTCTATCAGCTGATGGCCATGTTTCACAGGTCATGGATATAGAGATATCGATCTGATAGATGTAACTCGGGTTGGTAGAACACCTGTTGGACGTGACCCGTTTTGAGACGCAGCGAGCAGTGTCATCTGTTAGTCTCGAGTTCAATGTATATGCCATTTCCTAGACTTGAGATCATCGCACGTACTCGGGACGTGAATCGACTTGTTTAGGGATCATCAAACGCTACTCTGTAACTGGGTAGTTATAAAAATGGTTTTTGGGCAAGTCGTGAAACCTGCTGCGGGTTGTGGTCGATCAAAACAAGATTTGCCCCTCCGACTTGGTGAGATATCTCTGGGCCCTCTCGAGTGATCAGATCAAGAATGCATTGCCATGCGACTTGTGTTAAGTGTTAACACAAGGGTTAAGTATTAACCCAGTTCAGGATCTATATCGCAAGTTCGAGAAGAGAAGTCGAGCCACCCAACAAGGATGACAAGTTCTCGCCTTGGGCGTCGACAACGTATATCGTGAGGCAAAAGGAATGGATCATATGATACATTGTGAGATTCGTCAAGTACGACTTTGTGGCACTTGGGAGTTGGCACGCCTTGCTAGAGGCCACTACCAGCTATTGTGCGAGTTCGAGTTAATCGGGATACGAGTTAGAGAACTCGGAGCCTGAGCCGGATCAGAGTTGGGAACTCGAAGTCTGAGCAGGAACTCGAGGGTCGAGTAAAGAGTTACCTAGACCAAGTCGAGTAAGAGTTACTCGGGCCCACTCGACATGTCTAAGTGATCATAAACCCATGGGGTCACACACTTAAGGGGATCGGACCCGATTCGGATTAGATCCGAGCGGATGCGGGTTTTGGAGTCCGGATGGGCCTCAAGTGTTGAGCCCAACAGGGATGTCTATATAAGTGGAGGGGTACAACTTGGAGAAGGTGTTAATCACCAAGCTTGTGGTTTTGGAAACCCTTGCACCACCGCCTCCTCTCCCGTGTCCGGTGAACCAGATCTAGCAATCTGCCGCCGGTCGTCCATCCCTGTACGTGTGGATACTCTAGAGGCGTCGCACCTGTGACGCTAGGACGAACCGCACGAAGAGTTCGACTACAGCTGCTTCACGCTACCTCGACTCTACTTCCGCTACGAGTCAGCGCATCTAGCAGTAATCTTTTGATCTATCAACCAGCAGCACACGTTCCTGTTGTATAGTGGTAGAAAATTTTGATTTTGCACTATCATAGCCTACCCCGTTACCCAACATTACCCACGTATATGATGAGTGTTTTTCAGCTTCCGGTTGGGGTGATTGAGGACTTAAACAAGTGTGTCCGGTAGTTTTGGTGGGGTGCAGAGCATGGAGCCAGACATACACATTGGGTGGCATGGAGTAGAATGACAAAATCGAAATTTCAAGGAGGACTTGGCTTTCGAGACATGGCCCTTTTAATCAGGCTCTTCTCGCACGCGAGGCATGGAGGTTAATTGCCTTTCCAGAGAGTTTATGTGCCAGGGTGCTAAAAGCCAAGTACTACCCAAATGGACAGTTACAGGACACTGAATTTCCTTCTGTCAAAAGCACAACTTGGCGTGCCATTGAACACGGCTTGGAGTTGTTGAAGAAAGGCTTAATCTGGCGTCTGGGAACGGGGACAAATGTGAAGATTTGGCGGAACAATTGGATTCCCTGTCAGCATATGCTGAAGATCACTAGGAAGAGAAGGCCAACGCGCCTGAAGTGGGTTTCACAACTCATTTAGCCAGACCGGGGAGATTGGAATAGGGACCTAGTACATAGGCTATTTTTTGATCATGATGCTGAGCGGATCCTGCAGATGAAGCTAGCGCCTAGAGGAGATGACTGTCTTGCATGTCACTATGAACGTTCAAGGATTTTTTTGGTTCGGAGTGCCCACCGGCTAGTGACACAATTGGTGGCCGTGGACAATTGGATCGGTGCAAGCTCGATCTACTGCTCCGGATGGGGATCGGAGGGTGTGACAAAATCTCTGGAGTGCCAATGTCCCACAGAAGGTTCAGGTCTTTGGTTGGAAAATGGCGAACAATGCTCTGCCTACACTAAAGAATAAGAAGAGGCAGCGTATGGAGGTACTGGGCACCTGCCCTGTGTGCCGCTCGGCTGACGAGACAATATTTCATGCACTAGTAATTTGCCTCCATGCAGCCGGCCTATGTCATGCTATGAGAGACAAATGGCAGTTGCCACCGGAAGAGATGCTACGGGATTTAGGCCTGGGCTAGTTTCTGCTGCTGCTTGATTGCTTAAATAGAGAAGAGAGAATGTGCTTGCTCTTGCTGTTTTGGAGAGTCTGGACAGTGCGTAATGCTATTACTCATGCTTCCAGGAGTAGCTCTATTGATGGCTCGGTCCATTTCTTGTTGAATTATCACGAGATCTTGGAGTGCACCAACCAGGAGGCTACTTGGGCTGATGGTAAAGGGAAACAAATTGTTGCTATGCTAGGGAGAACTGCCAGTCGGAGGCCTGACCATACGGCTTACGCTGGGAATCGGGAGCCACCGCCTGCAGGGTGGACGAAAATCACGTGGACGGGGCACTCTCTCCGGAGACTGGTCAAGCTAGCATTGGTATCGTTGCGAGGGACGAGAAAGGTGCGGTCCTCCTATCGTCCTATTGGTACTTCTGGGATGGTGCCAATGCCGAGTAGCTTGAGGCCTTGGCATGTCAAGAAGGCCTGAAACTTGCAAGTGAATGGGTTACCCTACCAGCAATCCTGGAGTGCGATTGTAACGCTGTCGTGATGGCGATGAATAGCATGGTTGGATATAGAGGCGCCTGCATGCATATCCTCGCGGAGGGGCTTCGGTTCGGATCACTTCTTCTGGGTCTTAAGATCACCAAAGTGAAAAGGGAACACAATGCTGTGGCTCACGCTCGCACAATATGCTAAGTCTTCTAGGCAAACGCTGTTTGGCGTTTCGCTGTTCCTGATTGTGTAGAGCACTTGATTGCTCATGAGTGTAATCCATGTACTGAGTAATCAATAAAGCTCCCTTTTCATCGCAAAAAAAGAAAAGAAAACTACCTTTCCTGTACTCCACTACTGCTTGGCAGCTTCGGTACGTTTGGTTTCTTGCAAATGGACCCCTTTTCATCTCAAAAATCGGACTCACTTGATTAAGATGTTGAGAAGTAGGTGCAGATTCATTGATTCAAAGGCACACTGATTGAGTCTGTGAAGTCAGTGTCATAGATAAAGCTTCAATGACTGGTTGGTTCATAACTCTACGTTAGTGTTGTTTTTTGTTTCTAACTGTAAAAATCATTAGTACCAACCGTCACAAATGCACAGAACAGCTACAACAAACGGTACTAAGGTATTAGAACCATCGTTTCTTGTTATGAAACGACCATGCTAATGGGTACAACATAAGGCCGAGCCTCCTGCCTCTCTAGGCAGTTGTTGTTCAGACCGAGCAAGAGCTACTGTTTGAACAACAGTGAACTCAAGGGAGACGTTGGTCATTGCTCAAGATTTGTTGCGAAGAGGGTCATTTTTTCAGAGAATATTTCATTTTTGTTGATCCAAGATTAGTTTGAATGTTTTATTTTTCTTGATTTTGTAGATTAACTCTAATTTTGGAGATAATTAGCTAGCTATAGGGTTTAGTTAGGAGAGATGATGGATCCATGGATCTAGCCATGTGGAGCTTAAATTTTAGATCTAAATTAGCTATCATAGCGGAGATGTATATGGATCTAGCTATCTTGCCACTTGTCTCGCCTAATCTTGCTCAATTTATTGTTTTAGTGGAGAACAAGTGTAGATCTAAAATGGATCTAGTTTCATAAATGATGGGTAATTTTACATTTAGGGTTTAGGTGAATATGGCTAGCTCGCTAGACATTGTATGATTATTGTGATCCAGAATATTTTAGGTACAATTTTGTTTTTTAAAATGAATGTAATAAAATAAACTTAATTTTATAATTACTTTTCAAAATTGTATGTGAATATGGCTAGCTCACTAGATATTAGATGACCATTATTATAATCTAGAATCTTTTCCAAAAATTAAAAAAAAAGAATCTATTTGAATCAAATTAGATAGGACAAAATTTTCAAAATTATAGATTCACCTTATTTGAATTATGTAGTTCTAATGACTGTATTTACATTCTTAAGAAATGTTAACTTTTTGAAATTATAGATGGACCAAGGATGGATGCACATGGTTAGCCTAGAGCGAGCCTAGTGTACATATGCTTGAAAGTTCATTAGAAAAAATATACGATCAAAAGTTTATGCTCAATTGCAACCAATAATGCAATGCAATCAATATATAGCGGCATGGGTTATTCATAAGTGACATGTAGGTGTGCATGCATTCAAATAGGTAGACATTGAGTTTGTATCATTGAGTTGAAGTCGAGTGAGGTAGCATGAAAGATGGGTATGTGTAGTGAGTGGAGACGTGGTCACGCGTGGGTATGCAAGAGTTTGGGACCATGCATAGCGTAGAGTGCATGCATGGGTTGATGCATGCTTGTTATTTTATTTCCACTATATATCCCCATATAATAAGGGCCATGAGATTCCTGGCCTCTCAGTGTTCGGGGCACTGTTTACACACTGTTCACGTTCTCTCTGGCTACGTGGCGCGCTCTTGGCCACATGCATGCCCAGGCTCAAGGCGGGCCTCAGCAGGCCCTGCAAAGCCTCACAGGTGCCTTGGAAAAATTCGGTTCCAAGGCCCTGCGGGGCCCAGTTTCTCTCTCTCCCAACCACCAGGTTCTCCCCGGTAGCGTCGTGCTTAGCCGGTTGCCTCTCCCGTCTTGACCAGGTTCCCGGTGGCCACCGGTTGCCCGCTCCCACCACTCCAGCTCGGTTTTCTTGTTTCAAGTTGACGGCGAGGCATGTCGATGGCGAGGCGGCCGCTCGCACGACCGTGACAACCACGCAACAACAAAAATGGATCTACAAGACAATCAACTACAGCCCCCTTCTTTTCGGATTCTCGAGCGGATTCCCCAGGAAGCTGCCCCCTCCCAGCTTCTCCCAGAAACTCCGTCAAATTTTCGAGGGCGGATTCTAGGAGAAGCTGGGAGGGGGCAGCTTCCTGGGGAATCCGCTCGAGAATCCGAAAAGAAGGGGGCCTACAACCCACATAAGAGAAAAGCAAAATGAGCAAATATGTAATCAAGCAAATGAAAAATAAAGAAAAACAAAGCGACACTAACCTGGACAAAAACAAGGGGGCAGCTTCCTGGGGAATCCGCCCGAGAATCCGAAAAGAAGGGGGCCTACAACCCACATAAGAGAAAAGCAAAATGAGCAAACATGTAATCAAGCAAACGAAAAATAAAGAAAAAACAAAGCGACACTAACCTGGACGAAATCGACCACCGAGGAGGGGCACCGAGCTTGGGGATGACATGCCGGATCTGGCACTGCCGCGCTCAACGTGGCTATGGCCACCGTCGACGAGGCGAGGAGGGCGGCCACCGGTGATGAGGCGAGGATGGACGCATAGCTCGGAGCTCGGGGATGGCGCGCGTTCCCTGGATCCGGCCGCCGTCGTGTCCGACTCACTGACGACGACGCCGAGTGGCGCCTGATCCAACCAGATCGAGACGACAACGGGGGGGGGGACCTGGCAGCGGCAGCGTCGGGGCGACCGGATCGGGCCGCGGAGGCGTCATGGGCGGCCGGTAGCGGCGACGTCAGGGGTGACCGGATTCGGCCGTGACGACGTTAGGGGCGACCGCATCGGGCCGCGCCGTCCAAGTCGGCCGCCGTGTTCCTGATCGCTGGATTGGGAAGGAGGGGAGGAGGAGAGGAGGAGGGCGGCGCGGCCGGTGCTCCCTCGCGCCGTCGGCCCCTCGTGGCCGCCCGCCACCGCCCCCCACCCCCTCCTCTGTGCACCGCTCGCCGCCGTTCCCCTCCAGATCTAGACGAGGGGGAGAGGAGGGGGTCGAGGGAGAGGAAGTGGGAGAGGAGGGGGTCAAGCGGTGGAGGCGGTGGAGAATGGCAGGGCGGTGTTGATTTTCTTGGTCAGCCCGGTGCGGGGGAGAAGAACGGGAAGGGGCTGCTGCTGCCAGGGAGAGATAGGGGATTTTGAGAGATGGGGGATGGGTTGGGCTGCTTCGGTGCATTAATTGGTCGTTGATGTTGTGCTTTTTTTGCTACTGCTGCTGGTGCGTTGCTCGCTGTTCTCTATCGGTCGAACAACACACAATCTGGTGTAATTTTTGGTAGTTATAAAATAATAGTAAAATATAGGTGAGTGTAGGAATTCTTTACAATTTGTAATCCTTCAAATTAATCAAACAACCTCCGTAGAAAAATTCCAAAAAATTGGAATCCTACAAAAAAAATTATATTCCTTTGAATCAAAGAACCCCCAACTTTATAAAATTTCATAAACAAATGTGATCTTTTATCACGACGAGAAGATATATTTTATTTTAAAATATGACGATATGACAATTTAACAGGACCTACACAAGAAAAAATTGGGTTTTGGTAGTTATAAAATAATAGTAAAATATAGGTGTGTGGGAATTTTTTATGATTTCTAATCTTTCAAATTAATCAAACAACCTCTGTAGAAAAAATTCCTAAAAATTGGAATCATCCAAAAAATTTATATTCCTTTGAATCAAAGAAGCCCTAACTTTATAAATTTTCATAAACAAATGTGAACCTTTGTAGAAAAAATTCCTAAAAATTGGAATCATATAAAAAATTATATTCCTTTGAATCAAAGAAGCCCTAATTTTATAAAATTTCATAAACAAATGTGATCTTTTACCATGATGAGAAAATATATTTTATTTTTAAAATATGACGATATGACAATTTAACAAGACATAGAAAAAACTAGATGTGCGGCCCCGCCCAAGCTTTGCTAGTACTCCAAAAGAATTGTGAAATGCAACCTCCTGCCCGACAAGCATAGTGTGGTTACATCTATCTAGTCCTGGATAGCTCATAATGCAACAACTGTGAATTGAAAATATGCACGTGCATCAATATTGTCTGCGGGCGTGGACAGCAATATCTAATGGATGGGGCAGGCGATGATACTATACAACTTTGGATAAGGCCACCTACCCTACGATATGCCAGCCACATGTCTTTAGATAAGGCCAGCTACGATATATGGCATGTCTTTACATAAGGCCAGCTACAGCACCACATGTTCTTTGGAGTATCTATATTGGGAGCCAAACATTTTCCTTTTTATTTTTACAAGACGGACACATAAACACACACTCATCGGTACATCCTAGCACACATGTAATTCGGTAGATTGGAGACCTGTACCTGCTTGGTATGAGTGTGATTTAAGCATAGGTGGGCAGAATCGATCACCTTGAAACATGTCTCTCTCTAGCTATGGTGATCCTGGATCTCACCTCAATGACACACGTTACATTTTTCAGCCTAACCATTGATTCAATAGTTACAATTAAAAAAATGTGCCCATAGCAAATGTCCACGAATGATGCCTTGCCCTGTCAGCCCATCAATCTATGCATGCACATGCAAGTGTGTTTCACGTGGTGACCAAAATTTAAGCCGATCTGTTCCATTTTGGGTGTGGCTGGAGTTATGATGAAAAGACAAAGATGGATGTAGGTTGATTGCTGTGACAGGTCTGGTGGCACACATGCAATGAACATCCTGGTCTCTGGAATCTGCTCACATGCATCGATTTCATGCTTAAAAATCACGGATGACACCAATCACACGACATGCATGCATGCATCTTTATTTCTCCAATCATCATCGATCTCACCCACCACCCAATAAAGATAACATGTGAAGAAGCAAAAATCACATTGAGCTTATGTACTCCACGACACTAAATATCAGTAGGGACCAATGATATGACATGCTGCGGGAGAGAGAAGAGAGTTATAGCCGGAGGAAGAATAGGCACAATAGATATTGCGTGGAAGAAGAAACAGAGATGTCCGATCCTCATCCGACGATTGTCATCATTGACCGAAACTCAGGTTGTTTTTAGGCAACTGAACAATAGCATGACCCTTATTTCCATCAGAGGGATGCAACTTCAACTTGTTTTTGCGAACCGAAATGCTCCAAAGAGAAAACAACCTTTCCGACAGCCCATGAATGTCCTGGTCCCATTTCACATGCATCAATAATCGATGTCTCCAAATTGTCATTGAGATTCGTGCAGATTTTTTCTAAGAAGCCCCCTTCAGTTTGGTCCAATTTCAATTGTTAAGTCCTTTCCATTCTGCACAACAGCCCCTGTTTTGCTGATGTTTCACTAAGGTTTTGTTGAGGTTTCGATTAATTGTCAAAAAGTTTAAGAGCAGTTTTGACATAAACCCGAGTGGAACTCAAACTATTATGAAACTACATTGAAACTATATACAAATCTATATGAAATAATGAAACCATAGCGAAACTCACTGAAACTCATATGAAACATACATAAATAGCTCGAGTGAAACTCGAACCACTATGAAATCCAAACACGTACCAAAACTACATGAAACCATGAAACCACAACAAAAGTCACTGAAAGCCATGTGAAACTTGCATCGTTAAAAAAAAGGTTTCAGAAAGTTTCACCAATGTTTCATTCGAGTTTCAAAACATGAATTTTTTAAATTTTGAAAATCCATTGAAACACGCACCAAAACTATACGAAACCATGAAACCATAATGAAAGTCACTGAAAGCCATATGAAACTCTACGTTAGTGTCGGTTTTCATTTTCTGACTATAGAAATTATTAGTACCATCGATTGCTACGTACTAATAACCGTCACAAACACACAGAACATCTAAAACTGACGGTACTAAGGTATTACTAGTACCGTTGGTTCTTCATATGAACCGACGACTATGCCAATGGGTATAGTATAATGCCGAGCCTCCTCCCTCCCTGAGCAGCTGTTGTTTAGACGACCAAGCAGAGCTAAAAGATGGACACATAAACGCAAAGACTCATGGATACATCCTAGCACACATGTAATTCAGTAGATTGGAGACCTAGCTTCACTTAGCGCAGCCACCAGCTGAGCCGCTTAACCATTGAACGCACCCACTTATGCGCGTACCTGCTTGGTATGAGTATGTGATTTAAACATGGGTGGGCAGAATCGATCACCTTGAACCCCACCCACTGAAGTACTCTCTATTCATCTAAAACATGTCTATCGCTCTAACTATAGTGATCCTGGATATCACCTCAATGATTGAAACTACAAATTGCATGCACCTCCCACGTTACATTTTTCAGCGCCTAATCATTGGTACTACTATAGTTATAATTAAAAAATGTCCATAGTGACGTCTTGCCCTGTCAGCCCATCAATCTATGCATGCACATGCGAGTGTGTTTCACGTGGTGGCTAATTTAAGCCGATCTGTTGTCATTTTGGGTGTGGCTGGAGTTATCAGTGATGAAGACAAAAATGCATGTAATTGATTGGTGTGACTGGTCTGGTGGCACACATGCAATGAACATCCTGGTCTCTGGAATCTGCTCACATGCATCGATTGCATGCTTAAAAATCATGGAGGACACCAATCAGTGGCGGAGCCAGGATCGGGCCGGGTACTGGGCCAGCCCGGCCAAACATGATAAACAGTACTCCCTCTGTTTCATAATGTTAGTTCTTTTAGTGTTGTCCTAAGTCAACATTTTTAACTTTGACCAAATTTATAGAAAAATGTATCAATATTTACAACACCCAATTAGTTTTATTAGATTCATCATGAGATATGGTTTCATAATGTGTTTATTTGGTGTTATAAATATTGATATATTTTTCTATAAACTTGGTCAAAATTAAAAAATGTTGACTTAGGACAAAACTAAAAGAACTAACATTGTGAAACAGAGGTAGTATCAATCAGTGTTAAATATGCTACAGTCATCAAAGAATTAAGGCATCACCAGTTCACCACCCTGGCCGCGGCCCGGGCGGTCCGGGTCCTGTCTCCGCTCCTGACACCAATGACCCAACATGCATGTATCTTTATTGTCGCGAACCGAAATGCTCCAAATGCAGGCACGTCTATCTTGCTAGCTAGCTCACGAGATCCCACCCCCAATAATACTGCAGCTACTAATTGCATATATGCTCCTATCACATTTCCACAACCTAATCCCTTGGTAATTTTAGCTACTAGTTAAATAGATATAAGCCCAACGTAATCATCAATTAATGGTTGTAGTCCATAAGCCATGTTCGGTGCTCCACTTTTACATTGTGTCCAATTAGATATTAAAATTATACACGTCATGTAAGACAAAAGATGATGTGGCCAGAATTAAAGGAAGAGAGAAAATGGAGTTGTGTCCTACCGAAGGCACTAGCCATGCTCAAAGTCCAACACATGCACAAGAAAAAAAAATGCTTTAAGACAACACATATGGAAAGATCCTTTGTTCCAACTGGCTCCATTGCAATTTGTTCTGTAAGATTCAAATCCTCTGAACTTCCTCCGTTTTTTCAATGTTCCAAAGGAGGCTTGATTGTGCAAATTTCATACTAAAGCAAGTTCTAGTGATGAAACAATATTTTAAATCTCAGCCGTGGGGATGTGCTCATATATTTCCAATTCATAGCTGCTGATTATTGATCCATTGTGAATTGGGACCATAACGGACTACCTTTTCTGATTTGCTTGTTGTTGCACCTTTCTCCTAGCTTGGAGCATGCGGTGGGCATATAAATTTTATCAAGGAGGGGATTTGCAAGTTGTTGCACGTTTCTCTTTGGAGTGTGTGGCGGGCATATATAATTTTATCAAAAAGGAGGGGAAAAACAAATAACAAACATCCATGCATTGAGTGTGCGATGTGTATATATGCACTATTTCTACATGAGATTTAATCCTGATAAATATGATCACCCGTGCTAAGTCTGGGACTTAAACGCAGATGGGCGCGCAGGTTCCACCACAATGGTTGATCAATGGCATATTTAATGCTATGCTACCCTTTTGCTTTCATTTTGAGAACCCTTTTATACCCCTTTTGCTTTGATATTGCCATTATAATAGGGCAAAGGGTGCTTTTACAGCAGATGACTGTACTTTTGCAGGTTGGTGCGCAAAGGCACGTTTTCTTCACCTTTTGGCCCTTCCAAGGATTGATTGACTTGTGCACAGATAAAAGGAATAGGAGGACCATCCGGCAAAAAGGCCAGCGTCATGCATCCAGCATGACCCAGCTCAACCACTCTGTGAAGAGGGGATAAATAGCGTGGGTGAACAGTGAGGAGGCATCAGATCCGAGGGGAGAAAAAAAAGAAAAAGATGGAGAAAAGGAGAATAGAGTGAAGAATGAAAAGTAAGAAGAAAGAGAGAATGAAAAGATAAAACAAGAGAGGATAAAAGAGAAGAAGAGAAAGGAAAAGAAAGGAAAAAGAAGTAGCAAAATAAAAGAAGAGAGGAGAAAAAAGAGAGAAGAAGAGAAGAAGATGAAGATAGAAAAAAAGAGAATAGAATAATAGAAAGAGAAAGAAAATACATATCAAGAAAGAAAGAAAAAGGAAAAGAAGAGAAAAAAAAAGAAAAAAAGAAAAGGAAAAAAGAATGAAAAGAAAAAAGAGGATACAAAAATAATAATAAAAGAACAAAGGATAGTGGAAGAAATAGGAATAAATAGAGAAAAAAAAGAGAGAAGAAAAAATGAAAGAAGAAGAAAGAGGAGGAAGAAATAATGAGATAGAGATGATGAGAATAAATGAAAAGAAAAAGAAAAAAGAGAGAATAAAGATAAAGAAGAAAAAGAAAGAAATAAAAAAGGATTGAAGAATCAGGTTCTCTCCAGTCTTCTGCTCCCAGACTGAGGTCTAAGAAATCCTCAAGATCGAAATATATCATATTGCCCTCCCCTCCTGTCCCTGTACCCGCCTCCTCGAGCTCAACTGCCCCTCCCTTACAAGTATCCGTACATGCATCCGCCAACATGAGGGCCTCCTCCTCAGTTACGCCATTTTTCATGTGCTTAAGCTCCAAAGCTACCTTCTGTTGCTCTTCAGACAAACCCAACTGACCCCTGCACGATAGGATAGGGTAGCATGTGTAAGAAACACAGTACAAAGAGAGGTATCCAGCTATGAACAAACAAAGGGCAAAAGATCAACTAAACATGAACAATAGATACAGGGGCTTTATACAATATTTGAGAAATAATATCCGTTACTGCTTCCGTTATAATGGGACTAACCACAGAAAGGTAATTCTTTAATTTCTGAAGACATTGCAAAGAAACAATCAAGGACATTTGCAAAAAATACAACACAATATCCTTATAGCATCACACTAACAGAATAACTTATATACAAGTGCCTCAACATAATTCACGAAAACTAAATAACAGTAGAAACAACCTACAACATAGTTTATCTATGCTCCCGCTAGAATGCTTGTAATACTCTTACTCTTGGCTTACTTTACTATAATGCTCAAGAAAAGAAGCATCGGATGATAGAATTTCATCCTGCTATCTTCCTTTAACTCAAGATTATGTACTTGAAGTAACCAAATCATTTGGAAACATATTAATAACATATTGTACACATACTAAATCTAAGAACAAAATATATATTTACATAAGCATGTCAGTGCCCATATACAAGTATACAACAGCAAGAGAAAATGCTGCAGAATTGAAAATGTTCATTGTCCTCAATGACACTATGCAGCATGGATTCAATTGATGGGTGAAAGGCTAAAACTGAGTAATACATCTTCAGTCAAATATCAATATGCACCGGAAGCATACCTCCATAAATGGTCCACCGTCTCACTCTCTCCAATATGTTTACTCAATAACAGATTCACAACATTAGGAGCAACATAACCATACCTAGAGTAACAAATATAGTAATCAATGGCTGGCTTATGACAAAGTAAAATTGAAACAAAAGAATGTGAGTTTACAATGGTTCCTGGCTCTTACCAATGACCAGTCACTTCTCCCTTGGCATCTGAACTGAATATGATGACATTTCCTACACACTCATGACCTCCCACGTATGAACATGCAGTAACAATCACCTGACTTCCAAGACCTTGAGCTTCAATACATTCCTTGAACTTTCTAATCAAAACAGGACCACAAACACCACACTTTTTATCCCTGCTTCCATGCATGGCAGCAGACAAAAACATAGGAACCTCTTATAGCCTCAAGAGATCCAGTATGTTATTCAACATCTTTCACGAGTACTTCTTCAACAAAAGTGTTGACATTAGAGCATGTCAACCCTCTGCAAACAGTACATCACGAATTAAAGAAAATAATCAGTTGACATATGTGTATTGCTTTTCCATACCTCACGAAGAAAGGGAAATTCTGCATGTTTATATGTGTGCAGCCTTGTAGGTACCTGTATCGGATCATATCAGGAAAGATCAACACGTCTCCAAGAGGTGACTCAGTGCCATCTTCTTCGCAGATGGTGAGTTTAGTCTGAGAACATTAGTAGACCACTCATTAGAGCAATAAAAAATAAAATACAGGCAACTCTTGTCTATTAATCTAATTATTATAAGGTGGCTTGTGCTTTAGCACAAGTCACATTGCTGAACCATTGGATCACATTAGGACACCTGCACATCTCAAAGCTCATTAAAGGAGCAGGAAAACCGACTGAGAATTAACAAAAAGGATGAGATAACTTCCCAAACTAGAAAAACAGAGATAGAACATGAACCAAAGAATACATAATAACTTCAAAGTAAAATATGAAAAAGATGAAGATAGAAAAAAATGAGAATAGAATAATAGAAAGAGAAAGAAAATACATATGAAGAAAGAAAGAAAAAGGAAAAGAAGAGAAAGAAAATAGAAAAAAAGTAAAAAACAGAGGATAAAAGGAAAAAAAGAAGAAAGAGATGAAAGAAAAAAAGAGAAAAGAAAAGAATGGTAGAAAAGAAATAATAAAAAAGAGATGAAGAAAAAGAGAGAAAGAGATTAAAAAAGAAGAAGAAGAGAAAATGAAAGAATAATAAAGAAAAAATGAGAAGAATAAAAAAAGGAAATAAGAATAGAAAAGAAAAAGAGAAAGAAGAAGAAATAAAAAAGAAAGAAAAGAAAAAATAAATATAAAGAAAGAAAGAAGGGAGAAAAAGAAATAGATGACAGAGAGATAAAAAAGAAAAATAAGAAAAATAAGAGAATAAAAATGAAGAAGAAGAAAATAAGAAAAGAAGAAAAACGAAAGAAAGAAAGAAGAAAGAAAGAAAAAATGAAGTAAAAATAAAGAAAAATAAAATAGAAGAAGACTAAAAGAGCGAAAAAAAGAAAAAAAGAAAAGGAAAAAAGAATGAAAATAAAAAAGAGGATACATAAATAATAAAAAAAAGAACAAAGGATAGTGAAAGAAATAGGAATAAATTGAGAAAAAAAAGAGAGAAGATAGAATGAAAGAAGAAGAAAGAGGAGGAAGAAATAATGAGATAGAGATGATGAGAATAAATGAAAATAAAAAGAAAAAAAGAGAGAATAAAGATAAAGAAGAAAAAGAAAGAAATAAAAAAGGATTGAAGTAAAAAAGAATAGGGGAGGAAAAAATGAAAATAATGAAAGAAAAGAAAAAAAAGAAGATGAGAAAATAGAAAAATGAAGAAAGAAAAGGGAAAAAGAGGAAAAGAGAAAAATAGAAAGTTAATGAAAAAGAAAAATAAATGAAGGAAAGAGAAAGAGAAAAAAAGAGTGAATAAAAATATCAATAAGAAGAAGAAAATAGGAAAGAAGAAAAAAAATGAATGCCAATCTCCCAGGCTCAATGGTGCTAATATTCAGGGGCGGAGGCAGGATTGGAGATTAGCAGGGGCCAAACATGGTAATCCTCAGTTAGGGGGGGCCAACAAGGGTAGTTTTCTCCTAAAATCCTATTTAAATCAGTGTTATGTATTAAACAAATCCTTGTTGTACCATGCATAGGGGGGGCCAAGGCCCCTGCTGGTCCCCCCCCTAGCTCCGCCACTGCTAATATTACCATGTGCTCAATGTGATTATATTTTTTTGATATGCTCTACATGTAGTAGCAGCGAACTTGTATAAGCATGCCTAGCAGGAACCCGAGCGACAACACATGCATGGGTCAATTATTGAGATACATCAGTTGGGACCATGGCTTGGACGTGCTTGCAATCATGAATGGATGTTAGTTATTTATTTTATCTCCTTTTAAGAAAAAAGTTTTATCTCTACGTGATTTTCTTCATGTGCTTTATATACTTCCTCTGATCACAAATATAAGTCCATTAGGACATCGACACGATCTCCAATATAGCACTTTGACTAGCAATATCAATAAAAATATATTAACTTAAATAGAAATTTTATATATTATGAAATTATTTTTCATGGTTAATCTAGTAGCACTAACCTTTTTTTGCTAATCTATGTGAAATTTTAGATATTGATGGTCAAAGCTAAAAGAGTTTGACTTAGAATAAACCTAAATGGATTTATATTTGTGATCAGAGGAAGTATGTATGGTGACTAGGCCTATGGCGGAATCACGCAAGAATAGCCTGGACCACATACACATGCATAAATGGGACCAGTAACGTGCATGAATACTTCAATAGAGACCACCTCAGCTAACCATCCAAACTACGCTTGGTTCTCATTATTTTTATCTTTACTATACTCCCTCCATATAAAATGTCATTCTAGAGAGTAAAAACGTATGTCCCTAAACGTCGTAAATTTCTCCTCTTGTTATTATTTAGTCCACTGAGACAGTAACTCAAAATAAACTATACATGTATTCCGTATAACTTAAAGTATTTAAGCCACCAACTGTCATGACCCAGGATTTACAACTGGATAAAAGAGATAGTGACAACTTGCCTTCGGTGACCCGTTCCGTTATCCATACGAGGTACCGCTCGTACGTGCTCACAACGGTTTGAGGCCCGAACCAAACCCGCTCTACATACCAAACGAGTCGTATGACTCACAGCGGTCCATAGCTCTCACTCATCTAACTCATCATACGAACCGAGTCGTATGCCTCACAGTTGGCGTGAGTCCAAATAATAAGTCACTTCTCCGATGTCCAACTGAAATACTGTACCCTATAAAGGTTTAACGTCCTTCTCAAGCATGCACAACACAATAGGTCTCAGAAGAGCCCGGTAGATATACCCACACCTAACCTAACCGGCTGAACCAACACGGCTAGTGGGTCGCTCGAAAGCCTAGCACACCACCCACACCCTGCCTAGCTGGCCGAAGCATCACAGCTAGTGGGTCACTCAACCTCGACAAATCATGCCACCCAGTTATAAGAAACAACGTCAACTCTTTACAGCTACCCCATACACTTCAAAATCATACACACATGGTGCATGGGGTGCCACATGAACAACTTAAGCATCACAACATAAACTCTAAACCAGGGGTAAGTGCATAATTAAACATCCTTACAAAGGAGTACATAATTACTTTACATAAGACTCGACCACATGGCTGATTGAACTCCGAAAGGACTAAGAGTCCAGCAGCGGAAAGCCTAATAAAAGTATGGAGATGGCAGCCATAACCATCTCCCAAAAGCCATACATAACCCACATTTGACTGGTAAAGCAAGCCGAGCCATTAGGCGTCAGGAGTAACATTTATCGGTATCATAAAACTCGCTTATGCTAGGCTCACCTGAAATGGAATGGAATTTCAATGAGTACTTTAGTATACTTGTAACCTTCATGAATTTCTCAACTTCAAGTAAAATTTATTTGACTGTTATTTGCATTCAAATTCAATTATGCCCTAGAATGGGTTTGAACTACAACTAAGTGCAATATCCTCCCACAATTTTTGAAATAAATTAAAAAGCTTTATCCCGCAAACCACACATCCGCCAAGCACAAAGGAGTAGGGGGTGGTGGTGGAGGAGTACCATGCTCCTCTCCAGTTCCATTTCCCGCCATCCTATTGCAATTGACAAAGGCCACAACAAGATGAGACGGGGCTGAATTGTACAACCAAATTAAACATGTACGGACAACAGGTATACATGAGTAATTTCACACCATTTCGGTAACATCTTCAGGGAAAATGAACCTTTGGATGGCGACACACAAGACTAGCAACTAGCACATATCACATTAATAGCATACGAGGTTCTTACATACGACTGCAAATTACAACGCCTTGGGCAGAGTTTAGCATCTCGGCACGAACCAAAAGATCGCAGCCATAAGTGCATATCTAAGTGCTTAGTTTACTAGTATATTACATAAGGAGGAGTTCAGCTCACACCATAAAAGACAACCGTGAGCTCATATACAAGTTTTGGACAGCATACCCACGTGTTGAAATCACGGCGATGGCACGTTGTCACCGGGCATGAAGAAGAACAGCGCCGCCTCGGGAGGGATGGGCACTAGGACGGCGAAGAGGGATGACATCTCTCTTGGGAGTAGACCACGAGGATGGCGAAGAGTCCCCAGATCAGCAGTCACCACTTGGTAGAGAGACGAGAAGCGACGTCCCTGAATCTCCAAAAATTGCACGTGAAACAAGCGGGGAACCGCATGTGGGCGAGCAAACTCTCCACGACCCTCCAAGAGTCCAGCGGGGACGTGGCGAGGATCAACATGCTCGTGGATGACGTTGAGGGCGTTGCAGAGGAGATGGTGGTAACCATCACGGTCGTAGGCTGCCGACCGATAGAGTCGATGCATGAGGGTAAGCATCAGCGCCGTCTCCACATGCGTAGGATCTGGCTCAAAGAGGAAGTCGTGGAGGTACAAGGGTGCAGCAGGATGCTCTTGCCCCACGTAGAGGTGGAATGGAGACCAACCAGGGCCTATGTCATGGGCCCGTAGATAGCAAATGGCATTGTAAGCCGCTACTTGCACCGATCCCTCGTACGTTGCCTCTCGTCCCTCGAACTAGAGAGGAAGGCTCATCGAAAAGTGGGGACGAGGATGTATGAATACTGCAGTGGAGTAGAAGCTCATGCCGGAGCCCAGGTTGTGGGAATAGATGGCATACTCCGGCATCCACTGAAACTGCAAGTGAGCGAGCATCCGCATGAGAAGGGGCGGGGCACCCTCAACATTCTCACAATGTGAAATACCCACCAACAAGATATGGAGGTATATCAGCCAACAAAACCAAAACAAGGGCAACAGAAAGGTAAAAATCGGATCTAAGATATATAGGGAAAAAGAATAAACGAAAATTCTACTTATAGCTTTTGCACCTCATTTTTAGTTTTCACAAATAGTTTTCTAGGAGACACCGAGTCTTAAATCTAATGTCCATCTGCAAGGTTTGCCTATGGTCAGATCGGCTCTGATACCAAGCTGTCAGGACCCGGGATTTACAACTGGATAAAAGAGATAGTGACAACTTGCCTTCGGTGGCCCATCCCATTATCCATATGAGGTACCGCTTGTATGCGCTCACAATGGTCCATAGCTCTCACTCATCTAACTCATCATATGAACCGAGTCGTATGCCTCACAGTTGGCGTGAGACCAAATAATAAGTCACTTCTCCAATGTCCAACCGAAATACCATACCCTGTAAAGGTTTAACGTCCTTCTCAAGCACGCGCAACACAATAGGTCTTAGAAGAGCCTGGTGGATGTACCCACACCCTAACCTAACCGGCTAAACCAACACGTCTAGTGGGTCGCTCAAAAGCCCGGCACACCACCCACACCCTACCTAACCGGCCGAAGCATCGCAGCTAGCGGGTCACTCAACCTCGACAAATCATGCCACCCGGACGTAAGAAACAACGTCAACTCTTTACGGCTACATGGTCAATTGAAGCATCACAATATAAACTCTAAACCAGGGGGTAAGTGCATAATTAAGCATCCTTACAAAGGACTACATAATTAATTTACATAAGACTCGACCACATGGTCAATTGAACTCCGAAAGGTCGACTAAGAGTCCAGCAGAAAAAAGCCTAATAAAAGTACGGAGATAGCAGTCATAACCATCTCCCAAAAGCCATAAATAACCCACATTTGACCGGTAAAGCAAACCGAGCCATTAGGCGTCAGGAGCAACATTATCGGTATCATAAAACTCGCTTATGCTAGGCTCACCTGAAATGGAATGGAATTCCAATGAGTACTTTCGTACTCACAAGATGCTAAGTGCTCATTCCAATTAACTTAGCATGGCATGATCATTAATCAGGTTGAGCATGAACATTTTCAAGTTAAGTACCACAAGAGAAAACCATCATTACCAAGTTAGCTGCCTCTAAACAATTCAACCAAGATGTAATTCCATGTTTGAACACATGTGACAAACCATCACACAACATTTGATCTTATCATCTTTAAGCCCTCCCCGACTTAAAGAAACTTTGGGATAGGGTTACACCACCCACATCCCGATTTCCATTTTATCATCTGTAAGTCCTCCCCGACTTAAAGAAACTTCAGGAGAGGGTTACAACACCCAAGTCCTGATTTCACAATGTGTAGTTGAGGGAGGGTTAAACCACCTTAGCCTCAAACGACAAAAAAAGTGTTACAAGGGCTTGTTGGTTCGTTGTTGGCCTACCCGAACCATCCAAAACCGTTGGTAACACCCTCGCAGTGGGTGAAGGAAATGACCCCAACCCGGTATCGACTGGGCTAAACCACCCGTCGAGTTCCTCAATGGGTGTCAATTCCCGACTCTCACATCTTCCTTTTTAGGTTTCATCTTTATTAGTCGATTTAAATATCACAACCCTCTAGTCATGATCAACAAGCAACTCCTATCATGCTAGGAATAATTCATACATGAAACATAAGTAACGACATTAATAGATCAGGTTAAGAAAGCAGGTGCAATAACATAATGAACAACCATAGCATAAATCAACTGAAATATTTTCCACAAGCTGCATGCTTGCCTTGCTAGTCTTGATCTGGAGCCTGAGCGGGATCAACCTCGTCCTCACTCTCGTTGTCGGATTCTACCGAAAAGGAAATCGAAAATCGAAAATGGCGAAAGAGAACGAAATAAATCACACCAGTAGGAAAAGGTGTACATAAATTCATGAAATGTATTCTGAGGCATAATAGATGGAAATATGAAACTAATGCAATTGGAACCATCCCATTCGGAGTTCTAGGGCAATAGTTATGAATTTTTTAAATTCTATATGACATTTTTTAGGGTTGATTAACATGGCAATTAATTTAATTTTATGAAAAACAGTAGCACGAATGAAAATGATTCCACCATGTAGTATAGATTAAACCATGAATTTTTATATAAAGTGAGGCCCATTTAGAGTTCATATGAATTTTCTATGATTTTTTGCAAGTTACAGCAATTTTTAAGCGTTCAAATAAAGCTTTTTCATTTATTTCAAAATTTTATGCAACAGTAACATGGATGAAAATACTTTGTTTAGAAATTTCATGTCAAGATGAACATTTTGGTATAAAGTTCATATTTTTAATTGACATAATGAGTTTTCTAGGATTTAAATAGGTTTTAAACCATTTAAACTATATATGGAAAAGCAGTGGATTTTATTTAGCTGAGAAAACCTTTTACACCCAGGTGTGTGCTGCCTATAAAGGATGATAGGTGGGGTTCCTGGGTACGGGCCCGGATTTGGTTAGTTTGATTTAAACCGAAGCGATTAAATAGCCGGGTCCACATGTCATTCTAAGTGTACTTTAAACTAAACCCGTTTAACGGTTTAAACCTCCTGGGCCCGCACGTCAGACGGCCAGCGGCTCAACGCCGGCGAGCCCGAGCGAGAGACCACGGTGGCTTAAGGGAAAAACGACGCTATGGTCAACCATTTAGATTGAGGTTTGGCGCGTTCGATTCCTAGGGCTTGCGCGGTTTCATTTTTGGGGTTAATGAGACCCGAGGCACGCCGGAGCGACGGTGAGCCACTCGCCAGCGGCGGCCCGAGGCAGGGGAAGGTAGGATCCGTGGCGGCAGAGGGGGAAAGCGGAAAAGAGCGACGGCGCTAGGTTTGCAAGCTCACCGCGAGTCGGCCTCCGTGCTTGGTCGAAGCAAGGGTGGCCGGAGGAGGAGTCGTGGCTATGGCCGGCAGCGGGACGCTCCGGTTCTCGCGGTCGATTCCGACGAGAGCAGATTGAGGGCGGCGGTGCTTCACTAAAGACAAGAAGGGCACTAGCGCTTCCTCGGTGGCTTTCGTCGGACGCGCGGAGGTGCGGCGAGGCCAAAAGGGGTGCTCGTCGGAGCTCTGGATGGGGCGTTCTTTGGGAGAGAGAAAGAGAAGCTTACTATGGACGGGTAAGCATGGGGAAAAAGGAAGAGGAGGGCGGCGCGGCGTGGCGACTTGTGCGCCGACGCGTTTCGGCCACGTATGCGACGGCCTGGGCGCCATCTGGCTTGGAACACGGGCAGAAGAAAAACGTGGGCGCCAGCAGCGGGCTGACGAGGAACCGGCCCGCGCACTGCAGTATTTGGGCCGAAAGCCGGCCCAAGAGCCTGGAGCTCAAATTTACTTTGTCTTTTTCTGTGCTGAGTTTAGGAATTAAATTATTTAGGTATTCAAACCTAAGTTTCAAAAATTGGAAAAATTCATAGATGTTCTATAATATACTTGTAACCTTCATGAATTTTCTCAACTTCAACTAAATTTATTTGACTGTTATTTGCATTCGAATTCAATTATGCCCCAAAATGGGTTTGAACTACAACTAAGTGCAATATCCCCCCACAATTCATGAAAAAGTTATATTCATTCTCCAGTAATAAAATGAGTCACAGATATAAATTTTCATATATTTCTAATAAAGGGAGGTCCAAAATAATTCATTGCAATTCTGCCAATTATTGAATTAGAGCAAATAACACATGATTCAAATATCACTTCAAATCATTTTCAGCCGCAACTTTGCAGAGAGTATATGAAAATCTTATAGGGACAGAATAAAATATCAGGTGGGGATTTTGGTGAAGTTAAGTTCACAAATTTTATTCAAAAACAACTTTAAGTTAAAATTACAAGGTTTATTTGATTGGAATAACTTAAATAGTTTGGTTGCAGAAAATGACATGCCATGAAGGTGCATTATATTACATGATGATGGTGAAGTTTTATTTACAACCAAGGTGAAAGTGCATCTAGGCCCCTAATTGAGTTTTGGTGGTTAATGACGAACGATTATGGGACTAACATGTATGTCAAGAGTATGAACAGGTTTTTAGTCCCACATGTGAGTATCAACGGCATTGGCGACCCCTAAAAACATTGAAAAGGAAATACGGCAAGCTCAAGTGAAGGTTTAATGTTTTCTCTTTAAAAGTTTAGTGATTTTTATATCACTTTGAGTATAGGAAAAACCGTACTATTAAGAGGGGTGCAATGAATGGTTGGAGACATAACTTAGTGCTCTAATTGCTCAACTAGGATCATTTCTTTTAGACCATCCTTTTGATCCTAGTAACTTTGTCTCCATAAGTTGTTCTGGAGGGGGGCCAGAGTCTCCGGGCCCTCCAAAAGTTGTTCTAGAGGGGGGACGGAAACTCTGGGCTAAGGGCCGGAGTCTCCGGGCCTCCCAAAAATAGTTCTAGAGGGGGGCCGGAAGCTCCGGGCTAAGGGCCGGAGTCTCCGGGCCTCCCAAAAATAGTTCTGGAGGGGGGCCGGAAACTCTGGGTTTTTGCCGGAGTCTCCGGGGGTGCTTTGTACACCCGAAGTCTCCGGGATTTCGGCCGGAGTCTCCGGATGTACATTTTTCCAGGGTAACGGTTCGTTTTTTGGGAGGGCTATAAATACCCCCCCACTCCACCTACCCACTCTCTCTTGGGATGACAATGGGCGGGTAATGGGCGGGTAGAGCTCGGCCGGAGCCATACCCAAACACATTATTCTACCCTTTACCTGCCCATTATAATACCCATGGGCGTAGCACCGTGCCCATGCCCAAACCCATCGGGTACCAGGTACCCATTGAGTACCCAATGGGTACAATATTAAGACATAAAAATTAACAAATATAACAATAAATAGACACCACGAGTCAATTACTAGACTAAAAATCATCTCACATCCTCATACGAGTCCAACAATACAACAATAAACATAATTATAGTAGCAAGTCTCTTAATCATTATTACAATAATGAAAATCAAATCGCCTCATCCTTAGTCCTTATACATCGTAAGTGATTCACTTTCCTCCTACAAATGAAAAGAGCAGGTCGGGTCTCATATGTCATATATTATCGGGTACCCAATTCGGGTACCCATTGGGTACCCATGGGTACAAATGGATACCCGTACCCTACCCATTTCTTATCGAGTACTCGCCCATGAATACCCATGGGTACAAATCGATGCCCATACCCTACCCAATCGGGTCGGGTACCCATGGGTACCCAAACCCGTGGGTAAAATTGCCATCCCTGACTCTCTCACTCGCCCAAACTAGATCTGCAACTCAAGAAAAGTGTCGATGCATAGTGGAACTACCAGCACCGTGTATACCCTGTACGGGCCAAATAGGCCCGGGTAGGCGCATGCCCAAGGCAACTCGTGCGGAGGCCCATCCCGTGAGGGGGAGTCCGCCACGAGCACGACTTGGAAGCCTTGCGGGGCAAGACAGCGAGCCGCGAGTCCTACTTGCGTACGGTTCGAGGAGTCCTACTCGTATACGAACAAGGCCACCGCCTTAGGACGCAGATAAAAGGAGGACCAAGGCCCCGGCAAGAGGACGAGTTCTACAAGCTCAACATCATCTACGATACATCTCATTAGGGCCAAACCCTAGCGATCTAACGCACTCCGCCAAGTTCGCCCACCGAACCCGACGACTTCCCCCAGGGAACTCGCCGGGCACCATCCCTTGTAACCTCTGTACTCTCGTATCATCAATACAAGGAAGGCAGGACGTAGGGCTATTACCCAAGTCGTGGGGGCCCGAACCTAGGTAAATCGCGAGTCCATTGATCCACTGTGGCCTTAAGGTTACGTTCCCCACAAGCTCTATAAATCACGTACGCTAGCCGTACCGCTAGGAAGGACGAGTAAAATCGTCTTCGACAAAAAGACTCTCCACCTTCCTCAAGCTCAAATCCTTGATTCTTTGTGAGGGAGATTTGAAAAGAGCTAGATCTAGAGAGTAGTTGAGCACTAGAGCATTTGAATTCTCTCCAAGTTCTTCATCGTGCTTATTTCTCTTGGAGATTGGGGTCTCCTAGACGGTTAGGCGTCACTTGTGGAGCTCCCAAGCTTGTGTTGAGCCTCAAGAAGTTTGTTAAGGCTCATGGTCGCCGCAAGATCAACGCATAGTGATTGAGCTAGGTCTTGGTGACCAAAGCTCAAGGAGAAGAAGGCTAGGTCTTTGTGACCGCCGAGACTTCGTGGCCCGGGCCTCTCCCAACGGAGACGTAGAATCCCCCCCAAGGATTCGAACTTCGGGAACAAATCCTTGTCTCTTGTGATTTACTTTGCTTCCCCTTTATTTCTTGCAAGCTACTTGTGTTTTTGTGTGCTCAAACTAGTATATTAGGGGTGCTCATTTAGTCTTGCATATTTAACTTGTTTAATTCCGCATAATTGCAAGAAACTATAATTAGGGCTAAAATTTGAAAGTCGCCTATACACCCCCCCCCTCTAGGTCGACATCTTGATCCTTTACAAGGTTACAGGAAAAGGGGTCTTTACACCAACCTTCATGAATATTGAAGGGAAAATTTTGAGACGCATGAAAAGGAAAACATAGTAGTAGAAAAAATGCGGCGCATGATTATTTTTGGTAGGAATGTAGAATTGTCAAACACAGGATTGCGGAATGTATGAAGACAGCAGGAATGACCATGCATTTGGATAGACTGCAGGGAAACACACTGGAATCAGAAGAGAGAGATATGATAGACTAATTAAGAGGAATTTTCAGTGAGATGCATGTGAAACTAGCTAGCCCGGCCGCTTTATATTCTTATCTATTACTATTCTTTAAATGGGAGTTGGTGATGGCGGTGGCGGTACGTCGCCTTCCCTCCTTCCCCCTCCATTCTCTCACGTCCCCTTTTTTCTCTACCTACATAAATCAATACCCTCAAAATTCGAATCCTAACAAATCACCAACAGAAGTGATATTCATAGTAAAGGTTGAAGCGAGGCACTAACCGAACCCCCCGCGTTGCTCTGCTCAGGGCGACTCGGGGGCGAAACCCTAGAGCGCCGCCGAGCCGCCCCTCGCCCAAGCCCTTCACCGCCGCTGCTGCCGGCCTTTGTCACCGCGGCGGCGCGGTGGTGGCCCCTGCTCCAGAAGGCAGCGGGGGAGATCTCGCGGTGGACGCGTTGCGGCGGCTCGGGGGGCACTGGTGCGGCAACGGCAGCAGGTCAGCGTGCATTCGGCGGCTCGCGGGGGGCGGCGTTACGGTGCGGCGGCAGGTGCCGTGCTGGCGGGGCTGCTAAGCGCGCAGGCCGGCCGGCTTCCTTGGCCGCCGGCAGGCGGCACGGTGCGTAGGCGCTAGATCTGGGCGGCGCGGCGCGGATCGGGGTGCCCTGCTCTGGATCTGGCAGGTGGCCCACAGTTGTCCACGACCATGGGCTCGCAGGTGGCAGCCGGGCGCGGTGCGGGACACTATCGGCTTCGGCTTTCGGCGCGGGCGGGCTGCTGAGGCCCGTGGGGGCTTCGACCCTAGCGGTGTGGTGGCTTCGCGAGGTCGACAATGTACCGTGCCGTCGTAGGGAACGGATGCCGCCGTTGAAGATTTGGGGGAGATGGAGAATTAGATTAGCAAGGGCATCGACAGTTCCACACGATCAGGGACTGCACGCTGCACGCGATCGCAATCTGCTTGCTAAGGGGCAAGCGAAACGACGCGCGACGCAACAGCTGCCGCCTGCTGTGAGTGACGTGCAACGAGCCAAATCAGGCGCGGCCCCGCGCGGCCGTTTTCCATCAGGAGCAGGCGCGTGTTGGGCTGGGGCTGCGTGTATCCAAGGTTGAAGGATTTATGGAAGGATGTGAAGCTAGAAATGTTGGCGTCACAAGGATATGCATTAGCATCAATATTCCTAGAATTCTCTTAATATATTAAAAATACATTTGTATTAAGTCTTGTTTAAAGGATATCTATTGTGCTCTTTCTTACTGCAGAAAAATGCATTTGAGTGGAATGTAGGATTTATGTTGATGCAGAAAAGGATTCACATGAAAGGTAGGTTTCAAACTTATCAAATTTAGCTAAAAGATTTCTTGTTTCACGGCAATATGCAGTTTTGTCATGGTAAAATTGATAAGAACTTAAATTGATAAGTTTTTTTCGGTTATTCCTTTTATCAAACCACTTGCTAGATGGTTCGGCATATCTCTGCTCACGTTATGTTTGTTTGATGGAGAATCTAATTGTGACCAGTTGGGAAGAAGAATTGCCGAAATGCACTATGGAAAATCTCTCTGTGCTCTCACAAGAAGTGAATAATACAATTCTTAAAGTAAAGCCTCGAGTAGTGGAGTCTGATTTGCAACCATTCACAACTCCACTACCGACTATACTGCTTTTTCATATGCATAATGTAGTTTCAGGCAGAGCATAGAAATACCATTGTAAAGAATGTTTCCATGCATTTATTATTGGGAAGTTGCCAGATGATATTAGTTTATTGCTTTATTGTCAAAATAAATATATAAGATTGGATTTATTAAAATTTCTTTCTTGTGCACAAATTCCAATCACGAGTTCTCCACATTTTACCTTGCGAATTTATATCTTATTGCCTATTGTTCCCTTCTGATAGCCTTGACACTTCTGAGCTACTCCAGGAAATGAGTTATACTCCTCTTGAGATTCTTTCAATTGAAGACAGCATGTGCTTGAAAATAGTCAGACATCCTCTTCGTTGCAGTATTATGGTCGACTACTACATCGAGCAATTTAATAAAAACATTTTGGTCAAGTGATCAAGCAGGAAAGGGAGAACGTCCAATTATTAATGTATGCATCTTTCCTCATTTTTGCCTGGATTATAGACCACGGAAAATAAGCCAAACAATTTTCTCTTTCTTCTTTGTAATTAACTTATGTACACCACTACAACCGAAGTGAAGGAGTGAGTTTATTACTCCAGATTTTATTTATCTTTATGGAAAGCTCAATGAAGTCTGAGCAAACGGTAAAGAAAGGTTATTCTTATTGGGACATTTTGAGCTTCCTACTTATGTTTTAGATCGATAGGAGTGCAAAATTGGTAACTTAACTTGACAGTTAACAGATTTCTTGGCTCAGGAGAATTGCCTTTGCTTCTCTCCTCTACACCTACAGGTTATCTGATGCAAGAATGAGTGTTTTTGTGCTGTTTGTATGTAAGCTACGTGGCTCAGGCCTAGATAATGTTAGTCGAACTTCGTTAGGCGATGTCTTTGAGCTCATCATATATTTTTAGTTGTAAATAGAATTGCCAAGAGGGTTTAAGCGCAAGACATCACCGCCTATTTCGTTTCACTTCACTCTATCGGTATCTTTAATGGGAGATTCGACAATATGTCCCGTTTTATTTTACCGTTTGTTAAAATGCCCTATCATGACAGGTGGCCCCATGTCAAAGTAAGACGGGGCATTTTAATAAACATCAAAGTAAAAGGGGGTATTTTAATAATTTTTTCATCTTTAGTCCCCTAGCAACGCACGTGTACACTACTAGTTTCTGATAATATGTGACCATTATTTTTTATCAACTATAATAAATCCGATTCAAATATATATCGCGCTTTACATAGACGGATAAAAACCATGCTTTCCAAAATCTGGAAAGCTTCATAGTAGTAAGTGTATATAGAGCTCGTGAGAGATTAGCCTTTGACCGAGCAGCTCTTCCACTCATTTTATTAGCAATCAAACCTCTTCCCTTCTCTCTTTGAAAGGGTCACAAATAATGGAGCTAGCTGGGCTGGCTGGCCTATATATACTGATGAACGGAGCGCAGCAAGAGACGGCCTAGAAAGCTTTACTGCCTATATCATCAGTGTGTATGTATGTATGCTTTGAGAGCAACTAAAAGAATAGATCGATCGAGAAGCAGGCCAGGGGAGGGGAGGTTGCATTTGCACTGGTAGTAGGGTGGTAGATAAGCTAGAAAGGGATTCGATCAACTTGAAGCATGAATCCTTTTGGGTTGCCGATCACGGAAGAAACCCTGAAACAAATGTCGAGGTACCAGGGAAGGGTGATCACCCAGGTAGACTGCGCACGAGAAGCCATGAGGCTGATCCAAGCGGGGGGCAAGAACCTGGACGCCCTCAACTACGCGTGGGAGCTCAAGAAAAAGTACGGAAATGGGGTGAGCACCTTGGTCCTCGTCTACAACGCCACCGGCGCCAGCGTGACGCTGGAGCAGAAGCAAGATTGGCTTGGCTACGTGTACAGCCGTGAGCCCCCGCGCGACGTCCACAACGGCCAGTGGATCGCCTTCCTCCATGTCAAGCCCACCGCCCAGGCTCTTGGCAGCGAAGCCGCCAGGGTCTTCCGTGGCCGGGACGTCGATGGCCGGACTCGCGACTTCGTGGTGGCCTGGTCCATCCCGTGGAACAACGATCCAACCTCTGTAAGTACAAGCTAGCTAGCGAGCTGTTACTTCCTCTCTGCTGGCTCTCTCATCTCTACATTACATTAATTGATAATCAATACGTCTGCAATGCAAAGCGTATATATTATTAATTTATTTGTATGATATGATGGTGGCAGGCCTATACTAAAATCGGCAACGCAAACGAGTTTGTAAATCGGTGGGATAACGTCAGAACAAGTCTGCGAAACGCACAAAGAATCACCCGTGACAAGGACCAGAACTGCGCGTCAACAGTCAGCATCGGTGGCTACACTACTTCGGAATGCATTGCAGTTCTACAACACCAGTTTAGCCCCTTGCCGGAAGAGCTCTAATCAACGACTGATGGAGCAGTTAATAATAAAATAATGTATCGGTTCTCGATCTCGATCGTATGCATGCTGCGTGTGAATCCTTCTCGCTCCTAAATAAGTTTTGTGAATCCTTCTCCTAAATAAGATGCATGAATGCTTCGTATTTGTGTTACTTGGAAGCTTTCTTTCTCCCTACCAAGCTAAGCGGCCCACATCCAACGACGATGTTTAATTTTTTGTCTTTTGCTATTTCTAAGTCGAATGAGAAATAGTTATTGCTAAGTCGATCGAGTTGCACGTTATTAAGCCTACAGTAGCACATGTGCAACTCAGTTGTAAAAAATGTGCAACTGCCCGGTTGCACATTTCTATAACTAGAGTTACATAATTTCTAAAATGTGCAACTACTCAATTAATCGTTAGATGAAGAATCAACGTTGAATAGCAGGCGGAGTCCGAGCCGGAGCCGGCGACGACATGGAGGCGGCGGCAACGGTGACGTCGAGGCGGAGATGAGCTTGTGAGTGGTTAGGTTTAGCGGTTAGAGTAGGGGTGTCGTCCGGCGCCCAAGAAAATAGGTTACCCCTCTAAGTATAGAGGATGGCTTGATCCGGCGGCGGCAGTCGCCGGAGCGGGGCACTCTCTTTTTGAAACGATGCACATAAAACATGCAGGGTCGCCGTCGACTGAGAATTCCTAATTCTCAGTCGACTGTGCCATAGACAAACCCTTTGGTCTGTCTATTCCTCAGTCGACTGAGATTTTGTTAAATCTAAGTCCATGTGTTTTGTTTTTTGTTTTGAAAAAAGGAGCTCTTGCCCCCAATGTCATTTCACATGAAATTGATAATACAACCTCAGGGCCTGATCTGTATCAAGGGGAAACTCTACCCCCTAAGTCTCAGCCGTGACAGACGTGTCAACGACTATCACCAGCTTAGCAACATCAAAGTACTGCACAACCACAGCAAAACAACTCTACTTATTACAAGGCGAAAAACTCCGGCACTGTCTCAACTAAACATTCCACATAGCACACTATCTAAGAACATAAAAGCTCCCAGCATCGACGAAGGCCATCAAGCGTCAGCCATGCTCCAGCCGCAGCACCATCGGCCCCATCCGCGACTCCTGGAAAACTTCAGCCGCTACCAACGTTAGCAGCTTTGCCCCGTTGCATTGCCTGTTTCGCATTCTTTGACTCTGTAGCTCAGCCCATGAGGAAATCCAGTAAGCAGCCTTAAAAACAATACTGTTAGGATCACTAAGAAATACACCATTAAAACATGCATCATTTCTGGCATGCCAGATCGCCCAGATAATTGCAGAAGTTCCTACAGCCATTACATTCCTAATATTAACAGGAAATTGCCTAATCCATACTGGGATATCATCAAAACAAAAAGGTACAGCGCCCAGCCCCAAAGGCACATTGCACTATCCTCCAGACATACCTAGCAACTACACAACTAAAAAAGAGATGGTCGATAGATTCATTTTCTGAACAGAACATGCATTTAGCTTGGCCAATCCAACCTCTATGTAAAAGAACATCCTTAGTCAAAATACTCTTCCTAAAAGCAAGCCAAGCAAACACCTTTATTACTTTGAGAGGAATTTTCACCATCCACAACTTTCTATAAGGCAAACTACCTGTTTTCTCTTCAAAGCAAGGTACATCGAATTTACAGTAAATTTACCATAAGTATTTAATTAACAGCCAAATACATCTATCCTCTTCTTCAGTTAAACTGACATTCCCACATAAATCAACCAACTGATACCATGAAACAGCCAACTCACCCCACAAAGTTCTCCTAAACTGCAAACTCCCCCAACCATCAGTGAACACTTTACGAACAGAGATATTCTTACTGTGAGAAAGATTATACAGTCTAGGAAAAGAGAGACACAAGGCTTTGTCCCCTACCCAAAAATCCTCCCAGAACCTGGTCCTGCAGCCATTACCCACACTCTTCTTAACAAAGCTACAAAACACATCTCTAACTTCAAGTAGACCCATCCAGAATTGTGAATGCACAGGTTTAAGCTTACAACAAGAAAGCATGCTACTATTCAGATATTTAGTTCTAATCATCTCTTGCACAAACCCTCCTCATTCTCCAATTTCCAAAGCCATTTACTAAGCAAACATTGATTCATAACATTTAAATCAACTACCCCAAGCCCTCCTTGGTCCTTGGGTTGGCACACACTATCCCAAGCCACAAGATGATACTTTGTAGTATCTTTATCCTCTTGCCACAAAAGCCTTTTTCTATAGAAATTCAACTTGTTTTCAGTTCCTTTAGGTAAAGATAATATAGACATCATATACAAAGGTACATTACTAAGACAGGATCTCAAAAGAACTAATCTCCCTCCATACGATGTATGCTTCCCTTTCCAGGGCTCTACTTTCTTTTCTACTTTTTCCTCAACAGATTTCCAGTCTTTATTTCTAATCTTCCTACCATGTAAGGGAATCCCTAAGTATTTAAAGGGAAGTTCACCCTCTACACAAGTAAAAATGTCAACATACTCTCTACTCTTTTCCTTTGCTGCCCCAAAACAAAATAACTCACTCTTATGAAAGTTGATTTTTAAACCAGATAAATGCTCAAAAATGCAAAGTAAGTTCTTTAGATTTCTAGCACTATTCAGATCCTCCCTAAACATAAACACCGTATCATCTGCATACTGCAGCACGGAGAGTCCCCCAGTAACTAAATGAGAAACAATGGGTTGTATCAGTCCTAGTTCCTGTGCTCTATCCATAAGAACAGCCAAAGTATCAATTGCTAAATTGAAAAGAATAGGGCACAAGGGATCACCCTGTCTCAACCTTTCTTAGTAGGAAAAAAAGAGCCTATTTTGTCATTTACTATCACAGCTACTTTACCACCCTCTATTGATTGTTTGATCCAACCTACACATCTCTCAGGAAAACCTTTCATTCTTAAACATCAAGAAGAAAAGACCAATTTATCTTGTCATAGGCCTTTTGGAAATCTACCTTAAACATCACAGCATCTATTTTCCCAACTCTTACTTCATGCAAAGTCTCGTGTAGAAGCACTACCCCATCTAAAATATTTCTACCTTTTATCAAGGTTGTCTGGACCGGAGAGACAGTTTTATCAGTAACAAAGACAACTCTATTATTAACTACCTTAGTGAAGATTTTAAAGAAAACATTAAGCAAGCAGATAGGCCGATACATTTGAATTTTATCAGCCACAGCACACTTAGGGCCCGTTCGGCAATCCTCCGGCGCCCCAAAATCCCCAACTCCCGCTCCGCGCGCCGAACTCCCACTCCGCAAGCCGAAATCGCTGATCGCTGTTCCGTTCGGCGCATCGGCTCCGGCTCCCGCTGCACGAGGAGAGGAGGAGGAGGAGGTGGTGGGGCTCGTGGCGGAGGTGCGACGAGGGCGCCGGATCTGGCACGGCAGAGGCGACGGGAGGCGCATCCGGGGCGACGGGAGCGACTGGTCGGCGAGCTCGAGGCGGAGGGACGACGAGGGCACCGGATCTGGCACAGCAGCGGCGGCGGGGTCGACTCGCCGGTGAACTCCGGGAGGGGAGCGCAGGAGGGGCGGCGGGGGCGAGTGGCCGGCGAGGAGGAGGAGCAAATCGAGAGCGGCGGGAGGAGGAGCGCGCCGGAGGCCACGCGCCCGGTGCGGCAAAGATCTGCCGAATCGTTTGGCCAATCAGGACACAACAACACAGATACATGGTGATAATCGTGCTGCTCTTACACATGCTCAGTCATCTGTTATTCCAAGAGGTGATCAAGCAAATATCTCTAAGTTTGATTACAAAAAGAGAAGCAGGATTGTTTGCGATCATTACGAGAGACCAGGCCATGTAAAGAAGAATTGTTATGAGCTGATAGACAGGGAATAAATCCAACGCAGGCAACAATTATGAAAGGGCATGAAGTCGCGGGCGCGTATATATATACGACCATATATATTTGAAGTGTAATGGTCGACACGCAAACTAAACTATGTGTACTTCAATTTTCCAGCCGCCGTGCGTATACGAGTGGCCAATAAAGTCGATGAATGAAGGTAGAAGTTTACCTTCTTCTTCCCAAAATATAAGTTGTAATATTATACGTGCGGTCAAGGTAGCTCATGCTCTTGCGAGATGTGCGTTTAGAGATCAATAAAAGTCCTACTTTGCAAAAAAGAAAAGACGAGCAGAGAAATTGATCAAGAAGGGGCTATGACGGGCCAAAGGGTGCTGGATTGTACAAGATTCAATTCAATATTGGGTCTAATAGAGCAATAGAGGCTAGACCAGGGTTGTAGCCCGGTGAATAAAGAAAAAGAAAGAAAAACCAAAAACCGAAACACAAACATGGGCCAGCCCACGTACGATCGCTTTTTTCTTTCTTTCTTCTTTCATTTTTATTTTTCTGTTGTTTTTTCTTTTCACTTTTCCTCGTTTTTTATTTTTTTTACTTTTTTGTTTTCATTTTATTTTTTCACTCTTTATTTTTGTTTATGTTTATTTTATTATTTTCTGTTACATTTTAGATTGAGTTATATGAACATTTTATATTGAGTTACATCAACATTTTCCTTTTTTGCTATCTATGAATATTTTCCATTATTTAAATTGATTTTGACATTTTTTAATTCTGTTAAATAAAAAAAATTCTGAGATAAATAAAAATAAAAATTTATGAGTCAATGGGTCGTGCCAGTGGCCGGCCCCCCTAGCCCTGGGCCCACCCCTATGTGCAGTCGGTGTCTAAAACTTTGATTATTAATGCACACAAGTACTCCCTCCGGTCGGGTTTATAAGGCTTATAGATTTTGTCTTAAGTCAATTCATTTTAAGTTTGACCAACTTTATATAAAAAAAGTACCAACATGTAAAACACCAAATTAGTATCATTACATTTATCATAAAATATATTTTCATAGTGTATTTATTTGATATTGTAGATGTTGATATTTTTTTCTATAATCTTAATCAAACTTAAAATAAATTGACTTAAGACAAAATTTATAAGTCTTATAAACCCGACCGGAAGGAGTATACGAATTGGAAATGTAAGAACTAATTTCCAGCTGACTATAGTGTGTCAAGGTGCGGCATCGATTAGCCTCTGACGTGGGTAGACTTATTTGTGATGGGTCTAAAAATAACGTCCTTTCGTTTTCATCTGTTTCCTTTAATTCTTTTTTCTATTTTGCAAGAAACTGTCCCTTTTCTTCTTCTTTTTTCCCTTGTTTTATATCGGCGTGATCAACATTCAGTTAAGTACTAGTCTCTCTCGTGGACTGAGAGGTTCAAGAGCGCTAGAACTAACCGACATAGAAATACTCGTACGTACTACTGATTTAAATTTAAATGCAGCAACTTGTTAACGAAAAAAAGTAAATGTTGTTCACTAAAGAAGACTGCAAAATCGCGAAGATTTAAGAAAATATCAATGGACCGAGAACTATATCAATTTCGAAAAACTCAACAACTTTGTGGATGTCTACAATGCACAAGCTCCACCATCGGTGCGTCGCCGCCGTTGATATCCTCCAGGGCCTAGAGGACACGTATTTTTTAGGGCGTCAATATAATTTCTTTTTTTTATCAGATGGTTGCAAGTGTATGCAATCTGTGGAGTCTTCTGTAGGGATTATCTTCAATGAAAAAAAGAAAGAAAGAGGCGGCCAATCTTCTCATCCGACATTGGCATCCAAGTGGGTACTCCAGTAGCTAGCCATCTTTGACTTGAACATTCTCCCCTGTAACTAGCTCGGTCAGACAGTTCAACACTATGATTAAATAAGCATGCATGGCCTCTCTCTCTCTCCCACCACATACACCCACAATTACACAGAATGGCGTCTCCGGCCCGAAGCACGAGCGCCTCTCCGGTACTCCCCCTCCTCCTCCTCCTCCTCCTCCTCCTCGCCGCCCTCGCTGCCGGGGCCAGCGCGACCACGCTCACCATCATAAACCGGTGCTCCTTCACGGTGTGGCCGGCGGTCGCCCCGCTGGGCCGCGGCATCGAGCTCCATCCAGGGACCAATTGGACCCTCGACGTGCCGGCGATCACCGCCGCCACGTCCATATGGGGGCGCACGGGCTGCTCCTTCGACAAGGCCGGCAGGGGGCACTGCCGGACCGGCGACTGCGGCGGGCTGCGGTGCGGGGGCGGGAGCAATGGTGATCCGCCGGCGCCGGTGACCAAGGCCGAGTTCTCCGTCTTCCAGGGCAGCTACTACTACGGCATCACGACGCTCAAGGGGTTCAACCTGCCCATGGACTTGGCGTGCAGCTCCGGCGACGCGCTCCGGTGCCGGGAGGCCGGATGCCACGTCGCGTACCCGTATGAGAAGTACTATCAGCACGTGTGCAGCGCCGGTGGAAGCCAGCTCCAAGTCGTCTTCTGCCCATGAGCGGCAGAACGTACGCACGTAACTACCACATGTACGTGCAGTAGTACTACGTACGTACGTACACGTGTCACCGCTATTTGTATTCCCAGCCGCCGTACGTACAGGAGGGGGCCGGCGGTTGTCTTCGTCGGCCACGGCGGAGTGTCCAGAAGATGGCTGTTCGGGAGCTTGGCTGGAGGAAGTGGGCGTGCTGATCCGGTGGCCCTCCTCGTCGGTGCCGGCGTTTGAAGGTGGATCTGGGGATGGTGGAGTCCCGGGCTTTGCCCCGGTCGACAAGCCACGAAGGTAACGGCGCCGTCCTTCGCGACCGGCCACTCCTGAGGGCCGCTAAAGCAGGTGCCTGCGATGGTGCTCCCCCATTCCACGGCGTTCTCCGGCGGTCGCCTTGGCAGTTTGTGTGCTCGGCTTCGACACAGGGACCTCCAGGGGCTTCTTCGTTATTTTCCTTTTTCGGGGGTTGTTTGTGTAATGTTTCCGCACAGCTGTGCTTCTGGGTTCTTCGAGTCCTCTAACAAAAGACGAATTGACGTCGAACATACGTGTGCCTGGGTACCAGTACTCCTTCGTTTTGTCGTGGCGAGCACGTAGAGGTGGATCTAAAGTTGACGGCTGCGATTGTCTAGTTTATTAATAAAGTCGGATCGTTTATTAAAAAAGAAATCAATCTTAATTGGCTAGGAACTTGGTATCGCATGCATGGTCCCTTAATTCTGTGTCATTTTTTGACGATAATTTATTTGTACCAATATTTGATCTGAAAGTTTGATTGGCCAAGAGTGGCGTTTTCATCACCAAGTTTTACCCATCTAATACTGGCCCTCTTTTTCTGAAGATGAGCTTGGAGAGCTTTCCAAGTTCTCAATTACTACCAAAGGTTTGATCCTCACAAAGCTGCAGCTGTCGATCAGTTTAGAGAGCTGGGAGAAGTAACAAAATTTCATGGATTTAAGTAACAACAATACGAGGAATTAGGGTTTTGGATTTAGGGTTTCGCTAATGGCAGCACAAAAGATCACCTTCAAAAAGATGAATCCACTTCCTCCGCTCATTTCTTTGACCTCCTACATCGTACAGCCTGTATACCTCTCCACCTCTTTTGCCTAAATACCAAACCTCATGTAAACATATTACCTAAACTGAATTTCCACAACCCCATTTGTCCGTACTCTTGCATGGAGCACATCCTCCTGCAAAATCTCTTGAAATGTTCAAAAGGGAAATACGACAGAAGTTTTCTTGAATAAGATTGACAGAACAGCCATGGTTATTAATTGAAGCCTACTCTTGAGTAACCATGCACAGCAACAAATTATCCATGGTTCCATATGCAGACTCTAGAACTTCCACAGCTAATAATGCCCAAGGAAAGTAGAAATACTTAACAGAAATATGGAGGGATCCCCACATATAAAGGAAATTAAACAACACATAGCTTTCAGTTTCTATACACTGAGGATAAATTGAAGTGCTTAACAAACACATAAATGAATTAAAACTAAAAAAATTATCGACACAGTTTGGTACTGTTCATCATCTGAACAAGCAAAACCCTATAGGAATGGTTTTGATCTGCAGTTTGGGCGTTCATCATCTGAACAGCATACTTTTGATCGACAGCTTACAGTTTGGTTTCTTTAATTTGGTATTCGACATTTTACTGACCCTGGTTATACAGTGTAAAAGTCGCTCTTCCATTAATTTTCGGTTTTGAAATATTAGATTCCTAAAGTTTACAAAAGAACAAGGAATATCATCATATGTCATATCTGACCATCATTATATCCATCTGATAACCTCAAACTCAGATAAGGTTTCAGTACACTGACAGCCAATATCAAACAGATGGTGCTGCAGAGACATCAGAAAACCAGTAAATACATGTCTCCAGACAAGAATTTGATTGTGGATAATTGCAGACCTTT
Organism: Stipa capillata; assembly: GCA_019208055.1. Classification (NCBI taxonomy): domain Eukaryota; kingdom Viridiplantae; phylum Streptophyta; class Magnoliopsida; order Poales; family Poaceae; genus Stipa; species Stipa capillata. The sequence continues at coordinate 271,722 of JAGXJF010002528.1, forward strand.
GTTGGTACATAATCTGGTTCAGCTAATCGGTCAGTTTTAAAAAAAGCTAATCGGTCCAAATTTTCCATGAAGTACTGTGCACAGTCAGGAACTTGCAGAATACTTCCACGCGAGTAAGTTTCCTACAGATGCATTTTTTTTTATAACTAAGTTGGCTGTTTGACAGTATACACATTTACAGAAATTGAAATAAGAACTTCTTTTCACCTGAATGGCTGGATCTTCCCATAATTTTCTTACATCCTGTACGAGTTCTTTGTTAAGCGATGGGTAATCCAACCTGCCTTGGGACCTCGGCACGTGAGATTCGAAAGTCGACCACCTCGAACGAGCATTGCTTTGTTCGAAAATTTGCTTGGTACCTGAAGGTCATCGGAGGGTGATTTGACCCACGGGTTTATGTGCCATGCCCGGCACGATTCCGTAGAAGGACTTCTCGAGATCTCTTTGATCTCGGAACGCGAGATCTTTATCAAGTCGAGAGCCTTGGTGGTGATGATGCTGAAGGAGCTACCACCGTCAATGATGACTCGATGTACCCGCGTGTGGCTGATCTTGGGCGAGATGACCAAGGGATAGCGCCCAGGATAGGGGCAGTTTGCGGGGCAGTTGCTTTGGTCGAAGGTGATCGGAACCTCCTTCCACTTCAACCTTGGAGTCGTAGGACGGGGGAGAATGGGCATGACTTGCCGTGTGACATTTTTCGCATCCCTCTTCGACTCATAGCTTGCGGACCCGCCCCACATAGGGTTCACCTGAAGTGTCTCCGTGAGTCTATCCTCTTTGTCGTTCTTGCTGGGATTTGGTGGAGCAGTGCTGGTCTTGGCGAGTTCCTCCTGGATAATCGCCTTGAGTTGGCGACAGTTAACTCGGGCGTGGAGCAGTTGTTGTGGAGGTCGCACCAGTTATCGCGGGTTCGCTTGTCCACCGGGATCCAATTTTTTTCCCTTGGCTTGTGAAGCCGAAGATCTCCTCGCCTTGGATTTGTTCTATGGGGTGCGATCATCCTCGGCGGCATCGTCTTCACCGTGGAACCCAGCCATTACTGTGCCGGGGTCACCGTCCTCCTTCTTCTGCTTTCGAGGCTTCTCCTTATCGTCGTCTCGCCGGGTTGGCCTGAGCCCCCGGTCAAGTTCACGCTGGCGGTGGAGTTGATCCTCGATTGCAGCTAAAGTCTTCATGATGTCCATGGGGTGGGCAATCGTGGTAGGTCTCTCTTTGATGATATCGGTGACGCAACGCTCATTACGGACCACCAACTTGAATGTCTCAATCACATCGACCGAGGTGACATCCGGCACGGTGTTGAGCTGAAGCTTAAAGCGCTGGACAAAGTCGCATAGCCGTGTTAGCTCTCAGCTAGAACTACTCAACTCAACACGATTCACCCGGAAGAACACAGACGCAGAAGTGTTTTGTGCCGTGTAAAACTTACGGCTTTTCTCCTCTTTCTTCTCTCCTTTTATTCACCGTTTGTAGAAACAGAAAGACCGCCTCGTGCGGCACGAATCCGGCACGATCGCGGCCATCCCACGACCACGAAATACATGCCACGCCGGGGCAGCCACTAACTAAGTTTAGACGCGGCACGTACGTGCGTGCCCCCAAACTCCTAATCTACGCGTGCATGTGTCACAGGAGATCGCATGCACGTTATCTACTTATTTGCAAAGGGAAACAAAGCAGGATAACTAGCCTAGCTCAGGGTTTATCTAACAAGCCAATCGCCCTCCTTCATGCGGATGTACCGGAAGTCCTGCTTGAGTTCTGATGCATTGCGCGCAGTGGAGAAACTCTCGACGAAGATGCTCTGAAACTAGGCCCAGCTCACCCCCCCCGTCTGGTTGCCCACGCCGAGGCGGCCAGATCTGCCATGCCGGCCCGCTCAGCGCCGCTGGGGAAGCCGCAGCCCCACACCCACGTTGTGAGCGGTGGAGGTGGTGTGTGTGGAGCGTGGAGCGATTCGGGAGAGAGTTTGATTTGAGCTGCCTTAACCGGTAGCTTTTCTTCCTACTCTTTATTTACACAGAGTCATGCTACAGTCACTGTACAGTAAGAACTGTAGATCGTGGGCACTGCCCATACCGGGACGTGCGAACCACGTCTCAGTCGGAGACTTTGTGAGCCCCGTACAAAACTCCTACGTGAGAGCAGTAAACGCAAAACAAGGCAGGGAATAGCTAGATTAACTAACACACGCCGGGGGCCGCCGCCGCACAGATGGCCAGGGTAGCCAGCTCGCCGTGCCTCCCGCCGTCTGGCCACCCACGCCGGGGCCGGCCAGATCTGCCATGCCAGCCCGGCTCGGCCTGCCCAGTGCTGCAGGGGAGCCGTCAGCCCCACACTCGCCGCACGCCGGAGTCCACCGCCGCCACCTGCTACCGGGGGCCACCGCTGCCATGCCGGCCCACTCAGCGCCACCGGGGGAGCCGTAGCCCCACGCCCGTCGCGCGCCGTCGGGGGCTGCCGCCGCCCGGAAGGCCAGGGCGGCCAGCTCACAGTGCCTCCCGCCGTCTAGCCACCCACGCGGGGGGCGGTTAGATCTGCCACCCCGGCCCGGCTCGGCCCGACCAGCATTGCGGGGGAGCCGTCAGCCCTACGCCCGCTGCGCGCCGCTGGGGGCCGCCGCCTCCCGGAGCCTCGCCCGCCGCCGCCGGCTGCTCGCCCACCACAGAGGGCTGCCGCCACCGGGAGTTCGGCCACCACGCTCACGCTGTACGAGGCAAACTGCAAAACCCCGCCGCCGCCGTCCGCCTCGCGGGCTTTGCCCGCCGGCCTCCTCCGGCGGCGGCGAGGTGGGGAAGGAGGAGAAGGAGGGGTGGTTTGGGCGGCTAGGGTTTCGCCGCCCGAGGAGAGCGACGCGGGGCCAAAAGTTTTCAAGGAGCAGACACGTTTTGAGCAAGGACAATATCTCCTGCCGTATTATTTAGTTTATGAGTCATGAGTTCTTAAAAAACGTATTAACATTAGTTTCAATTCCTCATTAGTTACTTCTGCAATGTACACCACATTAATTGCCAAAAGTACACCACATATAAATTGGGAAAGCTACATGAAATTCCAACATCTTCTTACCATGCAAGACAATTAATGTGTTTCGGTACAATCATTCTCTGCACTTCGAGTATACCCATTTTCCTCAAGGTATAATTCCCAGTCGGTAGATCAGTGGCCAAATAAACATTACTTCCTTCTATTACCAAAGCCCAGTTAGAGTGATTTAATTCCTCATTAATTCAACTTAGTTACTACTCCCTTCGATTCGTTTTTTAGGCTCATCTCAAAATTATCTTGTACCTAGGTAGAGGTTTTCAAAAAGCCTGGATTCAAACTCACCAACAGAATCCCTTCTTTACCCCCGTCAAAAACATCAACTCTCCTCCTTAATTGCGCTAGACCTTCCGATTTTAATGCCTGGAGGAGAGAGCAACCAACCAGACAGAGATGTCAACGCGGGCCACAAGACAATTAATGATAGTAAGCTTGCAAAGTGAAATATATTATATACTAAAAATAAAATAGGATTAATCACAAAAAAATAGACATACTAGAAATTCTCAGCAAAAAGCAAAACATCTGGCCGTTTATTTGTATCTAAACAGATATCAGCCGAATAACTGTACCTAAACAGATCTCGGCCAATAGATTTTCATAATTGTACCTAAATAGATCTTAGCCGATAGATCTTCATAACTGTACCTAAACAGACCTTAACCGCTAGATCTTCATAATTGTACCTAAACAGATCACGACCGCTGAATATTCATAACTGTACCCACACAGATCACGACCGCTGAATATTTATAACTATACCCAAATAGATCACGACCGCTGAATCTTTATAACTGTACCTAAACAGATCATAGCCACTAGATCTTCATAAGTATACCTAAACAGTCATGACCGATAGATTTTCATAACTGCAACTAAACAGATCACGATCGATGGATCTTCATAACTGTACGTAAACAGATCACGACCGCTAGATCTTCATAACCGTACGTAAACAGATCACGACCGCTAGATCTTTATAACAATACCTAAACAGATCGCGACTGATACGTATTCATTACTAAATAGATCACGGCCAATAGATCATTAATTAATGTATAAAGAACCTATCGGCTTAATACTATCACGTACCAGTCTAACAAGTTAAAGATAGCGCGAGACACCGTGCTAGTTGACAAAAAAAATGAAGTTGAGCCTAATACTAAGACGAATAGGAGGGAGTATCTTTTTGGAAGAAGGAATTAATCTCAATTATAGTAAGTAGTATTTAGTTTATGAGTCAATGAGTTCTTGAAAACGTATATAGTTTCAATTTGTCGTAGGTGTGACCCTAGACAATGAGATTTGTGGCACCCCCGGTCGTCTCGCAGGACGACAAGGGTGCGCGTGGGGACTCGAGGAGGGTGCGCGAGAGACGCTAGGCCTCGCGAGCCTGTTTTTCTATTTCTCTCCGGAATTAAGTTGTGCAAATGGGGGGAAATGAAATGGGATCTTCTCCCTCTTGCCCTTGGGGCTATATTTATAGAGTTTGCCGGATATGAAGAAATTACAGTTTTGCCACTAAAGCAATTTACCAGATTGCCACTGAGGCTTTAAATCATCCAGACAGGCATTGTCGATTCCTATACAAAGCTAGAAATTATGCCGTCGGTTTCGGAGGAGCGCGGGGACCCCCTCCAACAGTAGCCCCTCGCAGGTTCGGGCAGTAGGGTACCGCCCGTCCGAGCCTGCGCACCGATCCTTGAGGGGTCGGCGCGCTGTCCGGACCGATGGCCTTTTTGTCGATGATGGTTCTTGGTAGCTTCGAGTTGCATCGATCGGTGGTCTCCTTTTCCTTTCCTTTCCGGCTTCGCTCGTTTTGGGATGCGTCATCAGGTTTTGGGTTGGATTTGGTCATCTCGTCCTGTCCCTAGGAAAATCGCGGACTTAGTGACCACTTCGGCGAATCCATTTTTTTTTCTCTTTTTCTTTCTCGGGCTGCCTCTACTTGGGCTGAAATGAGCCTCACCGCGTACCCCCAACATATTCGTTACTATACATCACGCCGTTACAACAGGTACCGCATCGCGTACCCCCAACACATTTGTTACCATCTAAACATCTCATAGCCATAATGGGTCATCATAATCCTTACAAGCAATGGCGAGTACGGACAACACACAGCGAAAAAAGGCAACCTCCACGTCGAGGCCACCTCTGTGCCACGCCGGGCCGAGGATGCCGTCGACCGCATCGACGCCACCTCTACGCCGGGCCACTTCCGCGCCGGGCCATCTACGCGCCAAGGCAACCGCCGCGTTGAGGCCGCCTTCGCGCTGGGCGGTGGGGGGCCTCCGTCACGCCGGGCCGAGAGAGGCGTCGCCCGCGCGTGCCCAACCTCTGCGCCGAGCCATCTACGCGCCGAGGCCACCCCCGCACCAGGCCACCTCCGCGCCAAGGCAACCTCCGCGTCGAGGCCGCCTCCGCGCCACGCCGAGCTGAGGATGCCGTCGACCGCATCGACGCCACCTCTGCGCTGGGCCACCTCCGCGCCAAGGCAACCTCCGCGTCAATGCCGACTCCGCGCTGGGCCGTGGGGGGCCTTCACCATGCCGGGCCAAGGAAGCTGTCGCCAGTGATAAGGCCACCTCTGTGCTGGGCCACTTCCGCGCAGGGCCATCTACGCGCCAAGGCAACCGCCGCGTCGAGGTCGCATCCGCGCTGGGCTATGGGGGGTCTCCGTCACGCCGGGCCGAGGGAGGCGTCGCCCACGCGCGCCCAACCTCCGCGTTGGGCCACCTCCGCGTTGAGGCCGCCTCCGTGCTAGGCCGTGGGGGGCTGCCGCCGCGCGGTGCCGAGGGATCCGCCGATATCGAGGACGCGGTGTGCTCACGATGATCTCAGAGTCCCTCGTGGGTGCCGGCCTCGTCCCCCTTACCCCTCTCAAGTGTCACAAGGACGGTGAAGGAGCAAGGGGATGAGGTGACCAGCAAGAGGTCCCTAAGCACGGTGGCGCAGCGACACTCGATGGAACCCTCCACCCCATGCTTTGCAGCGCCCACTCAAAGGTGGCCAGGCGGACAAAGGCAGCAGGGTGAAGGAGGGCGACCTCGAGGTCAAAGAAGGCGAGCACGTTCTTCAGCAATTCGGTGCCCGGGAAGCACAACCCTGGGTCGAACTGTGCGGCGAAGGCCACGACTTGCCCAGGGCCAGGCGCCCCGAACACATCTCCTCGCCGGAGGATCGCGACAGCGTCAGCGGAGGGGACGTACCCTCACTTGAGGTCCTACAAGCTCGCGTACCCTCGCCTCCTACAAGCTCGCGTCGCGTACCCTTACCTCCTACAAGCTCGTGCACCCTCGCCTCCTACGAGCTCGTGTACCCTCGCCTCCTACGAGCTCGTGTACCCTCACCTCCTACGAGCTTCCGCTCCCTCGCTTGAGGTCCTACAAGTAGGTCATGCAAGCTCGCGTATCCCCGCTTGAGGTCCTGCAAGCTCCCGCTCCCTCGCTTGAGTCCCGACAATCTGAAACGGGAAGCGGAGGTTGACCCCGAACACGTCTCTCCGCTGGGATATCGCGACGGCGTCAACGGAGGGAATCTTTCCTTCCTCAAACAGGCGCTGCACCAGCGCGCGGTTAGCGCGGGACTGCCCAAGCCACCGGGAGTGATGCTTGCGCGCCACAGCTGAGGCCTCGCCCCCCTCCAGGTCGACAAGGGGGCCCTTGCCCTTGATCAGCGACGAAGAGGGCAAACCCCTGTGCCGGGGCACCGTCCACCCCCTTGCCGACGACCTCTCGCGCGCCCCCGCAGAAGCCTCTACGGGGGCTCTCGAAGCGGACGTGTCAAAGGGCCTACCCCTGGCGGGGGCGCCGTGAAGACGCTCCAACGCGCCTGGACCTCCTATACGCTTCTGTTGCAGTGATGACATTGGGAGAGTGCGACGCACGACGATCCCGAGGTCCCGCGTGCGACGGCCTCGCTCGCGTCCGACCCCGCTCAAGTGTCACGTGAACAATGAGGGGGCAAGGAGAGGAGGTGGTCCACGACGGAGCCCCTGACGCGGTGACACGACGATCCCGAGGTCCCGCGTGCGACGGCCTCGCTCGCGTCCGACCCCGCTCAAGTGTCGCGTGGACAATGAGGGGGCAAGGAGAGGAGGTGGTCCACGACGGAGCCCCTGACGCGGTGACACGACCCCGCTCAAGTGTCACGTGGACAATGAGGGGGCAAGGAGAGGAGGTGGTCCACGACGGAGCCCCTGACGCGGTGACACGACGATCCCGAGGTCCCGCGACGATCCTGAGGTCCCGCGTGCGACGGCCTCGCTCGCGTCCGACCCCGCTCAAGTGTCACGTGGACAATGAGGGGGCAAGGAGAGGAGGTGGTCCACGACGGAGCCCCTGACGCGGTGACACGACGATCCCGAGGTCCCGCGTGCGACGGCCTCGCTCGCGTCCGACCCCGCTCAAGTGTCGCGTGGACAATGAGGGGGCAAGGAGAGGAGGTGGTCCACGACGGAGCCCCTGACGCAGTGACACGACGATCCCGAGGTCCCGCGACGATCCTGAGGTCCCGCATGCGACGGCCTCGCTCGCGTCCGACCCCGCTCAAGTGTCACGTGGACAATGAGGGGGCAAGGAGAGGAGGTGGTCCGCAACAGAGCGCCTGACGCGGTGACACGATGATTCCGAGGTCCCGCGTGCGACGGCCTCGCTCGCGTCCGACCCCGCTCAAGTGTCACGTGGACAATGAGGGAGCAGAGGAGAGCACAGTGCTTGGCCAGGCTTGCCCACGGTTGGAGAAGAAAAGGATGAGATACTTTCTTTGGAGGAGAGAAAATGAGGTTTGTGAGGATGAAGGCAGAAGAGCACTCCACCTGTTGAAGTAGGGATAAGGTTTGCCCACGGCGCGTGGCTTTGCGCGTAGCTTGGCTCGCTCGACAGGGGCAAGGTGGCGCCCGAGGTGGCTTCGGGAGAATCCTTTGTCGGCCGCCGCCCACTGCCGATCCCCGCGCTGTCCGGACCGATGGCCTTTTTGTCGATGATGGTTCTTGGTAGCTTCGAGTTGCATCGATCGGTGGTCTCCTTTCCTTTCCTTTCCGGCTTCGCTCGTTTTGGGATGCGTCATCAGGTTTTTGGTTGGATTTGGTCATCTCGTCCTGTCCCTGGGAAAATCGCGGACTTAGTGACCACTTCGGCGAATCCATTTTTTTTCTCTTTTTCTTTCTCGGGCTGCCTCTACTTGGGCTGAAATGAGCCTCGGCCCGAGTGCCGCGGGGATCGGCAGTGGGCGGCGTCCGACAAAGGATTCTCCCGAAGCCACCTCGGGCGCCACCTTGCCCCTGTCGAGCGAGCCAAGCTACGCGCAAAGCCACGCGCCGTGGGCAAACCTTATCCCTACTTCAACAGGTGGAGTGCTCTTCTGCCTTCATCCTCACAAACCTCATTTTCTCTCCTCCAAAGAAAGTATCTCATCCTTTTCTTCTCCACCCGTGGGCAAGCCAGGCCAAGCACTGTGCTCTCCTCTGCTCCCTCATTGTCCACGTGACACTTGAGCGGGGTCGGACGCGAGCGAGGCCGTCGCACGCGGGACCTCGGAATCATCGTGTCACCGCGTCAGGCGCTCCGTTGCGGACCACCTCCTCTCCTTGCCCCCTCATTGTCCACGTGACACTTGAGCGGGGTCGGACGCGAGCGAGGCCGTCGCATGCGGGACCTCAGGATCGTCGCGGGACCTCGGGATCGTCGTGTCACTGCGTCAGGGGCTCCGTCGTGGACCACCTCCTCTCCTTGCCCCCTCATTGTCCACGCGACACTTGAGCGGGGTCGGACGCGAGCGAGGCCGTCGCACGCGGGACCTCGGGATCGTCGTGTCACCGCGTCAGGGGCTCCGTCGTGGACCACCTCCTCTCCTTGCCCCCTCATTGTCCACGTGACACTTGAGCGGGGTCGGACGCGAGCGAGGCCGTCGCACGCGGGACCTCAGGATCGTCGCGGGACCTCGGGATCGTCGTGTCACCGCGTCAGGGGCTCCGTCGTGGACCACCTCCTCTCCTTGCCCCCTCATTGTCCACGTGACACTTGAGCGGGGTCGTGTCACCGCGTCAGGGGCTCCGTCGTGGACCACCTCCTCTCCTTGCCCCCTCATTGTCCACGCGACACTTGAGCGGGGTCGGACGCGAGCGAGGCCGTCGCACGCGGGACCTCGGGATCGTCGTGTCACCGCGTCAGGGGCTCCGTCGTGGACCACCTCCTCTCCTTGCCCCCTCATTGTTCACGTGACACTTGAGCGGGGTCGGACGCGAGCGAGGCCGTCGCACGCGGGACCTCGGGATCGTCGTGCGTCGCACTCTCCCAATGTCATCACTGCAACAGAAGCGTATAGGAGGTCCAGGCGCGTTGGAGCGTCTTCACGGTGCCCCCGCCAGGGGTAGGCCCTTTGACACGTCCGCTTCGAGAGCCCCCGTAGAGGCTTCTGCGGGGGCGCGCGAGAGGCCGTCGGCAAGGGGGTGGACGGCGCCCCGGCACAGGGGTTTGCCCTCTTCGTCGCTGATCAAGGGCAAGGGCCCCCTTGTCGACCTGGAGGGGGGCGAGGCCTCAGCTGTGGCGCGCAAGCATCACTCCCGGTGGCTTGGGCAGTCCCGCGCTAACCGCGCGCTGGTGCAGCGCCTGTTTGAGGAAGGAAAGATTCCCTCCGTTGACGCCGTCGCGATATCCCAGCGGAGAGACGTGTTCGGGGTCAACCTCCGCTTCCCGTTTCAGATTGTCGGGACTCAAGCGAGGGAGCGGGAGCTTGCAGGACCTCAAGCGGGGATACGCGAGCTTGCATGACCTACTTGTAGGACCTCAAGCGAGGGAGCGGAAGCTCGTAGGAGGTGAGGGTACACGAGCTCGTAGGAGGCGAGGGTGCACGAGCTCGTAGGAGGTGAGGGTACACGAGCTCGTAGGAGGCGAGGGTACACGAGCTCGTAGGAGGCGAGGGTGCACGAGCTTGTAGGAGGTAAGGGTACGCGACGCGAGCTTGTAGGAGGCGAGGGTACGCGAGCTTGTAGGACCTCAAGTGAGGGTACGTCCCCTCCGCTGACGCTGTCGCGATCCTCCGGCGAGGAGATGTGTTCGGGGCGCCTGGCCCTGGGCAAGTCGTGGCCTTCGCCGCACAGTTCGACCCAGGGTTGTGCTTCCCGGGCACCGAATTGCTGAAGAACGTGCTCGCCTTCTTTGACCTCGAGGTCGCCCTCCTTCACCCTGCTGCCTTTGTCCGCCTGGCCACCTTTGAGTGGGCGCTGCAAAGCATGGGGTGGAGGGTTCCATCGAGTGTCGCTGCGCCACCGTGCTTAGGGACCTCTTGCTGGTCACCTCATCCCCTTGCTCCTTCACCGTCCTTGTGACACTTGAGAGGGGTAAGGGGGACGAGGCCGGCACCCACGAGGGACTCTGAGATCATCGTGAGCACACCGCGTCCTCGATATCGGCGGATCCCTCGGCACCGCGCGGCGGCAGCCCCCCACGGCCTAGCACGGAGGCGGCCTCAACGCGGAGGTGGCCCAACGCGGAGGTTGGGCGCGCGTGGGCGACGCCTCCCTCGGCCCGGCGTGACGGAGACCCCCCATAGCCCAGCGCGGATGCGACCTCGACGCGGCGGTTGCCTTGGCGCGTAGATGGCCCTGCGCGGAAGTGGCCCAGCACAGAGGTGGCCTTATCACTGGCGACAGCTTCCTTGGCCCGGCATGGTGAAGGCCCCCCACGGCCCAGCGCGGAGTCGACATTGACGCGGAGGTTGCCTTGGCGCGGAGGTGGCCCAGCGCAGAGGTGGCGTCGATGCGGTCGACGGCATCCTCGGCTCGGCGTGGCGCGGAGGCGGCCTCGACGCGGAGGTTGCCTTGGCGCGGAGGTGGCCTGGTGCGGGGGTGGCCTCGGCGCGTAGATGGCTCGGCGCAGAGGTTGGGCACGCGCGGGCGACGCCTCCCTCGGCCCGGCGTGACGGAGGCCCCCCCACAGCCCAGCGCGAAGGCGGCCTCAACGCGGCGGTTGCCTTGGCGCGTAGATGGCCCGGCGCGGAAGTGGCCCGGCGTAGAGGTGGCGTCGATGCGGTCGACGGCATCCTCGGCCCGGCGTGGCACAGAGGTGGCCTCGACGTGGAGGTTGCCTTTTTTCGCTGTGTGTTGTCCGTACTCGCCATTGCTTGTAAGGATTATGATGACCCATTATGGCTATGAGATGTTTAGATGGTAACAAATGTGTTGGGGGTACGCGATGCGGTACCTGTTGTAACGGCGTGATGTATAGTAACGAATATGTTGGGGGTACGCGGTGCGGTGCCCGTCTCCATTCAAAAACATTAAGCGCTCCATGGAGTGCTTTTGTCGTAACTTTATATGCATGTTTGATCAATAGGGGGCGCGACCCTAGAGAGAGGGCTCGACGTCACGAGGAGCTTATGCCCTGCGACCCCGGAGGGAAGGGACGCTCTATCCCTGACGGAGGTGGCTCAACGTCACGGGGAGCCTCTGTCGCGCGACCCCGGAGGGAAGGGACGCTCTATCCCTGACGGATGTGGCTCGACGTCACGGGGAGCCTCTGTCGCGCGACCCCGGAGGGAAGGGACGCTCTATCCCTGACGGAGGTGGCTTGACGTCACGGGGAGCCTCTATCGCGCTACCCCGGAGGGAAGGGACGCTGTCGGCGGAATGGGGCCCAGGGTACCCCTAACCGCCGGCGGAGGCCAACCGGATGCCGCAGAGGGTGACGCGTGGCGCTCCGGTCGCTGGGGCCTTGGGCCCCACCCGGATCGTCGTACGAAGCCCGCGGCCAATCCCAAGGAACCAGGGTTCTCCTCCAAAGGCTGCATCCGCAAACCAGAAGGGATCGTGGGCCTCCGGGAATCCACGGCCCATGCGCTGAGCGAGCACTCGGGGTCCGTCCCCGAGCGCTCGGCGTCCCAGAAAGCGAAAGGCGCGCTCGGGGTCCCCTCCCGAGCGCGTCGGCATCTTGGCAGATGTGGGGGCCAGAGGAGCGCTCGGGGTCCGCCCCCCCAAGCGCTCTCACTCGGGCTCCCCCTTCAAGGCGCCCCGAGCGGCCCCCCAGCGGGTGCTCCGCAAGCGCCCGGGGTTGCTCAGGGGCGCGTGGAAGATAACTGGCGCCCCTCCTAGCGAAGGAGGTCACTCGGGACCGAGTGCCCGGGGGATGACGTGTCCTCTGGTGGGGCCCTCGTCCATGCACGTCGTCCGGTGCCAAGCTTCTCCAGCAAGCCTCCGCCTTGACGGAGGCATTTAATGCCTGTCATTCCGACGGGGAACCCAAAGCCCTGTGAGGGCATGATGACGATCAGGCCGGGTCCCACCGGTGCAGGCGATAAGCTCTGTGAGCTATCTCTCTCTCTCTCTGAGGGGTGGGCCCGGGCTGACAGATTCTTTGACCGACCAAGCGCGCCGCCCCGCACGCCCTGTCGCTGTCAACCCTTTTTACCCCATGGGGGACGCCGCCGCGCGATCAATTGCGCGGCATGAGAGGCTGACCTATGGGGCCCGCGAGAGGACGTCTTACCAACCCAGTCAGAAGAAACCCCGTAAGTCTCCGTCCGCGGGGCCCGCCGAAGGCAAAGGTGTCAGAGCCCCTGCTCCGACACACCGCGAGGCGACAGCCCGGCCGAAAGTCTCAAGTGGGCATTAAATGAAGGTGTGGGCGCTTCCAGTAGCGCCCACGTCGTCTACAGCACAATTATATCTCATGTTCTCCTTTGCCGACCTATGTGGTATTCCCCCGAGTATATAAGGGGAGAGCCTGGTCCATGCAAAGGGTTGGCTAATTTTCCTAGGTCAAATCTCTCTAAGTTTACTCCTTATCAAAGAAGCACCGTTCTTCCTCCGGGCTAGAGCTAGAAGAAGAACAGTGCGTACCTCTGTAACTTATCATATTTGCCATACACACACATATATACAAAAACAAGCAGGACGTAGGGTATTACACCTCCGGGTGGCCTGAACCTGGAGAAATCCCTGTGTCTCCGGCATCAAGCGTCATAACCACCCTCATCCTTGAAACGCCATCACCGGCTCATAAGAAGAACTCTATATCGCCCCAGGCCGAACCAACAAGGGGGTCCATTCGGACCACCGCTAGAGACGTTTACTCGTCGACAGCTGGCGCGCCAGGTAGGGGGCGTCTAGAGTTTTTTCGAGCCTGCTCCCATGGCGAATCCCGATCTGCCCCAAGATGATCTGCCTCAAAATGAGGTGAGCTTGGGCGGAAACGAAGCATCGGACGAGTCGGACCCCGCCGGCCTCGACGATCTGCTCAACGACACCGGCGGGGCATCATCGGCTGCTGCCCGCTTTGAGTTCCGGCCACGCGCGCGGGCCTCTGGAGATGTTGCCGGGCCTTCTCGGCCGCCTCCGCCTCGCCGTCGGCTGGACTTCGCGGATACCGGGGAAGGAAACACGCTGCAGGCGGCGCAATACCTCCTCCGGCATCCTCCCGTCCCGGTGCCAGCGGCGTCCCCCGTGGGCCCGTGGCTCCAGGACCTCGCTAACCTGGTCGACACCGCCCGACGCGAAGCAGCGGCCAGGAGTGTCCACGCTTCTTCCGGGCGCGCCGGTGCCCGCACCGTCCCCTCAGCGGCTTCGCCGCCGGTGCCAGCGCGTCTGCCGCGCGCGCCTGCCGGTGGTCGGCGCGACGGATCTCCACCCTCGGTCGCCTCTCCGGCACGGGGGAACCCTCAAGATCTTCGCCACCCGCCTCGGTAGGCGCGAAGTGGAGGACGCACGCACCATCATCGAGCGCCAGCGCGAGCGCGACAGGGCGGACGAAGTCCATTCCTCCTCCGGCCCTGTCGCCGGCCGCGCGCGCTCCCGGGCGCATCACACCGCCCGGCAAGACAAGGAGACCGGCAACCCCCGTTATGGGGCGGGTTGCCAGGCCTTCACGCCCGAACTTCGACGCGTCACCTGGCCAAATAAATTTCGCCCAGAGTTGCCGCAGAAGTACGATGAGTCTTTCCACCCTGAGGAGTTCCTCCAGATCTACCCCACCGCGGTGGAGGCCGTTGGAGGCGACGAGAAGGTCATGGCCAACTGGTTTCCAATGGCCCTCAAGGGTTCGGCCCGGTCCTGGCTCATGAACCTCCCCTCGGGATCCATTTCATCCTGGGAGGACCTTTGTCACCAGTTCGTGGCGAACTTCCAGGGCACTTTCGAGCGTCCTGGCACGGAGAGCGATCTCCACGCTCTACGGCAGCGAAAAGGGGAAACGTTGCGGCACTTCATTCAGCGTTTCAGCCAGGTGCGCAACACCATCCCCAAGATATCTCACCAAGCAGTTATCGTCGCTTTCCGACAAGGAGTCCGCGACGAAAAGATGCTGGAGAAGCTGGGCACCCGGGACGTCCAGTCCACCGCGGACTTGTTCGCTATCGCGGACAAGTGCGCTAAGGCGGCGGAAGCCCGTGCTTGGCACGACCCGCGCCCCGACCAATCGACGGTCGAGGGCGCCGGCCCTTCTCGCTCCTCCGGGAAGCGGGATAAGAAGGGCAAGAAGCGTAAGTCCGAGCCCGTCGCGGCGGCGGAGGCTAAGCCTCGTAAGCCCTCGCGCGGCGGGCCCAGCGGCGGCAAGAAGCCACCCCGAGCTCCTCAGCCGAGTTCGGGTCTGTGGTGTCCCATCCACGAGACCGAGCGGCACGACCTTTCCGAGTGCAGGTCGGTGAAGTTCCTCGCCGAGAGGAACAAGAAGCAGAGGGAGGAGCGCCAGCGCGACGCCGGCGAAGAGCCCAGCGGAGGAGGTGACGATCTCGGCTTCCAGGAGCCCGAGGCCGTCGCGTGCATCAACGGGGGCGCCTTCACGCCCACCTCGCGCCGCCAGTTCAAGCTATTGGCGCGCGAGGTGTGCTCGGCAACCCCGAGCGCCAGCGCTTCGCGACCCCTCAAGTGGTCAGAGATCCCGCTCACCTTCGACCGTTCGGACCACCCTGAGAGCATCTCGGGCGTGGGCCGCTTCCCGCTCGTGGTCTCCCCCACCATCTGCAATATCAAGGTAACCCGCATGCTCATCGACGGGGGCGCGGGACTCAATCTCCTGTCCCCCGAGGTGTTCAATAAAATGCAGGTTCCCCGGGCGGAGCTGCAGCCGACGCTTCCCTTCTTCGGCGTCTCCCCTGGCTACACCACGCCCTTGGGCCAGGTGCCCTTGATGGTCACCTTTGGCACCAAGGACAATTTCCGAACCGAGCGCATCATCTTCGACGTCTCCGAGTTCGAGCTACCCTACAACGGCATCTTGGGGCGCCCAGCGCTCGCCAAGTTCATGATGGCATGCCATTATGCTTACTTGACAGTCAAGATGCCGGGCTCCAGCGGCGCCATCACGGTGCCGGCTGATGTCCGGGGCTCCGTCGCCTGCGCCGAGCAGCTTTTCTCCAAAGTCGCTGCCGCCGGTGACATCCCCGAGCTACCCAAGTCCCCGGGTCCGCCCCCGAGCAAGGTCAGAGTTGTCCCCGATGATTCTGTCCCTGTCAAGGAAGTGGCCCTGGGAGAAGACGCGTCCAAGACCGTCAAGATCGGCGGCCATCTGGCCGCCAAATAGGAAGGCGCGCTCGTCACTTTCCTCCGGGCAAACGCTGACGTGTTTGCGTGGCAACCGTCCGATATGCCCGGGGTCCCTAGGGAAGTGACTGAGCACCGTCTTGCCGTGCGTCCCGACGCTCGGCCCATCCGGCAGAAGGTGCGCCGCCAAGCACCAGAACGGCAGGAGTTCGTCCGAGAGGAGGTCGACAGGCTCCTCGGGGCCGGCTTCATCCGGGAAGTCCTGCACCCCGAGTGGCTCGCCAACCCCGTCGTCGTGCCCAAGCCGAACGGCAAGCTGAGGATGTGCGTGGACTACACCGACCTCAATAAGGCTTGTCCTAAAGACCCTTTTCCTTTACCTCGCATCGATCAGATAATAGATTCCACCGCGGGGTGTGATCTTCTCTGTTTTTTAGATGCCTACTCTGGTTATCATCAGATTAGTATGGCGGTAAAGGATGAAGAGAAAATTTCGTTTACAACCCCTGCGGGGACCTTTTGCTATGTCCGCATGCCTTTCGGGTTAAAAAACGCTGGCCCGACCTATCAACGGGCCATGCGTATGACTTTGCAGTCGCAGCTGGGTCGCAATGTGGAGGCCTATATCGACGACCTCGTCGTCAAGTCAAGACGCGAGGAGACGCTCATCGAGGATCTCGCCGAGACTTTCAATAGTCTCCGCAGTACCCGTATGAAGCTGAACCCCGAGAAGTGCATCTTCGGGGTCCCATCCGGCAAGCTTCTCGGCTTCTTAGTCTCAAGCAGAGGCATAGAAGCCAACCCCGAGAAGATCCGGGCCATCGACCAGATGCGCCCGCCGGCTCGTCTCAAGGACGTGCAGCGCCTAACGGGCTGCATGGCCACCTTGGGGCGCTTCATCTCCAAGCTCGGGGAGCGGGGCCTCCCTTTGTTCAAGCTTCTCAAGAAGTCGGGCCACTTCGAGTGGACCCCCGACGCCGAGCAAGCCCTCGAGGGCCTCAAGAAATATCTCACCTCACCTCCGGTCTTGGTCGCACCGAGACCCGAGGAGCCTTTGCTCCTTTACCTCTCGGTGACGCCCCGGGTGGTGAGTGCAGTCCTCGTGGTCGAGCGGGGGGTCGGGTCCGAGCTCCCGGCGTCCCCCGGCCAAGTAGAGGCGCTCGGGTCCAAGCTCCCGAGCGAGGCCCTCGGGGACTTGAAGGGAACGCTCGGGTCCGAGCCCCCGAGCGGTTCTGCCCCCGAAGGTACCTTAGGGCCCCAAGCCCCGAGCGACCCCGAGCAACCCGCCTTGCTCGGGAACGAAGCTAGTCGCTCGGGGGCTGGCCCCGGGGAATCTTCTACTCGGGTGCGCATACAGCAGCATCCCGTGTACTTCGTCAGCGAAGTATTGCGGGACGCCAAGACGCGCTACCCTCAAGCACAGAAGCTCCTCTACGCGGTGCTCGTCGCGTCGAGGAAGCTTCGGCATTATTTCCAAGCGCACGAGGTCCGGGTGGTTACGGCCTTCCCCCTCGAGCGCATCCTCCGCAACCGCGAGGCCACTGGACGAGTCGTCGAGTGGGCCATCGAGCTCGGGGAGTTCAACCTCCGCTTCGTCAGCAACCATGCAATCAAGAGCCGAGCTCTGGCCAACTTTGTTGCCGAGTGGACGCCGGTGCCAGAAGACGAATGCGAGCAACTTCCCTCCGACCCAGGTCAGGGAGGAACCGAGCACTGGACGCTGCACTTCGACGGCTCCCTCACGCTCAAAGGCGCGGGGGCTGGAGTAGTTCTCACCGCTCCGACCGGTGAGACCCTCCAGTACGTCGTGCAGTTACTCTTTCGCGCCACCAACAACATGGCCGAGTACGAAGGCCTCCTTGCAGGGCTGCGCGCCGCCGCATCCCTCGGGATCCGCCGTCTGCTCGTCAAAGGCGACTCCCAGTTAGTCGTCAATCAAGTATCAAAAGAATACCAGTGTTCGGACCCCCAAATGGCAGCGTACCTGAGCGAAGTCAGGAGGTTGGAACGGCGTTTCGATGGCCTGGAGCTCCAGCACATCCCTCGCCGCTTCAACGACGCCGCCGACATTCTATCGCGACTGGCCTCCTCCCGGGAGCCGGTCCCGGCTGGGACCTTTGAGGAAAGGCTCTCTCGGCCGTCCGTTGAGGCCGCCGACCAAGACGAAGGGGGAACCTCGCGCCCAGGCGAGTCTACCCAGGCGGCACCTTCAGTGGGAGATCCTCCCGTCAGGCCACCGCCGGGTGAGCACCTCGTGCTCACCATCTGTCCTCAGGTCGTCCCTTGGATCTCCGAGATCCGGGCATACCTGAAAGAAAATATCCTTCCCGAAGACGAAGCCGTTGCAGAAAGAATTGCGCGGCAATCAACAAGGTACGCGCTCGTAGATGGGGACCTCTATCGGCGCGGCACCAATGGCATTCTTATGAAGTGCATTTCTCGGGAGGAAGGCCACGATATACTCGTGGACATCCACGAGGGCGAGTGCGGTAGCCATGCATCGTCTCGCACGATGGTCGGTAAAGCCTTTCGGCAAGGATTTTACTGGCCGACAGCCCTCGAGGACGCCTTTGAGCTGGTTCGACGCTGCGAAGCCTGCCAATTCCACGCCAAGCAGATACATCAGCCCGCTCAGGCACTCCAGACCATCCCCCTCTCATGGCCTTTCGCGGTCTGGGGGCTGGATATATTGGGGCCGTTCCCCCGAGCAGTCGGGGGCTACGAGTACCTCTACGTCGCCATCGACAAATTCACCAAATGGACGGAAGCCGAGGCAGTCGTCAAGATCAACAAACAATCGGCGATCAAGTTCATCCGAGGCATCATGAGCCGGTTCGGAGTGCTCAGCCGCATCATCACCGACAACGGCACACAATTCACGAGCGATGCTTTCCTCGAGTACTGCCAAGCCCTCGGGACAGAAATTTGCTTCGCCTCTGTCGCACACCCCCGAGCCAACGGGCAGGTTGAGCGTGCAAATGCCCAAGTCCTTCGGGGGCTCAAGACAAGATCTTTCGACAGACTCAAGAAATGCGGCGCTGGCTGGATAGAAGAGCTCCCCGCCGTCCTTTGGTCCATCCGGACGTCCCCCAGTCGGGCGACCGGTGAAACCCCCTTCTTCCTCGTTTACGGGGCAGAAGCGATGCTTCCTTCCGAGCTCGCCTTCCGCTCCCCTCGGGTCGCGGCGTACTCGGAGGAAGATCAAGACCGGCGCAGGCTCGAAGACATCAACTTCCTCGAAGAGCATAGATGCCGAGCGGCCCTTCGCGCGGCCAGATACCAACAAAGCCTTCGCCGCTACCATGAGCGTCGTGTCAAGCCAAGGTCTCTTGAAGTCGGGGACTTGGTCCTTCGTCGGGCGCAGACGCGGGAAGGCAAGAACAAGCTCTCCCCTATGTGGGAAGGTCCATACCGAGTGACTCGAGTCACTCGGCCAGGCTCGGTGAGGCTCGCTGCCGAAGACGGAATGGAGCTGACCAACTCCTGGAACATCGAGCACCTGCGCAAGTTTTTCCCGTGAATAGCCCGGGTAAGTTTTGCTTTTAGGGCCGGCTCCCCGAGTGCCAAAAGCGAGTCATGGGAAGTATCGGGTTCGTCACCCCAAGCCCCGGTCGCTCGGTCTGGTTCCCGAACCCCGAGCGCCGGTCCGGCCAAAGGTCACCCAAGTATCCCGCGCGCTCGCGCCCTCGCTCGGGGGCTCCCTTGTATTCCCAGCTATTTACATAGCATTATGGTCTATAAAGATGCTTTTTCCTTGATATGAATCCCCCATGCAAAGTTTATATTCCTTAATTCAGTGTCAATATCAACGCTTCCTCCATAGTTAGCAAAAGCGTGGCTTTCCGCGCGGTGCGGGTCTCCCGAGCCCCCATCTCTCGGTGCGAGTAGGTCCCACCGCTCCGAGCCCGAGCAGTCAAGCTTACCCAAATACTTGTTGTCGGGCCGTAAGACGTTCGGGCAATTAGCTGTACCCCGAGCACGTCCGAGTCAGGGCAAATAAGCCCCTGGCCACCGTGCTCCGCTGGTCAGCAAGACCCGAGCGCCACCCAACCTCATGTCAGCCGGATAGCTTCACTCCTCGCGCTCGGGACAGGTCGGTCGACCCGAAAACCCGAGGGCCGCGTTAACAGGCAACCCCCCCCCTCGGGACCTGTGGAAAACCCCCTTTTTGCTAAGAAAACCGTATAATCATTCGCAAAGTGAGCAGGTTCACCATGATGAAGTTCCCGGGCACCGCCCGCCAGATCAATACCAAGTCACAGGGCGCCAAGTCACCCTGAGGCCCGATCTCTAAGCTAAGCTTCTAAATCGCATTTCTATGTTTTCAAAGCTCCCGAGCACTATATATGAACGACTAGTTTTTTCCTCGCCAATTTTTCCCAACTGCTTTCTGTGCTCGCGATGGGTTTATACCTGAAGGCAGCGATGAAAGTCACGGGGAGTGCTTCGGGTCGTCCGCTCAAAGCCCTGGTGTCCTGCCTGGTTTCTTAACCCTGGACATCAGCCTGGTAAATAAGCCGCCCAAGTACCCTACGCGCTTTCACACGCGCCCGGCGGTGTCTTCCAGTAGCGTTTCCAGAAGCATAAGGAAGCATTGCCGAGTTAAAATGAAAGTTCTCAAAGTTAGGAAAAATCATGTAGATACAATGATTAACGCAATACATATCAACAGTTAATTGTTGCGATAATTGTCCCGAGCGCAAAAACTTGGGCAAATTCTGCAGGAAAAGTCCGAAGTTGGAGCTCGTCCTCTGGACCCCTGCGGCCCCGAGGGCCCGTCATCCCGAGCCTTAGTCTCAACCCTCCAAGCGCTCGGGGGCCGGGGGCCTCACGCCAAAGAGGAGCGCTCGGGGGCTGATCCCGGGCTCGGGCAGGAGTCCTTCCAAGTAGCGGCACGTCTAGCTCTCGGGGGCTGGGGGCCTCGGGTCCGTCCCGAGCGCCGTCCTCGGCTGTCCGCGAGCAAGAGCCAGATGCGCCGCCAGAGACGAAGGTGGAAACCGTTCGGAACTATTTTCGAACGAAAAAAGTTGTGAAAGTAAGGCGTCGGAGGCCAAGTCCACGCCCGAAATCACAACTAAAGCGAAGTATTCGGAGCCAAGTCTGGGCGAAGAACCCGCAAAGACAAAAGCAAAGCGCTGCTGGAGCCAAGTCCAGTACAAATGCAATAAAAGGAAAGCAAGGAGCAAAAGGCCTTCCGGCCAGCAGTTCTTCGCACTACAAAAATCGCCAATAAAGCACAAGTTCTTACAAAGGGGTTTCTATCCCCCGGACTAAGGATGGCAAAATATAAAACAAAGAAGGAGCTACCCCGAGCGGTCGCCGTCGTCGTCGCTGGCATCCACCTCGCGGACGAAGCGCTGGGCGATCTGGTCGGCCACCTTTCGAATCTCCTTCCGAGTTTCGTCGTCGGCGACCTCGTCGTTCCCCTGCGCGGCGGGCTCCAAGGAGAAGCTCGGGTCGCGGCTGCAGTAGCACGCCAAGGTGTGCTCCGCCACCGCGAGCGCCACCTCCTGGCCTTCTTCTTCAAGCCGGCGGGTCATGGCGTCCCCAAGTCCAGCAAGCCGCTCCGCGACCTGTTGGAAGCCCAAGGCGACGCCCCCGGGGGTGTCGGCTTTGAGCCCTTCCGGCAAGTTGACGTCCCCGAGCCCGGCGATTCGAACGGCCCTCCGAGCCTGAGAGAAGATGTCCCTCATCAGGCGCGTATGCTCCGCGCGTTCGCCAAGCAGCCCGAGGCGGGCCTCCTCCACCTGTCGCCATGCAGCGGCGGCCTCCGAGCTCTCGCGCTTCCTCGCCTCCTCCACCTCCTGGACCTTGGTTTGGAGGGTGCGTTCGGAAGTGCGCGAGTCCTCAAGCCGCCCCTCGAGATCTCGGATGCGGGTGCGGAGATCCGCCATCTCCTTGGCAAGCTCTTCGCGAGCAGCATCGACGCGGCCCTGGACTTCGGCGTTCAGCTTGTCGGTCGCCTCCTCCAGGTCCTCTTCGCGCTTGGCAAGCACCGCCTCCTTCGTTTCAGTCTCCTTTTCGCGAAGGGCGAGCTGCTCTTCGCGTTGCTGAACGTCGGCGGTCCGCGTTTTCAAGCTTTTCCTCGCGCGAAGCCAGCCGGTCTTCGATGTTACCTTCGCGAAGCGTGAGTTGTTCGTCGCGTCGGTCCGCGTCGGCGATGCGTTTCTCCAGCCGCGCCTCCGCGTCAGCGACGTCCTTCTCCCGCTGCTTCAGGCCCTGCTCGCGCGAGGTTACCTTGGCTTCGATCCGAATGAGGCGGGAGGTTCGCTCATTAAGGAGGTTTTCCTTCTCAATGAGCTCCCTCTTCAGCTCGTGCATGGCCTCCCGCAGGCGGTCGACCTCGGCCATGCCCTCCTCGTACTCCCGCTTGGCGATGCGGGAGCGAGCCAAGAAGGACTCCGCCGCCTCCGCAAGCAAGGCCTCCCGCTCCTCCAGCGAGGCCTCCTTGTCCGCCAAAGCCGCCTCCTTGGCGGCGAAGTCCTCCTGAAGCTTGTCGATGGCGGCGCGCGCGGCGTCGAACGCGTCGGGGGGGATCACCCGGGATGCTTCGTCGCGCCGCGCAGCGCGCTGCACCCGCGGCAGCAAAGTCAAGGTGGAGCATCCGAGCACCTCCTCCTGAGACTCGGGGTGCTCCACCACAATAGAGCCGCCGGCCCCCTCCTCGGGCCGAAAGCTGTCGGCTCCCTCCACGGGAACCGTCTCCTGCTCGGGCTCCGCCGCCTGTTCCTCAGCTCCGGCGGCGCCCAGCTCCTGCTCGGGCTCCGCCGCCTGCTCCTCAGCTCCGGCGGCGCTCGGCTCCTGCCCAAGTGCTGCCGCCTGTCCCTCGGGCCCGGCAGCACTTGGCCCCTGCTCTTCCTCCAGATCGGCGCCCGGCGCCTCTGCGTCGGCCCCGCGCAACCTCAGGCGGCGCCTGCGCTTTTCCCTGCGCGGCCGTCTCCGCGCTCGGAGCAGCTTCTTCCCGCGGGACCGCCTCGGCTCTCGGGGCTGGCTCCTCGCTCGGGGTCGGAGTTGCTCTCGGGGCCGGCGGTGCGCTCGGTCTCGGCGCCGCGGAACCGCTCGGGACAGAGGTCCCGCTCAAGGCCGAGGGTTCGCGCGCGGCCGCCTGCGTGCTCGGGGCCTCGCCCGCTCTCGCGTCCCCACCCGCGCTCGGTGCAACCGGAGCGCTCGGGACCGAAGAAGGGCTCGGGGACACTTTGGTCTTCTTCGCCCTGAAAAGCCAACAAAGCCAGGCTCGGGGTCAATTCCCGAGCACGATACTCAAGCAAAATAAGGCAAAGGTGAGGTTCATTCTTACCGCCACTTGCCCTTCGGGACAACCGAGTCCGGGTCGGAGGATCCCGGCGGGTTTTTCCTCTTCTGTCCGGTGGCGGCGTCCGCGCCGGCCGCCGGCGAGCTTCCAGTCGGCGCGGTCCCAGTGGCCCCTCGCCCCGAGCCACCGCCTCCATTCCCTGGCGCCTGAGGGCCCGCGGGCGGAGGGGGCGGCGGAGGCGGCGCAGAGGGCCACCGCCCGAACTTGAGGCCGGCGTGGGCAGAGCTTCCCTGCCCAGCGTCTCCCACCACGGCCGGTTTCGGCGTCTTCTTCTTCTTCGCCGCCGGCGCCTGCGGTGGTGGAGACGGAGGTGGCGGGGCTAGCCCCTTGCCCTTCGGATCGGCGGGGTCGGCAGCAACATCTGCCGCCGGGGCGCTCGCGGCTCTGGCCGCCCGCGCCTGCGCCTCGTCTTCATCTGTGAGGATTCGAATGCCCCCAGCCGGCGCGCGCGGGTCAGCTCTCGGTGCGGACACGAAGCCGTGCGCATCGCACACCGGCATCATGTCCAGGATACTCTGCCGGTCCGCGTGCACGCAGAGTGGCAGGTCCGGTCGGGCGAGCTCGGCCTGCAAAGGATCTTGCTCCCCGAGCAGCACCTTCAGCAACATCGCCACCACGGCGGGGGTCAGGTTTTTGCCAGCGCCGACCTCCGTCCGGCAGAAGTCATCGTCGCCGGTGTACATCCACGCCGGTCGCGCGCGCTCCCGTAGCGGCGCCAGCCGGCGTCGGAGGAAGTCGCCGACGACCATGGTGGCCGTCAGCCCCAGCTCCTGGAGTTGGGTGATGCGCGCCACCGCCAAAAACAGCTCCTTGTCGTTCGGGTCCATGTACTCCCATGCCTTCGTGTGCTCCGCCGGCGCCTCCGGGATCAGCAGTTCCGTCGCCGGGTCGGTGTTGACATAGCACCACTGCTGGCGCCAGTCGTCCCATTTGTTCCGCAACTTCTGCGGAATGTAAGGATCGGCCTCCTTCCCTCCCCGGAGCTGGAAGTTGGCGCTGCCGGTGACCTCCGCTCGGCCGGAGCCCCGCGTCCTCCCGACCGATCGGAGGACGAAGTAATGCCGAAGGAGCGCCACCGACGGCATCACCCCGACGAACATCTCGCAGAGGTGGGCGAAGATCGCCAGCACCACCACGGAGTTGGGGGTGAGATGGAGAAGGTGGACCCCATAATCCTTGAGGACCTCCATGAAGAACGCCGAGAATGGCGGCAGAAGTCCCGCCCCCAGGAAGCTCGTGAAGATCACCGCTTCGTTCGCCCGCGGGTTCGGCGGGTACGTCGCCGCTCGCACCACCGTCGGGTTCGGGCGGCCCTCCGGCACCACGATGCCCCGGACCTTGTCCATCGCCTCCTCGTTGAGGAGGCGGGACTTCTGGAGCACGCTAGGCAAGCTCGGGGTCGGGGAGCCGCTCTGCCGGGTCTTGCGGCGAGTCATTATGGTGGCGAATTGGTGGCGGAGAAAGCTTTCGGGAGGCGAAAATGGCGGCGGCAGGAGGAAGAAGACGAAGAAAGCGCAAGTGCTTTGGGAGACAGAGCGTTTGCGCAAGGAGGCGAAAAGTTCAAAAGTGAGAAGTGGTTTTCTTTTCAAAAAAGGAAACCGCAGAAGATCAACCGCGAGACGGTTTCCAAAAACAATGATGGACTGTCAGTTTACTGCCGTTGGCAGTGAATTTGCAGTCGCGCGAAATCCGGGGCACGCAACCGTCCGGAGCAGCGCGCTTTTCCCGCGCGGGCGTAACCCGAAGCGCCGCGGCCAAGTGGCGCGTGCGGATTGGGCGTCGCTCCCGCTCCGCGCGCGGCGCATTAAAAGCGCCCCTCCGCAGGGCGCATCAGTACGGGCCGGCATCTTTTGCTTGGCCCAAGAAGGAAAGGCCTTATCCCCAGTCGCAGCCCTTCGGGCCGTTGCTGGGAGATAAGGCCGGGGGCTACTGTCGGCGGAATGGGGCCCAGGGTACCCCTAACCGCCGGCGGAGGCCAACCGGATGCCGCAGAGGGTGACGCGTGGCGCTCCGGTCGCTGGGGCCTTGGGCCCCACCCGGATCGTCGTACGAAGCCCGCGGCCAATCCCAAGGAACCAGGGTTCTCCTCCAAAGGCTGCATCCGCAAACCAGAAGGGATCGTGGGCCTCCGGGAATCCACGGCCCATGCGCTGAGCGAGCACTCGGGGTCCGTCCCCGAGCGCTCGGCGTCCCAGAAAGCGAAAGGCGCGCTCGGGGTCCCCTCCCGAGCGCTCGGCATCTTGGCAGATGTGGGGGCCAGAGGAGCGCTCGGGGTCCGCCCCCCAAGCGCTCTCACTCGGGCTCCCCCTTCAAGGCGCCCCGAGCGGCCCCCCAGCGGGTGCTCCGCAAGCGCCCGGGGTTGCTCAGGGGCGCGTGGAAGATAACTGGCGCCCCTCCTAGCGAAGGAGGTCACTCGGGACCGAGTGCCCGGGGGATGACGTGTCCTCTGGTGGGGCCCTCGTCCATGCACGTCGTCCGGTGCCAAGCTTCTCCAGCAAGCCTCCGCCTTGACGGAGGCATTTAATGCCTGTCATTCCGACGGGGAACCCAAAGCCCTGTGAGGGCATGATGACGATCAGGCCGGGTCCCACCGGTGCAGGCGATAAGCTCTGTGAGCTATCTCTCTCTCTCTCTGAGGGGTGGGCCCGGGCTGACAGATTCTTTGACCGACCAAGCGCGCCGCCCCGCACGCCCTGTCGCTGTCAACCCTTTTTACCCCATGGGGGACGCCGCCGCACGATCAATTGCGCGGCATGAGAGGCTGACCTATGGGGCCCGCGAGAGGACGTCTTACCAACCCAGTCAGAAGAAACCCCGTAAGTCTCCGTCCGCGGGGCCCGCCGAAGGCAAAGGTGTCAGAGCCCCTGCTCCGACACACCGCGAGGCGACAGCCCGGCCGAAAGTCTCAAGTGGGCATTAAATGAAGGTGTGGGCGCTTCCAGTAGCGCCCACGTCGTCTACAGCACAATTATATCTCATGTTCTCCTTTGCCGACCTATGTGGTATTCCCCCGAGTATATAAGGGGAGAGCCTGGTCCATGCAAAGGGTTGGCTAATTTTCCTAGGTCAAATCTCTCTAAGTTTACTCCTTATCAAAGAAGCACCGTTCTTCCTCCGGGCTAGAGCTAGAAGAAGAACAGTGCGTACCTCTGTAACTTATCATATTTGCCATACACACACATATATACAAAAACAAGCAGGACGTAGGGTATTACACCTCCGGGTGGCCTGAACCTGGAGAAATCCCTGTGTCTCCGGCATCAAGCGTCATAACCACCCTCATCCTTGAAACGCCATCACCGGCTCATAAGAAGAACTCTATATCGCCCCAGGCCGAACCAACAAGGGGGTCCATTCGGACCACCGCTAGAGACGTTTACTCGTCGACAGACGCTCTATCCCTGACGGAGGTGGCTCGACGTCACGGGGAGCCTCTGTCGCGCGACCCCGGAGGGAAGGGACGCTCTATCCCTGACGGAGGTGGCTCGACGTCACGGGGAGCCTCTGTCGCGCGACCCCGGAGGGAAGGGACGCTCTATCCCTGACGGAGGTGGCTCGACGTCACGGGGAGCCTCTGTCGCGCGACCCCGGAGGGAAGGGACGCTCTATCCCTGACGGATGTGGCTCGACGTCACGGGGAGCCTCTGTCGCGCGACCCCGGAGGGAAGGGACGCTCTATCCCTGACGGAGGTGGCTCGACGTCACGGGGAGCCTCTATCGCGCTACCCCGGAGGGAAGGGACGCTCTATCCCTGACGGAGGTGGCTCGACGTCACGGGGAGCCTCTGTCGCGCTACCCCGGAGGGAAGGGACGCTCTATCCTTGACGGAGGCGGTGAAGCCTGTCCCCAACGTGGGGGTATTCCATTGAAGTCGGGCGCACGCCTGCTTTGAGGCCCATTACAAAAGGTGGTGAAATCGGTCGGGTGATTCCCCGCTAGACGATTCCTATCATAGGGCGGTGACCGACGCAGCGGTTCCTACCACACATTCTATTGGCAAGAGAAGGATCTACTAGGGCCGGCGCAGCGGCTAAGTATCCTTGAGCGTTGTGGTAGGTGGTCGGCCAACAGAACCCTTGGCGAAAGACTTTGGACACCAAAGCTCGGGGGTGCAAGGTGTGACCCGCACAGCCCCTGGTGTATGTCACGCGCTAATTCGAGTCCTTCATCCTTGGAGATGCAGTGGAGGCATGACGCGCACATGCCGCGTTTGTACAGGGGCGTCATCGTGGATGATGAAGCCCCTAGTCTGACATTTCACCATTCGCGCCTTGACAGGTTCAACAGGCTCTGCCTCGCCGGGGAGGTAACCCCTGATCGGGGCCCTCCGGTCTTGGCTGCCGACCACACACACCTCGAGGAGCCCCTTGGTGGCGGGCTCCGAGATGACCTCATAGGAAGCCCCTAGCGAAACGGTGGAGGTGAGCCGATGTGTTGGACCTCCAGGTATAAGCTCGATGCTGCTGTGCAGACGCGAATGTGTGGGCATGATCGTTGGTGATGGCGTGCACGATGCGTCGCTGCGGATCTTCAACTTGCTTTGGGAGCGGCCTGAGGAGGGGTGCGGTGGAGACGGTGGCAGGGCCTCATGTCCTTGCGACATTGCATAGTCACGTCGGGGAGTGCTTCTCCTTGCTCGTGCTTCCTGCTACAGGATCACGCGGGCGGAGGCGGCCTTGGCGTGAAGGCGGCCTTAGTGCGAAGGCGACCTCGGTACTGCGCGGCGGTGGCCTAGGGCGGAGATGGCTTCGACGCGGAAGTGGCCTCAGCGCATAAGTGGTCCAGCGCGGAGGCGGCCTCGACGCGTAAGTGATCAAGCGTGGAGGTGACCCAGTACGTCGTTGTAGCACGTAGGTGGTCCAGCACGGACGTCACCCAGCGCGGAGGCGGCCTTGACGCGTAAGTGGCCAAGCGTGTAGGTGACCCAACGCGTCGGTGAGGTCCATCATGTTTTGCATAGCGGGGCAAGCCCACGGCCTTGGTGCCCAGGGTTGCTCGGGCCTGCTTCGTCACCGTGGGCGAACGTGAGGGCCATCTCTCGATCAGCGTTCAGCCGACGCTGTATGGCCACCGCCTCTTTCGCGTATGCCGAGGCAGGTGGAGCTGCTCGCGCGAGGTTCTCTGCGACTTCTCGACGGAGTGCAGCCGCCTCCGGAGCCCCTGCTGGTGGCGGCATCACGGCGAGCGCTCGAGCGTCGGCGACGTCTCGCATGACTTCATCGGCTGCCTGCGTGTTGCGTCGAACTTGCTCTTGTGCGGCGACCAAGGCTTCGTCCTGCTTGCGTCGCATGACCTCTACTTCCGTTGCCTCGGGGTTCGAGAGCAGAGCCGCCGCGGCCTTCGCAGCATCGAGTTCGGCACGGAGCGCGTCGGCCTCTGCGCAGGACTGGTTTGAGGCCTGGACCGCCTAGAGGGCTTCCGTCCTTGTCCTGGCGACTTCCTCCCTCAGCTCATTGGCTTCTCGCCTGAGGGTTTCCACATCCGTTTCTATGTACGCTTCTGGGTTGGCCGCGTTGCCCCCTGTCGCGGGTTGTCCAACGACGTGGGCGTGGGTTGATGAGTCGTCGGCTCGAGGGTCGAAGGCCGACGCGTCGTTGATGCAGGCTACCACGGCAAGGACAGCATGGTGCGTCTTGCCCTGGCGAACTGGGTTTGGCGTACAGGGCACGCTCGACCTAGCCCCGCTTGCGCCTCTCCTCTCCTTTGGCGCCATGGCTTTTTGCTCAAGTTCCCACAGACAGCGCCAACTGTCGTAGGTGTGACCCTAGACAATGAGATTTGTGGCACCCCCGGTCGTCTCGCAGGACGACAAGGGTGCGCGTGGGGACTCGAGGAGGGTGCGCGAGAGACGCTAGGCCTCGCGAGCCTGTTTTTCTATTTCTCTCGGGAATTAAGTTGTGCAAATGGGGGGAAATGAAATGGGATCTTCTCCCTCTTGCCCTTGGGGCTATATTTATAGAGTTTGCCGGATATGAAGAAATTACAGTTTTGCCACTAAAGCAATTTACCAGATTGCCACTAAGGCTTTAAATCATCCGGACAGGCATTGTCGATTCCTATACAAAGCTAGAAATTATGCCGTCGGTTTCGGAGGAGCGCGGGGACCCCCCTCCAACACAATTCCTCATTAGTTACTTCTGCAATGTACACCACATTAATTGCCAAAAATACACCACATATAAATGGGGAAAGCCACATGAAATTCCAACATCTTCTTGCCATGCAACCTTTGCCAGGCGTAAATAATGCAATTTGTTTACAGGTCCAAGATCAATTTTCGGAACTTCGTCATGTGCTCAGTCTGTAATGAGATGACGATAGACAAGCTCCCGTCCTTGTCTGCACTTGGGAGGACGTAAGCCAGCCCCTCAAATGCGATGGCACCAGGACCCATGAACACCGGTCGGCCCCATCCAAAATTTGCGTTGTGGATAGGTAGGTTCACCCAGCTAGTGATTCCGAGGTTAGGGCAACGGTAAGTGTGCGCTCCTCGGACCAATGCTGACAAATCAGGTTGCAGGTCTAGGTAGTCCAATGCTGAGCGGCAATAGTCATCATTCATCCGATCTAGCTCCATTTGGATTATTTTTGCTGCGTCTGCCAACCCACTGATCACCTTGCCTGCCTCGACAAGTGGTGTGGCAGTGAACAGCACATTGCCTAAGAAACCATTTGGTATCGGGGGCTTCAGCCGTTGTCTCCCATCAATGGCACAATACAGCTTGGTGGGCTGTTCAGATGGCAAGCCACGTGCAAGAGAGACACAACGCCATACATGCGCGGATAGCACTGTGTACGTGCTGAACCGTGGCATATCGTCGCCTGTGGGTAGCTGCGAGCGCAAGCGGCCAATGTCTGAGCGGGTGAGCTTGAAGATGTTAACAGTGGTGGCAGGTGATATTTGTTTAGCAGAGAGATCCTGGGGCATGGATGACAACAAGGCTGGGGAAGACTGGTACTCAACATGTGGGTAAAATGGAGTTGGGGGATCTCGAGCGCGGAGGAGAGTGCGGTCGATGAAGGGCATGACTGCAATTTTAGCTCCACGGCAGAGGTCAGACCACGAGTTAATGAAATGCAAGCCAGACATGCCATCACCAACATGGTGTTGCATGCCAACACCGAGGGAAACGCCTCCACACTTGAAGTAGGTTACCTGGTGTAAAGATCAAAATCATGAATCAAATATGAGGATTAACACAAGCCGCACGAGATTCTTGAAATATACATGAAAAATCATGGATGTACACAAAGTGATAAATGAATAGTACGACCATGGTACTATTCTCCGCCCTCCTTAAAGTTTGGTTATGTCAATGTTTAGCTTTTAGGTTTTGCTCTCTTCGTCCTGCATTGTAGCCTTTGTGCATGGCTTTTGTATTTCTTATATGTGCTTGCTCTGGCTTGTATTGCTCTTTAGCCTTTGCGAGTAATGGAAAAAAGCCAGATTTAGCCCCCCTTGGAGCATCAAAGCCGGATTTAGCCTCCTTCACCGTGCATGGCCGGAAATAGCCCCGCGACGCGCCGGACGGTCGCCGCGTGTCCAGCGCCGTGCCGCCGAGCCGCGACGGAGGTGGCGTCGCGCCTCCCGCCCGCGAGCCGCCTATCCCTGATGGCGCCACGGCCGCCGCTCCTCGGCCAACACGCGACGGGAAGGAGGCACCGCGCCGAGCACGCCAATGGCAGCGCAGTTCTCCTCGTTGAGCGCGAGGCCAAAGAGGGCGCCGGCCGCGTGCTCGCACGCCTCTGGCGCCGAGCCGCCCGAGCGGAGGACCTCGACGAGCGCCGGCACGGCGCCCGCTCGGACGATGCGTACCTTGTTCACCGGCTCGAGGGAGAGGTTGACCAGTGCCGCCGTCGTGTCGACCCGCGCTAGAGCGCCGCGAGCAACCGTGGCGGGCAGAGCACGTGTCGGCGACCCGGCTGGCTTCGCGGGTAGAGGCCGCGACAGAGGACGCGTCGCGGGTAGGGCTCGCGACGGAGGAGGTTCGCGGGAGGGGCTCGCGGCGGCCGGGTCTCGGGGTGGAACCTTGCTGGAGTTGTGGGCGGCGAGCCGGGACGGCGGCGGCGTGGTTCTCCTCGTTGAGCATGAGGCCGAAGAGGCGGCGGCGTGGGGCGGACGGCTAGCGGGGACGGCGGCGGCGCAGGCGCGCGGGCCGGACAGCTCGCGGGCAGGAGGCGTGGGCCCGGGGGGACGTCACGAGCGGGAGGCACGAGGCGGCCGTCACAGGCGGGAGGCGGACGCCACCTCCGTCGCGGGTCGGCGGCGCGACGTCGGACACACGGCGACCGCCCGGCGCGTCGCGGGGCTATTATGGACCATGCACGGTGAAGGAAGCTAAATCCGGCTTTGATGCTCCAAGGGGGGCTAAATCTGGCTTTTTTCCGCGAGTAATATATTTGGCTAGTGGGTATCATGTAATAATTGATCATCATCTTCTATCCAAAACCTGCAAGAGCTTTGCGCGTTGATTTCACTAAGGATAGAGTATCATTACAATCAGTGGGTCCATGTCCATATGACAACATAGGCATTAACAACATGAAGATATATAGCAACCCCAATATAAACTATATATACCAACTCGTATTATCTATTATATATTAAAAGTAAAATAGATCACCCAGAAAAAGATAGACATGCTAGAAATTCTCACAAAAAAGCAAAACATCTGGGCGTTTATCTGTAGCTAAACAGATCATACTAAAAGTAAAATAGGATCAACCAGAAAAAAAAATAGACATGCTAGAAATTCTCACAAAAAAGCAAAACATCTAGGCGTTTATCTGTAGCTAAACAGATCTCAGCCGATAAATGTTCATAACTGTACCTAAACAGATCTCAGCCAATAGATTTTCATAACTGTACGTAAACAGATCTCAGCCGATAGATCTTCATAACTGTACCTAAACATATCTCAACCCTAGATCTTCATAACTGTACCTAAACAGATCACGACCGCTGAATCTTTATAACTGTATCCAAACAGATCACGACCGCTAAATCTTCATAACTGTACCTAAATAGATCACAGCCGCTAGATCTTTATAAGTGTACCTAAACAGTCACGACCAATAGATTTTCATAACTGTAACTAAACAGATTAAGATCGATAGATCTTCAAAACTGTACTTAATTAACAGATCACGACCGCTAGATCTTCATAACAGTACCTAAACAGATCACAACCGCTAGATCTTTATAACAATACCTAAACAGATCACGACCGCTAGATCTTTATAACAATACATAAATAGATCACGGCTAATAGATCATTAATTAATGTATAAACAACCTATTGGCTCAATACAATGACTGATGGACCCACTTGCTGATATTTTATTTTCTACACTGATGTGATATCACGTGCCAGTCCAAAAGTTAAAGACGTTTCCCGCGTGCGCGGGACACCACGCTAGTTAGTTAATAAAGGCAACGTGCAACAGGATAAATTGGTGGTTTGTTCTCTATGCTCCCAACAATGGACTGAGGACCACCTGGAGCTTAGCTGTAACTGGTACTAGAGAATGAGCTCACCTGGAGCTATGTCCTCGGTGTAGTCGACGGCCGGGATGAGGCGCTTGAGCTCCATGGTGGGTGCGAAGTCGCCGTAGTCGTCAACGGTGGCGTTGGGCGCGTCGGCCTCGACGAAAAGCACCCCCTCCCCGTTGCAGTCGATCTCGACTCTCCCGTCCTTGTCCCGCGCGAGGCGCCCGGCCATCGGGTAGAACGTGACGAGCGCCTCCGCCAGCGCTTGCCGCATCCGCTCGCCGTCGAAGAACCCCTCCGCCGCTGCCCCCTCGGGGCGGCGGTAGAAGTAGACGCTCGGCGTGTGGAAGCGCGGCACCAATAGGTCGAGGTGGGAGTTCCATAGCCGCGTCCGCGGCGTCTCCCTCGCCGGCCTCACCATCGTTGACCGCCTCACCGTGAACGCCATCTGCCGCATTCCAGCAAACAGCTCATGGGCATCGTACGTAAACTGCAACAGGAAGAAAATAAAAACAGGAAAGATAGAGCAGTGGCTGACCTTGGAAGATGAAAACTGAGGTGATGGTTGGGCTTGGGCAAGAACAGCAAGCAGCTCTTGACTTTTATAGCCCACGCCAAGAGCTCATCAGAAGAAGCGGTGCACATCTTTTGTCCATCCATTTTTTTGTCATGCAAGATCTTTTTTTGTAACAGACACAATATTAATGCATCAAAACGTTACAAAATACGCCCGGCCTCTGTCTAGGAGCCTGTCAAGGTTTTGAGAATACAAACCAAATTAAGGGAGGCAAGTGCATGCGTAACTCTCGTCCACTCGTCTAGTGAGGACCATCTTTGAGAGCTGTGTCGTACGGTGTATTCCAGAAGTGTACGTACGGTCCGCAGGCGCAGTTGGGCAGTTCGTATCAGCACATATGTGGAAAAAATTTATGTGGACGTTTGTTTTATTCTGTATGTGAACAGTACTGGATGCTTACATGCATTAATTGTAGGACCACCTAGCTACGGTTGGCGACCCTCGGCGTGTTTTTAATTAGGGAAATCGTTTGTCGTCTGACGTCCGATCACAGCTTTCGTCGGACGGTATCGCTCCGTTCGACGTGGCAAAGTAACGAACAGCCAGGATTTCTAAACTAAAATTACAAACAAATGCCACCACTTTTGTCTTCTGCACTGTCCAGCTGAATGGGCCCACACCGTCACGTGAACGTTTCTTTCTTTGCCTATCCCATCTCTCTCTCGCTGCGAAAATATCAATAGCCTCTACCTCGTCCTCACACTGGATCTGGGCGGCATGATGTGGAGTTTCTTAGGGCATATACAATGGTAGAGTCAGCCGTTGAGTTTTCGACCCTTCCATATCATCTAGAGTCGACGGTAAAAATAACCAATACAATGGGTTGTATCTTAAGCTGACTCTAGAGGGAAAGTTAGAAGGCATAATTTAATTTAGAGGTTTAATTTTTTTAAGAGTCTGACTCTTAGCTAAGAGTTAGCTTCATTCTCTCTCCTCATCCTCTCTCTTCCACATCAACAATTATCTTACGTGGCAGGAGGAAGAATCAGCTGACATCACACCTTTATACATGCCCTTAGAGGATGGTGATAGCAAGTACGGCACGTTGTTGCTGCAACTGTTTCAACTCCGGTGAGGCTTGAGGTGACAGCGATCGAGGTGTGACCTCCAGACAAGTGCTGACCTCCAGATCCGGTGCCAGGCCCTCCGGGATGCCTGTTGACCGACACGCGGCGGCGCGTAGATAGGAGCCGCGAGGATGGTCGTGGTGGTAGGCGGCGGCAAGCTTCCCAAGACCTCATCCATAGTGTTGCTCATGCCCGTAGTCGCGCCGCCCACTGAAATCCTACAGTGCATGGGGCCGGCCTCGACCGTGGAACCTCCGGATCCAGCCTCGACGGAACCCCAGCGCGCGCTTTGGGCGGCGACCGACACTATGGCCTATGCGGGCTGGCCGACCCAAAGGTGTAGCAGCGTCACAGTGCAGATTAGAGTAGGTTGTTGTTGTTTTTTTCTTGTTTCCTTTTTTTTTCCGAGTGGTTTTCATGTTCAAGCGCATGCTCATGGACAAATTAGAGTAGATTGTGTGCAGATATTCTTCATAGCCAGATCTAAGTTCATAAAAGAATTCTTTTTAGCTACATCTGCGTACATGTTCATCCAAAGTAGCCATTTGTGTTGATTTGTTTCATGCTTCGAATTCGTTTGGGTCGGGGTGTTTCATGTGATGGTTTATGGGCTTGTTTGGTTCATGTTCTGGTTATGTGCAGATCTGGATAAATTTTGATATTGCATCCGAAATTTGTTTAAAACCTTACATACAAACTTATGTGAAATTTGTTTAAAACATTCTTGAAACATGCATAAAACTAGACAAACTGTTGTGAAACTTTTGTGAACCATGCTTGGTTTTTGTGTGAAACGTCTCTGAAATTCTATAAGTTCTGTGAAACATGCTTGATTTTTTTCAGAAACCAAAGAAAATGTCAACATAATATGAAATTTCTCTAAAACATTTATGAAACCGACTAAAAACATGAAGTAATCGTGAAATTTTTAGATTTTATTTGTGGATGTTGCAGCACATGTTTGTAATGTTGTCAAGGCTAATCTTTTGGGTTTGGGTTGGATTTCAGACGTGGAAAAAATAAATTGGGGACTTTTTGTGTGGATTTTGATGATGTTGCAATGCTCCATAAATAAGTTTGTTTTGTTCATAGATGATCGGACTATGCAATGTGTTATGTACGGATTTTACATTGAATCTTGCATTCATAAAACTTTTCATTAATTTCTTTCAAACCTTCATCCTGCCCTATTCACGGATTCAGAAAAACTATTTTCAAACCTTTTGACGAGACCTCTGAAACTTTAGTGAAACCCAGGAAACCTCTCTGAAACTTGAGTGAAACCTAGGAAACCTCTCTGAAACATGAGTGAAACCTAGTGAAACCTCTAAAACATTACTAAAACCCAGTGAATCATCTTTGGAACGTGAGTTCAACTTAGTGAAACCTCTCTGAAATTTCAGTAAAACCTAATGAAACCTCTCTGAAACTTCAGTAAAAAACCTAGTGAAACCTATGAAACATTATTGAAACCCAGAGAATCATCTTTGAAACTTGAGTTAAACCTAATGAAACCTCTCTGAAACTTTAGTGAAACCTCTGAAACATTATTGAAACCCAGTGAAATCATATTAATTTGAAACTTGGGTTAATCCTGATGAAACCTATCTGAAATATCAGTGAAACCTCTTAAACTCCAGTGAAACCCGGAGAAATATCTTTGAAACCCATGTGAATTGTCTGTGGAATCTCTGTAAATTATCTATTTATGAAACCAATAAAACCATAACAAAATATTTGAAACACGCATGAATCCTATATGAAATCCTTTAATTCTAATAAAACTTAGTCAAACATCCACGAAAACCTGGTATAAGCTTCATTCAAAATGTTACAACCAATGATTTCAGATGGAGACAAGAAATTTGTTAAAGAGAATGGTCCTAGAGGTCCTTAACCTTAACCTCAGAAGGCCTCCATTGTTCTTGGACAACATCATACTTGTATGTCTACAACTATAAGCAATAAACAAATTCAGCACCATATGACAGGCTGAACCCTATTATATATTCACTAATCAACTCGAGGAAAATCAAAAAGTCTAAGAAGCCATTACACTATTTTTGTAAGCGATAAATGCACTAATTTGAGTATATCCAAGAAAGACAAATACTGACACTATTATTATTCTATAATAACTTTGTGATCCCGGTACAAATATATATCTTGGTTGTGTGCATACTGGATAGTATATCCAATAATATCGCTAACCATCGGAAGAAAAAAAAAGCAAAAATATCAGATTTAGAGACGAGGGAGATAACGAGATCGGGCTCAACCTGCAATGCACCAATCGCTAGATCATGCAGCTAATAAATTATATTGCTGAAACCCTCGCTCGTTGTTTCCAGGTCCGATCATTTCAGTGCAGGCACAGCTATAAATATAATTAAATTGTGAAGTTAAATTAGGACAATTTCCTTGTACATACACACGAAGTATGAAGAAAACCTACCTGCTACAAAAGCTTTTTGCATTTGTTCACTCAGTCCTGACACCCAAAGCTTCACAGTCTCCATTATTTTCTCTCGACAGTAGAAAACACCGGCTGATGACATAATAAGGAAGATCCCTGGTGTATTGTCAAGGAACTTTTATGCACCGAGCATGACAGTTCATCTATATGTTTCTTCTCTTTTTTTCTAGTTGTTTGTTTCTGATTTCCTGGTTTACTTGTTGAGAGTCTATACTGCCTGTATCTATCAAGCTTTTGAAAATGGTAGGTTGTTGGAATCACAAACTAAACAGATTTGGGGCTTGAGTTGGCTACAAGGTAAGCCTTAAGAAGAAAAAACATAACTTTGTTTTTTCATTACATCAGCTGACTAACTCCATTGTTCACACTATTGTCAGGATTAATAATAAAGATAAACCAACAGAGAGGGCCAACAACTCCTTGTTTTAGTTAGCTGCAAGCTGGCAAGCAAATAAGAACTTTCTATTGAAGGCTAAGTAGACCCATTCATCAATCAAGCCTTTAAACAAGTCTTATGCAGCTTCATTTGTTTCGGATGACCAATGCTTTTTTCTTATCAATAGGGTAAGCTAGGTCCTTCCAAGTCGTTTGTAGCTTTGGCATTTAAGTAATGGTTGAAACCATCCTTTACATTTTGTGACACATGTGCGCCCTTAGTATTTTTGCATACAAATAAGAGCGAATAGCACATATTTTGTAAAGCGGGGGTGCAGCGTTTTGATGAGCCTCTCTGAAAATTTTGGGGTGCAGCGTTTTGATGAGCCTCTCTGAAAAATTTGGAGGCTAATGGATGTCTCTTGCATAGGGTTCTAGTGGAGAGGGCAAAAAGTGGTCAAACTGAATTTGACTAGCATTTGAAAATTTTAAATTGGGTGTCATGAGATGGTTCTAGATTTGGTCTAGGCATGCATAAGGTATGCTCCAGGAATTTATTGGGATTTTTCTGAAGGTTAGGAATGGGGGTTGCTTTGGTGGGCCATGTTTTGGGCATTTTGGAAAGAGTCAAAAAGGGGAGGGAAAAAGGGTGGAAATTATTCTAGAAAAATTGCTTCCTTGCTGTTGGTTAGGGATGAGATTTTTAATATAGAAATTAAAAAGTTTCGGTGCCCACTTCCCAGAATTTGCAAAAGAAGAGAGGAGGGAGAGAAGAAAACCACATAAAAACAGAGGCAAAAAGGAAAATCCAAATAGAAACCTTGCAAATATTTTAGGGAAATATTCAAAAATATTTTTGTGAAGGTGGGGTGTCACAGATACCAAGCAACAAATTCACAGCAAGGAATGAACAGGGTTACGAGATAAAGCAGCTGAGGGAGACCAAAACAAGCTTCGTGGTAGTCTGATAATCTATGGCCTTGAAAATGTTAAAAGCAAGGAGGAAGCTCTTGAAGCCAATCTAGCTGCCAAGGAACGGCTGAAGGAACTGAAAATATGCTGGAATAGTGGTTCTACAAGGTGCAGTTCAGAAGTTGAAGCAGAGGTACTTGAGGGCTTGTGCCCTCCCGTGGGTCTTGAAACACTTGATTATCTCGGGCTACGAAAGCTTGAGGTACCCGGATTGGATAGTGGGTAAGCAGAACGGTGGCCCAAAAGACCTGCAAAAACTTGTATTATTTGGATGGAGTCAACTGGGACCTGGCCCTGAACTTGAGGCTTTCATTCATCTGCGTGTGCTCTGGCTTGGTCAGTGCAGCTGGGACCAGGCAATATGGTGCATCTCACTCACATCGCTCAAGGAACTGGAAATCGAAGGGTGCTTGAATTCCGGTCGCTTCCAACACTGCCCCGGTCTCTTGAGAAGTTTTATCTTGCATACTGCAATGGTGAGTTCATGAAGTCCTGTCAAACAGTCGAACATCCAAACTGGCAGAAGATTGAGCACATCCCCAATAGAAGATTTGAAGACCCAACATGTATGTTGGTACATGTTAGGTTTAGTCCCACATCGGTTGTGGACAGAGGTAGCACGCGACTTATAAGGGTGAGGGTAGCCCCTCCTATCAGTCTAGTCTTTTAGGGGGAGAGGCCCAAGACCTCTTATAAGCCTGTGTTGCTTTGTGGTTGGGCCTAGATGCAATGGGGCTAGAAACGCTGGTGTTAGCGGGCCCAAGATTGCGTAACAAGTGGTATTAGAGCCTAGGTGGCCCGGATACAAATCATGAGGACCTCACGGTTGCGAGTCATGCTCAGGCTAGTCTTTTAGGAAGAGAGGGTCCAAGACCTCTTATAAGCCCGTGTTGCTCTGTGGTTGGATATGTGAGGGGAAGATTTGTTGGGTTTAATTCCATATCGGTTATGAACAGAGGTAGAACACGACTTATAAGGGTGATGATAGCCCCTCCTATCAGGCTAATCTTTTAGGAAGAGAAGGCTCAAGACCTCTTATAAGTCCGTGTTGCTCTGTGGTTGGGCCTGGATGCAATAGGGCCAGAAACGTTGGTGTTAGCGGGCCCAAGATTGCGTAACAATGTAAGACTGTAATCCAGTTTGCTGCCTTGTTTTTCCTTTTTGTATCCGAAAAAAATGCCAGTGTCATTGACGATCTGCTGCTAACTCTTCTTCTGTTTGTTCATCCATTTGCTAGCCTCAGAAGAAGACTCTAATGGGATTGTACCGCAAAAAAAGAAAAGAAAGAAGGGAAGGTGGGTTAGGCCTCACAAGAAGGTGGTGTGAAGGGGATGTGCAGCCAGCAGGAAGGCGGGGTACAACTTGAGACTAGGCAACCACGTGCGGCCAGCCGCGCCCCTTGTAGCGGCAGCGGGGCAGGGGGGCGCGGTCGCGAGGCGGTTGATGTGGAAGAAGACGGAGAAGACAGGGAGAACATGCGCATTGACCAAACAACCCAGCCGCGCTGGCACTGACGCTTGGGTCATGGCGTGAAAGAAAGTGTAGGTAAGCAGCAAGAAGCAGCCCTGCACTGTAACGGTACAGCACGAATCGTGCACTGGTACAGCGCGAGCGAGAGAGAGAGACCTGAAGCATGAGTCGTACTCTGGCACGCCGCGTGCGCCACCACATGTAAAAGAGAAAGAGAGAAAGAGAGAGGGGGAGAGAGAGAGGGGGTGGGGCTCACGCAGTCGGGCTAAAGAATCGAGGCATGTACGGTCTGTTGGAAATTCATCTGGTCCTACTAAAGCTGAAAACACTCGCGTTGAAACTGACAGCACCCAAGCCTCTTCCAAACTTCACCAATTTTATGTCGAGGATAGATCCAAAAAAATAACAACTATTTTGAATAACCTTAAAATTTACCTATAAGCGGATACAGAACAGACATGCTGCGCGATTCACATGCACTTAATCTATAGATGAGAAGGTAATAAAAAGATTTGTACTATTAATAGCCACAATTAAAATACAAAGAAGGGCACAACTTGTAGTACTATCTGTGCTGATCAGATGGAAGCCGCAGGTGGCATATAAACAGATTTTGTGACGTACGATACGGGGAAGAGAGATGGCGCGAGTGTAGCAAGTGAGATGCAATCGCGCAGCCGTCCATCTATTTCCACACGACGATCCAATGGCCAGCATCTCCAAATGGATGAGTAAATGGGTAAAACAAACACTGAGAGCATTTAATTATACATTTCACATATGGACATCTGTCTACCTTAAAATTGGTCACATCTACATGTTTCCCAACAAAATTGTGCCTCTTATGTGCCATTCTGACGACTGCAAATGAGCTTCCATATATGGAACATAATAGAACCTAAAATCAACTACATGGAGGATATAAACAACGAATAGGTCCATTGCAGCACTATCTCTTCCAGCTATATATGTTAGGTTCACCTATATTGTTGTGGGCACCGAACTAACTGAACCAACACTCAGCATTTGCAAACAAATAACATACTACTAAACCACATGTACTTTTGTTCTGTCAAGCGTTTGGTAAACAGCATAATAAATTAGTAAGCTACGATGAAAGAGTATATGCACAGGTATAAACCTTCCTTCAACGTCAGTGGATGCTAATCAAAATTATCAAGTTGTAAGAGAGCTGGGCATATAAATCTATAAAAAGTAACTGATGCGAAGGAAGATAGGTGTAGCACTGTAGTTCAATGGCTCACCGAGGTATCCGGAAGGATAAGAAGAACACAAGGCAGCTGAAATCAAAATAAACCAATGCGAAGGAAGCCGGGGCTCCCTCGAGGCGCCGCCGCTGCGCTCCTCCGCCGGGGCTCCTTGATCCGACGCCACCCGCCGGATCCAGGGCGAGGAAGGCCTCCGCTGTCGCCGTGCGCCTCCATCGGCCAGATCCAGGTCCCCCTCGAGCTTCCCGTGCCGCCCGTGGGTGCGCAGAGAGAGAGAGAGAGAGGAGCGACGTGGGGGAGAAAGGGACCGCTTGGAGAACGCGTGGAGGGGCGGTAGCGACGCATTCATACGGACGTGGCCGGGCGAGCATGATCCAGCCATTAAAAAACGAATCGAACGGCGCACGTAGCTCCGTCGATGTAGCGCGCGCAGGGAGCGAGCTCTTCCCGCCCCAATAACTATATACTAGACTAGATGACCCGTTGCGCCACTGGCGCAAGAACCTGATTTGGACCGAAATTTAATTGCTTAGCAAGTCCTACGTTTGGTATCCATAATTTTTCATATATGTATATCATGTTGTTGGATCATTTTGTGTTCTGATGATGCTTGGAAAAGGTCTCAACGGTTGTTTGTTATGGAGGCATAAGAAATGAGAGCTCAAACATATTTTTATACATTGATAATTTAATCTGTGAAGGAAAAAAATGAGTTAACATTTTTTAGTGTTGAACTACTACTAAATGGAAAATGGTTCACCAAGTTTTTGCATACATCTGAGAACTTTTGTGGCCCACAGACATAAAAACAAAATCATGCAGTTTCAAGTAAAA
The DNA here is from genome assembly GCA_019208055.1 of Stipa capillata. NCBI lineage: Eukaryota > Viridiplantae > Streptophyta > Magnoliopsida > Poales > Poaceae > Stipa > Stipa capillata. The sequence continues at coordinate 313,050 of JAGXJF010002528.1, forward strand.
GGAGCTTGCATTGACATTTGACAGCAATACAAAGTCAAGCTCTCGCCAGTTAAAATAAATAGATGTATATTCTCTCGTCAACAGGTACTAATAGGCAAGGCTACAAAGAAGACAAATAGTTTCTCTCGGTTGTATATACATAATTATCTTATCCTACGACAAAGAAACAGTCACACTGTTAAGACCCCTTCTCCTTCTCAAAACTCTGGAAGGGAAAACGAGCAAAAATCTTGAAAACAATAAGAACATACTTACGCATGCTTGATTTGTTGGGGAAAAGTATACAGATGAATCTTGAATAAAGAAACAAACAACATGAGTGGAAAATGCAGACCTAGCTGTATAAGGAACACGAGGAAAAACTATTGAGACGAATCTATTAAACATAAGTAGCAAACAAATGAAAGGCAATGAGCAATACATGACGATGTTAGTCTCACTCGTCGGCAAGGAAATGAAAGGCAAAGATTACCTAACTCTTGATAGCAGCCAAAACAAATTAAACAGTAAGTGAATTGCTGATATTTAACAGGATGTATATGAGTGCAACGCATCAACACTGTCCAAGCACATATATTGTAGCTTCGCGAACTACCAGTTGCCTTTTACCCTTTGAACTAAATATTCGTTGTGTAGATTACATCAGACCTGAAGAATCATAGGACCTGAGCGCTGACAATGCAATCAATCATTCATATTTCTTAAGTGGTCTTGCAGCAAGGCGAACTGGCGCCTGTGAGACAACAGTAATTAGTGTATCGCATTCTTGAGAGACAGGGCATTCGGGGTAGACAATAAGCAACATTAATATGCAGGAGTTTGCATCAGAATAGCATGGAGTAAGTATGAACGAATTAGTATATGCACCGTGAAGTGTACAATGACAATGTACCTGACCAATGTCTTCCTTAGTTGCCTTGTACTGAACAATGCCTTGTTGCAGGGCAGGTAAACCAGGCAGCAGGTGGGTCCAATAGAATTAACTATGCAACATCATTTTTCATATAAATTGATAACACTGAGCTGCATATGTACATGCCATGGTCTACTTAAACTCAAAAGATGAACAATAATTATATAGCTAGAAAAGAATTGACAATAACATGAAAGATAGTTTGAATTAAGCGTGTGCACAATGTCAAGCAAATAACGTGAAGAATCAGTTAAACAATAATATTACAACCAATGATTTCAGATGGAGACAAGAAATTTGTTAAAGAGAATGGTCCTAGAGGTCCTTAACCTTAACCTCAGAAGGCCTCCATTGTTCTTGGACAACATCATACTTGTATGTCTACAACTATAAGCAATAAACAAATTCAGCACCATATGACAGGCTGAACCCTATTATATATTCACTAATCAACTCGAGGAAAATCAAAAGGTCTACGAAGCCATTACACTATTTTTATAAGCGATAAATGCACTAATTTGAGTATATCCAAGAAAGACAAATACTGACACTATTTTTATTCTATAATAACTTTGTGATCCCTGTACAAATATATATCTTGGTTGTGTGCATACTGGATAGTATATCCAATAATATCGCTAACCATCGGAAGAAAAAAAGAGCAAAAATATCAGATTTAGAGACGAGGGAGATAACGAGATCGGGCTCAACCTGCAATGCACCAATCGCTAGATCATGCAGCTAATAAATTATATTGCTGAAACCCTCGCTCGTTGTTTCCAGGTCCGATCATTTCAGTGCAGGCACAGCTATAAATATAATTAAATTGTGAAGTTAAATTAGGACAATTTCCTTGTACATACACACGAAGTATGAAGAAAACCTACCTGCTACAAAAGTTTTTTGCATTTGTTCACTCAGTCCTGACACCCAAAGCTTCACAGTCTCCATTATTTTCTCTCGACAGTAGAAAACACCAGCTGATGACATGATAAGGAAGATCCCTGGTGTATTGTCAAGGAACTTTTATGCACCGAGCATGACAGTTCATCTATATGTTTCTTCTCTTTTTTTCTAGTTGTTTGTTTCTGATTTCCTGGTTTACTTGTTGAGAGTCTATACTGCCTGTATCTATCAAGCTTTTGAAAATGGTAGGTTGTTGGAATCACAAACTAAACAGATTTGGGGCTTGAGTTGGCTACAAGGTAAGCCTTAAGAAGAAAAAACATAACTTTGCTTTTTCATTACATCAGCTGACTAACTCCATTGTTCACACTATTGTCAGGATTAATAATAAAGATAAACCAACAGAGAGGGCCAACAACTCCTTGTTTTAGTTAGCTGCAAGCTGGCAAGCAAATAAGAACTTTCTATTGAAGGCTAAGTAGACCCATTCATCAATCAAGCCTTTAAACAAGTCTTATGCAGCTTCATTTGTTTCGGATGACCAATGCCTTTTTCTTATCAATAGGGTAAGCTAGGTCCTTCCAAGTCGTTTGTAGCTTTGGCATTTAAGTAATGGTTGAAACCATCCTTTACATTTTGTGACACATGTGTGCCCTTAGTATTTTTGCATACAAATAAGAGCGAATAGCACATATTTTGTAAAGCAAAAGACTCAAATTCAGACAAGAAACTGTATAATACGTGTTCCATTCTTCAATTTACAGCAGCAGTACAAAGAAACATGTGGTTGCAGAAGGAAGTTTGCGAGGAAATTAACATGCAATTAAATGAATGATAGCATAAAAATTCATAGCTTGTGATGAGTATAGCTACCTGATGCGGTGATGCCGATCCAAGATGCCTTGTCTCATGCACTGGTGTATTATAGTTGAACAAAATACCGGTGAACCCTACAGAAAAAACAAAGCACCTGGAAAGGACAGGAGCAACTTGTGACCAAAGTTGGGTTCAGCTCACCTCCTAGCACAGGAAGATGTGATCTGGACAGTAGCAGATAGATCATTCAAAATCTCAGATGCATATAAATGCATCCAAGGTAGAGAGATCTTGAGGGCACCCAACAACTATGCGTCCTTTATAGTAGAAAAAACTTATTTTCAATAAATACAAGCATATATCGTAAGAACAATATATTTACATGCATCTGCTCAATCAGTATAAAGGGAGGCAAGGTGAGATGGCAGTGGACATCAACTTAAGCAAGTAATAAAAGTCGATGACTAGCATTACACTTCAAAAGATTTCATTCATCCATGTCTTTCTTTTTCACCGATAAAAGCATGGGTTTTGCCGTGCATTATAAGAGCAACACAAGTATAGGGCAATGAATACAACTGTAGGAAAAGACTCCGAAGAAAATAAACGCGCGTGTAAGCCAGATGTAGCCGACCATCATGATTTAAGAACCAGAATAGGTTGCAATTTGTATAATCGCCGGACAACAGACCATGCAAAGGTGCAGCCCGGTTTCTTGTTTTTTTTTGTTGCAAAGCAAACCGTAAGGTCCATGAGGCGCCGCAGAGCCAGGTTTGCGATAAATATTAGACTAAGTGATGATAACAGAAAAGAAATAATATACCCCGTGAATAAAAAAGTGATGAAAACATATTGTGATGCCTCATAGATCCGTCGACTTCTTTCGTATGCTACATTGAAATACTTCACAAATTTATATTATATATATACACTAAAGAAAGAATGCATTCTAAATTGATATTATACAGGTTGACTGGTAGTGAAGAGATTAAACTTGGTTGGTCATACACTGGCGCATGGAGGATGTTCGAACAACACTTTTACCCCTTACGTGCCATCCATCCGGAGTCGACATAACATCTAGGGAGGAGGTTCTTTTATTGTCCATCAGCTTTACATGAGTTGGAATATTTTGAAGGGAATGCTTGTATTAAACATGTAACGGTTTATTTTTCTTAATTAAAACACAGAGGTTCAAAATGCATTGCACGTAGGGGGAAATTAAAGTGTTAGTGAGGCGTGGCGCGACAATCTTTACATACCAATCTTTGAAGTGGCAATTCTAATTTTTCTTTTTAATTGTAGACACTAAGTTGCATGGCAATTGCAACGCAGCACCTAACCACTAATACTAGTTTAATGCATTTATTCTTAAGATACTCCAATAAATGGGCTAATCAAATATATGCACTAAATGTCTCTATATTGAAAATGCAGACCACCAATAAATGAGCTAATTAAATGTATGCTTGAAATATCTCAATCTTTCTTAATAAATGTGCATTTGGCATTTGGTGCATGTATCCTGGGCGAGGGCTATGATGTCTCTAATAAATAGCTTCCTTTTGAAACGTTACCAACATAAATGTCCAGCAAAGATGTTGACACTTGTCTGTACTGCAGTACAAGTATGGACACTTGTCAATATGTACAGTAGGCACGAATGTTGACACTTGTCTGCATAACCAACACAAGTAGACACTTGTTTGCTAGGACCACCCCCACCTTGATCGAAACCATTGATTTTGCATCCGGTGGAGAACATGAGCATGCTATTTGCACATAGTTATAGAGTGAACCTGAACACCCCTCTTTGATGCACCTATATAAGCCCAACTATCATACTCAAGACGCCCACACCAAAACCACACAACTCTGATTTTAACATCTATAAGAGATAAGCCTGCTATAGTTGATACTAATAGCAGTAGTTATGGCAAAAACTCTTGGTTTATTCTTGGTCCTCACGTTCGCACTTGTTGTGACGGCTGAAGACTGTAGCAACGACCCGAAGGAACTGGTCATTGAGTGCAAGCAATACGTGTTGTACCCTGCGAATCCAAAGATACCTCCTTCAGATGCATGTTGCGATGTAATCAAGAAGGCTAACACGCCATGCTTGTGCTCCAAGGTTACTAAGGAGATCGAGAAGTTGGTGTGCATGGAGAAAGTCGTGTATATCGCAGATTTTTGCAAGAATCCACTCAAACCCGGCTCACAGTGCGGGAGTAAGTGTTTTATACTGACCTATATGAATGGATTATTATGCTAAAAGATCACATATGCCTGTAATGAATTATGCATGACGTGTATTTGTTTTCGATATTTTTGCAGGTTACAAAGTTCCTCCACTAGGCCAATAAGTGGATGGTTCCTGATCTGCTAATGATAGGAGAAGTGTTAGATTTAGTTTGTGGGTCTCTACCTTGGTTGGCTTTCGCAAAATTTGCGATATGTGTAATGTGTGAGGTTGTGTTAAAGATTCATGTTGAGTGATTTGTAAGGAATGTGGCTGGTGGGTGTGAGATCCAATAATGTACGACAATAACGATAATTAATAAAGACTTCTCCTCAAATTACATGCGTCGTCTCTGTCTTTGTTCTCCCTATCCCTCTCCTTTCATTTTGTTTCTGTATTGCTTTTCGGTCTCGATTTCTCCGAATGGGAAGGAGGAAAAAAATAAACAAGAAGAAGGCAACAAAAATTCCCTCCAAAAAAAGCAATCTTCTTTCATATTTTTTTTGTTTCAAAATATGATGACCAGTCCTTTGTGCTTTTGAACGGTCAATATTTTTTTTGAGGAAATTTTGAACGGTCAATATGAAACACTTCAACCACAACTCGTGCCAGTAGCTTGCCCCCTCGACGCGGCAGGTCTCGAGTTTCTAACTTCTGAAGTCCAGCAAGAATCCCAACCAATGGGACATATCTATATCTATATCTATACCAATATATAAAGCATTAGTTTTTTTGTGGAATCCAAACCATCTCAGCCGTCCAAAATTATACTCCGTATTGTTAATTATCATCCGACGGCTCCGATCTCCTGATCCCCGCGACCCCGATCCCGCAACCGTCCGCCACCCACCCACGACCCTCGCGCACACCCCGCGTCGATCCTCCCCGTCCTCCCGCTCCTTTCCTCCACGCCCCGCCGCCGCACCGCCGCGCTGCGCAGGCAACGCCCGGGCCACGCTGGGCCCGGGTCGCACGCCGCGCCGCGCCTCTCCTCCTCCCCCGGCCGCCGCAGCTGCGCCCCGCCGCTCCACCCCGCCGCCGCCGCAGTTGCCGGCCCGCTCCACCCCCTGCCGCTCAGGGGCGGAGCTAGAATGATTCATGGGTATGCGGCGAATACCCAAGAATTTTTGCAAAAAAAAATCGGTATATATGCTTATATATACATGTATATATATTGTACTGTCTGTTTAGTGTTTACACGTGAAATTGACGAAAAATAGATCTCCCGCGCCCTCCCGCGTCCTCCCGCGTCCTGGCTGCTCTACCTGGGCCAAATCGCTGATTTGGGCTGCCACCGGGCCTTGAATCTTGCAAATGGGCCTGCTGCCTGGCTGCCTCGGTGCCTCCTCGGCTAATCGCAGGGGCACTGGCTAATCGGCTTCCAAGTTGGCAAGTTCCATCGCACGTAGACTTCAAGGTCCTCGACTCCTCGGAGAACTCGAGAACGACGAGAAGTCGAGAAGTCGAGAGAGAACCTAGCGATAGGCGCTGCCGGCTGCCGCTGCCCGCTCCGGGCCTCCGGCGCTCCGCTCCGCCGCCTCCGGTCCCGGCGGCTGGCGCCGCGGCGCAGCGGCGCCCGGCGCGCGATCACTGCCGATCGCCCGATCACTCGATCAGGACGACAGGACGGCAGTCCCCTGACCGGCCGACCCCTGCTCCCGTCGGCGTCCCTGAGTGAGTGTTTCAAACTTCTAATCTTCTTCTCAATTTCAGAATTTTTTATTTCTTCCAATTAAGAAATAAGAATAGATGATGATCCTTAATTTGTGATTAATTCATTGTAGGCTTGTAATCAATTAATCGAATCTAAGGAGACAAGGAGTAATTTTGCAATTTGCATTGGTTCATTGGTTGAGACTTGAGAGCACTGCTTGCAGTCCTGACTGCTTGAGAGAGAACAGAAGGACAAGAGCAAGGTGAATTTTGTGCATTTTAGACTTTTAGTTTGAGCATTATGAACATTGATAGAGTAATATGTATATTCTTGATTTCTAGGTGTGAAAATGAAGAATAAGCTTGGTGATTTGAAACGTTTGTGGGATAGAGCTTCAAAAACACCGAAGATAACTTCGACCTCAACGCCAACACCGACATCTATTGAGGTTGAAAGCCAAGTTGATGATCAAAATGTGAGCAATCCTCCTTCCAATGAGCCGGAGATAGACTCCCCATTTGTACAACATGAAGAATCGGATGATGAAGCAATGTATGAACTTGAGCATGATCCAGGAAAGAGGACTCCCATCATAAACTATGATGTCAATGACCAAGATTTAGTGAGAAGGAGATACATTGCATTGGGGCCATGTCAACCAAAGCAACATGACTTCCCTATAAGAGATATTGGAGGTAAACGCCGCTTTACAGCTTATTGGTTTGACAAATACAAATGGCTTGAGTATAGTGTTGAACTAGATGCAGTATTTTGCTTAATAAGGGCTCACTTAATAAGGGAAATTTTCTTGAGCTTTTAAATCATCTAGCAGAAAAGTTTGAAGATGTTGACAAAGTGGTCCTGAAAAATGCTCCAAAGAATTGTAAAATGACGTCTCATGATATACAGTTAGAACTCATCAATTGTTGTGCCAAGGAAACAACTAGTCTCATCATAAAAGATCTTGGTGGAGAATATTTTGCCATACTTGCCGATGAATCTAGTGATGTGTACCAACGGGAAGAATTGGCTCTTTGCTTGCGTTATGTTGGCAAAACTGGATGGCCTGTTGAGAGATTTATTGGAATTATCCATGTTGAGGACACTACATCTTTGACACTTAAAAAGGCAATTGAGAAACTATTGATGGATCATTCTTTGAGCTTCCCTATGGTCCGCGGACAAGGATATGATGGGGCTAGTAACATGAAGGGTAAGGCTAATGGTTTGAAGAAACTAATTATGGATGAGTCTCCTTCTGCTTATTATGTTCATTGCTTTGCCCATCAACTTCAGTTAACTCTTGTTGCTGTTGCTAAAGAGAATGGTGATTGTTTTTTGTTCTTTCAACAACTTTCTTATTTGTTGAATGTTCTGGGTATGTCTTGCAAAAAGATACAAATGTTTCGAGAAGCTCAAGCTGATTATCTCATTGTAGCATTGCAATTGGGTGAAATTGAAACTGGCAAAGGGCAAAATCAAGAGATGGGTTTGGGAAGACCATGTGAAACCCGTTGGGGATCCCACTCCAAAACGGTATGTCATGTTGTTTCTTTGTACCCTTCAATTCAGAAAGTTCTCAAAAGGATTGGAAAAGAGTATAATAGTGCTGAGGGTATCGGAGCTTAGACTATGTTGAGAGCATTCGAGTCATTTGAGTTTGTTTTCATGTTGCACTTGTTGGAAGAATTATTCGGGTACACGGATGACTTGAGCCAAGCTTTGCAAAAGAGGGATCAAGACATTGTGAATGCTATTGATCTCATTTCTCTCACTAAGCAACAATTGTTGAATCTGCGAGAAGAGAGTGGATGGGAATTGTTTCTTCAAAATGTCAAGTCTTTTTGTTTGAAGCATAAGATCAAAGTGCCTGAGATGGATGCATACTATAAGCCAATTCAGAGATCTAAAAAGTTCTTCAAGAATGTAAAGAATCTCCATCGCTTCCGTGTTGACATGTTTTTGGGTCTCATTGATAGGCAACTTCAAGAGCTCAACAATAGGTTTGATGAGGTAAACACTGAATTACTTGTTTGTATGGCATCATTTAATCCTATCAATTCATTTGCTGCTTATGATAAAGAGAAGTTGGTCAAGCTTGCTCAATTTTATCCTAAGGATTTCACCAAGACAGAATTGTTGAAACTTCCCTATCAATTGACAATATTTGTTGCCGATATGCGCAAAGATGAAAGATTTAGAAAGGTGAAAAATATTGCTCAACTTTCAGTTATGCTTGTTGAGACAAAGAAGAACATCTCATATGACATTGTTTACAAGCTTCTCAAGTTGGTGCTAATTCTCCCTGTGGCTACTGCTAGTGTTGAGAGGGTTTTTCTTCTATGAATTATGTGAAGAATAAGTTAAGAAACAAAATGGGGGAGCAATATTTGAATGATTGCTTGGTTACTTTTCTTGAGCGTGAATTCTTCATGCAAGTAAAGGAAGACGCCATCATTTCTCGCTTCCAAAAGGGTGATCGTAGAGTAAAATTGTGATTCTCTCCTTGTTCTTGCAATGTAACTAAGTTAATGGAGATGTTGTCGCTACAAAAAATATTTTATAGTTTTATTACCATTATTGTGAACTTTTATTCTTTATTATATTGCTACACTGGAGAAAATTTTTTTTACTCCGCATACCCATGTCGGAAATCCTGGCTTCGCCACTGCACTCAGCGTCCACCATCTCCCACAGCCTATCCTGCACAAACCGAACCCAAAACCGAAAAACACCACGGAAGCGTCAGTAAGATCGATGCACACACGCGCATCACCAGCAATGAAGCGGAGTGATCTCCGTGATCACGAGCATGCAGAACCAAATCTGGCGACGAGAGGAACTGCAGGTGCTAGAATCTCGCTTCGAGAAGAGAGAGGGGGAGCGCGAGTGGAGCTTGTGAGGGGAGATGTGGGGGAGATGGGGAAGGGGAGGGGACCTTGAAGAAGTTGACGACGTGGGCCTCGAGGAGCGGGCGGTGGCGGGCGAGGAAGGAGGCGAGGGCTCCCATCCACTCGCGGGTCTCCGCCGCCGTGCCGCACGAGTACGCGCCGCCGCCGCCGACGCTGCCATCGCGAGTGGAGGGAGAGGAGAGTGGTGGAGCGGCAGCAGTGGCGGAGCCAGGATTTCCGACATGGGTATGCGGAGTCAAAATTTTTTTTTCCAGTGTAGCAATATAATAAAGAATAAAAGTTCACAATAATGGTAATGAAACTATAAAATATTTTTTGTAGCGACAACATCTCCATTAACTTAGTTACATTGCAAGAACAAGGAGAGAATCACAATTTTACTCTACGATCACCCTTTTGGAAGCAAGAAATGATGGCGTCTTCCTTTACTTGCATGAAGAATTCACCCTCAAGAAAAGTAACCAAGCAATCATTCAAATATTGCTCCCCCATTTTGTTTCTTAACTTATTCTTCACATAATTCATAGAAGAAAAAACCCTCTCAACACTAGCAGTAGCCACAGGGTGATTAGCACCAACTTGAGAAGCTTGTAAACAATGTCATATGAGATGTTCTTCTTTGTCTCAACAAGCATAACTGAAAGTTGAGCAATATTTTTCACCTTTCTAAATCTTTCATCTTTGCGCATATCGGCAACAAACATTGTCAATTGATAGGGAAGTTTCAACAATTCTGTCTTGGTGAAATCCTTAGGATAAAATTGAGCAAGCTTGACCAACTTCTCTTTATCATAAGCAACAAATTGTTGGGGCACGGGGCGCGCTACGCTAGCGTAAAATCAAATTTTCCGCCCCGCCTGCACCCAGGAACTCATGCTGCCGGTAAACTAGACAACGGAAACTCACCGCTGCACTCGCCGGCCCGTAGCGGAAGTAGAGCCGAAGTCGCGGTCGCAGCTGGAGTCGAACTCTTCAACTCGCGCGGTTCGTCCTAGCGCCTCAAGTGCGACGCCTCCAGGCAGTCCACACGTACAGGGACGAACTTCCGGCGGGGACTGCTAGGTCCTGGTCGCCGGACTGGGAGAAGAGACAGCGACAGCTAAAAGGTTTCTCAAACCTTCTTCGTGATCCAATCACTGCTGTGTGCTCGTGCAGAGTCGTTCTCAAATTGAGTTGCACTGCCTCTCCTTATATAGGCATCCTAACTGGGCCGGACACTTACGGCCCAATAAGATCCCATATCCCCACAACCGACAAGGATCCAATCTTGGTCGGGTTCGAACCCCTTAAGTGTGTGACCCCACGGGTTCATGAACACTTAGACATGCCGAGTGGTTCCGAGTGACATTCACTCAACCTGATCCGAGTAACTCTTTACTCGTTTCCCCGAGTGCCTGCTTGGATTCCGAGTCTCCACTCGGATCCAGTCGGGTTCCGAGTCACCACTCGGGTCCCGACTCAGGCTCAGGTAACGAGTTCTCCAACTCGCACCTGACTCAGAATCCGAGTCTCCACTCGGATCTCGACTTCACTCGGACTCGCACAATAAGTTGGTAGCGGCCTCTAGCAAGGCTTGCCGACTCCCAAGTGCCACAAAGTCGTACTGGACGAACCTCACAATGTGCCATATGACCCATTCCCTTTGCCTCACGATATACGGCGTCGAAGCCCAAGGCGAGAACTTGTCATCCTTGTAGGGTGGCCCGACTTCTCTTCTCGAACCTGTGAGTTAGATCTCAGACTGGGTTAACTCCTTAACCCTTTGTGTTAACACTTAACACAAGTCGCATGGCCATGCTATCTGATCTGATCACTCGAGAGGGCCTAGAGATATCTCTCCACTCGGGAGGGGCAAATCCTATCTTGGTAGACCACGCCTCGTAGCAGGTTTCACGACAAATCCGAAAATCACCTTTATAACTACCCAGTTACGGAGTAGCGTTTGATGATCCCTAAACAAGTCGGTTCACCTCCCGAGGATCATGCGACTACCTCAAGTCGAAGGACCTGGCATATACATTGTACTCGAGACTAACAGATGACATAAACCGTTGCGTCTCGGATACGGGTCACTGTCCAACTCCGAGTTCAACTGACTCGAGTTATATCTATCAAATTGATATCTCCATATCCATGACCTGTGAAACTTGGTCATCTGCTGATAGACATACTAGTCTTTGGATGTGTGTCCTCACAACCTCAAACGACTAGGGACTTTTAGAATAACATCATACGACTTGAGTTTCACATATGAATCACATATTCATATATTCAAGTTAAGATGTATTCATGGACAACTGTTAACAACTCATGAATACATAGAAATATAATCATCACATGATTGCCTCTAGGGCATATTCCTAACACAAATGAATTGATAGGATTGAATGATGCCATACAAACAAGTAATTCAGTGTTTACCTCATCAAACCTATTGTTGAGCTCTTGAAGTTGCCTATCAATGAGACCCAAAAACATGTCAACACGGAAGCGATGGAGATTCTTTACATTCTTGAAGAACTTTTTAGATCTCTGAATTGGCTTATAGTATGCATCCATCTCAGGCACTTTGATCTTATGCTTCAAACAAAAAGACTTGACATTTTGAAGAAACAATTCCCATCCACTCTCTTCTCGCAGATTCAACAATTGTTGCTTAGTGAGAGAAATGAGATCAATAGCATTCACAATGTCTTGATCCCTCTTTTGCAAAGCTTGGCTCAAGTCATCCGTGTACCCGAATAATTCTTCCAACAAGTGCAACATGAAAACAAACTCAAATGACTCGAATGCTCTCAACATAGTCTGAGCTCCGATACCCTCAGCACTATTATACTCTTTTCCAATCCTTTTGAGAACTTTCTGAATTGAAGGGTACAAAGAAACAACATGACATACCGTTTTGGAGTGGGATCCCCAACGGGTTTCACATGGTCTTCCCAAACCCATCTCTTGATTTTGCCCTTTGCCAGTTTCAATTTCACCCAATTGCAATGCTACAATGAGATAATCAGCTTGAGCTTCTCGAAACATTTGTATCTTTTTGCAAGACATACCCAGAACATTCAACAAATAAGAAAGTTGTTGAAAGAACCAAAAACAATCACCATTCTCTTTAGCAACAGCAACAAGAGTTAACTGAAGTTGATGGGCAAAGCAATGAACATAATAAGCAGAAGGAGACTCATCCATAATTAGTTTCTTCAAACCATTAGCCTTACCCTTCATGTTACTAGCCCCATCATATCCTTGTCCGCGGACCATAGGGAAGCTCAAAGAATGATCCATCAATAGTTTCTCAATTGCCTTTTTAAGTGTCAAAGATGTAGTGTCCTCAACATGGATAATTCCAATAAATCTCTCAACAGGCCATCCAGTTTTGCCAACATAACGCAAGCAAAGAGCCAATTCTTCCCGTTGGTACACATCACTAGATTCATCGGCAAGTATGGCAAAATATTCTCCACCAAGATCTTTTATGATGAGACTAGTTGTTTCCTTGGCACAACAATTGATGAGTTCTAACTGTATATCATGAGACGTCATTTTACAATTCTTTGGAGCATTTTTCAGGACCACTTTGTCAACATCTTCGAACTTTTCTGCTAGATGATTTAAAAGCTCAAGAAAATTTCCCTTATTAAGTGAGCCCTTATTAAGCAAAATACTGCATCTAGTTCAACACTATACTCAAGCCATTTGTATTTGTCAAACCAATAAGCTGTAAAGCGGCGTTTACCTCCAATATCTCTTATAGGGAAGTCATGTTGCTTTGGTTGACATGGCCCCAATGCAATGTATCTCCTTCTCACTAAATCTTGGTCATTGACATCATAGTTTATGATGGGAGTCCTCTTTCCTGGATCATGCTCAAGTTCATACATTGCTTCATCATCCGATTCTTCATGTTGTACAAATGGGGAGTCTATCTCCGGCTCATTGGAAGGAGGATTGCTCACATTTTGATCATCAACTTGGCTTTCAACCTCAATAGATGTCGGTGTTGGCGTTGAGGTCGAAGTTATCTTCGGTGTTTTTGAAGCTCTATCCCACAAACGTTTCAAATCACCAAGCTTATTCTTCATTTTCACACCTAGAAATCAAGAATATACATATTACTCTATCAATGTTCATAATGCTCAAACTAAAAGTCTAAAATGCACAAAATTCACCTTGCTCTTGTCCTTCTGTTCTCTCTCAAGCAGTCAGGACTGCAAGCAGTGCTCTCAAGTCTCAACCAATGAACCAATGCAAATTGCAAAATTACTCCTTGTCTCCTTAGATTCGATTAATTGATTACAAGCCTACAATGAATTAATCACAAATTAAGGATCATCATCTATTCTTATTTCTTAATTGGAAGAAATAAAAAATTCTGAAATTGAGAAGAAGATTAGAAGTTTGAAACACTCACTCAGGGACGCCGACGGGAGCAGGGGTCGGCCGGTCAGGGGACTGCCGTCCTGTCGTCCTGATCGAGTGATCGGGCGATCGGCAGTGATCGCGCGCCGGGCGCCGCTGCGCCGCGGCGCCGGCCGCCGGGACCGGAGGCGGCGGAGCGGAGCGCCGGAGGCCCGGAGCGGGCAGCGGCAGCCGGCAGCGCCTATCGCTAGGTTCTCTCTCGACTTCTCGACTTCTCGTCGTTCTCGAGTTCTCCGAGGAGTCGAGGACCTTGAAGTCTACGTGCGATGGAACTTGCCAACTTGGAAGCCGATTAGCCAGTGCCCCTGCGATTAGCCGAGGAGGCACCGAGGCAGCCAGGCAGCAGGCCCATTTGCAAGATTCAAGGCCCGGTGGCAGCCCAAATCAGCGATTTGGCCCAGGTAGAGCAGCCAGGACGCGGGAGGACGCGGGAGGGCGCGGGAGATCTATTTTTCGTCAATTTCACGTGTAAACACTAAACAGACAGTACAATATATATACATGTATATATAAGCATATATACCGATTTTTTTTTGCAAAAATTCTTGGGTATTCGCCGCATACCCATGAATCATTCTAGCTCCGCCCCTGAGCGGCAGGGGGTGGAGCGGGCCGGCAACTGCGGCGGCGGCGGGGTGGAGCGGCGGGGCGCAGCTGCGGCGGCCGGGGGAGGAGGAGAGGCGCGGCGCGGCGTGCGACCCGGGCCCAGCGTGGCCCGGGCGTTGCCTGCGCAGCGCGGCGGTGCGGCGGCGGGGCGTGGAGGAAAGGAGCGGGAGGACGGGGAGGATCGACGCGGGGGTGCGCGAGGGTCGTGGGTGGGTGGCGGACGGTTGCGGGATCGGGGTCGCGGGGATCAGGAGATCGGAGCCGTCGGATGATAATTAACAATACGGAGTATAATTTTGGACGGCTGAGATGGTTTGGATTCCACAAAAAACTAATGCTTTATATATTGGTATAGATATAGATATAGATATGTCCCATTGGTTGGGATTCTTGCTGGACTTCAGAAGTTAGAAACTCGAGACCTGCCGCGTCGAGGGGGCAAGCTACTGGCACGAGTTGTGGTTGAAGTGTTTCATATTGACCGTTCAAAATTTCCTCAAAAAAAAATATTGACCGTTCAAAAGCACAAAGGACTGGTCATCATATTTTGAAACAAAAAAAATATGAAAGAAGATTGCTTTTTTTGGAGGGAATTTTTGTTGCCTTCTTCTTGTTTATTTTTTTCCTCCTTCCCATTCGGAGAAATCGAGACCGAAAAGCAATACAGAAACAAATGAAAGGAGAGGGATAGGGAGAACAAAGACAGAGACGACGCATGTAATTTGAGGAGAAGTCTTTATTAATTATCGTTATTGTCGTACATTATTGGATCTCACACCCACCAGCCACATTCCTTACAAATCACTCAACATGAATCTTTAACACAACCTCACACATTACACATATCGCAAATTTTGCGAAAGCCAACCAAGGTAGAGACCCACAAACTAAATCTAACACTTCTCCTATCATTAGCAGATCAGGAACCATCCACTTATTGGCCTAGTGGAGGAACTTTGTAACCTGCAAAAATATCGAAAACAAATACACGTCATGCATAATTCATTACAGGCATATGTGATCTTTTAGCATAATAATCCATTCATATAGGTCAGTATAAAACACTTACTCCCGCACTGTGAGCCGGGTTTGAGTGGATTCTTGCAAAAATCTGCGATATACACGACTTTCTCCATGCACACCAACTTCTCGATCTCCTTAGTAACCTTGGAGCACAAGCATGGCGTGTTAGCCTTCTTGATTACATCGCAACATGCATCTGAAGGAGGTATCTTTGGATTCGCAGGGTACAACACGTATTGCTTGCACTCAATGACCAGTTCCTTCGGGTCGTTGCTACAGTCTTCAGCCGTCACAACAAGTGCGAACGTGAGGACCAAGAATAAACCAAGAGTTTTTGCCATAACTACTGCTATTAGTATCAACTATAGCAGGCTTATCTCTTATAGATGTTAAAAATCAGAGTTGTGTGGTTTTGGTGTGGGCGTCTTGAGTATGATAGTTGGGCTTATATAGGTGCATCAAAGAGGGGTGTTCAGGTTCACTCTATAACTATGTGCAAATAGCATGCTCATGTTCTCCACCGGATGCAAAATCAATGGTTTCGATCAAGGTGGGGGTGGTCCTAGCAAACAAGTGTCTACTTGTGTTGGTTATGCAGACAAGTGTCAACATTCGTGCCTACTGTACATATTGACAAGTGTCCATACTTGTACTGCAGTACAGACAAGTGTCAACATCTTTGCTGGACATTTATGTTGGTAACGTTTCAAAAGGAAGCTATTTATTAGAGACATCATAGCCCTCGCCCAGGATACATGCACCAAATGCCAAATGCACATTTATTAAGAAAGATTGAGATATTTCAAGCATACATTTAATTAGCTCATTTATTGGTGGTCTGCATTTTCAATATAGAGACATTTAGTGCATATATTTGATTAGCCCATTTATTGGAGTATCTTAAGAATAAATGCATTAAACTAGTATTAGTGGTTAGGTGCTGCGTTGCAATTGCCATGCAACTTAGTGTCTACAATTAAAAAGAAAAATTAGAATTGCCACTTCAAAGATTGGTATGTAAAGATTGTCGCGCCACGCCTCACTAACACTTTAATTTCCCCCTACGTGCAATGCATTTTGAACCTCTGTGTTTTAATTTAAGAAAAATAAACCGTTACATGTTTAATACAAGCATTCCCTTCAAAATATTCCAACTCATGTAAAGCTGATGGACAATAAAAGAACCTCCTCCCTAGATGTTATGTCGACTCCGGATGGATGGCACGTAAGGGGTAAAAAGTGTTGTTCGAACATCCTCCATGCGCCAGTGTATGACCAACCAAGTTTAATCTCTTCACTACCAGTCAACCTGTATAATATCAATTTAGAATGCATTCTTTCTTTAGTGTATATATATAATATAAATTTGTGAAGTATTTCAATGTAGCATACGAAAGAAGTCGACGGATCTATGAGGCATCACAATATGTTTTCATCACTTTTTTATTCACGGGGTATATTATTTCTTTTCTGTTATCATCACTTAGTCTAATATTTATCGCAAACCTGGCTCTGCGGCGCCTCATGGACCTTACGGTTTGCTTTGCAACAAAAAAAAACAAGAAACCGGGCTGCACCTTTGCATGGTCTGTTGTCCGGCGATTATACAAATTGCAACCTATTCTGGTTCTTAAATCATGATGGTCGGCTACATCTGGCTAACACGCGCGTTTATTTTTCTTCGGAGTCTTTTCCTACAGTTGTATTCATTGCCCTATACTTGTGTTGCTCTTATAATGCACGGCAAAACCCATGCTTTTATCGGTGAAAAAGAAAGACATGGAGGAATGAAATCTTTTGAAGTGTAATGCTAGTCATCGACTTTTATTCATCATCGCATAGTATAGTGAATTTATTCGGGAGACAATCCATCCAGTAGATTACCTCGTAACATACAAGCAAACCCAAGAAAATAATACAAAAGCGAAGGCGGAGAATAGCATGAAAACGCGTTCTTCATGATCATCAGATTGGTGATATGCTGCATTATGCGAGTAACCCAGGGACGTGATAGCCTGACAAAGAAAGCAAACCATTAAATGCATGAATTATGCGCACGTTAATATACGCTGGTACTACTATCATATTCATCTATGTATATATATTCTAGAATGCTAAGACATCACTATATGTGCACGCATATGATGTTTTTCAGCTTTTACGCATATGGTGCATGCAATATTCAAGTCATTTGTAAGATCTAGTGATCCCATGTTAC
This sequence comes from Stipa capillata, assembly GCA_019208055.1. NCBI lineage: Eukaryota > Viridiplantae > Streptophyta > Magnoliopsida > Poales > Poaceae > Stipa > Stipa capillata. The sequence continues at coordinate 330,759 of JAGXJF010002528.1, forward strand.
CGGCCGGTTTAGGGGTTTAAATGAAACAAAAAGGTTTTTTAAGAAATTAAGTGAGCCTTTCACCAATAATTTAGAGTAAGGTGGACATTTTCCTGGAATTAAGCCATCTTACACGTTTATACTTACTTCCACAATTGGAGCCAGCCTTGAAGGGCCTCTTGCAGTAGGCGGCGACGAACACGACCTTGTCCATGCAGACGAACTGCTGGACCTGCGGGGTGACCTTGGAGCACAGACACGGTATGTTCGCCCTCTGAATCACACCGCAGCAGGCCGGCGACGGCGTGATCTTCGGCTCGGCCGGGAACTTCACGTAGTCCTGGCAGTTGGCGATCAGGGCCTGCAGGTCGCTGTCGCAGTTGGCCGCGTCGGTTGCTGCCGCCGTCGCCGGCGCCGTCCCTGCTGCCGTAGCGGCCATGACGAAGCTAAGGAGAACCAAGCGCACAACAAACGACCTTACCATGATGTATAATGACAATTTTAGTTGATATACACCTAGCTACTTAATTGTTGTTGCTGTGTAAGTGTAACAGTGGCTAGCTTTGTGTGCGGGTTGTGACTTGTGACCTGTGGCATGGGATTGTTGAGTTTATGTAGGGATCATGGTTTGGAAAATGACAAGTAATTTTATATGGCACGGCTAATGCCTATACCTTGTTTCTAACAAGCTCAGTCATCCAGTTATGGCAAAAGCTAAGGCTTTCAGTGTAACAGTTAAGCATAATAATATTCTGTTTCATAGGAAATGAAGATCATCCATGTGGAATTAAGCACCTTCTACGCAAATTAATAACCTTCTGAATTGACACTAACTTGTCATTGCCTTCCCATACGTGATCAGTAAGTAAAGTAAAAAAAGGTGGCCAGAGCCAGATGCCAGAATATCTGTTATATTTACAAGGCGTCTAGTCTAGCTAACACCAATCACTAAATTTTCAGGTGTAGCTTTCCTTTAAAAAAATTATCAACTATAAAATTAAGCTGCATTGGTATTAATTATACAGTGCTTGGATATTTCAGTATTGGTTTAGCATACTTAATATCAAGACAAAATTCGCAGCACCACTCTCAATGCCATTGCAATGGCCAGCGATTCATGATTTGTGACCCCTATATATGGCGGATGCACCAATATTTGCAAGCTGCCATTTTTTAATTTACACCAAATGAACTAATCAATCCGTTCAGAAGCAACAATGCGTATGTGGCGTGTGTGTTTGGAATTAAGTAAGATTGCTTGGCCCTAGGTTAACGTCTAACAAGTGAACTTCATCTAGCACATTTAACGGCGAGAAAATATATTGTCCACCTCTAGTAACAGGAACAGCGAGTACTGCTTAGGATGCCTGAGTGCTATGCACAATAAGGTCTAGCTGTTAGTTTCAGGCAGACATCGCCGGCGGACTTATGTATATCAATAGCAACTGCAATCCTGCCAGCGTGCAGAACTCCATCTAGCAAAAGTTGTCTCAAGTACAAAAGATGACTGTGAAAATGAATTTGTTCAGCTATATACACTACCACACAGAACCGATTATTCTAGTCGGTAGATCTCAGTCGATTTTCTAAAAACTGGATATAATTATCTCAGCCGGCTCAGAGAAAGAAACCGACTAAGGTAGAAAAACCGACTGAGATAACGTGCTCTCTCAGGTGGTTCAACTAATAAAACCGACTATACAATCTTTACAGTCGGGTTCAAGAGATGAACCGACGGAGATATTATTATTATGACAGTCGGTTTCTTTCAGTGAACCGACCGAGCTGATATCTCAATCGGTTTTATCCCTTGAACCGGCTGAGAGGTGTTTATTTGACCAGATCCTCCGCCCACCTCCCCCCCCACACCCGCCCCCGCCCCCGCACCCGCCCCCGCCCCCCGCCACAACACCCAACTCTAACACCCCGCCGCCAAGGGAAACCATGGAGATCTCCGCTGCCATGGCCACCGCCAGCTCCTCCTTCGCCCCCTCACCCTGTCCACCCCCGCCGCCTCCTCTGCTACCACCAGCATCAACCGCCGCCCATCCCCTTCTGCCTCCGCTACCGTCCGCACACCGAAGCAGAGGCGGGAGACAGCGGGCGACAGGTCGGCCGTTACCGTCCGCACACCGAAGCAGAGGCGGGAGACGGGCGACAGGTCAGCAGGAGACGATGCGAGGAAGAAGAAGAGGGATAGATAGACAGAAGGACATGGAGGGGATGACGGCACACGCTAGGAGGAGGAGAGGTCATAGGGCTGCCAAGACCGGGGCTTGAGGCGGTGGGAGCAACATGCGGCGGATGGAAGTAGGAGGAGGACGGCGTTGTCGTCGCGGCCCCAACCGCCGTGGCGGCGCCGCGCCACCGGATCCCTCTTCCTCGAGCGCGACTGTAACGCCCCAGGGTCCCAAACTGGCTTAGACCTAACCCCCCACTAGGTCGGCCACGCACGCATAGCAACTCTCTTGTGTTTTCGTCCTCGTTTCACACAAAAGGCTAGCCGGAGTTGCTACCATTGGGTTTATATGTTGGTGTGCAATCATCTAAACTAGCAAGGTGGGATTATTCCCAACCATGCTCAACCACACACACATGGGCCACCATGGGCCCAATTTCTAAATGGGCTGGGATGCCACACACACCCACCCTCAAAGGAACCGACATCCTCGTTGGTGCACCACCAACATACCCACACGGGGCAAGGGGGCAAGTGACCAGGATCTTCCCCTCTTGGCCCCCTGACCCGTACGCGCCCGTGTAACCGCGAGGGTCGGCTCTGATACCACCTGTAACGCCCCAGGGTCCCAAACTGGCTTAGATCTAACCCCCACTGGGTCGGCCACGCACGCGTAGCAACTCTCTTGTGTTTTCGTCCTCGTTTCACACAAAAGGCTAGCCGAAGTTGCTACCATTTAGTTCCCTTGGGTTTATATGTTGATGTGCAATCACCTTAACTAGCAAGGTGAGATTATTCCCAACCATGCTCAACCACACACGTATGGGCCACCATGGGCCCAATTTCTAAATGGGTTGGGATGTCACAACGACCACAGCCATGGAGGGCCAGATCTGGACCGAGCATCCTCCTCCCATTCGGGTTTTTATGTTTTTCTTGTTTGTGAAATGCTACATCCTACAGATCTGGAACGTGAATTGTGGAAGTTCCCTTTTTCTTTGTTTGTTCATGTGCTCAAGAACAGAACAGTTGATGCTCAAGAATTTTGTTGTGATTTTCGTCATGATTTGTTTTTATGAAGGGATTGGATGCAAATATGGATTGATCTTTTGGTTCATCTTCTCTGATGGGGAATGACCATTTTTTCATGATTATCCAGGGAATGTTTTAGTCCATCCCAATGCTTGCCATTTTTATTCCACCAGAATGATTCGGAATTGGGTGAATGGATATTGGGGGATTTTTTTTCTCGAATTAGTTTCTCTCTCTTGACGCGAATGGAAGACGGACGAGTAAGTCTTTGTGATGGGAGGAGGAGAGGGATGTGGGACGGACCAAAGCAGAGGCGGGAGACGGGCGGCAGGTCGGTGGCGAGGTGGAAGGTGGGCATCGCTGACGATGACATGGCACCTGGGTAGTGTCAAGGAAGACAGTCAGCCCTACAACCACGGGACGGGCTGGGCCGACTGATTGGCATCCGACTACTACACGGGGGCGCCTCATCAACTTGGAGTGCAAGCTACGGTTATGGTTAGACTTTCCCAGAATACAAGGGGCTAAGTTGTAACCGACTAGGACTCTAAGTTGTCCGGCAAAAGAAACAATTATTCAAATGTCAAAAAAATTTGAAAATGGATATATTCGTATCTTTGTGAGCCCGTAAATTTTCATTTAAGAAAGATAAATTTTGCACCTTGTGTAGAAAAAAAAATTTGCACTTAAAAATTCCGTTTTGAGCATTGATTTTTTTATTTTTCTTTTAAATGCAAAAAAATTGTATGTATGCACGTTACAAATGGCACTATAGTTTTCATCTAAATTGCTAACATAATAATCCATGTAATTATCTTATTTCACATCAGTCAGTGAGGTCAACAAAGGAAATATAACACCCCTTGCTACGAACTTGTATTTGACAAAAAAATAGTATATATACGATAGATGAACATGAATGATTACTAATCACGGTCTGGCTCATCTGACTTAAGTCACAAAATAGTTGTATTTGCGTTGTATTAGAGCGTTGTGTGCACACCGCTTCAGATTCGGAATATAAACAATATTAGTTATCATTATTGTATCTTTCCTTGTTTATCATTTGTGTTTTAATAATACTAGTCATCAACCCGGCCGTGCGCCTGCATGCCGTAGCAAATTTGAAAAGTCCATTATCTAATAAAATCAATCTTGGAAAGTAGACAAACAAATATTTTGCAACAACGTCTATTATATTGAATGTTGGCAGAAATTAGAAATAGAGTACAGTACTTAGTAAGTAAGTAATTGATGCTATAGCACATTCCAATGCTGCTCATCTATTTTCACGCTAAATCATTTCTGAATGGTGAAATTCTGATTATGGATCTGTATTGATTAGAAATAGGGTAAGAAAATAAAGAGAAATATAATCATGGCTGTTGCAAGTAGGGATGTCTAGTGATTATAAATGCATGCTGGATTTGGATTGACTTTTTTATTGGACAAATGAATGAATAGATCAGGAAGAGGGAGGGGCCTAATTGGGCACATGGGAGTGGAAGCAGGTTGACATTGATCTGGTTGCCACGCCAGAGGACAACACAGCAATGTGTGTACCATCTCAAACAGGTTAAATTTGCAACACACGTTAAATATAATTGATCATGTTGTACTCCATGCAGGGCCGTCGACAAGGGTGTGCGAGATGGGCACCCACACAGGGCTCCCAAAAAATTGGGGCCCCAAACCTGATCAAGTATAGGCTTAAGCGGAGAAAAAAAAGCCAGCCTACACATCCTGATCTGCTAGTCCCAGCCCCGCGTCTCCTGATCTCACGACTCTCCGTGACTCCGTCCCAGCGACCCAGCCTGCCCCGTTCGGCCGTTCCGCCGTTCGCCCCGACGCGGCGATTGTCCTGACTCCCGAAGCCATCACGGGAATCACGCCATCAGTGATCAGTCCATCACCGATTGTGCAATTCACGAAAGTCAGAGACTCGGAAGACCGGAAGGCGGAAGTTAACTCCTAACTGGTAAGTCGAAACTCGATTGATCAATTCATCAATCGATCAATTCTGTAATTGCCACTGTAGCTCGTCTAGGTGTTGTTGGCATTGTGCAAACTGCAGTAGCAGAATTTGTGATGATAAATTGCTCAATGCTCATTGCTCTAGGTCAAATTGTTTGGGGAAGATAGTTGGCTAGTTGCTCAAGCATTAATATTTGATATATCTCTGAATATTGTACGAAATAACACATATCGAAGTTATATAATTAAGTGAAAGTATGCTTATATTAGTTATATGAAATTTTCAAATTTTAGGGCCCCATTTTGAATTTTACCTCGGGGCCCCAAATTCCAAGAGACGGCCCTGACTACATGCGATTAACAACACTAAGTTTCATAGTCTCCCAAGTTTTAGTTGACAAATTAATGGTGATACTAATATAAACATATCAACACAAAGTTAAGATCAGACCAAATAAGTCAATGGACTCGCTTGGAGCACAACTAATAGGAGGTACCCTATATATTGATAGTATTAATTCTTGATAGGAAAATGCACCATGGAACTTATCCTTGCAGCTAATTAATTAAATCTGCAGTATTTCATTGCTACGCTAAATTAGTTCTTCTAATCTGCAGATCACGGAATCAGACAATCACACTCCAATTTACAACTAATCTCATTAACTCTTTTTTTTTATGGAAAACAGCAGGTGTTCTGGCTTTGCATTAAGGGGAGGGAAAAAGACTACTTACAACTAGAAGAAAAGAGAAAAAAAGAAAAGGAAAAGGAAAGATCTGACTCTGCCATCGCAGGTCAGCTGTACAAAAGAAACGCTCCTAATTACACGCCCCCCGCCTCCCCTAGGAGGCCTATGTCTTCTCGTTTTAAAGTTGCCACACTAAGGGGGTTCATCGACTTATGATGAAAAGTTCTTCTATTCCGCTCTTTCCAAATGTGCCAAACCACGTATGCCGCCATGGTTACCTCCTTCTTCTTTTGCTCAAAGCCTGTACCGGTATTTATCTTCTTCCACCATTTTTTCAAATTTCTTTCGTGATCTGCACATTGTGCAACTCTCGGAAGATCCATTTGGAAAATCTGCCACAGTTCCCTGGCGGATGGGCATTCTAGCATTAGATGTGCCGAGGATTCTAGCACTTGGTCACAAAGAGTACATTCCGTCTCATGAGGCCAACCTCTGTCCCTTAGCCTATCAGCTGTCCAATTTCTGTTCTGAAGCTGCAACCACATGAAGAATTTCACCTTGTTCTTAGCTTTGATCTTCCAAACTTTCGCTAGGAGAGGCTGGTGAATCATTCCAACAAATTGGAACTCATACGCTGACTTTGCCGAGTACTTCCCATCTTCAGATTGCGTCCACTTGACGCAGTCCGGCCCCTCATTAAGCTGAACTGCACGGGTTGAGCGCCACAACTGAACAAATTGATCAAGCTGCGTTGTCGAGTTCATTCTGTCTAGCCCCTTCATCCACTTTCCACTAGCAATGGCCTCACGTAGAGCTAAGTTTTTCCTTCTGGCCAACACATATAATTCTGGAGCTATTTCCTTCGGAGCTTGACCATTAATCCACCGATCTGACCAAAAACTTGCAGTTTTCCCATCCCCAAGAGATAGCGATGTGCAGGCCCGGAATGTATCTAAATCAACTTGATCGCAAGGGAGCCTTGAACCTTTCCATGGTCTGTCCATGATATCCCATTGAAACCAGGACCATCTCATCCTCAGGGATCTACTGAAATGTTCCAGGCTTTTGATCCCCAGACCCCCATATTTCTTTGGCACGCAGACCTTGCGCCAATTGACCAGGCATCGCCCCCCATGGGCCTCCTCTTTACCGTTCCAGAGGAAATTGCGCCTTAGCTTATCCATCTTCTTAATGGCCCATTTATCAGCTGCAAAGCTAGTCAGATAGTAAGTTGTTGTAGCCGTTAACACAGAATTAACCAAAACCATTCTCCCAGCCCTGTTGAGCATTCTCCCTCTCCAGGTTGTTAACTTATCTGCTATCTTATCTAGCAGGGGCTGGATTTCCACTCTCCTTGGTTTCCTGAAATTCAGAGGTAGCCTCAGGTACCGGCACGGGAAGGCGCCTCTTGCTCCACCAAAATCAGCAAGCATATCCTCCATGTTTAAACTTTCACAGCGAATTGGATAGGCAACAGATTTCTGCAAATTTGTTCGAAGTCCTGAAATCTGTCCAAATCTCTGAAGAATTTCCTGTATCGCTGAGATCTCTTGTTTGACCGGGTTTAAAAAAAGAGCGGCATCATCAGCGTACAGACTTGTCCTAAGTCTTGCAACCCTTAGCTGGAGGGGGAGAGGACCCCGAACTCACTGGCCTTCGCGAGCAGCCATTGCAGTGGATCCATTACCAAGATGAATAGCATTGGGGATAACGGATCACCCTGCCGCAAACCCTGTCTGTGGCAGAAGGGAGCCCCCGGCGATCCATTGAGCAGGATCCTTGAGGAGGAGGAAGCGAGCATCAAGGAAATCAGATTTCTCCATCTCTGTCCAAAACCCAGCCTTTCCATCACCCGGATCAAGAAGGGCCAAAGAACCGAATCAAAAGCTTTGGCAATGTCCAATTTCAGGAAGAGAAGAGGTTGCTTCCTGTAGTGCGCCTCCTTAACGACATTCTGAACATACAAAAAGTTGTCTTGGATACATCTTCCTTTGATGAACGCACTCTGACTAGACGAGACCATGCCCTGCAGTTCAGGACCCAGCCGGCGAGCAAGGAGTTTGGACAGAATTTTAGCCACACTATGCATCAGACTAACCGGGCGATAGTCCGCAGCACAGGTAGCATCCTCTTTTTTTGGAATTAGAACGATATTGGTCGTGTTCATCAGATTCCAGTGACGCCCTTGCAGGTTATGCATCTGATTAAGAGCCGCCAGCAGATCTACCTTAATTATCTCCTAGCATCTCTTGTAGAAGGCCCCAATAAACCCATCTGGCCCCGGTGCTTTTTCATCATGCAAAGAAAGGACATCCTGCTTAATCTCTTCCTCACTAAAAGGGGCATCAAGGTGATTAAGGTCATGTCCCTGCACCTGCAGGAAGTCCCAATTCAGATCCATTGTGCGAGGTTCAGCTGATCCCCTTAGCCCCCTGAAATGTTGCAGCAGCACTTGAGCCTTTTCCTCATGATCAATCACTAGTCCGTCATCCCCAAGGAGCTGAGGTATGTGATTTTTCCTTCTCCTTCCATTTGCTCGAAGATGAAAAAACTTAGTGTTAGCATCTCCATCTTTCAGCCAAACTAATCTTGATCTTTGCCTCCATTTGATTCTTTCCACCGTAGCCACACCCAACAGCCTTGCCTTAAGCAAACTTCTGAAATCTCTTTCGTGCACCATAAGGTCTCTATCCTCTTGAGCGATATCCAGCTGGAAAATGACCTCATGTGCAATTGCAGAAATAAATTTGAAATTCGAGATGAACCCCCTATGCCATCTTTTCAAGGCCTTAGCTGTTCTTCCAAGCTTGATATGCAGATTCCTAATGGCATCCGTAGCATAAGTTGGCCTATTCCATCCATCTAGAACCACTTCATAGAACCCTTCCATTTTCAGCCAGCAAGTCTGAAATCTGAACCCCTGAAATTGCTTGACCGACATTTTCCTGAGAACCAAAGGGCAGTGATCAGATACAGCAGTGGACGCTGGAGTAAGCTGATATTGGGGGTACATTAATTCCCAATCATTCATCACCAAAACTCTGTCAATCTTGGTGTGAGTAGTGGAGTCCCTTTCATTGCACCAAGTAAAGTGTCTTCCTTGGAGCGGATAATCCTTAAGCTCCAGATCATCAATTGCAGCCCGAAAAACGTCCCATCATAGCGAGATTTATGTTGCTGTTACTCTTCTCCTCCGCACGACAAATCAGGTTGAAATCTCCCAGAATCATCCATTCCTTCTTCATGAACTGCTTTATTGCCCGAAGCTCCTGTAAGAAGACTATTTTATCAGCATCGTCTTGTGGTCCATAGACCCCTATTATAGACCAGGACTCATTGTTTGATCTGTCCAGGATGTGCGCCGCTACAAAGTGATTCCCCTAGGCTTGAGTGTCCACATTCAGAGAAAAATCTGATGAGCAGGCAAGAAGAATTCCCCCCTGGTGCCCACAGCCGGCTTGAAAATAAAATTTTCACCAAACCTTTGCCCCAAAGTCTCAACCACCACCTGCCTGTCAATACATTCCATCTTTGTTTCCTGTAAACAGATGATATTACAATTAAGATCCTCAACTAGCCCAAGGATTGCCTTTCTCTTTGCTGGGTTGTTGATACCCCTCACATTCCATGTTAGAATTACACAATCCATAAGAACCAAAAGCCCCACCAAAAGCAAGCATCACTGAACCAGATAAGAAGGCTCCATAAAAACCAACAGGTACATGACCAGACAACCCCGATTACACTGATCATGACACGCTTTCTCTCCCATGAAGGATCCCAGGAAGACACAGCCACCAACACAAAGGAGAAGAAGAGAACAACACATAACCATCCACTGATGCGAAACCACTCATGGCAACGCGACCTACAAGAGGAAAAAAGGGGGACTAACATGGGGAAGATGTAAAACACTGAAAAGACTCCTCCCAGGAGATGTAAAACACTGAAAAGACTTCCGAGTCCCCCTGCCGACGCCCCCTCCCCGAGCGATGGGGGTCGCCGAATCCACCAGGGAGGTAACCGCAGCAATAAAATCCATGGGAAGAGGCTTCTTGTACATCTCCTGGTACTTCTTGAGCGCCTCCTCCGAAGCCGAACCCGCCTCACTGACAATCCCACTCTTCTTTAGGAGGACAAGCTTAACCTTCTCCATTGCTGACAGACCCGCAGAGCTCTTAGTGGCCAGACGCGCGCTGCTCCTCAGCGACGCTTGATGCACCTCTCCTCTCTTCCCCAAAGGAGTCTGAGCAGCAGATCTTGTTCCCTCCAGGAGAGGCACCGGAAGCAGCGCCACTTGAACGGGGGTGGAGCAGGCCTCCAAGAAGGCGGAGACTGGCACAATTCCTTCTTGCTCTCCATCAACTGCAGGTTCAATCGCGGGGCTAAGAGGTGCAGCCCTTCCTGGAGAACCATCAGCTGCAGGTTCATTCGTGGGGTTGAGAGGTGGTGGTGGAGGCGATGCAGCCCTTCCTGGAGAAGGAGCCACCACGTCACCCCCCTCACCAGATGGGCTTCCGCCCAGGCCCAGAAGGCCGCCAGCTTCTGGATCAATCAAACAGCTCGGCTACAACATCAGAGACCTCCATATTGCTCAAAGCCGCATCCCCAAAAGGCGTAGCCTCATCCTGCAGAGTCCCCTGCCCTCCATCAGGCCCATCAGGGCCCATCCTGCAGCACCCCATCCACTCCATCAGGCCCATCAACCCCATCCACTTCAAGGCCACCTACAGAACCATCCGTTCTTGACCCCATGTCGTCCCCAGAATCTGCCAAGAGATCCACACACAGGCGGGCCCCATCAGATGGCCCAAACGAGGACAGCGAAAGCATCTCTTCTAGCATCGGGTCTCCATCGTTGACCTTGGCACGGTCTCCTCCCGGCTTTCATGGAAGAGGAAACCTGCCTCCAAATCAGAACCTGCTGAGGTCTTCACTCCATCCTCTTTCGATGTCCATCCCAGACGCGTGCTGCTTTGCTGCCATGGAAGGCAGAGACCCCCCATCTCCTGTTGCTGGGTCCCATCATGCTCAGACGCGTGCTGCTTTTCTGCCAGAGCAAGCAAAAACCCCTCCATCTCCTGTTGCTGGTTCCCCACCTGCCTGCTGCCCCCTTCCCCGGTGGGGCCCAGGGGGTTTGCTGAGACAGGAACCTCACCATGCCTCCTCCCTCCGGCAGCCCCGCCGCCCCTTGGCGGCGCTGCCTCCCTGGACCGACGCAGCAAAAACTGAGATGACTGCCCCCCACCGGACCTTCGCTCATCACGCCGCCTTGCTCTCCCACCTCCTCCCCCCTCATTCCCATCCTGGTCATCCTGCCGATCGAAGTGCAGCCTGGAATGCACCGGGGCACGAGGAGGAGGTAGTGGGAACGTACCATCTTCATACCCGAGATGCCATATGTAAAACCACCGACAAGGCCACTCCTCCATAAAAGAGGTCTCCGAAGGTAGCCCACTGATCTCGCTGTGAAAACTAGTGTGGCTTTCAGGGCTGGAATCCGGTGGGCTGGTGAAGTCAAATACCCTGTCCAAATGGAGAATAACCTCATAGGACAGTAGCTTGATCGGACCATCCCTTGCCGATTGCTCCTCCAGAATGCCAACCTCCAGAAAGTGCATCCCCGGGGAGGAACGCTCCTGCTGCTCCTCCAGCATCAAGATCCCTCTCCTTGCCAGCTTGTGGAAATTCTCCATCCAAACCCAGAGGCGAAAGCAAGCAGTCTCCGGCTCAGAGTAGGTGTTGTCATCATCCCCTCGATGATCGACGAACCGTCAAAAGCTTGCCCACTGAAGCAACATCCCAAGCATGCCGAGGAACGCCTTCCAAACAAACCCGCACCTTGTAAGGGAGCTCTGCCACCGTAGCTTGACGAAACCTTGTCCAGGGGGAGATCATGAAGGACACCCTCCCCAGGACCAAGGCACCAGTGTGGGCGATAGCAGCGTCGCGAGCCCGGACATCGTCGAAGAAGATGAGGAAAGCTCCCTGCGCAAGGACGGAGACGGAAATCGCCGTTTCCTCCACCCGAAGTGCATGGTGAAAGCCCTTGACACCTCCGAAAGCAGCAGAGGTGGACAGAAACCCACCATCACCGCCACCACCGCGTGCCGGGCGAGGCTTCGCTCAGCCGCCGCCACCTCCCCAGACCTTGGAGCCACCGCCAGGACCATGTCCCTCCTAAACTCAGCATCCCCTCCCGGCGCCTCCATGCCCCCTTTCACACCTTCCTCACGTCCGGCCGGTCGAGACGGACGAAAGGCAGCTTCCTCCGAAAATGAGGGGGGTCTCCTCTCACCCCTGCACCACCTCGCCTTGTGCCCCAGCCCCCCACAAAGAAGACACTTCGCAGAGTTCCTACACTCAGCAATGCGGTTGGTTGGAAGCAAGGCAGCGGAAGCACCTTCCAAACGCCTTCTTGAAGAGAAGCTCCTTAAGATGGGAAGGTTGGGTGGATGGCACGCGGGGAGGACCCCGGGAAGGCCGTCTCCTCTCCACCCTCTTCCATCCCTCATCATCAATGCCCACCTGCCGCGCCAGCCCAGCAGCCCCTTCCACCCTTTGGCAGACCTGACGAGGCTGAAGGTAGCTGGACGGCGGAGCCATCCCCCTAGGAGCCAGCCGGGTAGGTCGAGAATCCTCCCTCCTCATTAAGGAGCTTCCATTGAACTCCTTGCCCACCGGAAGAAGCGCATCCCTGTAAGAACCAGATCCAGCAAAAGGGGGCCGCTCCACGAGCGGCGCAGACGGCGAGGAACGGCCGGCCATGCCGAGAGAGTGGCGATCTCCGCCGCCGAGGTGACGACGACAGCGGGGCCGAGGGCGAGGAGCCGCGTCCGAGAAGCGCTCTATGGAACTATTGCAGAGAAAAAAAACAACCACACATCCACATCAACAACAAGGGCAAATCTAACTTGATACTCTTAAGTGAAATGGCGATGGCGATCCCATTAACTCTTATATGTTACCCGTTGATCCGTATGTTCTCCCATCTCTCACGATATGATCCAATCATGCTCAGCTCCACAAACAGACAAACTAATAATTAAGAAAACAAATTGATGATTTTCTTATAATTCTGTCGATGAAGAAGAACACACCTGTCGCTGCTGTTCTTGCAGATGTAGTTGTAAACATGCATCGGCGACTCGCACAGCAGACGATGTGCTCGCTGGCTTCCCGCTGCGACCGCACGGCACCGTTTGCCCGCCAGCCTGCAACTGCACGGCGCTGCTTATTGGTTAGGGATATGTAGACACAGCTGCAGGTCTACCTCTGCTCGAAGTCCATATCCGCAACTCCACGGCGCCTCCTGATGTTGACGGCATGCGCATATCGCGCAAGGAATCAAGACCGATGTTGGGAGCTGGCTGCATGGTTGGGAGAGAAAGATCGAGGAAGAGGAACGCGAGGTTGCCGCCAGGGGAAAAGATTGATTTAGATTATCTCTCAGAGAAGCCGGGAGATATTGTCCGATGTAAACACGCAGGAGAGGAGGTACACCGGTGGGAAACGGCGTGATCTAGTACATACCTTCTTTTTTTTTAGACTTATCTATCTAGTACATACCTATCCAACGGTGACAGATCGTTAATAGATAGATCAGATGGATGAGAGCACAACTTCCTAGTTATTTTTTCTAGAATTAACATGGAGGCTAGAAAGGAGCCTCCAATTAGTAAATATATATATGATTTTATTTGGGCAAAGTCCATATTGACTCTATGGAGTCACTAATAGCAAGTTAATTTTTTCCTCGTGGTCATTTGTTCTACCAATGATTTTTGTATTCCTTCTGCATGGCCATTTTTGTTCCACCAGTGATATCTAATTTGTTCTTCATTATAGTCATCTATCACTAATAGATATAATAGATAAGATATGTGACTGGCATACTCATTTGAAATTTTGCTTCTTGCAGGAGAATGCCACTGCGTTAGATTTTGTCCTTAGTGCTATCTCAAGACAGAACTTGAAGAAAAGAATAGAGAAGGTAGAAAGCACCGTCATTGAAGTGAAGCAATCTCCACTCCTGGGCGTAGCAAGCAAGAGCGCACTGAATGATATTGCTAACAAGAACGGGAGCGAAATTAGACCAGTTGTGAGAGTGATTGCAGAAAAGCTTCACGGATCACCTCAGTGTGGCAGGAGGGCTTGGGACAAACCTAGATATCAGTTTTTGGAAAAATACTGCAAAGCCTGACATGTTGAATGGCACCATGGATGCTCTTTGGTGGAGCAATCAGCAGCTTAATCCGGACATTAGGCGATGCTTCGAATACTGCAGTATTTTCCCTAGAAGATCCAAGTTGAGAAGGGTGGAGTTAGTTTGCCTGTGGATAGCGCAAGGGTTTGTAAAGACCAGTTGTGCAACACAGGACATGGAAGATGTAGCTGAGGGCTACGTTCAAGAGTTAGTGTCATGCTCATTTCTGCAACCAGAAGGAAAATGTGGTTTTGGGGAATTTTCTAGAATCTCTATTGCTCTCTTCTTCACAATACATAGCTATATACATGTATATGGGCCTATGGGCCAGGTACAATACAGCCCAACACTCCCCCTCAAGATGGATGATAGATATCTATCATTCCCATCTTGTCACACGCTAAATTACATTCTTTAACTCCTAAACCCTTAGTTAGACTATCTGCTATTTGTTCTCCCGAATTTACATGACTTAACTTTATTACACCATCATCTAACTTCTCTTTGATGAAGAAGCGATCTATCTCCACATGTTTGGTTCGATCATGTTGGACTGGATTATTAGCTTTGTTGATGGCTGATTATTGTCACACCACATATTCATTGGTCCTTTTCTGAATACTTTTAATTCTAATAGCAGATTTCTCACCCATAGCATCTCACTAAGTCCAAGTGACATAGCTCTATACTCCGCTTCAGCTGTTGATCTAGACACAATTGGGTTGTTTCTTACTCCGCCATGACACCAGGTTACTCCAACAAAAACACAGTAGCCAGAAGTTGATCTTCTATCATCGAGACAACTTGCCCAATCAGCATCACTATAACCATCCACATTTAGATGTCCATTCTTCCTGAACCACAAACCTTTACCAGGGCTACCCTTCAAATAACGCAAGATCGATAGACTGCATCCAAATGCTCACTTCTAGGATCATGCATGTACCTACTTACCACACTAACTGCATAGGAGATGTCAGGTCTCGTGTGACATAGGTACAGAAGTCTCCCAACCAATTTTGATATTTTTCCCTGTCCACCTGTTCTCCTGATTGGGCATTTAGCTTGTGATTTTGGTCAATAGGTGTTGCTGCAGCTCGACACCCAAGCATTCCCGTGTCACTAAGTAAGTCCAGGGCATACTTTCGCTGTGAGAGAACTATCCCTTTAGGGGATCTTGCAATTTCAATGCCAAGAAAATATTAAGTTGGCCGAGATCTTTGACTTCGAATTCCTTGCTCAAGTTCTCCTTCAATCGTGATATCTCCAAATCGTCATCTCCTGTGATTATAATATCATCAACATATACCGCAAGGATTGTAATCCGACACTTTGAGTGCCGATAGAATACGGTATGATCCCCGTTGCACTGTCTATAACCCATATCACATACAGCACGCCTGAACCTGTCAAACCATGCCCGAGGAGATTGCTTAAGACCATACAAGGACTTCTCAATTTGCACACCTTTCCTGCAGTTCTGGGAGTACAGAAGCCAGGTGGAATCTCCATGTACACTTCCTCGTGTAGGTCACCATGCAAGAAAGCATTTTTAACATCTAGTTGATGCAGAGGCCATCCAAAGTTGGTTGCACAAGAAATTAGTATCCTCACCGTGTTCATTTTTGCCACTGGTGCGAATGTCTCATCATAGTCAATTCCATAAGTTTGACTATAACCTCTTGCCACCAACCTCGCCTTGTATCTTTCAACTTTTCCCTCTGGGTTTTGCTTCACGGTATACACCCATTTACAACTAACCGGTCTTTTCCCTGCTGGAAGAGGTACCAGATCCCATGTCTTGTTCTTATCAAGAGCCTTCATTTCCTCTAGCATGGCCTCATACCACTTCGGGTCTTGTTTTGCTTCTTTCCAATCTCTTGGGATTACCACTGACTGCAGTGATGCAACGAAGGCTCTATATGCAGGAGACAAAGACCCATAGGAAACATAGTTACTTATGTCATGCTCAAATCCATACCTTAATGGAGGATTTCCAGCCCTAGCTCGTGTTCCTTTCCTCAAGGCAATAGGCAACTCCACTGAATCACCTAATTTAGATGAAGTTGGTGTGGCAGATGGCTCATCATTAGATGAACCAGCAACTTCAACAACCGCTGGAGCTTGTTGCTCCTCCTGTAACTGTCTCCTTGTATACACCCTTAAATTTTCTTCCTCATTCGGCTTTCTCCACCTTAAATTTTCCTCCTCGTCTGCTGGAGCTTGTTGCTCCTCGTGCTCCTCATTCACCCGTCTCCATATATTTTCAGTCTGACGCAGACCTGAGCTAGGACCTGAGCCAACCATAGGACATGGGATGCCAATCACAACCCCTCGTTGCTCACCTCCCTCGATCCTGGGTACTTTACTACCCCCCTCTCGACCATCACCAATAGCTTGTGAGTAGTCGAGCTCCTCGAATAATGAACTGAGATCAGTCTTTTCTCCATAAAATGGCTCAAATTCCCTGAAGGTTACGTCCATGCTCACAAACGTACGTCGCTCACTCGGATTCCAACACTTGTACCCCTTTTGGCCAGAAGAGTATCCTATAAAGATACACTTCACCGCTCGTGGATCCAATTTACTCACTGAGGGTCTATGATCCCTGACAAAGCAGGTGCATCCAAATATCTTAGGAGGGACAATGAACTCATTTTTTCCAAACAACATCTCATAAGGGGTCTTCATCCCAAGCACTCTTGATGGCATACGGTTAATGAGATAGGTAGCAGTCATAACCGCTTCACTCCATAGAAACTTAGGCACATTCATAGTAAGCATAAGTGATCGAGCTACCTCTAACAGATGTCGGTTCTTCCTTTCAGCTACTCCGTTCTGTGGAGATGTATCAGGACATGAAGTTTGATGAAGTATTCCTTTTTCTGAAAGAAAATTGCCAAATTCATTGTTCACATACTCAGTTCCATTATCAGTCCTTATAATTTGAATACTAGCACTGAAATGGTTTTGGATATATGCATAGAAGTCCTTGAAACATTTAAGCACCTCACTTTTTTGTTTCATGAGATATATCCAAGTCATACGGGAGTAGCAATCAATGAAGGTGACAAAATACTTCATTCCACTAATAGAGACCACAGGAGAAGTCCAGACATCGGAGTGAATCAACACAAATGGCGACGTGCTTCGGAGTCCACGACTCACATATGATGCCCTTGTGTGTTTTCCATACTCACATGCATCACACACAAGTTTTCCTTTATCCACCTTCTTCATTTCTTCAGGAAATATCTTACTCATAGTATCAAAGGACATATGGCCCAATCGACAATGTTGGAGTATCACCTTTGCCACATCGTCATTTGCAACGACTGTTAGAGCGGTGCACAATGCATCATCAGTTCCCCATCTATCTATGTACCATAATCCCTTATGTCTAACTTCGATCCCAAGCCTCCTTCCAGTCTTCCTCTCCTCAATTATACAACTATATCGGTCGACAATTACTCGACAATCAATATCGTCAACCAAGGAGCTCATAGACACCAGATTTACTGGGAAAGATGGAGCATATAGAATCGATGACAATGTAATAGACGGAGTACACTGAACTACACCCACACCTCTAACAGGTCGCGAAGTCCCATTAGCAATTTGGATAGTTTCCTTATGTGTAGGTGGATATGGATTAAATGTCGTAAACTCACTTGCAGTGCCCGTAACATGCTTAGATGCACCTGAATCTAATATCCAATTTGAACGAGAACCATGTGTGGATGTAAGGGCTCGATGAGATGTACCTTTGTTAGGTTGAGTAAGATTGACGGAGTTACCAAATATTATTGTTATCCTCGTCTCTGAATTTTCCACACTCCGTGTCAACTAGATTTCCTCCACCTTCTTGAGGCCCTCCAATTCCTTCACGATGCCAGTCTTCTCAGCATCAAATGCCTTGGCAGCGACCTCCAAATCAACTCTCTTAGCCACAGCCGCAGCGAGCTCCTTCTCCAAAGACGCCACCCTCGCATCCATCTCTGCCTTCTTGGATCTGAGCACCTTCAATTCCTCCATCTTCGCCTTCATCTTCTTCTCTGTTTCCTCTGCCGCCGGTTCTTGCTGCCGTGCTTTGGGCGATGACTTCTCACCGGCGACGGCTTCTTCTTCCGTTATCCTGCTGTCGACGCCAGTTGGGAGGGCGCCAGCAGAAGCAGGGCTAGCAATGCGAGCCTGCCGCGGCAGGCCCTCACCAGATCCTGCCCCATCTCCTCCCCGAGCTCTCGCAGCTTCCCTCTCGCTGCGCCGCTCCCCGCTGACCACTAGCACCCGCTCGTCCTCCACCTTGATGTCGCCGGACCCGAGCCCCGGCATGTCCACCACGAACGCGTAGGCGCCCAGAAGCTCCTTCACGTCCGCCGGGGTCGCCGCCATGGCGCGCGCGTCGCGGACGTAGGCGCGCGTGGGGCCACCCGCCCCGGCGCCGCCCTGCTTCTCGCCGTCCGGGATGTCAAGCAGGTGCTGCAGCGCAGTCATCAGCGGCGTCTCCAGCCCGAACATCCTGCCCTCCATCTCTCGATCCCCTCTCCGTCGCACTCCCGGAGCTCCAAGGGAAGCCGTCGATTCACCGCCGGGCGACTTCCAGGACCAAGCACCGTCTCACGCCTAGCTGCTCCGGCCACCACCGCTCGCCCAGCTACTCCGGTCGCCGCCGCTCCTTCTCCTTCCTCCGCCGCTTCCGCTGCTCGCCCAAGTCCTCGCCGGAGCTCCGGATCTTGCCAACCAGGCACCACCAACGCGAGCCCGAACCCGTCACCGAGCTTCTCCTCTCCTCCTCGGCCTTCTCTGTCGCGCGCCACCGCACGTCTCCGTCGCCTCCGATTCACCGCCGGCAGCGCCGCTCGGTACTGGGCTCTGATACCATGTGGTTTTGGGGAATTTTCTAGAATCTCTATTGCTCTCTTCTTCACAATACATAGCTATATACATGTATATGGGCCTATGGGCCAACAGAAAATGGGATGATACTGATCGCTTTAGAATTCATGATCTGCTGCATGATTTATTAGACAAGATCGCTGGAATGGATTGCTTCAGAATCGAGAATGCAAGGAGTCAGAGAGGAGAAGGCTGGAAAGGAGATATTCCCCGAGATGTCCGCCATCTTTTTGTTCAGAATTATGATGGAGAATTGATTACTGAGAAGATCCTTGGATTGGAAAATTTACGCACTCTCATTATTTATGTTGTTGAAAGGGGTAAACCAGTTGAGGAAAATGTCATTGAGAGTATATGCAAGAGGCTGCCGAAATTGAGGGTACTGGCCGTTGCTTTCAGCCGGGAACATCTTCCAATCATGCAACCCAATAAGCTGTTGGTCGCAGAATCCATTAGTTAGTTAAAGCACCTATGCTATCCTGCTTTCAGGACAGGCTTCGAATGCACTGTAATTTTACCAAGCGCACTAACTAAACTTCACCATATCCAGCTGCTAGAGTTTGGTAATGGCCAAATTTCGGAATTTACCCTTGATAACCTTATCAACTTGCGGTACATTAATCTGCAAGAACGTGGAATGTCCTAACATAGGCAGGCTGATCTCACTCCAAGCGTTACCATGCAACACATTCACGGTAAGGAATGAACAGGGTTATGAGATGAAGTAGCTGAGGGACCTAAACAAGCTTCGCGGCAGACTGAGGATCAATGGCCTTAAAAATGTTAAAAGCAAGGAGGAAGCTTTTGAAGCCAATCTAGCTGCCAAGGAACGGCTCACTAAAGTGAGATTGGAATGGGGTCGTGATGATGGTACAAGGTGCAGTCCAGAAGTTGAAGCAGAAGTATTTGAGGGCCTGTGCCCTCCCGTGGGGCTTCAAACACTGAGCATCTGGCACTACAAAGGTTTGAGGTACCCAGATTGGGTGGTGGGTAAGCACAACGGTGGCCCAAAGGACCTGCAAGAACTTGAGTTCTGGGGATGGAGCCAACTGGGACCTTGTCCTGAACTTGAGGCTTTCCCTCATCTTCGTGTGCTCCGGCTTTTGTTCTGCAGTTGGGACGCCTTACCAGGCAATATGGAGCACCTCACATCGCTCAAGAGACTGGAGATCTCTAATTGCTGGAATATCCTGTCACTTCCAACACTGCCCCAGTCTCTTGAGGTGTTTGAACTTTTTTCCTGCAACCGTGAGTTCATGAAATCTTATCAAACAGTCGGACATCCAAACTGGCAAAAGATTGGGCACATCTGCAAGAAAATATTTTAAGACTGAGCTCAAGTACGACTGTAATCCCCTTTGCTGCCTTGTTTTTCCATTTTGTATTTGTAAACATTGCCTGTGTAATTGACGATCTGCTACTAACTCTAGTTATGTTTGTTAAAACCATTTGCTACTGATTGACGTTTCAGAGAGGCATTGAAGGACGTCTGATGGTCTTGCAACAATCACGAGAGGATTTAGGCATCGCAAGACAGTGAAGGACGTTTCAGCCCTTTGGTTCAAATGCCAAGCCAAACTGCTACTTTCATGGGCGTTCAACTCTCAGCAGTTTGCTTGCTGTGGTTTGTGAATGAATCGGATGATATGTGATAATGAGCTAGTGAATCTATTTTCTGGTAATGATGATGTCAGTCCTGACTGCTATTTATTCAGTGTGCTATGTATGTCAAGGAACTGGATAATGTGCTCTAGTTATTCAGTGCGCTATGTATGCGAGGGAATTGGATAATGTGATGTATTGATTGCTTATGCTCATCTGAGCTTGTTACCGTGATGTCAAGCTCTCTTTTCTTTGTTACCACGACTTGAAACTAGTAGGAAGTAAACTGATGATAACTTGTTGGCAGAAGTGATGGCCCGTACTGTTTAATTAATTTGATTTGTCAGTAGTATTTGTACTATTCAGTGTGAAGGACTTCGATGTTCGTCGACTTTCGCCTATCACTAACTAGTACAAATGTACGTAGTAGATGTTCCTGCAGCAGTCTCTTGAGTTTCTTACCTTAATGGAATTCTGCTTATGTTTCAGCAAGTCGGTTCAAACGGACTACTGCGTTTATGGTTCAGTAGTTTGCCTGCCAAGGTGTGAATCTTATTTGTGACAAACATACGCAGAGCTAGCAGATGGTTGCGGCATTAATTTAGTTCCTTGAACGAACGAATGATCGATGTTGTATTTGCGAGCGATTTCTTCACGATGATGTGGTGTTGCTATTCCTTTTTCCTTGAAAAAAACGAAATCCCTTTTGGTTGAATGAATGGAGAGACAGAAATAACAACTGACCGGTGAGCTCATATCAAAGCCTTGGGACATGCTCATGTCATCTGACTGATGATCTTCAATAATAAAATATAAGAGCTTTTTTACAGTACCCTGGTACTCCCTGAGATAGGATGGAGTACCAGTTAAATCTAACCGTCCATTCATAGGGGTATTTTAGATATTTTACCTCACCGACGGAGGGGTAATTTTAACTTTTAACGCGTAGACAATTTCTCTCGTTCACTCCCTGAGATAGGATGGAGTACCAGTTAAATCTAACCGTCCATTCATAGGGGTATTTTAGATATTTTACCTCACCGACGGAGGGGTAATTTTAACTTTTAACGCGTAGACAATTTCTCTCGAACGAGCACGCAGCTCCTTCTCCCGATCCAGAGCACCGCCGCCTCCCTCCCGCCCGCGCTGGCGTTCCCTGCCGCGCCGCCGCCTCCCTCCCGCCCCCGCGCTCCTTCTCGCCGTCGCCTCCCTCCCGCCCACGCCGGCGTTCCCCGCCGCGCCGCCGCCTCCCTCCCCCGCGCTCCTTCTCCCGATCTAGAGTGCCGTCGCCTCCCTCCCGCCCACGCCGACGTTCCCCGCCGTGCCGCCGCCTCCCTCCTGCCCCCGCCGGCGCTCCCCGCCTCCCTCCCGTCCCCGCCGGCTCGCTGCCCGCCGCCTCCCTCCCGTCCCCTCCGGCGTTCCCCGCCACCACGCCGCCTCCCTCCCGCCCGCGCCGGCGTTCCTCGCCCTCCGGCGCCCGCCCCTTCGTCCATCTCCCGTCCGCGCCGTCCTGCCCCGCCGCCGCTGTGCTGCGGCACGTACCGGAGCGGCTAGGGTTTCATGGATTTGGGGATTAGGCAATTGAGAATGAGGACTAGGGTTAGGGTTCGTGGATTTGGGTTTTCTTTCCTGTAAAAATGAATTAATTGAAAGGTTTTTTGTGTCAATATACTGGTACGAAATTAATTAAAATGGTTTGAATTGACGATTTTACCCTTAGCATCAAGGTACTCCATCAGATTTCTAAGGTCTTTTTAGATAGTACTCCTTCAAGTCAAGATTGGAGTACCAGATGATATAAATCGTTGGATTAGAAGAAATGAACGGCCCATATTTATTCCGGGGTACCGTAAAAGAGCTCAAATATAAAATAAAAAGAATGGAGAGCTGTGCTGTTTTAGTTGCAGATTAAAATCTTGTGTCAAATTGCTAAACATGGTTAATTTTATGAATGTTAATGAAACTGCAATATGATTTTTCTTTATATTTATTTTACCAGGTATACGCCTTTTTTTAATTTGCATTGCATTTTTCATCCCTTTATAATTCTCGGTAATGCGAGGAAATCCATCGTGCGCGGAGGAGAGGACGACCGTGGCCAAGGCAGTGAGGAGCTCCACACGCTGTCGCGCACCAACATGGTTCAGGCACGAGACCAGCACCTTGTCCAGGCCGAGCTCCACAACTGAGGCAACTGAGGGCGCAGGGTGAGTGGTGTGCGAGAACAGCGACGCGACGCCATCATCGGCATGTCGTGCATCAACACAATATATAAGGAACAAAAGAAATCCTATGATATAAAACAA
This sequence comes from Stipa capillata, assembly GCA_019208055.1. NCBI lineage: Eukaryota > Viridiplantae > Streptophyta > Magnoliopsida > Poales > Poaceae > Stipa > Stipa capillata. The sequence goes on from JAGXJF010002528.1 coordinate 353,622, forward strand.
ATAATATAAATTGTCTGGGTATACGATATCTGGTTTTGGACCAGTGCTAAGATGTCGAGTCACCCAATAAAACAGCCTTTGGACCTCACTTGGACCACTTATACAAGTTTGATGACATAGATATCTGGTTTTCTACTTCATATACCTATTTGGACTAGCCTCGCAAGATTAGGGATCTAAGGTGCAATTTAATTTATTTTTTTGAATGATGATTCTAACCTTCAGCTTTACAGGTAGCACTATACCACAAACAGCTAGCATGCTTTGACGTAATAAGAACAAGGTAATCTTTTGCCTTTATACCTTGCTTCCGATCAGATGCTACCATCTTTTGCCTTTATACCTTGCTTCCGAGTAGATGCTAAATGAATATGTAGTGCATCTTACCAACTGCAGGCTGCATCTTACCAACTGCAGGCTGAGAGAAAACACTTCCACTGTGTTCGTCTTTGATAAACACACATACTTTGAAACTGAAACTACTCATGCATCAGGAGTAGCTAGCAGTATGCGAGGCACCATGCTTATTCATGCAGGTAATTCGACTTACTTAACTGGTTAGCTACTTTTCTTAAATTCTTGAACATTCTACAATTTTTGAAGCAATTCAAAACACTGTATGTATATGTCCTGTAGACATCGTCATAGTGAATGTAACGGAAGAGTATCGATCTGATGGGCACTGGCATTTTATAATCTGAGTTGCTTTGATAAATTTTAGTTGGTTTTCCGAAGAACTAGTGTCAGAAACCGTCTCCCCTATGCACAGTACTGTATTCTGTGAAAACATATTCACTTCCCCAATGGCTAGGATCAGAAGATGAATTGCTATTTGTAATTCATTGGATCTGACAAAAAAACGTAGAAAGATTTGGAAATAATCATATATCGACTTAGTATAAAACAACAAAAAAATCGTGTGTTGCAGTTCTTAGTTTGCGATTAATTTCTACTAAGCCATGCTAACTAATTTTAAAAAAACGCTTCTAGCTAGGCATATGTTTCTCTCTTCAACTGTCTCCGCTACACGCAACTGCTTATTGCCTTCTTCTGCTTAGTGCTTTGTGCCGCCATCGCAGCTTGACGCTTGATGTGGGAACTTGAATTAGATTCGGTGTTGCTTTCTTAAGTGCTACACTCGGATTAACAGTAAGACATACCAGAAAAATTACACTCGAATAAACTTAGAAGACCAGGTTAGATGACTCCCCTCTATCAGAAATTCAGAATACCAGAGGAGCCGGGTTTAGGGAAGGAGGGTGGGAGAAGGAGTAGGGGAGGAGGAGGAACCTACCTCGCCAGTGGCGAGGTGGGTGCCAGAGTAATGGTTCTGGGGGAGGGGTCGTCGGAGTTAGAGTTTGGAGTAGGGGAGTCTGTGTGTGGCCAGGCTTAGAGGGATGGCCCGGCTGCGGACCGGCGGTGGTGGAGGTTCATGAGGGTGGTGTGGCAATGCGGCGCCTCCGGCCATAGACGGCAGAGGATGTCCGGTGGGCCGGTGCAGGGAGGTCGATGACGATGTGTGGTGGAAAACCACATATAAACACTGTACAAATATGCATATGATGATGTATCCATATACGAGGCCCATGGGACCTTCTAGAACACGCGTACCCTATTGTACTAGGGTAGGACTCGGATCGGATAAGAAAACTACCTCGTGGAATCCGATGACTAGCCCACCTAATTAGATTTAACCTTAGGTCGGTGCCGTCTACGAGCAGCACTCAGAGAGGATCAAACCTTGATGGTTAAGACAAGTCACATATATATAAGGGACCTAGAGGCCATGGAAAGGGGGAAAACAACACATAACGCACATAGAACACGAGGTGCAACATACAAGCAAACCCTAGATAGACCATCAACATCGAGCTAGTTTAGATCTCATTTAGATTAGTTTGATACATTTGTACTCTTTCGAGATAATACAAGCATCAAGGTAGGACGTAGGGCTATTGACTATCACGGAGGCCTGAACCTGGGTACATCTTCTCCTGTTCTTACCTTTACGTCATTGAAGCCACTCGGTGGGATCCCCTCGTTGCCCAATCAACACCCAAAACTGCACATATACCCTCATACAGGATCAGTGACTAACGGATTGTCGACAGCAGACAGCTATATTGGACGGAATATTAGGAGGGTAGGACGGCAGGGGATGGCAAGTAGGGTGCCGATCGAGGGCCGTAGGTGGAGGAGGAGGCAACGGGGGAGGTGGAAAGGGAGGGGCGGGGCACAGGCAAAGAGGGGTTGGGGAGGGAGGGAGGCAAGACGCATGGGGGAGATAATGTGGGGGAGATGATGTGGAAGAGGACTAGTAGAGGAGGATAAGGGGTTGCCAATTAAGCCTATTTGGCAGCCGATTGCCCCATAGTTGCTCCTAGCATTGTAGCATATCCGGGACGCAAGCTGTTGCGATACCTTCTCTCTGTAACAACTTGTAACAAACTGTATCTTGTATACTAGGCAATATAAATAGAGAATCGAACCCATCTGGTTCCTTGCGGTGTACACATTAACCCACCTAGGTTAGCTTAACCTAGATTTCGTGTTTTGGCAACTAACTTGGTTAGCTTAAATTATTGTTCAGAAAGGTTAGGTGGGTTAGTAGTAAAAAAATTGAATTTCAGAGAGTTAGTTATGTTGGGTTTGTTTATTCCATCTTTTTGGTGGGTTAGTTTAATCCTGGGTTAGAGAGTTTAAAAGATGTTCACCAGGTTAACTTAACCTTTCGTGTTTTTTTTTGCGTTTTCTTACTAAACACAAGAAATAATTAGAACATTTGGTATGACCTGCGATGAAGCAGCCTAATATGCATCATTTGTGCCAACAGATGGTCTATGGAATTCGCATTGGTTAGAACATATAACAACCACAAGCTTGGTGCAAGTCTGGAATGATTGGGACATCCAGTTGCTAGTGCTTCTCAGCTTGACATTACAAATCTTCCTCTTCTTCACCGGTGTTGTTCGGCGTTGCAGCACTAGCATGTTGCTCAGGCTTCCGATTTGGTTGGCTTATCTTGGAGCTGACATAGTTGCAGTCTATGCTCTTGGCATCCTCTCTCGGCGTGAGGACACCGCATCGCGATGCCATGGGAGGGATGCAATTGAGGCGGCTTCCCACCCACTTGTGTTTTTCTGGGCACCGTTCCTCCTGATTCATCTTGGTGGACAAGACACCATCACTGCATTTGCTATGGAGGACAACAATTTATGGCTCAGGCACTTGTTAAATTTGGTAGCCCAAGTTGGCCTAGCATTGTATGTGTTGTGGAGTTCACCTCTTAGACACGACATGCAGCTTTCTAGTTGCAGCAATATTTGTGTCTGCTGCTGGAGTTATCAAGTACTGGGAGAGGATATGGGCGCTCAAATGTGCAAGCCAGGGAGGCCTCAGGAGTTCCGCCTTGAGTGAAAATAAGCAGCAACTGCCACAAGTTAATCTTGAAGATGTTACCTATTCTGGAACTGTCCGCTTTGCTCTTCGTACAACGGTAGTTGTGCGGGGTTTCTTTGCAGGATTTACACTTGTCGAGTTAGAGGATGCCCATTCAGGGACATTTTTAACAGATTTCGACATCAACTACAGTGATCAAGCACACAAGGTGGTAGAGATGGAGCTTGGGATTATGTACGATGACCTCTACTCTAAGGCAACAGTGCTTCGAACATGGAGCGGCGTCATGCTTCGGTGCTTGTCTCAGCTATCCACAGTTGTTGCTTTTGCTCTATTCCTTGGAAGCAGTAAACGGGGATACAGCGGAGCTGATGTTCCCATTACCTATGTACTATTCGTTGGAGTATTTTGTCTAGACATCTGCTCAATGCTTATGATGATGATGTCACCATGGACCTGGGCATTCCTAGACGCTCGGAAGTGCAATGTGCTCGCCCGCATGTCTTGGTATCTTCTCTCCAGCATCTTTCCAAGCACAAGGGCGTTATGGTCAAACTCCATCGGACAATATAACTTGCTGAGCTCCTATATTCGTGACCAGTCAAGGTTCTTCAAGCTACTTGCAAAGATGATGGCTGCAGTCGGTCTTGACAAGATGTGGAGTGACTTTCGACATAGCAGTCGAGTCAAGGCCAACACCAAGGAGATCTTGGCGTGTGTTCAACGGCAGGTTAAGCCATTCTTCTACTCAAGACAGGTCATAAAGACGGGCCCACAAACAAATAAGCCAGATCTTGGTCCAACGTTGAAGACTATACTTGGTTTGCCTCTTGAGTATGCCATTATTACACTCCATCTGTTCACAGACTTGTCTTGAGTGACTGTGTCCCTGGGAATGCAGATTATGATCCCAGACAATCACACCATCTTAAGGACATGAGCGAGAAGCTGTCAAATTACATGCTCTACCTGTTGGTTGTGAACCCTTCCATGTTACCGATTACCGGCACGGCGAGGGAGGCCCTTGCACAAGTTTCCAAGGCGATCACAAATTGCCGTTTCACCAACAAGAAAGATATCCGAGATGAAGTAATTAAGGGGGAAAGTGGGGAATTTGCAGGAATTCAACAACTTGAGGTGGTGAAGAGCATCTTTGATCACATAGCACCCCTGCCCCTCCATGATGCTTTACTGGCGATTAGGGATACATGGATAGGGCTGCTCCTGTACGCAGCCGGCAAATCCCGTGCAGGGGAGCACGCGCAGCAGCTTGGCAAAGGTGGGAGCTTCTCACCTTCATTTGGTTACTCATAGCCCATCGAGGGCTCGGTGATATCTTTTATAAGATCGACCTTGCTACACCATCAACAACTCTTGACACTTTGGCTGCCTTTGATTTTTCATGAAGGACAACAATGCACACTTATATTTTGGCTTTGGCATGCTTCTTTGTGGCATATATGTTATTGTGAGCACGAGTATGTGAGCAAATCTTTCCGTCAGGGGTTTCGAAACTTAGATGGATGAAGATTTGATGCACATATTTAAAACAAGTTCACCAGTGTATATGTCCTGTTTTTTTTTGGAAAGGTTATGTTTTGTTTTTTAAGGGCTCGATGTGGGGACAACAAATTGCCGGTATACAAGTGAAAGTGTTTCCATGGCAGAAACATACATATTATATCAGAAAATTGCGCTACGGGTCACCAAACTTGTCGTATTGGTTCAAATAGGTTACAGAACTTATAAAATGCAAGTTTCGGTCACTGGAAGTGCGTAAATGACTCATTCAAGGTCACTGGAAGGCTAGGCCGGTTATGACCATGGCATGGCAGCACCACCTTGGCAAAGCTGCCATGTGTTGGGATGTTGGCCAGGACATTTTCCAGGCGTTAGGATCAAGCATGCCGCCTATGCTCAAGCATGCCTGTGGTTTCCCTTGGTCCCAGACCATGCATCTACCTAGCAACTCACCTTCGAGATTGAGAGCAGCTCGAGTTGATAACAACATATGTTGTGGTATCTATCGCGTTGCTGACAGATTTTTTTCATGTCTTCTCAAGACAAGAACACGGATGTAATACTGGCCTTCTCTCTTTACTATAACTAGCACGGTGGCCCATGCACATACGCGGGCAACACCTTGGCTATTATTTTATTTTCAAGTTGGCATGAGTACAAAAATCCCATGAGAGATGGCTTCTCAAAGGGGATCAAAACACCTCCTATTTTCACAAGGTTGCTAATGGGAGAAGAAAGAAAAAACACCATCTTGTGGAGACAATCACTACCGGAATCGATGTGTTTGCTGAGTGTCTCCCTATTTGCCGAGTGCATTTTGTCGAGCACTCGGCAAACCACCTCCTACGCCGAGTGCCACACAAATACACTCGGCAAACAACAGACACTCGGCAAACGTGGTAAAAAACACTCGGCAAACTCAGCCACTCGGCAAACTCGGTAAAAAACACTCGGCAAAATAGGGCACTCGGCAAACACGGCGCCACGTGTCCCTCCGCACGGCCGCTGACGGCGCGTCCCTCCTTTGCCGAGTGTCGTCTAACGGACACTCGGCAAACATTTCTTATTTTATTTTTTTAGGACACGAAAATGTTTGCCGAGTGTCCGATATTAAGCACTCGGCAAACAATTTGAATTTTGTTTTCTCTTTTATTTTATTTTTGTTTTCTTTCTTTTCTTTCCCTCTCTCTTTCCATGTTAAAAAATGGCATCTTTTGACCTTGAAAATTTTTCTACACTCAACATACAACATAGCATCTTCCATGTTAAAAATTAGCATTTTTGTGGATCCGTTTGCTATTTTTATGTCATTAAGTGCATTTCTAGGCTTTTAATGGATATTGATCAAATTTGTACTGCAAGTACAAGAAATAATAGGAAAAAATGGGTAGAAAAATCATATTCATGTTGTTGAGTCTATTTTTAGGCCTTACCGAAGAAATGAAAAGAAATTTCAAACATCCCGGTGCGAACACTCGACCACTAACATGGAGTTGATTGGTTTTGTAATTCTAAAAAATGCAAACGAAGTCTGAAAAACATGATAGTTGGCATGGTATCATGATATAATACCTAGAGGCTGTGGTAAAAATTTGAGAAGGTTTCGCAAAAGTTGTCACATACGATGCTTAGAAACCGAAGCATTTCTGAGGAAGTATTGCGGTTTTGAGAGGGAACAGATCAGATTTGAAGCTGAAGTGACGGTCGAATCATCGTTTGACCTTGAAACTTTTTGTACACTGAACATATAACATAGCAACTTCCATGTTAAAATTTAACATTTTTTTGGGTCCGTTTTATATTTTTATGTCATTAAGCGCATTTCTAGGCTTTTAATGCATATTAATCAAATTTGAACTACAAGTACATGAAATAATGAACTAAAATGGGTTAAAAAATCCTATTTGTGTCCTTGTGTCTATCTTTAGGCCTTATGTGAGAAAAGAAGAGGAGTACCAGACACCAGGGTGGCAAGACTCGGCCACCAACGTGGAGTTAATTGGAATTTTAATTCTCAAAAATTCAAACGAAGCCCGAAAATCATGTAACTTGGCATGGTGTCATGACATGGACCATAGAGGCTGTGGAAAAAATTTGAGATGATTTCGCAAAAGTTGTCACGCAAACTATTTAGAAACCGCACCATCTCTGAGGAAGAATCTAGGTTTCAGAAGGAACGGGTCAGGTTTGCATGCGAAGTGTCGGCCCAATTCGTGCGTTAGCCTTGAAACTTTTTGTACACTCAACACACACCATTACATCATATATGTCCAAATTTGGCCTTTTTCCTGGTCCGGTTACTATATTTAAGCATATAAGTGCATTTTTAGGCATTTAATGCAGGAAATTCAAAATCTAAACTGCAGGTACATGAAATCATGGCCAGAAATATATGCGTTATTTATTATATGTTTAGGCCATATTTAAGAAAAGAAGAGGAGTACCTGAAAATTGGTAGAAAAGAAAAGAAAGAAAAGAGAGATTAAATAAGGAAATAAGAAAATAAAGAAAGAAAAGAGAAGAAACGAAAAGAAAGAAAAGAGAAGAAACGAAAAGAAAGAAAAGAGAAGAAAAGAAAAGAAAAGAAAAAAAGGAAAGAAAGAAAAGGGAGAATAGGGCAAGAAAAGAGAGAATAAGGCAGGGTATGCCGAGTGCCACCAGAAACACACTCGGCGTACCATGGTTTCCCGAGTGCCAACACTCGGCATAGTATTAAGTTTGCCGAGTGCCCGAGTTAATACACTCGGCAAACCGGTGCACTCGGCAAACGTGGTTTATGGGGATTTAGAAAAATTTCCCCCCCGCGCGCCCTGCCCCAAATTTCCCCCCCACGCCCCATCCTAACCTAGCCGCCGTCGCCGCCCGGTCCCCCCCACCAGATCTCGCCCGCCGCCGCCCACCCGCCCCTCCACGCTCCGCCGCGGCCCACCCGCCGCCCACCCGCCGCCCCTTCGAGCTCAGCCGCCCAGCGTCCCCGTCCTCGCCGCCGGGTCCCTCCGCGTCCGCCCCGGTGCCGCGTCCTCGCCGCCGTACCCCGTCCTCGCGCCGTCGCGCCGCCTCCTCCGCCGCCGTACCCCTCCTCGGCGCCGCCTCCTCCTCCCCTCCGGCGCCGCCCCTCCCCCGACCCCGAGGCCACTCCGTCGCCGTCGTGCCACCTGACGCCGACGCCCACCCCAGGCGCCGCCGGCCTCTGCTCCTCCCCACCCCAGGCGCTGCTCCGCCCCTCCTCCGCCCCGGCCGCCGCCCTGCTGGTGGCCCCTCCTCCGCCCCGGCCGCCGCCAGCCCCGAGTCCCCTCTCCGGCCAAGCTCAGCACTGCCGGTTCTTAGGTAAGGAATTTGTTTGTCAAAAGGAATTTGTTGCTTCTAATATGTCCTCATACATTGGCATGGTATCTGATACATTGTCAAAAGGAATCAACATATGACTTGATTGCGATTAGGAACTCTTTTAAGTTTCCGTAGGACCCATATGTTGATTCTATCTCTTGATGATTTTGTAACCAAAATACTGGTCTATGCAACTTGCCGTTTAAATGTTAGTAGTTCACATCATTCACTTGCTTCAGAGTTCATTCCATTTTAGGTTATCTCTTTTCCTATTTTTTTGGCCATTCAAGTGTGTTCTTCCGTGGCCTAGCGGACGCGTGCTGGGCCCGGAGTTGGCCAATTAGAACCCACCAAATCATTGTTATGTATCTGAACTTTTGGTCTCTGAAAGTAACATAAGCTCTGGTATCTGATCTACAAATTGTAAAGATAAGTAAGATGGTGACCGTAACTATAACCATCGTTCCGTTGATATATATTCATATACGTCACGTAACCTATGCGTCTCCCGTTCGAAAGAGTTATGGTTATAAATATGCAAGTCTTTGCATATCTATAACTGTAATTGTTTCGAATTGTCCACTTTTTTTTGGACAGCCCGAGGATGTGTAGATTGGGTTTGTTTCCATGCTGTACTCCGATCTGAGACAGAGTTTCGACAGCGTCTCCCCGTTGTTCTCCGGATACACATTCTCTTGGCTTGTTGCCGAGACGTGTATTTGGAGAACAGAGGGGAGGTGCTGCCGAAATTCTGTCTCGGATCGGAGTAGAGCATGGAAACGGCCCAATCTACACATCCTCGGGTGGGATTAGGACCTATCTTTACCTACTAGATAGCTGATGCATGTATATTCCCAAAATATCAGAAGATGGATGATCGTGAGTGGATGTACACTGGCCGCTCTAGTCAGGGATCGTTGAGCGATGAATGGATCGAGAGGACCGATGAATTCTTGGAATTAGCATTCGCTAGTGCTAAGGGACCTCGTGGAACTAAGTGGTGTCCCTGCAGTATTTGCGAAAACGCGCGTCAACAAACAAAGGAGGTCATGGGTAAACACCTCTGTAAGTATGGGTTTATGCCACACTATACTAGGTGGACCTACCATGGTGAGTCCGAACGTGCCAGAGAGGAGGTGGTGCGACAACGCACGGACGACTATGATGCCGGGGTCGGAGACATGCTACATGACTTTCATGAAGCACATTTTGATGAAGCACATGTCCCACCTATGGAGGAAGTGCCAGAGCCAAGCGCAAAGGCCTTTTACGATATGTTGTCTGCGGCACAGCGACCCCTTCACGGGCATTCCGAGGTTTCTCAATTGGACGGCATCGCACGCCTAATGGCTGTCAAGTCCCAGTTTAGCTGGAGCCGAGAATCCTTTGATGTAATGCTGACAGTAGTTGGTAGCCTTCTCCCGGAAGGTCACATTCTGCCGAAGAGCATGTACGAGTCGAAGAAAGTCCTCCGTGCACTTAAGATGCCATATGAGCAGATACATGCTTGTCCAAATGGATGCATCTTATTTAGGAAAGAGCACGCGGACGCAAAATACTGTGTGAAGTGCAATTCCTCTAGGTATCTTGAGGTAGATTCCGGTGATGGTCAGAAGAGGCAGCTGACAATCCCCGTGAAGATCCTTCGGTATCTTCCATTCATACCGAGAATCCAACGGCTTTATATGACCGTGGAATCTGCCAAACAGATGACATGGCACAAGGACGGGCGTCGATATAATCCTGACAAGCTGGTACATCCATCCGATGGTGAAGCATGGAAGAGGTTCGATATGATTCATCGTGAAAAAGCTCTAGAGGCTCAGAATGTACGAATTGCGATAGCAACTGATGGGTTCAATCCATATGGTATGACGACTGCCTCATACAGCTGTTGGCCCATGTTTGTTATTCCCCTCAATCTCCCCCCCCGGCGTCATCTTTCAACGACAGAACATATTCCTGTCGCTGATAATTCCAGGACCTGAATACCCGGGGAAGAATATGAGTGTGTACATGGAGCCGCTGATGGATGATTTGGTCCATGCTTGGGAGGACGGGGTCTGGACATATGACCGAGCTACGAAGACAAACTTCAAAATGCATGTTTGGTACCAGTACTCCCTACATGACCTACCGGCGTATGGGATATTCTGTGGCTGGTGTGTGCATGGTAAATTCCCATGCCCAGTATGCAGGGCGACTCTGAAGTTCATTTGGTTGACGAAGGGTGGCAAGTATTCTTCCTTCGATAAGCATCGACAATTCCTTCCTCTTGACCATCCATTCAGACAAGATGTGAAGAACTTTACGAAAGATGTAGTTGTCGAAGGCTCAGCACCAACTAAAATGACCGGTGTCGCGGTTCGTGCTCAGTTAGATGCTCTCCGGACCAATGACCAAGGAGATGGTTTTGTGGGGTATGGTGAGGAACACGCCTGGACCCATAAGCCATGTTTGTGGAATCTCCCCTACTTCGATGATCTCCTCCATCCACATAACATTGATGTTATGCACACTGAAAAGAATGTTGCCGAGGCCCTTTTTGGCACAATCATGGACATTCCTGAGAAGACGAAGGATAATGTTAAGGCTAGAGTCGATCAAAAGAGTTTATGCAATAGACCAAAGCTAGACATGGCCCCTCCCAGGGGCGGGAAATCGTGGACGAAACCGAAGGCCGACTTCGTTCTTACAAGGGCCCAAAGGAGGGAAGTACTGGAGTGGTTCCAAACCTTGATGTTCCCTGATGGGTATGCAGCAAATCTGAAGAGGGGAGTGAATTTAGCTACTTTGCGAATCAACGGGCTCAAGAGTCATGACTATCACATATGGCTTGAGCGGCTACTGCCGGTGATGATTCGAGGCTACGTCCCCGAGGATGTTTGGCTAGTGCTTGCGGAGTTGAGCAATTTCTTCCGCCAGCTTTGTGCTAAGGAATTATCTCATACCGTGGTAGCAGACATGGAAAGACTGGCGCCTGTGTTGCTCTGCAAGTTGGAGAAGATCTTTCCACCAGGCTTCTTTAATCCGATGCAACATATGATTTTGCACCTCGCGTACGAAGCACGAATGGGGGGCCCCGTGCAGTGCCGTTGGTGCTACGCAATTGAGAGATTCCAAAAGATTCTTCGAAATAAATGTAAAAATAAATGCAAAATTGAAGCATCCATAGCGGAGGCATACATCCTAGAGGAGGTGTCAAACTTCACGACAAAATACTATGCTGACAATCTTCCCAGTGTCCATAATCCACCCTCTCGTTACAATGCTGGCAACCCTGAAGATGAATCCATGCTTAGCATCTTCAGAGGGCAACTAGGCAGTGCAAGTGGTGCGACTAACAAGACATTGCGACATGAAGAGTGGCGCACTATTATGTTGTATGTCCTCACCAACCTTTCCGAAGTGGAGCCGTACATGCGGTAAGTGCTCCATCAGCCGTACAATGCGGTATGGTGCACTATTATTGTGCCTAACTCCGCTTCTTTTCACTGCTATAGGGAATTCAATGAGCAATTCTGGCATGAATCTAGGGATCCTACCCTCGAGGAAGCTTCTGCCCTTCTTAGAGATGGTGCGGGAAATGGCATGCCCGATTTCATTTGTTGGTTCAAACAAAAGGTATTTTCTAACTTTGCTCGTAGTTAGTTTGACATTTCAAGTTGGTCTTACGGGCGACTAATACACCAAGCTAAACTTGTAGGGAACAACTGACGAGTCTATGAGTGCCGACTTGAGACAAGTTGCTGATGGTTGTGCCTATAGGGTGAGGTCATTTAAGGCTTACGATGTGAATGGATATCGCTTCCATACGGCAAGCCACGAGCAGAGTCGGCCCAATCGAAGAACAACAAATACCGGAGTTTTTACTCCAGGTTCAGATGGGGTTGAGTACTACGGAAGAATTGAAGAAATATACGAACTGAATTTTGATGGGAGCAAACCTCTGAATCCCGTCATCTTCAAATGCCATTGGTTCGATCCAGAAGTAGTCAGACGGACCCCTAATCTTGGGCTAGTCGAAATTCGACAATCAACCGTCTTACCAGGAGACGATGTCTATATTGTGGCTCAACAGGCCATGCAAGTTTATTATCTCTCGTACCCGTGTAAAACCGTGGAGCGTCTTAAGGGTTGGGATGTTGTGTACAAGGTACCGTCACACGGTAAACTACCTGCCCCAAATGATGATGATTACAACATAGACCCCAACACATATGATGGAGAGTTCTTTCAAGAAGATGGGATGGTCGGAAATTTCATTATCGACTTGACGGAAGCTCAGGGCATGGAAGTCGATAATGAATGTGGTGATGACGAGGACAAAGAAGACGAGGTTGAGAATGCGAATGACTTGGAATTACTTGAGCGGTTACATTTAGGCAATGACGGTGTGGATGCCATTCCTCCTCCCGGGCACCAGGATGATTATTTGAACACGTGTGATAGTGATGATGAGACTTACGATCCAGCTGATCCCGAAGATGATGATTATTTCTAACGTACTAATTGGTTTACTCTTTCTCATAGCATGTTTTTTTCATTATGCTTAATTTATTTGTATGATTTTGTATCATTCGAACTAATTGGTTTACTCTTTCTCATTGTAGGTGATTGCGCGCGTCCAGGCCGTCATCAAATATCACGCGGAGCACCTTGGAGAGAAGGTGACAAAAAGAGACGCCAGGACCAAATATCTGACCCGCGAGCAATACCTGGAGGTAAAGTACATTAATGCTTGTTATTCCTTAGATTTCTAACACCTAATTTCTTCTTCTTATGTGTGATCTACTTGATTATTTAGGTGCCTCCGAGGTGGTGCGCCCAACACCTTGATTGCTGGGCGGAGATCGTGGAGAGGTGGTGCGCTCCCGAGTGGACGGCGAGTCACGCAGCTGCCCGGGAAAGGCGATTGCTGATGCAAGGCGCACCACACCATCAAGGCAATCTCACTCTTAGTGCTTACGCGGCTAGATGGGTATGTAGGCGCTCCTTTTATGAATCTCAGTTCTTCTAAATTTCTGTGCATGCACCTCACTTTATGAATCTTTATGCTTTTGTCTTGCAGTCAGCAAAAAATGATGGTCAGCCTTGCGGCCAGTTCAAGGCGTATGCTCTGGCCCATAAGTCGAAGGCGGACCACGGGGTTACTTATGATCCAAATGACCCGGCCTCGGCGTACACCAATGAGAACGTCAAGGCTCGCCTGGATGGATACACGTCGATGGCAAAGGAGATCCACGGGCAGGACTTTGATCCGAGCGAGCATGACATTGACGGGGAAGTGGTGATGAGGGCGGGAGGAGGCAAGAAACATGGCCGCTTTTGGATTGGCGACGGCACACTCGATACGGCGTCCACTCCTTCTCTTTCTCAGCTCAGAGCTCGGAGCACGAGCTCAAGTCCGGCTATACGCCCTCGCCCAGAGCCTACACGGATTGCGATGACCGAGCTCCAGGTTAGTTCTATTTCATTCATCCTCCACGGTCTTCATATGCTTTGCATTGGAACGATATTCAGATTGCGATGACATATTGTAGGCCCAGTTGGATGAAGAAAGGAGACTTCGACAAGAACTGGAGAGAAGGCAAGAGGAGGAGAGGAGAGCTCGAGAGGCCGAGAGGCTAGCGCTCGATGAGAGCCGAGCCGCAGAACGAGCGCAGTGGTACGATATGATGAAGGGTGTTTATGCTGCAATTGGGCAACCTGTGCCACCGATGCCAATCCTGCCTCCTCTGCAGGCTCCGCACACTCCCCACATTCCTGTGAGTTTGTTTATGACCTTCTAATCACCGTTATTACCCTTTCTATAGCCGTAGAGTGTTCTGTAACTATCTCATCTTTCGTGCAGCATCCGTCGGCGGGATCGAATAATCCTGGAAATGGATCTTCGCGAGCAAGCCCAAGCAACCCTCATGGTACTCCGACGTCAAATAATTTACCCAAGTGAACATTTCCGCCTTTGCAGTGATGTTTCTGAAGTCTGAACTATTGAGTGAACTTTGCAGTGACTCCGTTGCATATGTGATGTTTGTGATGTTTCTCGTGAATGTGAAATGTGATATGTGCTATGTGAACTATATGTGTGATATGTGATCTGTTGAATGTGAGTTCTGTGATTTGCTGTGCTATATCAACTGTTTTGAATTGCAGGGATTTTTGGAAAGAAAATCAAAAAAAAATTCTGTACCTTTTGCCGAGTGTTACACTCGGCAAACCATAATATGCCGAGTGTTACACTCGGCATACCTGCCACGTGTCGCAAGACTGTACAATCTGACGTTTCCTGGGACATTATGCACACAATTTGCCGAGTGTCCGAGTCCCGACACTCGGCAAACAGTACTAGTTTGCCGAGTGTCCAGGTCAAGACACTCGGCAAACCCTTACTGTTTGCCGAGTGTCGGAACTCGGACACTCGGCAAAGAGCCACCACACGCAGCGCTGTGGGAGTGCCACGTGTCCTAGGTTTGCCGACTGCTGTTCATTGACACTCGGCAAATTATCAGCGTTTGCCGAGTGTCCTCCAGCTAACACTCGGCAAACTTCCACCGCAGGCAGCCCTGTCGGAGCTCCACGTGTCCTCGTTTTGCCGAGTGCTTTCCCTCGACACTCGGCAAAGATGCCGTTAGGACCGACGTGCCGTTTAGTTACTTTTTTTTTGCCGAGTGTCAGATTTGATACTCGGCAAACAGTTTGCCGAGTGCGCGATAGAAAACACTCGGCAAACAGGTATTTGCCGTCGCGTGGTACGCCGTGCGCTGTTTGCCGAGTGTTACACTCGGCAAACAGTTTGCCGAGTGTTTTTCAGCCTTCGCCGTGTGCCCTGGGCACACGGCAAAGTTCCGGATTCCGGTAGTGAATGTCATAGAAGGGACTGACGACTTGCTTAATCATGCAACTGCTTACTACAAAAACCTTTTTGGCCTGCACGTGGCAACTTGTTTCGTTTATCTTCTGACTTATGGGGAGCTTCTGAAAAGCTTACCTTGGAAGATAACCTGATTCTGACTAAACCCTTCACTGTTGAGGAAGTTGAACAAGCCTTATTTTATACGGAACCTAATAGAGCCCCTGGGTCTGATAATATTCCTATAGAATTCTTTCAATGCTGTTGGCCTATTATCCAAGATGACATCATTTATGTTCCATTGTTTTCATTCTGGTACACTGGATGTCCAGAGGCTCAATTATTGTGTTATTACCTTGTTAGCCAAAGTATCTGGTGCTGATAAGATACCGCAATTCAGACTCATTTGTCTGCTGAGATGATCACTAAAACCATGACTTTGACGCTTGAACCTTTTGCTGATAAGTTGATTAGTGTTCATCAAAATGCTTTTATCAAAACTAGGAACATTATGGATGGTATTATATCTTTGTATGAGATTTTGCATCACACTCATATCAAGAAACATGTTGGCATTGTTTTGAAACTTGATTTTGAAAAAGCTTATGATAAGATTAATTGGGATTTCTTGCTTGAGTGTCATACTTTGAGGGGTTTTGGTCAAACTTGGTGTGATTGGGTGAAAAAAAATCATTTATAATGGTACTGTTAATGTAAAACTTAATAATGTTGCTGGTCCCTATTTTCAAAGTGCCAAAGGTGTTAGGAAAGGGGATCCCCTCTCCCTTTTTTGTTTAATCTTGCAGCTGATTGCCTCACCAAAATGGTCACTAAGGCTGAAGACAATAGTTTGTTAGTGGGTTTGGCTCCTGATCTTATAAACAATGGGGTAGCAATATTACAATATGCAGAGCCATGATCCTGAGAAAGCTCTGAACCTCAAAATTTTGCTCTACATTTTTGAACTTATGTCTGGGTTGAAGATCAATTTCTTGAAGAGTGAAAATTTCAATATTGGAGGTGATGACTCCACTTCTCAGTTTTATGCTGACATGTTTGATTGCAAGGTTGGACTACTACAGATCAGATCTGCTAACACCCCTCATCTCACACGGACGTGTGCTTTGTGATCATTGCACACGGGCGTCTACACACGCGCGTGTGCGATGTGGCAGACAAAATATGTCCACACACGGTTGCGCGGATATGACTGTGCAACATGCTCCCCTCACATCATATCGGGCATGGTCGAAAGATTAGACCTGTGTGCAAATCCTCTCGGCACAATAGGCCCAACGGGCGCAGATGATCGAGCAGCCCCGCACCGCCGCCACTCTCTCTCTCAACTATATCTGGCCAACGGGCCGGCCCGGGCACGGCACAGCCCGGCCCGCCCGTAAACGGGCCTGGCCCGGCACGGCACGCGGGGGCCCGTTTATAAGCGGGCCGTGCCGTGCCGGCACGCGGGCTTCGGCCCCAGGCCCAGGCACGGCACGCCGGGTAAATGGGCCGACCCGCGGCACTTTTATCCCTAATGGGCCGCGGGCCAACCGCTGGCCGCCACGTGCCCCTGCCCTCTCGCGCGCAGGCGCGCAGCGCGCGCTGGCCCCGGCCCCCCCCCCACGCCCCCCCCGCTCCAACCCCCGGCCGCCACGTGGCCGGCCGACCCCGCGGCCCCGCCCCCGCTCCCCCGCCTGCCCGCCACGTGGCCCGGCCGGCCCCCGGCCCCGCAGCCCCGCTCCCCCGGTCCCCCCCCGCCCCCGGCTGCCACGTGCCGTCCTGCCCCCGGCCCCCCGCTCCCCCGCGCCCGCGCACGCCGCCGACGCCGGCACGCGCTCTTCCTCGCGCGCGACGCCCCCAGCGGCCCAGCCCCCCTGTACACACCGGATCCGCCGCTGCAGCCGCCCTTGACCCCACCCCCACCGGTGAGCTCCGCGCCGGATCCGCCGCCCGCAGGTGAGCTCCGGGCCGGATCCGCCGCCCGCAAGCGAGCGCTGCGCCGGGTCCGCCGGCGCAGGTGCCGCTGGCCCCGCCCGGTGAGCTCCGCGCCGGATCCAGCCGCCGCCGCGCCCGGTGAGCTCCGCCTCCGCGCCGGATCCAGCCGCCTCCGCCTCCGCGCCAGATCCAGCCGCCGCCGCGCCCGGTGAGCTCCGCCTCCGCGCCGTGCTCCCCTGCCGCCGCCGCGCGTGCCGGGCGGGCCGTGCCTGTGCCGTGCCTGGGCCGGCCCGCTACTAACCGGGCCGTGCCGTGCCTGGCACGCGGGCCTCGCCCAGGCGGACGGGCACGGCCCCAGGCGTGCCGCGGGCCTGGCACGGCCCGTTTAGCCGCGTGCCGGGCCAGGCACGTCACGGGCCGGGCCCGCGTGCTTCTGGGCCGGCCCGCGAGGCACGGGCCCGTTGGCCAGCTATACTCTCAACTCCACTCCCAACAGATCGAGGCAGCGCAGCGCTGCCTCTCCCGACTTCACACATTCTAGATCGAGGCCGGTGGCTGCACCCAGATCGAGCAGCCCCGCACACGCCAGCAGCTGTTCGCCGGCCACCGCCTCCAACCCCGCCTCCCCTCCGCCGCTGTTAGGCTCATCGCTGTCGCCTCCAACCCCTCTGTGCTCTTCCTCAACCCCACCTCTCCTCCGCCGCTGTCAGGCTCGTCACCGCCGCCCTCCAACCCCTCCTTCCTCTCCCCCACCTCCCCGCCGAGCATAGCCTCTCCCTGTGTGCCGCCCAGCAACCGACTCTCCCCAACAACCGACGGTGATACCACGCCGCAGCTAGCGTCGCTCCCGCACGAGATCCGGCGAGAAGCAACCCCGCGTCCGTCGAGGAGGCGGCTCATACCTTGCAAACGTATATATTCTTTTTAAAGTTTAATAGCATATTTTCCCATTATTTAAGAAACTAGCACAGTGGACCGTGCTTGTGCGCGGGCAGCATCTTCATCATCTATTTTTTATTATTCAACTTCATATATGAAAGTAAGAGTAGATACATTTTACAATGCATTGAAACATTATGCTTTTTGTTCATCATTAAAAAATCAAGCGGGGCGGGGCGGGCCGACCCAGGCACTGGACCACATGGCCCGTTTAAAATCAAGAGGGACTGGGCCGGCCCGTTTGAGCTGATGAGGGACTAGGGTCGGTGGGTTTGGTTCCTTGGGTCAACCCAGTCGGCAGTGACGCCCTGCTGGTGCTGCTGCTAATTAGTTGCATATATGCATTGCAACACATGGATAAAATTCGTATGGAAATTCTCTCATAAACACACAAATTCATATGAATATTTTTCTCAAAAAATCTCTAAAGTGCAACAGTTGCATATATGTATTACTGCTGCTACTACCAACTACTGCTACTACTACAACAGGTGCCAAGTTGTAAACCTGTCATTTTATAAAAGGCTTAAAACACATTAATACATAAGAGGCAGGGGCCAAAAAATAATAGCGCAAGTAGAACGGTGCACTCATGAGTTCATCAAACAAGTATTCATGAGTTCATCAAACAAGTATTCTATCTCCTCTTCAAGATAAAGCTACATTGCATTTCTGAATCCAGACGGCAACATCTTGATTGAGATCAGCTAGGCATCAGTGCCATAAACCCACCTGTGGAAAGTAGAAACAAATTAGCACAGTAGTACATGCATTGCTTATGATTTCACACTAGTATAGAAGAACTGAATAAGAAGATTTGCTATCACACCTTCTAAGCAAAATTGTTCAGCATGGCTAATGAGTCTTTGAAGGGAAGAAATAGATTATCTGAAAGAAAAGGCCACACCAGGGACATCAACTTTCCCTATCGGTTATGAAATAGTCGTCAAGAATATTTAATTAACCACAAGCATCCTTGCAACAGGAACAGCCTTTGCTTGGCAAAAGAACATTTGACAGCAAACAAATCAATCAGGGTGCATGCTGGTGTCTATGTATGTAAAGAATATGTGATATAACACAGCTGGGATAGATGGATCGATCCAGCATGCGTTACATGTATCCGTCTCCGGCACAAACATCATCAAATGGGGATGGATCGGGTCTTGTGCTAACATCACGTCAGTATAAAAAGGAGCTGGGCCTTGCCCATTTACATCACCAAACACACCTCTATTGCAATCCACATAACAATTTATCTTATATATTCCTTCATATCATGACTGCAGAAATCATTCAAAATGCTCAATAGAAAATAAAATACATTTGATCAAAGGAACTACAAAGGACAAACTAACCGCGACAGTGCAGAAATCCGTATGTCATTCTATTTATGCTCAAAACATGGTATCGGTCTTCTGGGCTAATCTTAAGTTTCTAAAGTGCATTTCCCTAAAAGATAACTTGAAGCATATTAGTGAGTGAAGAAGCATGTTTTACCTTCAGATTGAAGTCATATTTCAAGTTCATCCAAATCAACTAGATCAGTGATGGCGCTCATGCTCGGGTGGTAACCTGAAAGTCAAATATCAAGATAAGTTATTTTCCCTCAATTACTTGACGAAAACTGACACTACAAGAATAC
Organism: Stipa capillata; assembly: GCA_019208055.1. NCBI lineage: Eukaryota > Viridiplantae > Streptophyta > Magnoliopsida > Poales > Poaceae > Stipa > Stipa capillata. The sequence continues at coordinate 373,241 of JAGXJF010002528.1, forward strand.
CGAAGATTAATTACCGGATCCACGATACCAGTCCTACAAACACACTAGAGCTTCAACTGTCTCAACTTTCAATCTACTATAGTAGTCACTAACAATTCTACCACCCATGCTGAAAGCTGATTGTCGAAGCTGGTATCGCTAGCACATCACGCGTTATGCTAGCAAGTATTGGGTATTTCGAAGAATTGGCTTTCCACCAAGTTAATATATCAAATTTCTCATGTCGCTCAAATGGGATCTCATCCAAGTATCTATCGAGTTCGGTTGACACTCAACCATGAATTTGAGTATGGAGATGTAGATCCCAATCAGCGAGCATGTCATTTTCTGCACCAACCATCTGCCAACCATCATCTCCTCCTTGTTTAGAGTTGACACTGCCATTATTCAACCGAGCAACGTATTCATCGAACAATAGTCGGAACAATTTACTCACGTCATCGATGCATCGCTAAGCATCACTACCGAAGGCTTGATTAAGGCGAAATTCAATAAATTTCAGCTTGAACCTTGGATCAAGGATGACTGGAATGGCAAATGTCTTATAGGTGTTTGATACGAGTCCGCAATTGAGGCGGCAGATGACATCTCAGTCGAAGAAGCCAACGCCGTTAGGGACATTGCCACCCTCGCAGCTGGAGAAGGCGGTGTTGCTATAGAAGAAGACAACGACGCCCAGTACCTCGCTACCGGAGACCACCTCACATTCTCTGGAGGCCGACGCGACCCTGGAGGCCGACGTGACCCACTTGGTATTTCAACCTCTTGGCTTGCCATCTGGATGACGCCTCGGAGAGCTTGCCGAGAGTGGAGATATTGAACTTCAGGCACTGGCAAGAACACCATCCAGAAGTGATTAAAACATAGAGCAACCCTAGGCTAAATCAATTGACAAGAAAGTATGATCATTTTTGGTAATCCTTAGCATCAAGGCGTGTAGCCGTGTACCTTGACGAATGATGGAGGTGCAGAGGTTAGCCGGGACCTGTGGTGGCCAAGCGCGGAGACGGCACTGCCTCAGGGTGGATGGAAGGGAGGTGGAGAATGGAGAAGGAGTAGCGGGTGACCGGTTCGAGGAGGAGGCGGCGGCGCTGCCCTCGTGGCACGCAACATGGATGAGGTGGAGGGCTAGGGCAGCGGCGCTGGCACCGATGGTAAGCGCGGGACTGACGCCGGCCGGGCCGGAGGGGAAAGGGTAGTGGGTCTTCGGGAGAGGACGTTGGTCCGAGCGGCGGCAGGGGTCCGAGGTGGAGGCGGCAGGTCGGGGAGGTCCTCTCCGCCGCCGACGCCGACGCCACTGGGTCCGAGGCGGAGGTGCGGGACCGAGTGACCGACGGGCGCCCCTGGCTTGCGGGACAAAGGGGTGGACCCATGAGCCAAATCGGGCCGACCCTAATTGGACCTAGCTCTAAACGGGCCGACCCCCTGTCTCTAATGGTGACAAAAAAGGTCCAGTCCAGCGGGCCAACGGGCCGGACGGGACCGGTTGAATTTTGATTCATCATTATTATTACATAAATATAACTATTTGCGGTGTTTTGTCCCTCGATACAAAACCAACCCGTCACAAAGAATTTATAGACATAAATTTAGCATGTCAATCCCAAATACGGTTAGAAAATTGACCTCTTTGGCGATGGATGCCACCGTCGATCTTCTACCAGGCGATATGCGGAAGCGTAGATCACACCGAGACATTGCAGAATAGGCAATGAGACACACAACGTTTTTAACGTGGTTCGGCCGTGAGGCCTACATCCACGGGGCAATGACTACGGGCGCTCCTCCCCATCATAACTCGTCGGCCCTAGGGACAGCCCCCTATTTGCCGTTTGTTACATGTCGTTGGTTACACAGGGCCCCTCCTTTTATTGGAGGACCAGGTACGAGAGTTCGACACAAACTCTACCCTATCCCTAACACAACACCAAGTCCTAATCGTAACCACACCTGAACACATATTCGACACAAATCCAACAAACTCCACCTTGGCGAATATGTCCACGCGACCTTGAAGTCGTCTTGTGCGAACCTCCGTGCTCTCCTAGGACTTGGGTCTTCTCCCCATAGCTCATTGAACCGAGCCACTCGACGAGCCCTCACACTCGTCGCCTTCAAGCACCGCCAACCCTGCAGCTCCCTCCTCATCTCCACCTATAATAGTACTTCCCTGCAACTCATAAAGATGCGAAGTATTTAGTTCTCCCCTCATTACCGTTTTCGATCCCTGCATGACCCTCAAGGACCTCAAATCCCTATCACCCCGATAGATAAGGCCTTGACCATGTAGAGTCCCAAGCGAAATCAGATTCCTCTTCAGCCCTAGCACATGCTTCACTCCCCAAAGTATCCGTTCTACTCCGTCGTGCATCCTGATCTTTATATCACCGTCCCGACAATACCATAGATAGTATCATCACCTAGCTAGATATTTCCAAAGCTTCCAGGCTTGTACGAACATAACCCCTCCTTGTTGGGCGTTGCATGATATGAGCTTGCCGAATCCAATATCCATGCTCCTCCATGAGGTCTTCCTCCTGACGGTAACCTTGTAACTGAGAGAACATCATCGCTGGAGTCCAAGTCTTGAGCTGCCGTGTTAGCACTTGCCTTAGCCTTCTTGTACTCTGGACAATTCCACTTCATATGTCCCCACTCTTTGCACTTGTAGCACTGTGGCCCCTTCTTCTCCTTGTTCTTGGGTGACCTGCCCGCTTCCTGTCCTTTTCCGGCCTTCTCCACCTTGACCAGCAAACCTTCAGCTTGAGATGTCTCCACTGTCTTGTTCTTCCTCCTCAGATCCTGAGCCAGTAACATTGCAATGATATCCTCAATCTTGATGGTCTCTTTGCCGTACGTCAAAATAGTGACTAGATGTTCATAGGACGGTGGCAGCGAACACAGAAGAATTATAGCCTTGTCTTCATCATCAACCGCTACCTCTAGCCGCGCTAGGTCCGTAATCACTTGATTGAAGACGTTCACATGCTCCCCAAAATCCGACCCCTCCTGCATTTTCAGCCTGTACAACTTTTGCTTCAGATACAACTTGTTGGTCAGAGTCTTCGACATAAATTGAGCCTCCAGCTTGTCCCAGATCCGCTTTGGCGAAGTTTCATCATCATGTGATACATCACCGTATCCGATAGACTCAGCCGTATGATCCTGGTCGCCTTGACTTTCATCTCCTCCCAAGTATCATCGTCCATCTTCTTTGGCTGGACATCCTGCTTAGCCTTGGAACAACCTTGTTGCACCAACAGATCTTTGACCCTTGTCTGCCATAGGGCGAAATTGGTTGAGCCGTCAAACTTCGTCACCTCAAACCTTGTTGACAATGCCATGTCGCCTCTCCCGAATAGATCCACGTACTCGATCTGATCGCCCGCCTCCTTCGGATCGACCGATGTCTCACCGACCGTCTCCTCCGAAATTTCTTCCTCCGAACACACCTCCTCCGAACCTGAGCGCTCCACTCCTTCGGAACTTGTGTTCTCCAGATTGGTTGTGTCAGCGTTATGGGAAACAGGGTTCCCCAGACCGCTGGCACGGGCCCCAACTTGACGCCACGTCGCCCAGGACGTGGGTGTTAAGGGCGGGTGCTCGAGCCCCGCCCCCGAGCACCACGCGTATCAAAACCCCGACTGCGTGGGAAGCCCCGTGCTTACTCACGGGCTCATGCCCCGAGCGCACGGGAGTCCATCCTCCCGACAGGGGTAAGTCGTGTCTCCTTAGGCACAAAACGTATCAAGATGTGCTCGGGCTCCCCCGAGCACCCTCCGACAGATCCTGTCCTTAGGAAGGCGAGTACTCGGGATCTCCCCCCGAGTACTCCCAATAAAAATCCCCTACTGTTATGTCGCCTTTACAGCGTGTGTTGGGGTTGAATCCTTCGACCCTAAGTAATCCATGTTGGCTCTGACACACGGTGAGGAGATCTGTGCCAGGGCGTATCTCCTTATGCGATAAGCCCCTGCCACAGATTAATGGTGATGCGACGCGGTGCACAGAAGCCTTTCGGCTCTGCACCGCGCCGAACTTGTTGACTTCGGGGCGCAGGCGCGCGCCCCCACGGAGGCTCTCAGCCCCTGGTCGGTGGGACCAGGGCCAGCTGCGGGCCGGGGAAGGTGCGAGACTGTCCTAGGAAGCCTCTGCCCTAGGACACGTCCCAAGCCTTCCCCCCGAAGCTCCTTCGTGCACAGAAGGAAATATCCAAGTCTAAGGCGGTGGCTACAGGAGCCACTACAGGAATATGCAGTGTTCCTCAACAGTGTACTGCATGGGCACTCTGCGCAGTGTCATAGATCTTTGTTATTTTCCTTTCTACCCCGGCCACTGTCGCACCCCTGAGTATATAAGGGAGGTGCATGGGCCGGAGGAAAGGGTTGGAGAATCTTTAGGTAAGGTGGAAGAAAGAGGTTAATTGTTTAGTTCTTCTAGACTCGATTCCTACTCTGTAATGACTTAGGAGTTTTACACTCCCCCATATACAATCAACCAGGACGTAGGGTATTACACCAGCACGGTGGCCTGAACCTGGATAAAAACCACTGTCTCATTACCTGGAACAAGAAAGGGTTAGCTTTCAAACAATCTCCCCGGCCGAACCAACAAAGGGGGTCCAACCGGATCTCTGATCTAGGCGAGTGATCGTCGACATCTGGCGCGCCAGGTAGGGGGTATTTGCATTTGAAGGTTGCATTTTCTTTGTTTCAGAAGATCTTTGGATGGGAAAGTGGCCATCGCTGGCGATGCTCCGACTCCCGTAGCTCCGGCGGCATCACGAAAGTGGCCATACCAAGAGGAACGGCTTAAAGATAAGTTGTTGCTAAAATTCTCAGTCAATACTTAATTACGCTCATCTACTTGCGAAGAAAAACTACCATCGCCAGTACCGGACTCTTGAGCTGAGTCCCCTTAGCACGTTTAAGTCCCTAGCAATGCTAAGCGCTTTCCATGTGGAAGCGACAATATGAGATTTCTTTCACAGGGATTTTTCGGCGCCAAGGCTCCGCGCTCCCGAGCACGCTCGGGGGCTGAGGATTTCAGAGAGGACGCTCTTGATGCCTCAGTAAAAGGGCTCCACTGGACTAGTCATCCATGGCCCGTGTCGAGATGAGCGGCGCCTAGGCTCCGGCCAAGTCGCAGAGTCCGGCATAAAAGCCCTAAGCCCCGGCTTAGGCGGCCGACACGTCTCTGACCGAGGCTGTCCGGCGACTACTCGGGAGATCCGTCTCCTCGGGTACAAGGGCTCCATTGGACTAGTCATCCATGGCCCGTGTCGAGATGAGCGGCGCCTAGGCTCCGGCCAAGTCACAGAGTCCGGCATAAAAGCCCTAAGCCCCGGCTTAGGCGGCCGACACGTCTCTGACCGAGGCTGTCCGGCAACTACTCGGGAGATCCGTCTCCTCGGGTACAAGGGCTCCATTGGACTAGTCATCCATGGCCCGTGTCGAGATGAGCGGCGCCTAGGCTCCGGCCAAGTCGCAGAGTCTGGCATAAAAGCCCTAAGCCCCGGCTTAGGCGGCCGACACGTCTCTGGCCGAGGCTGTCCGGCGACTACTCGGGAGATCCGTCTCCTCGGGTACAAGGGCTCCATTGGACTAGTCATCCATGGCCCGTGTCGAGATGAGCGGCGCCTAGGCTCCGGCCAAGTCGCAGAGTCTGGCATAAAAGCCCTAAGCCCCGGCTTAGGCGGCCGACACGTCTGACCGAGGCTGTCCGGCGACTACTCGGGAGATCCGTCTCCTCGGGTACAAGGGCTCCATTGGACTAGTCATACATGGCCCGTGTCGAGATGAGCGGCGCCTAGGCTCCGGCCAAGTTGCAGAGTCCGGCATAAAAGGCCTAAGCCCCGGCTTAGGCGGCCAACGCGTCTCTGACCGAGGCTGTCCGGCGACTACTCGGGAGATCCGTCTCCTCGGGTACAAGGGCTCCATTGGACTAGTCATCCATGGCCCGTGTCGAGATGAGCGGCGCCTAGGCTCCGACCAAGTCACAGAATCCGGCACCAAACTTGTATGACAGGTCCCGAGCCGACCTGCCGAACATCGCAGCATTACCAACGTCGCCACCGGCGTCTTCGTTGGCCCAATTAAAAAGTGTGGCTTCATCCCCAGTTTTTGTCTTCTTTTGGCCATAACTGGATGACGAAGCCGGGGGCTACTGTCGGCGTTATAGGAAACAGGGTTCCCAGACCGCTGGCACGGGCCCCAACTTGACGCCACGTCGCCTAGGACGTGGGTGTTAAGGGCGGGTGCTCGGGCCCCGCCCCCGAGCACCACGCGTATCAAAACCCCGGCTGCGTGGGAAGCCCCGTGCTTACTCACGGGCTCATGCCCCGAGCGCACGGGAGTCCATCCTCCCGACAGGGGTAAGTCGTGTCTATTTAGGCATAAAATGTATCAAGACGTGCTCAGGCTCCCCCGAGTACCCTCCGACAGATCATGTCCTCAGGAAGGCGAGTACTCGGGATCTCCCCCCGAGTACTCTCGATAAAAATCCCCTACTGTTATGTCGCCTTTACAGCGTGTGTTGGGGTTGAATCCTTCGACCCTAAGTAATCCATGTTGGCTCTGACACACTGTGAGGAGATCTGTGCCAGGGCGTATCTCCTTATACGATAAGCCCTGCCACAGATTAATGGCGATGCGACGCGGTGCACAGAAGCCTTTCGGCTCTGCACCGCGCCGAACTTGTTGACTTCGGGGCGCAGGCGCGCGCCCCACGGAGGCTCTCAGCCCCTGGTCGGTGGGACCAGGGCCAGCTGCGGGCCGGGGAAGGTGCGAGACTGTCCTAGGAAGCCTCTGCCCTAGGACACATCCCAAGCCTTCCCCCCGAAGCTCCTTCGTGCACAGAAGGAAATATCCAAGTCAAAGGCGGTGGCTACAGGAGCCACTACAGGAATATGCACTGTTCCTCAACAGTGTACTGCATGGGCACTCTGCGCAGTGTCATAGATCTTTGTTATTTTCCTTTCTACCCCGGCCACTGTCGCACTCCCAAGTATATAAGGGAGGTGCATGGGCCGGAGGAAAGGGTTGGAGAATCTTTAGGTAAGGTGGAAGAAAGAGGTTAATTGTTTAGTTCTTCTAGACTCGATTCCTACTCTGTAATGACTTAGGAGTTTTACACTCCCCCATATACAATCAACCAGGACGTAGGGTATTACACCAGCACGGTGGCCTGAACCTGGATAAAAACCACTGTCTCATTACCTGGAACAAGAAAGGGTTAGCTTTCAAACAATCTCCCCGGCCGAACCAACAAAGGGGGTCCAACCGGATCTCTGATCTAGGCGAGTGATCGTCGACAGGCTGTCTAGGCTTCTAACTCCTGAAATCTCGTGCCTTGAAGCCTCCCCCAACCCCCACTTATATAGCAGTCCCGAAGTTCTCCTAATCCTACTCAAACTCCCTGAGTAGCTCCTTGTCCTATTTAGATAACTGTGAGGCTTTCCTAATCAAATTTGGACATAGCTTCGAACCAAACCCGAGCCGCGTACGCACGCCTGCCTAATCCTCCTGCGCGCTGGGCTCCCGAGCTGCGTACGCTCCGCTGCCACAGATCGACTCGGACTGTCGATCTCCTGCGTGCAGCTTGCAGCCTGGCTCCCCTGCGCGCCTGCCTCGCGGTTTCTCCACTCTGCCAGGGACGCGACCCGCGCTTGCCTGGATCCAGCCGCACGCAGCCGCTCCTTGGTGCGCGTGTGCTGCCGCACTGCACAACGCGCCTGCCTGGGCATCGGCCGCGCGCGCCAGCCTCGCCTGGGCCAGCCGCTCACCTGGGCCGCATGCCCCCCGAGCTCCTGGGCCGCCGTGCACCGCCACAGTTCCACGACGTAATTGTCCGCTCCACCTCGCGAAGAATTCTCCTACAACATGCCATGCAGATTTAACGCCTTGTAGATGCAATCTTCCACGATGCGTTCCAGGCTCCACCTTGCCTTGTACACGCGTCATCGCCCGTCCTTCTCTCGTATCCGCCGGATTCTTCTGATACCACTTGTTACGCAATATTGGGCCCGCTAACACCAGCGTCTCCGGCCCCATTTTGTCCAGTCCCAACCACAGAGCAACACGGGCTTATAAGGGGTCTTAGGCCTCTCTCCCTAAAAGACTAGCCTAATAGGAAGCGCTACCCTCACCCTTATAAGTGGTGTTCTGCCTCTGTTCACAACCGATGTGGAACTAAACCCAACAAATCTCCCCCTCGCACATCGGTCATACACAGGCCCGCTTATACCCAGCGTTCTAGCCCGCCCTCCATAACTCGCAACAGTGAGGTGTCCGAGATTTGTATCCGGGCCACCTTGGCTCTGATACCACTTGTTAGAAAATCGACCTCTTTGGCGATGGATGCCACCGTCGATCTTCTACCAGGCGATATGCGGAAACGTAGATCACACCGAGACATTGCAGAATAGGCGACGAGACATACAACGTTTTTAACATGGTTCGGCAGTGAGGCCTACATCCACAGGGCAATGACTACGGGCGCTCCTCCCCAACATAACTCACCGGCCCTAGGGACAGCCCCCTATTTGCCATTTGTTACATGTCGTTGGTTACACATGGCACCTTCTTTTATTGGGTACGAGAGTCCGATACAAACTCTACCCTATCCTTAACACAACACCGAGTCCTAATCGTAACCACACCTGGACACATATTGGACACAAATCCAACAAATACAGTGTTACAAATATTTTATTCAAAATTAATCTTATTATGTCTTTTGGTTTATAAGAAGTCCTTTTAAGTCTTAAAGCTTTTATAACAGTAAAAAATGTAGCAATTTCTCTAAAGGAAAAATATGCGTTAAACTACTATATTAATGGATCTTGAAAATTGATTGATCTTATTCGTATTATATCTAATTACAATTAGCTTTTAAGACTTTAATCAGTTAGCAAAATTCAAGGATTTTATCTAAACAAACGTATATGACGATGAGTAGTTATACTACCCGCACCGTCTATACCCTATACAGGCCGTGCAGGCTCAGGTACATGCATACATACCCAAGGGAACCCGTACGGGGCCACCGGTCCAGGTGGGGCATGCCCTGGGTTCGACTTGGATGCCTTGTGGAGAGTTGGCAAGGGACCAGGAGTTCTACTCGTATACAATCTGGACTCCTACTCGTACACAAGGAGGCCACCGCCTCAAAGACGTGTATAAAAGGAGGGTCAAGGCTCCGGCACGAGGGACAAGTCAGAGAATCGAGCGAACAACAAGCCTCAACAGAGCAAACAAGCGATCAATATATCGAAGAGAAGCCATAGCATGGCACTTGCCTTATCGTCCCGAGTGCTTTCCCTAGTACGGGTAGGGTACGGGCATCTAGAAGGCCCTAGGGCCTCCTAGATGAATACGGCCATCACATGTACATATGGTATCAGATACAGCAATTATATATCTCACAAATAAGTGACATTTTAGATAGGAAATACACCATTGGTCCATAAACTCGGAGGAAATGAACACTTCAGTCCACAAACTCAAGAAACACACACTTTGGTCCACAATCTCATTTAAGTGATACAATTTAGTCCAAAAACACCTCCAAACGATACAAATGAGTATCGTGCTATCGCATGGGCTGTCGTGTGTTAATAATATATACGGTAAGCAATGCGTCATTGTGTACTCTCTATGTACATAAGCATGTTTAAAAAGTAAAATCATGTATCACACATAAAATTTCATATACTCCATTATACAATTAATGTATTTAAGTATACGTACACAAACATCCCCGAAGCAACGTGTGGGTGGTACACCTATAGATTTCGGTATAGTGAGCCCTACACAACCTTAAGAGGAAGACAACGGTCTAGTCGCCTCACTTTCAAACAAATACTATGATTCCAAGAGAAGCCAATCATCACCACATACATCTGTCCGAGGGAATGGCATAAAAACTTGTATTGGGTATCGCACACAGTTCGATCTGCAAAACGTGGGCATCATTCGTATAGCTAGCTAGCATCCGTACAGCAGCCTTAAGAAAGAATAAATATATACAATCTTTTTCCTTACTACTGATACAATTATTAGCACCTGCGTACAGAATATTTTCCACACAAGTGTACAGAACAGATAAGATAATTCTGTCCCAAATCAGCGTCGGATTTCAAGCACAATTTTTCCATTTCACTGAAACGGCCGGAGCCAGAGTTCATTTCAGCTAGCGGTGTGATGAATCCACGCGTCATACGCACACCACACCCGTCCAATATCTAACCAACAGCCTGGTGATCAGTCTTCTTGCTTGTTCCAAAATTTTCCTAGCGAATGTGTCCACCTTCCTATCCACTGACCTTGATGTCCTGATCCACAGAGCTGATGCATACGTACCTAACGGTTGCTTTCTCTGAGAATGCGCAGCATTCCTTAGTTTCCACACGGACCCCCAAATAGCTGAAACAATAACATTAACAACAACACCCCACCACATGTTGTAATTTCATCAAACAGCTGCAACTGCACGGTCCTTTTTGCTAGAGTTGAAGAAGACTCACTCAACAAAACTATATCACAAATTGTATTGGTTTTCTATATCCGGGTTTCTTACAAGTGGCATACGTGATTAGCAACCCAAAACTTGATAAAAACGGAACTCTAGTGGCCAACTTATCGTCTCCACACTACTACACAGGGGGTCATACTTGATCCCACATCATAGACAGTGGGAATGAAACAGTTGTAGATAACTTGTGTTGATTGAAACCATCTGTGCTGACAGGTACATCACAAACGGTTTGAAAAAAAAACCGTTTGTGATATCACACATGGTTTGAAAAAAACCGTTTGTGAATATATCACAAACGGTTTCAGAAGCCAACCGTCTTTATTGTTCTGGTCATCAGTTGCAGTGATCGCTTTGTCGGTGGTCACCTGCGGTGAAGTCGGAGTCACTGGATTGAGGGTAATAGTTGATGACGATGACAATTGTGGGCTATCTCGACGGATGTTGTCTTCACAACGGTGTGTATGGAGTTTGTTTTCTTTGCCAGATCGGTCAGTGGTGCCCTGTTGCAGGCTGTCATGTCCAGTGATGGCCGGTTTTGGTATTGTAACCTCGGTTTTCGCCTGGTTTCCCTCTAATTAACCGGGCAACAAACTTTCTTGTCAATTAATAGAAAACGCAAAGATTTTTCCTCGGTGTCGGAAAACAATTTTTTCCTTGTTAATTAATAACAGTCACCATATTCAAATAATAACAAAAATGCATACTAGCTAAAAAATAATAACAACCATCCGTATGAATTGTGTTAATGATTAGCAATTTAATATAATTAATGAATTATTTTGCGTTAGCAGTCATGATATGAAAAAATAAGAAAAATCCATACTAGCTCCATATTATGAATTATAGTCGGTAATTTGAATTTTCCAAGAATTAAAAGGTGACAAAATAACTAAAGAAAAAATAGTATCACAGATGGTTCATCCCGCTGAACCGTCTGCCATTTTTAGGGTTAGAGGCGTGTGGCTACCCTAAGCTATCACAGATGGAACCTTCTGCAATACAATATCTGCCCCTTCTATAAATAAGGTGTGCGGGACTTGGGAGGTTTTTTCAAAATCCTTGCTGCTTCCAGTTAAGAAATAAAGCCGGCCGTCGCCGCCAGTGCTCCTGTGGCCGCCGTCCATAACTCCAACTAGAGACTTCTGTTCCGATACCATAGTGAACTACTACGCAGCAACCAGTTAACCCCAAAAGGTTAAGCTGAGGAGGAAAGGCGGACAATTCGCTTATACTCTTTCAACATTGTGTCTCTAACATTTATAGTTTAGGCACGTAAACACAAGCTTGTGCAAGCACACATGCATGTTTCACTAGCTAGCTAGGGCCTTGGGGCTTCCAAATATATAGTTCATGGCCTGTGGTGTGATCGTGATGTGGGTGTACGTAGCTCCCTCTCATGCCTCTCGAAACTAAAAAGAAGGCATGCATGCATATGGTTCCCTCTTATAGTCTTATGACCGTGACATGCACGCGAATGCGAATAATCAAACAGGTGCTCAGCGCACTAAACCCACCAATAATAGGCTTGCAAATTATTTTGCATGTTATGTAATAATAGTCATGATATGGAAATAATAAGAAAAATTCATACTAGCATCCAATAATCACCACATCTGTCAGAGGAAATAGCATAAAACTTGTATTGGGTATCACACACGATTCTCCAAAACATGGACTGCATTCGATCGTATAGCATCCGTTCACGGCAACCTTAAAAATGAATATAAAAAATGTTTCTCCTTACTCCTGATATAATTGGCACCTGCGTACAGAACAATTTTTAGAATAAGTGTACAGAAATGTGTGTCCCAAATCAGCTGCGTCGGATTTCAAGCACAATTTTTTGAAGTTGAGGGGCATCTGTACCCAGCCCCATGATCATTTCATTTCATTGAAACGCCCGGGGCCAGAGTTCATTACAGCTAGCACACGTATCATACGCACACCACACACGTTCAATATCTAATCAACAGCCTGGTGAGTCTTCTTGCTTGTTCCAAAATTTTCCCAGCGAATGTGTCCATCTCCACCTTCCTATCCACTGACCTTGATGTCCTGATCCAAAGAGCTGATGCATACGGACGTACCTAACGGTTGCTTTCTCTGAGAATGCGCATCTCATTCCTTAGTTTCCTCACAGACCCCCAAATAGCTGAAACAGTGACATTAACAACAGAACCCCACCACATGTTGTAATTTCTTTTTGAAATAATATTAATTTATTCAGATATTTCAAAAATATTAGCCCATCTGGAAATTTTGCAAAAATGGCCTCAATCGCCATGACGCGCGGCGATTACGCAGAAATCGCCACGGTCCACGGCGATAGGCCGCAATCGCCACGGCCCACGGCGATTGCCGACCACTTCGGCTGCTACCGTCACGCCGCGTGGCGATAAGGAGAAATCGCCAGCACCCGTGGCGATAGGCAGTTAATTCCGCGCGCAACCCGCCAACCGTCCGCTCTTCACGGGTTAATGCGACGCCACGTGGCGTAATCGCCACGGGTCGTGGCGATTACGGCTGGCCTATAAAAGGCGCTGCGCGGTCGCCACCGACAGCCGGGTGGAAGGAGGAGGAGTTGGAGGGCGGGGCGCGGCGCGGGAGGAAGAGAAAACAGAGAAGAAAAGGGAGAGAGGAGGAAGAGAAGAGAGGAAGAAAAAGAGGAGAAAAAAAAAGAGAGAGGAGGAGGAAGAAAAAGAGAGAGGAGGAGGAAAAAAAGAGAGAAAAGGAGGGAAAAAAGGAAGATAGAGAGGTATTTTTCAGCGATTTGAAGGTAAAATTTTGAATCTTTTATTGTTTATTGTAGTAAATTAATATTTAAGGTAGATGTAGAATAGGAGGTAAATTTAAGGTAGATTTGTTCGCATTGTTTAGTTCTCATAATGTTTAGAAATAAAGTAGCAATTTAAATAGAAACGTACGGTAGAATAGATTAGGTAGAATAGAATAGATTAGGCAGTAGAATAGAATAGAAACGTACGGTAGCAATTTAAAGTAGCAATTTAGTTCAGAAGTAATGGTAGATTAGGTAGATGAGGTAGGAAATCGACATCGATTTAGAAATAGCAAGTCCACTTCGATTTAGAGGTTAAACATTTACATTTTATATTTAGTTGAATATTTCTGTATAATATTTATGTGTAGAAAGTATTACACATAATTTTAGTTATACCCACTCGTAGTATATTTAGAAATCGAGTAGAACAATTATTTTGCGATACCAGATGCTACACATTTTTGCATGCCTCTTCAATAGTACAGTAGGCCTGTAACGGTGCCGCTTATATGATGTAGTTCCTGTAGAAAGTATTACACATAATTTTAGTTATACCCACTCGTAGTATATTTAGAAATCGAGTAGAACAATTATTGGCGCATGTCATGATCTTATACCGTACGGACTAAAATATTACGTTTTGGATGGCAGGAATGTCAGAACTAGTCGAATTTGTAGTTTACTATGGTGTTGGCACGATCTGTGTAGATGAGTCTGGTTCCGTCAATCTTAGTAGCTTCCCACAAACGAGATTAACTATGGAAGATCCAGACAGATACCATATCAGTACCATTAAAGAATGGTTCACACGGGCCTTCGGTCTAGATCCGGAAGTCACAAGTGTAACCTTGCAAGCGTATTTCAGCAAGTCTTGCAAGCATGTCCGGTGGGATCTTTTCCCCCTAGATGGGACAAAGGACTGGCGGGCTTGGTTGAGGGCAAGTAAGGCACGCAAGGGTTCACATTATCTGTTGGTCCAGGCAGTAGATAAGGTGTCATCTGAAGAAGGCGGAGGCGGAGGCGGAGGCAATGAAGCTGGACAGAGCAGCGCAGCGGCAGAGGAAGTTGTTCACGAAGAAGACCCTGTAGTGGAAGTCGGCGGAAGTTCCGCTGGACCTTCCGCGACAGGAGGTACGGAATACCTCAGCGGTTCAGTGGACGAGGGCGAGATACGTGAGGAACTAGTGCAGATCATGGAGCATGATGATGCCGTTGCTAGAGAGGAAGAAAGCAATGTCGAGGACGGTAGCAGCGAAGAGGACGAAGATGAGGATGAAGAAGGAGGGGACGATCCGATTCCTAGTATGTGGAATCTTGACATGTCCGGCAGGATGAATCTCGAGGGCGCAAGTGACGGAACGTATATGTACAAGCCGAACGAGATTGTCCAAGGCGCATACTATGGCACGAAGAAAGAGGTGAAAGAGGCTGTGAAGCTTTGGGCGATGTCGACACAGAGGACATTTCGAGTGCACAAAGTTGCGGGGATCAGTACGCAGTGAAGTGTAGGTCTGCTGGGTGTGAGGGGTACGTGCAAGCGTCCCAGAGGAAGTACGAAGTGCATTGGGTCATACGAAAGGTGGTGCCGCACACATGTGTAATAAGCGGTGTTCCTGACACACATCGGAATATCAGTGCGGAACTCGTGGCTGGGTTGATGTATCACGAGATAGTGAAGAATGTCTGCATTCCAGCACAGTTCATACAGACATCTGTAGAGAGCAAATACCAGTATAGCATAAGTTATGCCATGGCGTGGAGGGCAAAGCAGATCGCACTAGAGCGGCGGTTTGGGACATTCATCGATTCATATCACAATTTACCGTACGTACTGGAGACACTGGGGCAGAGGAATGATGGGACATTTGTTAGCCGTCTCATGTGGCCCTCTGTGGACATTCCTGGAAAAATTTGTCTGAATGGTGCTTTCTGGTGTTTTGGCCCATGCGTACAAGCTTTCAGACATTGTCGGCCGGTTATTTGTATTGATGGGACATTCATGACAGGACAGATGAGGGGGACACTTTTTACCGCAGTTGGGGCGGACGGAAATGATCAGTTAGTGCCACTGGCAATGGGCTTCGCTGACTGCGAGAGCTACGATAACTGGTTGTGGTTCCTTGTCTGTCTGAAGAAAGGTCTTGTGAAGGATCGACCAAATGTGTGTGTTATCCACGACCGGCATGCCGGGCTGCTGCTAGCAATTCGCCATCTTCAGCAGGGCGTAGCGGTGACTCGAGAGGGGGAAGATTTGCCAGAAGATTCAACTTGGTACGACATACGGAGTAGGTGGTGCGTGCGCCACCTGGCGGCAAATTTCTATCGCCAATTCAAGAACAAGCAGTTGATGAATCTCTTCAAATTGTTATGCAATCAGAACCAGTCTAGGAAGTTTGAGGAGTACTGGAGCAGACTCGACGAGTTCACGAAGAAGGAGGTTAGACGACGGAACCCTGGGGAGGTAACACAGAGGCTTTGTGACCTTCCGGGAGTTGACGAGCCAAACACTAGGAGGAAGGCGTCGGAAAGGGTGAAGCGCTTCTCGGATTGGATAAGTAAGGAACCACTTGAGCAGTGGTCCCTCCTCCATGACACAGACGGCGCCAGGTACGGGATCATGACTACCAATCTTGCTGAGGTTTACAATTTCGTTCTCAGGGGGGTACGCGGTTTACCCCTGGTGGCCATCGTGGAGGGTTCGCTTCACGGCACAATGAGGTACTTTCAGGAGAGGCGTGCAAAGGCTGTACTTCATATGGAAAAATTTGGTGATACGCCTTACTGTGCGAAGACTATGCTGTTTATTGAGGAGAAGGCCAAGAAGGGGCAAATGCACAAGGTAAGACGTACGGGTAATGTGCACCGTAGATTCGAGGTATGTTTGAAGTAGAAGAGTGGATTCGGGGTTTGCACGCAGGAGATTACTCATGAGGTCACTTTCGAAGTGGTACCGAATATCTCTGCTACTTGTACGTGCAACAAGCCCATGCTTCTTCACAAGCCTTGCTCTCACGTCCTTGCTGCGGCTGCGAAGACAAAGATGGACACGAGACCGTTCGTGTCGTACTACTTCACAAAGGAGGCCGTCCGTGATACATGGACAGGCGAGCTGTATGGTTTCCGTGTGGTGGGATAATTTCACGCAGGTACCTGAAGGCGAACTGCTCTATGTCCCCGATTTTAGCCTCATCCGAGCTTCCGTGGGACGACGCCGGACTCGCCGTATTCATAATACGATGGACGAGGCGGAGGCTGGTGGGCCAACCAAACAATGCAGCTATTGCAAGAACTTTGGTCACCGCGTGAAGAAATGTCCGAAGATGAAAGAAGACCAGCAAAGAAGGGGCGGAGGAGGAGGCGGCGAGGGCTGCGTCAGGGTCAGGCCATCATTAGCCTATGTCGCACTCTACGTGTTATGTAATTTGTTAGTGCATCTGAACCTCGTGCCGTATGTACTTCTTGTACTCATATGTTTCATGTGTTCGTGTTATATGTACTTCGTGTACTTCATATGTTTTCACGTGTTCGTGTTATATGCTTCCTGTGTTCGTGTTATATGTTTCATGTGTTCGTGTTATATGTAACCAGATTATTTCGTGGACTCTTGACTTCACGTATTTCATCTGTTTAATGTATCATGTTATGTTTACTTCGTGCACTTCATATACCATGGATGTATTTTTTTATCACCTGAATAGGTATGGCTGGCTTCGAGCTGATAGATGACCGAGAGGACCGGGAGCACCGGTCTTAGGCTGCTGGCTTCAGGAGAGCGTGATCTCGGAGTGTTTCGTACTCGTACACCTGATCACGCGTGGAGGATCCACGAGTCGTGGACCGAGAGGTACATTACTTGACTGTGTCTACATTATCGTGTTTCAATACTAATTTACTAATTTTCTGTTATGACAGGCTTGCGTGGTCCGGTTTACTACCACTCGCACGGATGGTCGAGGCGGTGGGCGACGAGGACATCGGAGACCACGCTGCTGCTGCCGTGGGTCGTTCCAGGAGGTTTCCATTCGATGCCTCGTTGCTCACTGCACTTGTCGATAGGTGGAGGCCGGAGACCCACACCTTCCACTTTGGCTGGGGGGAGATGACTGTCACGCTGCAGGACACGGCCTGCCTACTTGGCCTTCCTGTGGCGGGAGCGGCGGTAGGTCCGTTGCCCTCTCCTGCCGGCTGGGCTGCCTCACTCGCAGAGAGGTTCGCTGTAGCTCTACCGCCTGGGCCACCTCAGGTTGGGATCCACCTGGCGGGCAAGAAGCACGGTCCCAGGCTCATGTGGATTCGTCAGTTCGAGGTACGTATCTCATGTAGTGACGTTCGACATATTCGTGGTGGACTAAAGCTATTTCCGTTGTCTGATATATTCGTGCAGCTTGCCAGCCTTCAGGAGAGATTTTCAGGGAGATCTCGACGAGTACCAGCTGAACCGGGGACTCGAGGCGTACTTGCTCTGGCTGTTCGGCTACGTGATGTTCACGAGCGCGTACGGAGACAGCGTTGACGCTCGCTACATCGGCCTCGCACGGCAGATCGCAGATGCTGAGTCAGAGGATCAGCTACCTCCTATGAGTTGGGGGTCTGCAGTGCTTGCGGGGGTTGTACCGCGCACTCTGCTGCGCATGCAAGAGGAAGGGCCCCAATGCCAATCTCACAGGGTGTCCGCTTCTACTTCAGCTGTGGTCCTTCGAGCGCTTCCCGGTCGGACGGCCATGGGTCGACGACTCGGCTTACGGCCAGGAGTTCTACCGTGGAGCAGGGCCGCTGGATGGACCAACTTTCGGGTCCATGTGGACAAGAAGAACAGTGAGTTACTTTCTCTCATCATCGGCTTGTATTTGTACCTTCAATTCGTTAGTTCACTGACTATGTGACCTTCTTACATATTTCTTGCAGCCTCAGTGGGCGAGGTCACAGGTACGAGCCTGTTACTTCTCTTTCACAGAGCAGTTCCAGCACCTCCCTGCGCAGAGTGTCATATGGGAGCCGTACTCCCATGATGCGTTGTCGCGACGTGCACCTCACGGGATGTCTTCACTTTGCCGGCGGGACGAGACCTACTGGAGGACCACTTCGAAGATTGTCTTCGACATCTTCGTGGAGGACCCACTCACCGCACCGTGTGATGAGGCAGTTCGGGTTGTACCAGGCGTACCCGCCTCCACACGTAGCACACGTCGATCCAGCCGCACACACGTAAGTCAAGTTTATTGAACTCCTGTAGACTTATAATGTGTATTGCTTTTACGATATATGAATTCATTACGTCAACAGGTGGACTCGCAAGGGAGGGGGTACCAGGGACGCAGAGTGGGCAAGGCGGCTGGCCCCTTTCGTTGGCCAGTGGGGCACTGCTCTGAACAACGTCCTGCCCGAGGACCGGCCGTTTCGCTATGCCGAGTTCGAGGCGTACTTGCAGTGGTATTTGCCACGTACGCGCGTCCACCTTATTCGTGGAAGCGAGTCTCCTGACGAGGCAGCGGCACGGACAACTGACATGTACCCGATCATCGCAGCTGAAAATCTGGATTTGGCGGTTAGTGTATTTCGTGTTTCGCTTCGAGCTATTTATTTTACTAATTAAACTTACGCGCGCACCTATGATTCGCACTCTTCAGGACAGTGGGTGACTGCGGCGAACATGGAGGCCACCGCAATTCTTCAGCAGCTTCCACCCGACACCGACCACCACTCAGGCTTGTCCAGGGTCGTCGAGTACACCAGGAGGGTCATGGACATTTTCAGGTGCACGCGTAGGGATGACGTCGTTGCCGGGGCTAGCTCAAGCCGGGGAGCGCACAGACCACCGCGTCCTTCACAGACGAGGCGCCAGCAGCCACGTACGTCTCAGCCGCAGCCACCGGGTCCCACAGAGGTGGGTGGTTCAGCGTGGCACCAGAGTTCGTCCACACCATTGATGGCTCCACAAGGTAAAATAATTCTCATCTCGTAGCAACCAATTTTTCTGACATTCTTTTTCTCACTAAATCCGGTTACGTACAGATCAATTTCCGCCTCACGTGGCCAGTAGTCCGGTTGACTTCCTCCTCGACAGCCCCGAGGCTCACGACTTTAGATTTCACAGCGAGCCGGATGAGTTGATTCCGCCTGGGCCGTTCAGCACGACGCAGCAGACTCAGCCGCCATTGCCCACGCAGGATACACAGGACCCCGAGGAGGATGACCCGGTACTACAGGTGGGCAGGCCGGCTAGAGCGGGAGCGGGACAGCCTAGGCAGAGGTTCTCACCGTCGTTGATCAGGAAGAGAGGACGACGAGGCGCTTGAATTAGTCCTTTCTTTCAGTGCATTTTATTGTACAAGCATATGAATTAGTACACTTCTGTGCTGTGTTACTTATCGATGGAGCATCTTTATTTCGTTCCCTTGGTTGCACGTTTCGACTGTAGACCGATCAGTAAACGGTAGCATACATGTCATCACCTTCGCACCCACTCTTGCATAAACTCAAATGTGGTTAGGCCTTGCATTTTTCTTCTTCCTCAGAACAGTAAATATAACAGACATGTTCCTCTCAGTATTAGCATTCGCTGTCTCTGATGGATCACCGAGATGTTTGTTAAGGGGAATTACGTAATGAAATGTAATGTACTAATGATAACACATTAAATAACTGTTACTGCGAAATTAACATCGATATCTAATTATGTAAGCATAGGTTACACAGCCACGTTACACTGCCACACTAAAAGTTGGCTACACATATCGTTCCATACAACAAGAAATTATTCGCTAGCAGTTCTAATATGACTACATGAAATCATCTTCGCTATCGCTTGCCGCTTTTTTCCCTTCAGTGGGGGCTTTGAAGCAAAACAGCTTAGAGAAGTCCTCGTCACTCGACGAGCACTCGTTTAACGCCTTTTTGGATGAACTACTTGCGCCTTTGTCCTTTGATGATTAGAACATCTTTTTTAGATGTGCGCCCACGTTTTGCGTATTCGCGTTCAGCAAATGGGTCTCTCCAGTATCGGTCCACATGGCAGAAATTTGGGATCTCGCAGTTCAGCAACCCTACGTCCTCCGGATGTGCCTACACACCGAGAAGCTGATGCATCAAACAAAAACCGTGCATCAATGGTTACGACTAAGAACAAACGAATTGTACTAACCCTTATATGCTTATTGTACTGAGATTGCGGGATACTTATCGTTCCTTCGCCGAAAAAGCCTCTTGTGTATTTCGCCCCAGGTAATTTTCTAAGCTCGTTCACCCTCTCCCACATCTTCTGGAACTCTTTCAAGCGCTTACACACCTGCTTGGACGTAAATCCGGGGAAACCCTTTCTCGCTAACAAATCCGCAAGAGCACCCGTATGAACGTCCTCAAAGATCTGCGAACGCATAATTTCACACCTCCACCTCATCAATTCCGCACCCGTAAGAAGTTCGTAGTCCACTCTCGGGTTCCAAACAACATCTAGTAATTTACACGAAATATTATTGTTCCACAAAACAGACATTGTAGATGTAATGTTTCAACGTATATGACGAGGAAATATATTACAAGACTTACCTCTATTGTCGCTATCCATTCACGGAGTACTTCTTCTTCTCCTCCCAAAGCTAAACAATCTTCTCCGAGATACCACCAATTTTTCGGAATAACTCAGCGAAGATTAGCGGCGTGGTCGAACCGTCTGCTCACACGGTTAAATAGCAGAAGTGGGTGCGGAGGTCGTGATAATCGCCATTCACCATGGCGATTTCATAATAAATCGTCCTCGCTGGTCGGTCCACGAGGGGGCAACTGCAAAAATAATTGGTACGGTTCGCCAGACAAATTAGAAATCGCCGTGGCGACTGGCGATTCCATAATAAATCATCCCTACTGGTCGGTCGACAAATAGGTCTAGGGGGAGGCCGCTATGAAATGAAATTGGGCTGTAAAAAAGAGCAGGACAAATCGCCGTGTCTCGTGGCGATTGCAAGAAATCGCCACAGCTCCTGGCGATTTCTACTAATTGGTAATTACAGTGGCGATTCCAAAGTGAATCGGTAATTACAGTGGCGATTAGCGGCCTATCGCCATGGACCGTGGCGATTTCTGCGTAATCGCCACGCGTCGTGGCGATTGAGGCCATTTTTGCAAAATTTCCAGATGGCATAATATTTTTGAAATATCTGAATAAATTCATATTATTTCAAAAAAAAGCTCGCTATAACTGCACGGTCATTTTTGCTAGAGTTGGAGAAGACTCATTCAACAAACTATAACACAAATTGTATTGGTTTTCTATGTCCATGTCAACACATGGCTTCTTACTAGTGGCATACGTGATTAGCAGCCCTAAACTTAATAAAAAATGGAAACCTAGTGGCCAACTTATCGTCTCCACACTACTACAGAGGGGGTCATAATTGTTCCCACTTCACAGACAGTGGGAACAAAATCATCTGTGATAAAACCTTCACAGAGGATTGAAGTTCGAAAACAATTGTAGACAACTTGTGCTGATTGAAACCATCTGTGCTGACAGGTATCATAAACGGTTTGAAAAAAAACCATTTGTGAATATATCAGAAACGGTTTTAGAAGCCAACCGTCTTTGATGTTCTAGTCATCACAGATGGATTATTTACCGTCTATGAAGATTTTCTAGGTTACACATTCCATTTTCAGCTAGCATCAAATTGATGTGAATTTTTCATACATTACTGACAAAAATAAATAATTGTTTTCAAGACCTGCATACCGCATCCGCATCCCTCTCACAGGGTGGCACGGGTGAAACCCTACCGCCGCCGCCATCCCCTCCCTCCTCCACCGTTGCCCTCGCTGTAGCCGGGAGACGCCGCTGGGCAAAACCCGCATGGCGAACGGCGGCGGCGGGGCTGTCTACTCGCGTGGCGAGGGATCTGGCCATTGCGGCGCAATGGCCTTGGACAGCGTGATGCACATCGCAGAGCTTAGGCGCCGAGGCGGCGATGTGGCTGTGTGTGAAGCATAGCGGCCGAAGCTGGAGGCACGTCAGTCTGTGGTGCGGCGCTCGGCATGAGACCTCCACGGCACATGTGGCCCTCGGAGATGGGCGACGTCCTCTCTGGCCCTCAGCGGAGCTAGGCGGCGTGTGGGATGCTCTAGATTTGGCTCTCGCGGAGGCCTTGGTGCGGCTCAGCTCATCGACTCCGCGTGATGCGGGTGGTG
Source organism: Stipa capillata (assembly GCA_019208055.1). Taxonomy (NCBI): domain Eukaryota; kingdom Viridiplantae; phylum Streptophyta; class Magnoliopsida; order Poales; family Poaceae; genus Stipa; species Stipa capillata. Next base: position 395,733 of record JAGXJF010002528.1, read on the forward strand.
GTGGTGGGGATGTCCTAGCCTAGAGCTTCCAGGTCTGGTTTTGGTTGTGTGGTTGGGTAAAGGGCAGGCATGCTATGGGTCTCATCGATTGGTGCTACGGGGAGGGGGTTTTGGCCATTCAGGGCGAAGGCCCTACTCCGGCTCGACCAAAGCCGGCGACGGAGATGCCCGTCGGTGCCGTTAACCTAGATGGAGGCATCTTTGTGAGGTGATACTACCTGTAAGTGCACAGGGTTAGTTGAAGCACAATTCACGGGAAGTAACATTCCCAGTTTAATATCGATCCCAAAAGGAATCAAGGAGAGTGTCATTTTGGTGTTTCGGGCACACTTGAGGTGTCACAAGTCAAAATACGTTGACCTGGAAAAGATTTTTCCAAGATTCCAATTGTAGCATAAATTGTGAACAGAGGATTAAACTAAATGAATTAATAACTAAACGAAATAAAGCAGACGTGATTGAAATGGTATTCCTGCAATGAAATGGTTAGGCGCAAGAGATTTCAGTTCATGGTAATTAGTAGAAATGCTTTTGTCTGCCGGTAGTGTGACGATTCTCTTCTTCTTGGATCATTGGTAGGCGAGTCACCCATGAATAGCCAAACTCCTCCTCTGGGGCTTGTTCGACACTATCACTACATAGGATACACCCTCTACTGATGGGCAGCTAAACCCCTCCACCGATAGGTTTAGCGCTCGTCAGTAAGCATTGGTCAGTGGAGCCTAAAACCACCACTGATAGGCTTATGGTGCCCGTCAGTGGTGACGATTTCAAAACCCAAAAAAATAGTGGGCCAGGCCAGACCCAGTGATACGTTAGAAACGTATTGATTCCTTTTGAAGTTTAATTGCAGATTTTCCTTTTATTTAATGAACTATTTATTATTTTGGTGACTAACCTACTGATTATCGCCAGAAAGCCTATTTTGCGATATTTGTGATTTCAGAAACTTTCTCGGAAAAATCTGGAAAAATTTAGGAAAAAGTTTCAAGGAAGATCACGAAGCCTCGCCAAAGGGCAACACGGGGGGAGGGGGGGGGGCACCTAGGGCCGGCGCACCCTAGGGGCATACCCTACCCCCTAGGTGAGCCCGGGGGTGCACGGGCCCCACCTTGGGTTCCCGACGCCGTCCTTCAGCTGCAGCCCTCCTCTATATAAGTTAGGCCTACCCTAAATTTTCCATAATATTCCGCCGCAGCCACCTCGAGATATTCACAAACAGAGGAGAAACAACCCCTAGATTACTTCTCTGGCACCCTGTTGGAGGGGGAATTCACCACCGTTCTTCATCAGGATCATCACCACGACACTCCTCGATGAGGTGTGAGTAGTCCACCCCCTGGACTACGGGTTTTTAATAGTAGCTATGTTGCAATCTCTCTCATTGTGCTACCATGTCTAGATCATATGAGCTGCCTTACATGATTATGATCATCTACATAATTCCTACGTCGGATCTGTTGCTATGTGATGAATGATTATGTCGAGAGGTAGTCGTACTATCGTATCCCTGTGCCGCGTGTACCGTTACTATGGGCTGTACAAGCCCAGGGATGCGTGGGCCCAAGGGACCCATACATGGGCGACTGACTTCCTTAGGCGTGCCACCCTAGGTTTCCTAAAGGGAAGTCGTGTCCCTGCCAAACTGAGGAAGAGTCCTGTCCATGGAAGAATTGGAGCACCACACGAGAAGATGAAGCCACCGCCATGCTACGCATATATAAGGGCGTCCGACGCCACGAAGAGGACCGAGATCGACACACGCTGAAATCTACCGATAGAAGCCAGATCAATCTACGACATCCTGCCTATATCGACCCGTAGATACTTGATGACTTGCTTCCCAACTCGCTGAGAACCCCTAGACACTCGACAAGTTGTTGCCAACTCGCCGAGATCCTCTTTGTAACCTCCATTGTCTTTTGTATCGATATCAATCCAATATAAGCAGAAGTAGGGCTATTACCCGTGACTAGGGGGCCTGAACCTGGGTAAAACTTGTGTCCCGTGTCCATCTGTTAACTTGAGGTGACGTCCCATTATCAAATAAATCACGTGCGACTACCGTATTGCTAGGAGGCATCCAACGGAATTATCCTCGACAGCTGGCGCCGACCATGGGGACCGCACGCCATCAGATCAGAGCTACGACCGCGACTTCGATTTCACGCCACCACATGGGATCTGCACAATCCACTTCATCACCAACCCGTGGATTGCCGCGCCCGAGTCCCAAACTCGGCTGCCCAAAGGCTGACAGCTTGGGGAGTGGTGACATGGGATCCCCTGAAGCTTCTCCCAGCCACTACGACGACCAGAAGAAGTTAGCCCCGGCCTACACTTGGCCAGGCTTTGGTGAGGGCCCCTCGTGGGGAACCTCCGCTGCTACACGTGGGCTCCTGCAGTGTGGTACGGCCCATGGACTAAAATATGCCCTGATTGCCGCTGCTACACCTCCAGACTCAGCCTGCCTAGCATCGCGGTCCTCTCCCTCACTCGAGCAAATTATTAAAGTACTGGATGCAATGAACAAGCTAGTGTAAATGCAAAATGTCTAATATATCTTTATGGATGAGTGAGCTTTTACATTTTACAAGGGATATGAGGGAGAGGCCCCTGTTGGAATAGACCCAAGAAACAGCATGGTCCATCCGCACCTACAATTCAGACCACACATTCTCCGATAGCTTTTTGAGATATGTGTGTGCTCTTACTGTTAAGAGATTTATTAACATACATATATAACTCTAATCATCCTACATATTTTATATTCCATAGACATCAAAAAAACAACCCTCCTAACACAATATCCAATGTCGTTCCCATTCTCTTGACTTGTTTGGATTTTTTTTTAATGTGCTTCGATGTGTGCACCGCAAATATAATTCAAAAAATCACGAAAAGCAAATCTTCATGAAAAAAGGCACAAATATTGTGAATTGTGTTAAGAAACAAGTTTAGTATTCAAAATCTTTCCTTTTTCAGAGCACCAGAGTTTGTTTTTTTTTACTAAGGACGCAAAAATACTCCTTTCGCATGAAGATTGACGTGACCACATACACCAACATGAACATGTGCAAACAAAAAGAACTATATCAAACATGGTGACGATTTTAAGTATACGAATTTATGTGTCCATTAAATAGAAATATGCCTCCCTTCTTTTTTTAATGACCACGTGGTATAAAGTGAGATAGTAGTATTATTTTATTACTAAGCTAGTAGCACTAAGAGAATAGAAAAGCAACTACTTGTCCTAGACCAATTACTAAGTACTAGTAACCTGACACGTGCAAGGCACGTTTTCGCAATATGTATCACCTCTAGTATATATCACATTCAAAGTATAGAAACTATATATATATTAAAAAATATCTGATCCAATCGAGAGATCAATATAGAAAAGATACAAAATTACAGTAACATACCGACTTTCTTTTAGTATCAGGAGGCATTGTGAACAAATTCCCTTGAAATCCACCATTTAAATATGAGACTCATTAATCCATGATCTCCAAACAATTCAAACAATACACCACAAAGCATTTGCCAAGCAAAAAGTCAAAACTAAGAACTCTGACTAATGTATTGTTCCCATAACATATGCTTGGATGGAAAAGAAATCTAATATCAGTCTCGACAACAACCAACATAGCAATCGCTGAATATAGGTCCATTGGCCGAGTAGGCGGATCCAGCAAAAGTTGCTTGCAATAGCTTCACCTAGCCATGCAATTCCAATTAAAAATTTGAATATGTTTTCTTGAGAACGCCAAGAACCTAGAGAAATTAGACAAATGGTGAGTAGGCTAAAAAAACTATGATTAATGAGAACTGCAGCAGATTGACTGAATAAATTAGTTGGAGATTACCTCAAGTGATCAGAGGTCAATGTAAGCTTATGTAGAATTAACATCACAAAGAGAAAAAAACACGTAACCAAGGAATATAAAAAATGATCTTCTCAGCTGATTTGAGGGCATATTCCTGCTTGTCTTGGTACAACTAAAGCAAAGGCACAAAGCTGCACCAAGAGAACCCATGTAAATGTCTGATCATCAGGCAAGTTGCTTGATTATGTAAAGAGATTTAGAGATTGTCTGATGCTTCCATACACACAATTTATCCTAGTGCCATGTGCTAAGTATCAGCTCAGTTTCTTTTCATATCCTCAGAATAACAAAGCCAAACTAAACAACTTTATTGAGCACCAGTAATGCACTATAAGTTACAAAGGGGCAACTACTGTTCTATAGGTGATGTATAACACACCATAAGTTACAGAGGGGCAACTACTGTTCTATAGGTGATGTATAATGCACCAGGATATTTTCTTGTGCTTGCATCATGGTTCTAGTTATACTCTCGAATTAGCTTAGAAAATAAATTGTTCTGACATGGACTCCAGACCATTAGACAATACAATTATACAAATCCCAGCAAATGACCCCAACTACTCAAAAAGTGTCATTTCAATTATGCAAAATCTTGGTCGATCATATTTAGAATCATGGGACACATGTAACAATAGAAATTGCACTTACCACCCATATCCCAGAAGATTCACCTGATATACTTTAGATTACTTCTCCCCAATATATCAAGTAAGTATCAACTGTGAGTTACATTTTGAAGGGGTAAAGAGAAACACAATAACCTCAGTTTCAAAACTGTACAATGTTTGTGGGAACTCTAATCGGACAAAGTCAAGTTGATCATGCACAACATAAAAGCTACAATATAAGGTAAATCATTGAGAATAGACCATAAAAGGCCATCCATTGCATAGAGCTAAGAGGCACGCTGAAGCTATCAGTACAAACATTACAAAATTTAGCTGAACTAAGCCTTAGTGCAGATTGATCAAAGGACAATTAAAAAAGTTAATGGGAAGAAATGAGAAATGTTTAGTGTATATAACTAAATTAGATTTAGATGAACCAACAGGACAAAGCTTTCTTCTATATAAAGATTGGTGACAAACCTGCAAGCACCGAGAATGATAACATACGACAGCAAATTTAGTTACATACTGAAGTAACCTGGTTTCGAATCAACATTACAGAACTGGATGATATGAATCGAACTTCCCATGAAGTATTATATAACTGGATGATATGAATCAAACTTCCCATGAAGTATGCATCATAACAAATTTTAGTCTTCGCTACTAATAGCCATATCAAACAAAAAACCTTCCCCTCGTCTCCTATGTCACCTGAAGAGTAAAAATAGCCTATTGAAGCAACAAAAAGAAAAACTCTTTAGAAGGCTGGTTCAGTATCGACTTGTATCTAAATTCCGAACAGGGGAAAACCTTAGTTTTCTATATAAACTAATGAGAAGGCACGAAATGTAAGGTTTTGCACTCCAAACTATAATATGATCTGCAAACCACAGCCATCAAAAGTAAAATGCTCACTTCATCCATGATAGCTGATAGTTGACAGCCCGAATTAGGGTCTTACTTTGGGATCACCCCCATATTCCTTTATCCTACTGCCACCAATAGCAGCATAGTAGCAGGACAATGTAGGTTAAGTACATTGTAGCTCTATGTACGAAGAAAAGAAGGGGAGTGACAAAAACGAAGCCAACTGCACGGAAATGTTGCAACGGAATTGACAAGTAATATACACGGATGTCATGTCGTTTAAACTTTTGGTCAACATACGGTATTGATGAAGCTGAAATAAAACAAAAGGGCAGCAGCTCATAATAAATTATTTCTTCCATTGGTGCATATCCTAGATACACAAAAACAGAAATCCCACCAGGTGAAAGAGGGAAAATGTATGGCTTGCACAAAAGATTACCATCAAATTTAGAAAGAGTAAGGAAATTAACTCAAAAGTTCGGTGAACCCCATCCTGTCAATATCATATATCATAGACCTCACCTGGGATAAAAGCTGAGGAGGAGGGAGGTAAACAGTTGTGAGGTGGGGGTGCCGACAGTTGGGGAAGCATGGTGGTGATCGTCTCGATTGCAATCTGAGGTACAAACCCAGCCTATTAGGTGTAACAGAGATGTAACAATATCTTAACAGCTAGCAAGCACTACTCCCAGAGAATTTAAAACAAGACTTACAGTGAGGCGCATATCCTATCAAGAAGAAGCATTACATAATAACTTGCGAAGATTATGATAGCACAACTGAGAAATCGTGAAATAACGACAATTCTTGATAGCAAAGCCCGAAGGTTGCCTTCCTTCCCAGCAGCCCGCCCCCCTTTATCTTAAAATCAAGTGTTTCACCAATTCTATAAAAAGACAGACACGGACCAGATCACCTGCATTTTATATAGTTATCGACCAAAATATCCCATGATAACACTCCCGATCTTTAGGAGAAATAGTGGATCAGAAAATTTATAGCTCTTCGTATACTTAAACACACACACGTCAAATTCATCTCCTCACCTCACAAAACAATGTATTCATCAATATTCGTGCAGACAGTATATGTTAGTAGATCTCTTTTTAAAAATGCTGAGGACTATTGCTAATTGGATTTGCAGGCCCTGGCTGTTCATCCTTTGGAGCTGGAGCCATGCTAGAACTTGGACCCATCTCTGTTCATAGTGACAACAAGACATTGTACAAGAAAAGGCATGCATGGAACACAGGCACTCCACCCCTACCCATTAAGAAGTAGTTGCACTGATACCCAAATGAATTTAGCACTGTTCATCCACAAATGCAGTGGCCAATATGCTCTTTGTTGAGATCCCAGCGGTGTTGGGTACTCATACTCCAACACCACATCAGATTATCAGATGACTGGTGACAAAAGAACCACAGATGATGCATACACCTTCCTAGTAAATTGGCCGAAGAGATTTCTTGAGTACCGGGACCGTGATTTCTTCATAACTGGTGAGAGCTACGCCGGCCACTACGTACCAGAGCTAGCTGACTTGATTGTTTCTAACAACAGAGCCAACAATACCACTAATGTCAAGCTTAAAGGAGTTGCAGTAAGTGTTCAACACTATCTGTTTTGATGCTTCTAATATCAGTAAGATTCTAATCGACACCAATCTGAATTTGATCAGATCGGCAATGCAGACTTGCATGACAATTTGACTCTAAGAGCATCATTTGACTACTATTAGATGCATGCTATGATTTCTGAAAAAGCCTACAGAGCCATACAGGCCAACTGTGGCTTCAATGAGACATACACTAAAGATTGCCAGAATGCCATGAACTTAGCTATCAAGGAAGGTAATGTAGATGACTAAAACATCTATGCACCACAATGTCATGATGCCTCCAATCCTTCCAGATCAAGTGACTCAGTACGCACACCTAAACACATCAATCGACATCTGTTGTTAATCTCTTGCATGCTATAAATATGCTTCTTGGGATACTGAGTTTGTGGCTTACCATGTAAGGTGGTGTTTTGTGATCCTTGCATACATCACTATGCCTCCTCTTATCTAAATCATCCTGAGGTCCAAAGGGCACTACATGCAAACACAACAGTGTTGAGCTACCCATGGAATGGATTGCAGGTACATGGACTGGAATACCCAAAGAGGTTTTTTATATTTGCCTCCAATTTTAGGCATAAATTTTTCCACAGAATGATTCTTATTAGCGATCCATTCTTTTGCTTTCTTAGAGCTATCTGAAAAGGTGATCAATACTTTAAGTACAAACTATAAATTAGTTTATGATTTAACCCTAATAACTTTCCAGAAGTAAAAGTACTTGAATGCCTCCATCACTCACTTCTGATTTGATTTGATGCGAGAAAGGTACCTAAATCTATACGAGCCAACCACCAAAGGTTCAGGATGTGTGAACCACAGCCCACATTAGTTATTCATTTAGGTCAGATTATTTCTTGCAAAAGAAATTAGTAATTCAACAGTAAAGAAGGCATAACAGCATATGATTCTGCAGCTTTAGACTATACATCTGCTTGTCCAGCAACCATCAATCTGAAATTGTGAATATTTTAAACCATTATGCATAAACATGTTTTACTACAAGATTTTGTTCAGTCTCAACTCTCAGGCAACCTCTTACTGAATGAATATCAAGGAAAATTCAAAATTATAGTTATAGTATGCTTCTAATTGATTTCAATGCCGTCCCTCAAGCAGTCAGCTTGTATTCAATAACTGGAAAGATTCACCAGAGACCATGCTGCCGTCAATCAAGAAACTCATTTCGAGTGGCACGAGGATGTGGTTGTACAGGTATATTCAGCAAATGCTGTATCTAAAATACTGAAACAACTAATGGTAGTGTATTACTCCCTAACTTCAACTTTACCCTTGTGTGCCAGTGGTCATATGGATGCAGTGTGTTCAGTCACCTCAACACAATACGCGCTAGACATTCTCGGGCTGCCCACAGAAACATCTTGGCGTCCTTGGTGCATCGACAATGATGTCTGGAATCAACTGTTGATCAGACAACGAACATTGAACATCAGAGTTCACATCAGAACTTCAGACTGCATTATTTCCTGGAACTGCAGGGCCACGTACACCTGTGAAACTAAAAATTGTTTCCTGATTTGTTCATGAAATGGCAGGTTGCCGGCTATGTGGTTGGGTACAAGGGCCTGATTTTTGCAACAGTAAAAGGCGCTGGGCGCAGCCCCGCAGGGCGTTAGCGCTATTCGTATCGTTCCTTGAAGGAAAGCTTCCTCCACGATATATTGATGAATAAAAACGGGAACAGATCCATATGCGATACATATTATCATGGATATATATTAGAAGCAAGCGGTAGTTCGATCAGAGATTTTGAGAAAAGAGAATAGCACATACGCAGTGGGTGGTGTCCCAGGTGAATCTATAGCCATTCCGAGCTTGGATTTCACGGCGCGGGCGTAGGCGTCATGCTTGAAGGAGTCGCCAGTGGGGATGACACGGTTCCCATCACCGCAGTGTTTCTCCGTGCTCTCGTCCTCCGACGTGTAGTCGATGCTCTCCTCCTGGGTAGCGGCGGCTCCGGCCCTCGGCCGCGGCAGCGGCGGCCCCGTACTCGTCGACTCTGGCGATCGGCGGTTCCTTGCGGCCGGGGGAGAAGGGGGCGGAGCGGCCGGGGAGGAGGGGGTGGCGGGGCGCAGGAGGTTGAGGGAGGGAGCGGGGTGCGGGTGGGGGTAATGGGTGGTTCGGCTGATCCGGACCGTCGGATGGGCGGAGCGGAGGGGAGGAGGGGCGGCGACGGCGGAGCAACCGCGGGGCGGCTACGGGGGCAGGCGGGGCGGAGACAGCGGAGTGGCCGCGGGGAGGAGGGGCGGCGAGGGCGGAGCGGTGGCGGGGAGGAGGGCGGTGCGGCGGCGAGGGCGGAGCGGTTGCGGGGCGCAGGGCGGCGCGGCAGAGGGCGGGGTGGCGGGACGGCAATGCGGCAGGGCGACGGGGCGTCATGCGTACAGGAGAAGGTCGTGCGGGAGAAGGGAAAGGTAGTGCGGGATCGGTTGGTAACGTGGAATTAGCAGGGGTCCGGAAAAAAATATGGACCGTTGGATGGAGATGGATCAAGGGCTGAGATCTTCTGGATTCCAAATTACTGGTGCTTTTTATATTGGTATAGATTACTATACACTAAGCACAAATCCCTAGCTTACTCAGATAAGATCCAACGGTATTAAGCATAGGTGTCGGTGGACCATGGTTCAGAAACTCCCTTCTCCAGGTTTAGCAACTGCCAACGGTTCCAGTAACACTCACCCTAAGCAATGCTTGTCCTTGTGAGTGTACATTATCTTGAGAAAGTCTCCTCTAAAAACCCCGCGAGAAAAAAAAACTACGAGGAGTATAGTTTAATATACTGCTAAAATTCTTTTAAAAACCAGTGGGAAAAGAAGGATAAACACAATAGTGATATGCCATCAAAAACTCCTTTAAAACCTGGTGGGAAAAATATAAGAAGAAAGTGACATGGCATATATGAACACTTGTATTTATATTGTTTCATTAAAAAACTTTTTATGAGAAATCATTAGAAAAAAGTAATAAAGAAAAAGAGTACAATATATATGATGTGATGATCATCAACAGGTTTTACATTGTGAGTTTACTCCATCCGGACTTTGCAAATCTCGAAGTTTTGCCTCATACCAATTCCATGAACATAATTATGGGAATATAGAAGTTGGCAAAGACAATGCATCTCATGTTTATGTAAATCAATGTATTAGCATATCTCGTGTTTATGTAAGTATGTATGCATAATAATTTACCATGTGTTCATATAAGTTTGTACCATTAGCGATTATTAATAATATGTACGTACGGTGATCTCAGTGCATCATTGTGTACTTCTCTATGTACATAAACATGTAACTATGACCCAAATCAAATGTAAAATTCTAATCAAATCAGCCACATGCATGCATCACACATAAAATTTCATATACAGTATACTCCCCGAAGCAACGCGTGGGTGGTACACCTAGTTTACAGTAGTGAGAGCCATACACGACCTTAAGAGGAAGGTACACAAGACAACGGTCCAGTCGCCTCACTTTCAAATAAATGTGATTCCAAGTGCAGCCAATCATCACATCTGTCCGAGGCAATATATAGCACAAAACTAACTTGTATTATTGGGTATCGCGCGCGCACATTTCTGTACAACATGGACAGCTAGCATTCATTCGTATAGCATCCGTTCGCAGCTAGCAACCTTACGAAGGAATATATTTATATAAATCTTCCTACTTACTACTCATCACCATAATTGGCACCTGCGTACAGAGATAATTTTTAGACTAAGTGTATCGAATTGATAGGTTAATTGTGTCCCAAATCAGCATCGGATTTCATTACAGATAGCACGGAGCCACGCATCGTATACGCACACCACACACGTCCAAACTGAGCACAGAATATGTCTACCATCTCTTCAGCAAAGCCAGCCCCTGGTGTCCTGATCCACAGAGCTGATGCATACATGCATAACGGTTGCTTTCTCTGAAATCACGTACTAGCATTCATTAGTTTCCACGAACGCCGAAATAGCAGCGGAAGCTATCTATCTATTTATCTATCTATCTATACTAAAAACACAATACGAAGGAAAAAATAGAGACATATAGTACAAATTCTCACAGAAAAACAAAACATCCGTACTTTGATTTGGTGGAAAACATTAATCAACAGATCACAACTGTTAGATCTTTATAACCGTACTTAAATAGATCACAACCGTTAGATATACACAACCGTACCTAAGCAGATCACAACCGTTAGATCTATATAACCGTACCTAGATAGATGACAATCGTTAGATCTACATAACCATACCTAAAATAGATCACGACCGTTAGATCTATATAATATTTATTCAAAAATATTATAGTAAAGAACTTTGTGGGTTTTAAAGATATTGTAAGGGAAACTCTACTAAGTTTCTCATACTAATATGCATACAAACATTTTTATTGGGAATAGAATAAGACGGAAGAACATAAAGACAAGGGTGTTGATTCGTGCTAAAAAAAGACAGAAAAAATATCTGGAAAATCAGAATTTCATAGACATGGATACTGCTAAATTGAGTTGCAGAATTTCAATGGTGTTCGTATCATCTTATGTTAACTTAAGGAAAAATTTCATCTATTGCGATTGGTGAAACTCGCTGTAAATACACTCACTATATTTAATGTGTCTGCGCTTAATTCGCTCAAAATCGATAATGTTTTAGAAAGTGTGCACCCAATATTTGTCTAACTTTGACATGCAATATACGTAAAATATATTTAGATCGGTAAGGTGAAATTGTCTGGTTATATTTATCATGTTCTCTTATAAATATCATAACTTTATAATTGTTTATTTTGTACGCATACAAAAGTAATGATCAAAGTTTCATATTAAAGATTTTGCAAGTAAAAACAATTATCTATTTTGGACTGACATATATAAGTACTACCTTATCCAACATATATATCACTTGCCAATGTATACATATCAATAATAATCATGCTCCTATTCTCTCTAAGCATAAAGTAATTTGGCGAATTTATCTTATGTTATACACAAACGACCATTCAGTTTTTTATCCAAACTCCACAGAATAGTATACTATTTATGTAGAATTGTAATTCCGTGTAATATCACTTATAGATGATAAAACGGCTCACGGATCGAACTTTAATTCCACATATTGATCTAACAGAACTTTTTTTTATAGATTGATCTAACAGAACTTAAAAACCACCCTTTGGGTTGGAGTATTTTTCAGTGTACTTGTCGGCGATATGGGAAACAGGGTTCCCCAGACCGCGGGCATGGGCTCAAACTTGACGCCACGTCGCCTAGGACGTGGGGGTCAAGAGCGGGTGCTCGGGCTCCGACCCCGAGCACTGCATATATTAAACCCCAACAACGGAGGAAGCCCCGTGTTGGCTCGCGGGATCACACCCCGAGCACACGGGAGTCCTTTCTCCCGACTGGGGTATTATGTGCCTTCCTTAGGCACAGAAGCTTTGAGGGCCCGAGCGGGGCGTGCTCGGGGACCCCCGAGTACCCCCCGAAAGGACCTCTCCTAAGGGTGAGTACTCGGGATCCCCGAGTACTCCCGATAGACCCCCCACTGTGTCAGCGCCTATGCAGGCGTGTTTAGTACCGAGCCTTTTTGGCACTAATTGATCCACGTCGGTTCTGCCACAGTGAGGAGATTTGTGCCAGGGCGTATCTACTCAAGAGATATGCCCTGCCACAGATATCAATTACGATGCGACGCGGTGCACAGAGGCCTTTCGGCTCTGCGCCGCGCCGATCTTGTTGACTTCAAGGCGCCCGGCGCGCGCCTCCACATAGGCTCTCAGTTCCTGGTCGATGGGACCAGGGACAGCTGCGGGGCCAGAGAAGGCGCGGGTCTGTCCTAGGAAGCCTCTGCCTCCTAGGACACGTCCCAAGCCTTAAGCACCAAGTTCCTTCGGTTTGCAGGAGGAAATATCTTCAGTTAAGGCGGTGGCTATAGGAGTAGCTACAGCGAAGCGCACTGTTGATCAACAGTGTACATCATGGGTGGTCTGCGCTCCCTGCCATAGGCCTTATCATTTTCCCTTCCTCTTTGACCACTGTTGCAACCCCCAAGTATATAAGGGAAGTGCATGGGCCGGAGGAAGAGGTTCGGACATTCACACTTTGGTTCGCACGTTGGCTACTTGATTCTTTCACTCTTTGATAGACTTTGTAATCATCAAGGAGCTTTACACTCCATCATACACAAACAACCAGGCGTAGGGTATTACACCAATACGGTGGCCTGAACCTGGAGAAAAACCACTGTCTCTTTCCCTGCAACGTAGAACGCGTAGCTCTCAATTCTCGCTCCCCGGCCGAATCTCAAAGGGGGTCCCTCCGGACCACCGATACAGACGATTAGTCGTCGATAGTTCTTATATCAAATCTATCATGTACAAAATTTACGCTCGAATTATATAATATCATGTACAAATGATTGGTCAGCTTACGATTTTAACTTCAATTCCATATCCATCTAAAAGCACTGGAAAATGAATGGTGCGCTATACTTTCCCATTCTAGATGTGGTGGACTTGCTAAGATGTCAGGCGCTACGAGCAGCATAGCATGGACTATATGTATGTTATATTTTTCTAAATTTTATTTTTATTAATTATTTCACAAGATGTTGCCTGCGAATGCCGCGGGCCACTGTGCTAGTTTTATTAACAACAGAACCCTAGTGGCCAATTTATCGTCTACAGACATGGGTGAACGGCCTGCCTGTCTAGATCCCATCCCGTGTATTGAGTTACCATGCACCAGCTAGTTGACCCTAAATGCTTAAGCCAGTGAAGACATACAATCAATTCATCTATACTTCAATACTCTCCTTCACGTGTAGGCTCGCACATGTCTCTAATGTGGAATAAAAGTCGGCGTCATTCACCTTCTTAGAGGCATCGTCTTGAGGTTCTGACACAGCTGCTACTTTGGGTCCTCCGGGGTGAAAGCCTACTAGCTGCAGTTTTTGGCAGTTCGATTAGGCGACGGCTATGGAGGTGTCGTTTCAGAGTCTCGGGGCCTCTGACAGGTCTCAAATGTGGAATAAATGTCAACAATAGTTTTTTATTTAAATTGCACCGTCCAGAACTCGAACTTGAGACCTCTCTTTCTGATACAACAATAAAGACTATATGCACAAAGCAGTTAACCCCAAAAGGTTAAGCAGAGGAGGAGGAGGACAGGCGGACAATATATTTACTCAAAATTGAACACTGTGTGTGTCTCACTTTTACACGTAAACATAAGCTTGTGGGAGCACACATCTTTCAGCCTTAGGGCTTCCAAATTGTGTGTGGAGATAATATGTGGATCTACCTCACGCCCACTCGAAACTAAAAAGATGGCATGCATGTGCATACGGTTCCCTCTTAAAAAAGAGAAGATATGCATGCATATGGTTCCCTCTTATATGACCGTGACGCGCCCGCCGGGCGCACAGGTGCTCAGCGCACTAAACCCTCCAATAAATAGGCCCTCAAGCACAGCTCGATAAATATACCACCTTGTCAGCCAGCCAAGAGTAGCTACATACAGCCTGCAAGTCCAGCCAGCATCAATCGGTCGTCGTCATGGCAATGGCATGCATGCAAGCCGTCCTAACTATAAGCATCCTCTTCCTTGCTTCCATAAGGCTGCCCATGCTCGTGGCCGGCTCGGCGGCGGCGGCGGCGGCGGTGGAAGCACCGTCCGGCTCCGGCTACCGCTTCGAGCTCATCCACGTGGACGCCAATGGCAACTTCACCAGGGAGGAGGCCATCCGGCGCGCCGTGAACAGGAGCCGCCTGAGAGCGGCGATGCTAGCAGCCGAAGAAGACGACGGCACGAACAATTCTCCTGCCTTTTCCGGGTCATTCTCAATCCCGGGGGACTCTAGCCCCTACACTTACTTCATGGAACTTAAGATGGGCACGCTGCAGGAGACCTTCAAGGCCGTCTTGGACACCGGCAGCGAAATCCTGTGGACGAAGCAGATGAAGATGTGCACTGGCAGCCCCTCGTTCAGCACCACCAACGCGTCCTGCGCCGACCGCTGTCACGCTGAGGGCAGGCAGTGCAACACCTGCATTGTCAGCAAGACGTACGACGGCGGCAAGACGGGGATGAAAGGGTTCACGGGCATGGAGACGCTGGCCTTGCCCACCGGCACCGATAAGAAGGAGGAGAAGGTTGCCTTGGCGTGCGCCATCGAGTGGAGCAACAAAATGCTGCCAGCGTCCGCTGAAGGGATCGTGGGGCTTAGCCGGGGCTCCAAGTCACTGGTGAAGCAGCTGGGGGTCACCAAGTTCTCCTACTGCCTAACGGAGAACAAGGACCTGACAAGCCCACTCTGGTTAGGCGACGACCCAACTACACGCGAGGACGACTGGCGGAGCACGCCGCTGGTCGAAATCTCGACACAGCCCGAGTCGGTCTTCAAGGACAAGTACTACGTAGAGCTGGACAGAATATGTGTGGGAGGTAAGTGCACAGAGTCGCTCGAACAGGAGTACTTCAAGTACAAGAGCCAACATAAGGGGCTGATGATGGTAGATTCGGGCACCACCTACACACACCTTGATACCAAAATCTTCGAGGAGCTCAAGAAGCTCTTGTGTCGGGTGCTGAATGTCAACGTGGTCCTCAAGACGCTGCCATCCGAGG
This sequence comes from Stipa capillata, assembly GCA_019208055.1. Classification (NCBI taxonomy): domain Eukaryota; kingdom Viridiplantae; phylum Streptophyta; class Magnoliopsida; order Poales; family Poaceae; genus Stipa; species Stipa capillata. The sequence continues at coordinate 411,386 of JAGXJF010002528.1, forward strand.
AGCCTGATCAGCCTGATATGGACCTCAATTGTTTCGAGAAGGAGCCTGATCCTCGCCCTGATCCTGTGCCCAATTGTTTCGAGAAGGAGCCTGGTCAGCCTGATCATTATGTCAAGGACCGTCCCGATTGTCAGCCTGATCTCGTGCTCAAGTTCCCCAGAGCCGACATGAGAGTACCATGGGACAAGTATGTGTCCAAGGTTGGTAAGGAATCCTGCTTGGCCATTGAGATCTCAGAAAAATCCATCCTGGGCAGCATCCAGCAGCACAACGTGCTCATGCTCTATGACCTCGATAAGGAGACGCTATCATTTAAGGGCGTCGACTGCAGTAATAAGCGCTGAACTATGCATGCATGCACTATCCTATCCTATCCTATCCTACGTACTACGTAAGTATATATAAATAAAGCATCATATATATGCGACAAATGAGACCACTTGTACAGTTGGCTAGCTAGAGCGCGCCATCGGTTGGCTTGTAGCCGACAGGGTTTAAGTTATCGTGTGCATGCGCCTTCGTTAGTACTTCGACCGGGTTTATAAGTCCTCCTCGTATTTTGGGTCAAATTTTGACCATAAACTTGACTAATAAAATATGAGTTATATGTAGCAAAAATAATACCACGTGTGTGTATGTGCGTGAGTGGGATATATTGAGCGTGCACGGAGTCTGTACGTCCCATCCGTCTTGTATTTTAAATATATAAATCATTATCTGTGTACCTCTACTTATGTATAATGCCCAAAAGCCGCAAATATAAATCATGTCCCTACGCTGCATTCCCCTTGAGATTGTGATATCTTTAATTTGTTCTAAACTTCTCTACCCCTACTACAAATCTTAGCTTTCAAGTCGATTCATGGAGTCGGTTTTCACTAAAAATAATTTCAGCCGACGCTAGTAATCACACTCTGTTGGTTAATAACACAAAATCGACTGTAAGGAAATCTTACAGTCGGTTCATATATATTTAAAACTGACTAGGATAATATTCTCGTACAGTCGGTTTTAATTCCCAACCAACTCCAACGGTTCCTACTCGGTCTGAAATAAAAAAGGGCCGGAATATATTTCCTCCACGCGGCCCATATAGCCCATATTTAACCCTAGCCACCACCGCTTATCTCCTCGGCCGCCACTCCCTATCCTCCCCTCCTAGATCCCTCTCAATCTCTCTCAACCTCTCTCCTCTCAGATCCCTCTCGATTTGTCTCAGCCCGATCAGTTGCTTCTCCCTTCTCTCCTCCCGTGGATGGCAGTGCAGCAGTCTAGCGGGGCGGCGCCCGCAGCATATGGCGGGGCGGCCACTACTACAGAATGCCACATCGCAAACGGTTAAACACACTCATCACAAACAGACTTTGAGCCTGTTGCTACCGTCATGTCGCTGATGTGACCCACATCGCAAATAGAGGTAGCCTGAAGGCCGTTTGTGATGAGGTGTCTCATCCCAAACGCTTCAGCTGACACAGCCATGTGCATTGGGTCCCTCAAAGCACACTACCACTAGATAATTGCAACACAACAATTAAACAAACCACAATTCTATTGCAAATTCATATGGAACCCATCAACTAGGTTTCTTCCATGTCCTCAAGAACATAATGAGCTACTCAAAAATCACAAACATAGACAAGTGCGGGGGCATATGGATATGGAATACAATCTGAACGTATAAATCTTACACCAATAAAACATATGGCATCAACTAGCAATAAGCAATTAACGCCGGAAAGTGATTACATGGTTCGATCTACACCGATTGCATATGGATGTCGTCGAAGCTGGAGATGGAGATGGTGCTGTTGGTGAAGATGGTGAGAATGAGGATGCTCCTCACATTGCCTTGATGTTGGTGATGACGACGGAGGCGAATTCCCTCGACGGAGATAGTGGGATCGGTCGAATCCAGGCCCCTCCCGAAGGAAGAAGGAGTTCTCTGTTCCGCCGCCTCAGAAAAATCCGTCAAAATTCTACGTGTCTTTTCAGGGGATAATATTCTCGTACAGTCGGTTTTAATTCCCAACCAACTCCAACGGTTCCTACTCGGTCTGAAATAATAAAGGGGCCGGAATATATTTCCTCCACGCGGCCCATATAGCCCATATTTAACCCTAGCCACCACGCGCCCGTATATACGGCAGCGCTAGTCTGAGTGAGAGCTCAGAATATATTCTGCGCTTCGGCCAGAATGCACCAACCCACCCACCATCATATATCCACGGTTGGGAACCCCAAGAAAAAGATAACCCCATCGTAATTTATGTGGGTTCTTGTCGTAAAATGGAATGTTCTGTGTTTGGGATGCGATTCGGTCGTAAAGTTCATAGGCGTCGATAGTACTTTCTTCGCCATTGGACGTAAAACATGCGTGCCTCGTGAAATCGTGTGCTCGGTGAACGGTCGTAAAATCGTGGTGGTGAGGTTTTGACGAGTAGGATTTTACTACTTTTTGTCACCCTTTTACTATCACAACCACAATTTTACGATTGTGCGGTTTTCACTTCAATTTACAAAAATAAGGAGAAGGTGTGATTCGAACCATGAACATCATGCATGAAGCTACGCTCTTCTAACCAACTGGGCTATGCAACTGATTATGAACTGGTACATGAATTATTTCCTTTCTACTATGACATGAGTTAGACATGCAGTAAATCGATTGCCACGAGATCGTAAAAACATGAACAAATCATCATAATTTTCCGAAACGTGCATAAAAATATGTCTGTACTAGAAAATAATCGTAAATGCACTCTTGCGTAGTGGTAAATTTGCATCGAATTTTACTGCCCAGTTCGAAAAAGACGATCGTAAAATGATCAAAAAAATTATGTCTTTTTATACATAGAATTACAACCAGAGCGCAGTCGCTTCTCCCTTCTCTCCTCCGGTGGATGGCAATGCAGCAGTCTGGCGGGGCGGCCACTACTACAAAATAACACATCGCAAACGGTTAAACAAGCTCATCACAAACAGACTTTGGGCCCATCGCTACCGTCGTGTCGCTGATGTGACCCACATCGCAAACAGAGGTAGCCTGAAGGCTGTTTGCGATGAGGTGTCTCATCCCAAATGCTTCAGCTGACACAACCATGTGCATTGGTCCCTCAAAGCACACTACCACTAGAGAATTGCATCACAACAATTAAACAAACCACAATTCTATTGCAAATTCATATGGAACCCATCAACTAGGTTTCTTCCATGTTCTCAAGAATCACAAACATAGACAAGTGCGGGGGCATATGGATATGGAATACAATCTGAACGTAAAAATCTTACACCAATAAAACATATGGCATCAACTAGCAATAAGCAATTAACGCCGGAAAGTGATTACATGGTTCGATCTACACCAATTGCATATGGATGTCGTCGAAGATGGAGATGGAGATGGTGCTGTTGGTGAAGATGGTGTGAATGAGGATGCTCCTCACATAGCCTTGATGTTGGTGATGACGACAGAGGCGAATTCCCCTGACGAAGATAGCGGGATCGGTCGAACCCAGGCCCCTCCCAAAGGAACAAGGGGTTCTTTGTTCCACCGCCTCAGAAAAATCCATCAAAATTCTACGTGTTTTTTCAGGGGATGACGGACACCTCGTAAAAAGGGCAGCCAAAGGGGAGCCACCAGGGGCTAGCGCGGTCAGCTGGGACGGCCAGGCCCTAGCTGCGCCCCATATCGCGCAGGCCCTGGGTGGGGCCCACTAGGTCCCTCGTTTGGCCTATGTCTTCTTTTGGTCCAAAAATTGCGTCATAATTTTTTTGGGATTTTTATAAAATCCAGAAGTATGCTTTTTCTCATAAACCTTCCAATTTTCGGCGATCCAACAGTTTCTGGTGTAAATCTACATTAATACATAAATATAGGTAAAATATGTCCATGGTGGTTAAATATGCCTAATAATTGAGCAATTTATCCTCTAAATTCATGATGCAAAATGCATGTATCACATACCGTTGAGAATATATTCCACCTACCCTGTTGTGAGAATAGCTAATTCTACCCGGGGGTCCCACCTAGTCCTACGTGGCGAATTGTCACTACTACAAAACACATCACTACTGACCGGCCAAAAACATCAACACTAACGGGTGCTCCACCCGTCAGCGCATTTCCGTCAGTGATAACAAAAGTTGCTACTGAACAAAACATAGAACAAAAGTTGCCAACCGGCCCGTTAGTGGTGACAAGACATAGAATAAAAAAAAGCCCAAGCCCACTGGCTGGGTAGCCAACCCAGCCCACGTCGCACCTGTCGTGGTTGTCCACCACACCGCCGATGGAGGACCCGCCGCTGGACCTGGGGGACGCCAATGAGGATGTGGAGGTCATTTGTGAAGGATCCCTAGCCTTTAGTTTTTTAGCACAGTAAATTATTTTGAAAAATAAGCATACTCTCTCATCTCTCTAGGTGATGATGCCCCAAGAGTAGTTTTCAGTCAGCTAGACCGGGGACCCCACAACACCACCCGGCAAAAATCTCAAACGCTGGAAGGTTATGGCTTGAGTATAGACTAGAGATAATGGCGTGCTCTGCCGCGCCGCCGGGTAAGTATGGAGTGATCTTTTCTGTAAATGATGTTTTAGCACATTTACATCAGAATATCGTATTCAGATCGCATGACATTTTTTCGCATTGATCCGGGACGGTGTTATGCTCCATGATTTCAGATAGCTTGAAAGAGGGCAAAGATTCCTCTTAGAAAGAGATCAAAGATAACATTTTTTTTTCGAAAAGGAGGGAATACCCCCGGCCTCTGCATCCATTGATGCACACAGCCATAACATATAAACATCTAGATATAGTAGACCTGTTCAGCAGTGTATTGAGCACCAACGTGAAGCATCCAACCAAATCATCAAAGCAGACAACATAGCCACCATTTGTTCCATTTTAGGGCAGAATAGTTGTTTGATCATGTCTCGAGGTTCATTTCTGGAGGCAACTAGGCAAGGACATCAACATTTTGCATAGGTTCACCTAGGTATTGAGCTAGACGCAGCCCGGCGTAGTCCTTCGAGATGAACACCGTGTACATGCTGCAAAGCCAGCCTCTACTTACGATCAACACCATGCAAGTTGCGATAGGGCAAGCCTTATCTCTTCTGCTTGCATGGTGTGAACATACAACGGTATGACCAGTCTGGTAGTTGTGGCAATATGAGCACCATCCTGTGCAAAGCCTAGAACCTTGTTACCTGTCAAGAGATAGAACATTACAAATCAAGCCTTCTCTGAGCTACTATGCGTAGAAATCTGTTTTTAAATAAAAAAACTCAAAAGCCTCTAAATGCTTCCACTGACCTCGTCTGGGAGGTGATAACTGGGTGATCGCCTGGCGGTTCCTCTCAAAGTTCTATCTGGTTGTGATGGAACAAATAGGCAAACAAACTTAGCACCTATATGAATAAAGTACCCACCATTCTAAAAATTGATATGCTACTAATCTCAGCTAATACTGTGAGAACGAACAGAGTAGAACACCCTAAAACCAGAGGGAGGGTACCTTGTGAACAACGATCAGTTCTGTTGAACGGACCCAAGGAGATGGCCATGAGCTCCACATTCGAATCCCCGTAAATGTAAGGTGTTGTTAGTGGACTAATGCCACAACAGAATCTGTAATGGAAAGGACGTACACTGGTTAATAACAAACAGCTCAGAAAAAGCATAATCTGCTATTGTTGTCAGGGGAAAAAAGTAAGCAGATCCAATCGCAACAAATAATGGTAATGTAAATGCAAACTTCAAATAGAAAAGGCAACAAATTCAAGCCTAAAAGGATGAGGTATACGATGGTAATACAGTTACGCTTTAAACTAATAAATCCAGCACCTTACTGCTGAAAAGGTAAACAATAATAACCAGTGCAATGCTAAATTTGTTCCAATAGTAACCAATTGTTAAGGCTCATGCAAAATCCAGCATAGAGATACCTCAGTGAGTTCATGATCCATACATTTTCCAACTGCATGGTCTAATTGGAAAATCAAAAACTAAATCAAGGTTTGTTCTCCATAGAGGACGATACTATGTGCGTGAAAACTAAGATGTATGTCAACACAGAACTATAAAAGTTCAGTTGAAGGAATACCTGTAAACACTGTAGTGGGGACTGAGGCTCTGAAGTAGACTCTTCACCCTGCAAGGATCATATCCAACTTTGTGGAACATCAACTGGATTTTGACCTGATCACGTCAGCAAATACCTACATGGCTACATCCCAACATTTGTACGACAAATGAATTGATGGACCAAATAAATACACTTTCAATTACTGACAATTGTATGGGAAATCATTACTAACTGCCATGGTATCAGCTTGAATTTCGTTATCTTATCGATCTAATTAAATCCTTAGTTTTGTGATAGATGAAATCCAATTTAGCATTGTTGGCCGGAGCCAGGAAAAATCACTAAGGCAAACTCAAGAACTCCAATTCCACATGCACCTTGCGGCAAATGCTACACACATATGCATAAATGAAAACAAAAAAACCTCTTTAAGCAAATATTAATTGAACAAAACAAACTTCCACAAAGTTATTTAAATATCGAGGCATACATTTGCTACAGTTAGAGGAGATAAACACACCCATATAATTCGATAATCAACAGCCCATGGTTAGTAACCAACTGAATTCCATGCGTGCATCCTTCCATTCAGGAATTCTAGAAAATAATTTCACCTTAAGTATACAAAGGAATGGGAGATTCATTTACCAATGGTCTATAACTAACCAAATACCTGAAATAAGACAATGCACACTGTACCTAAAAGTAAACAGAGTTAGGGAAAAAAGAGCAACAATCAGAGCACAATATAAATGAAGAATGTGATACTCTTCTTTAAATAGTGAAATGATATTTTTGTGTGCACACAATTCTCTATCCATCTAACTATCTTCATAAAGTAGGCATTTTTTTTCTCAAAAAAAAAGTAGGCATTTTTTTGAAGGATAAGACCGCCTCACACTACCGGATTCCTGAAGTTTGCCATGTGCCTAGGGCACACGGCGAACGCTAGAAAGCACTCGGCAAACTGTTTGCCGAGTGTTACACTCGGCAAACAGCGCACGGCGTACAACGTGCGGGCAACGTCCTGTTTGCCGAGTGTTTTCTATCGCGCACTCGGCAAACAGTTTGCCGAGTGCCAAATCCGACACTCGGCAAAAAAAAGAAACTAAACGGCGGGAGGGTCCTAACGGCCTATTTGCCGAGTGTCGACGGAACGCACTCGGCAAAGAGTAGGACACGTGGCGCTCCCACAGCGCTGCCTGGGGTGGCAGTTTGCCGAGTGTCGCGATCCAGACACTCGGCAAACCCCCTACTATTTGCCGAGTGTCAACAGCACGCACTCGGCAAATAGTAGGACACGTGGCGCTCCCACCGCGCTGCCAGCGGTGGCTGTTTGCCAAGTGTCGGATCCGGACACTCGGCAAACCCGTGCTATTTGCCGAGTGTATTCTCCTGACACTCGGCAAAGAATAAGGGTTTGCCGAGTGCCGTAGAAGTACACTCGGCAAACCGCAGCCCAAAATGCCAGATTGTACAGGCTTGCGCCACGTGTCAGATTTGCCGAGTGCAGCACTCGGTAAAGCCTTGTTTGCCGAGTGTTACACTCGGCAAAGTGTGCAGTACCTTTTTTTTTGGTTTCCAAAAATCCCTGCAATTCAAAACAGTTTATATATCCCCATATCCCCAGCACCCCATATCACATACACATCACATACACATCACATCACATACATCACATAAACATATTGATCAATAGAATATCACAAATGTCGCGACAAGGTACGAAAACAACAAGACATAGTCAATGTGACACTAAGCAAGTCTCTCATCAACACATACTCAACTAACCGGAGTCAATGTGACCACGGCCGCCATTGGGACTGCGAAGGTCCAACTCCGGGATCATTCGATGCCGCTGACTGATTCTTTCGAAAAGAGAGAATATAGATCAGTTTGGTATTTCAGAAACTACAATCAGTGATTAGAAAGTTATAAAGTGACTCACAGTGCCGGGTGGAGTATTTGGAGCTGGTTGAGGAGGAGGGGCTGGCATCGCTGGCGGAGATTGTCCGATTGCAGCATAGACACCCTTCATCATTTCATACATTTGTGCTCGCTCTGCCGCCATCCTTTCCTCGATCCTCTGCTCGATGGACGCCTCTAGTTCCTCCCGTTGCCTCTTTTCCACAACCAGCTGGGCCTACAGTATTTCATCCGAATGTTACAATGCAATGCAAAAGTACATAAAAACCATGGATGACGAATGAAATAAAAATAACCTGGAGTTCGTTCATTTGGAACCGTGTAGTCTCTGGGCGAGGGCGTATTGCCGGGCTGGTGCTCGTGCTTTGGGCTCGAAGCTGAGAGAGGGAGGGAGTGATGGCCGTATCGATTGTGCCGTCGCCAATCTAGAACCGGCCATGCTTCTTGCCTCCTCACGCCCTCATAACCACCTCCCCATCAAGGTCATGTGCGCTCGGATCGTACTCTGGGCCGTGGACCGCCTTTGCCATCGATGTGTATCCATCGAGGCGACTGTGGACGGTCTCGTTGCTGTACGCCGAGGGGCGGGTCATCCGGATTATAAGTGACGCCGTGCGTCGCCTTCGACTTGTGGGCCAAAGCGTAAGCCTGGAACTGGGAGCAAGGCTGACCATCATTTGCCGCCAACTTCAAAAGAAAAGCAATATGATTCTTTAGGGGACCGTCCGCAAAGAAATTAAATAGAATTGAGCATTGAAATAAAGGAATGCGTTTGCGTACCCATCTAGCCGCGTATCCAGCGAGGTTGAGGTTGCCTTGATGGTGTGGTGCACCTCTCATCAACAAACGCCGTTCCCAACAAGCGTTGTGATTCTCCTCCCACGCGGGGGTGCACCACTTGTCCACGATCTGCGCCCAGCACTGCAGATCGAGGGCGCACCACCTAGGAGGCACCTATGGCATCAAGTACATGATATATAAGAAGATGAAATTAAGCGTAAGTAATTTTAGAAATAATAAGTATTAATGTACTATATTTACCCGTATGTATTGATCCCGGGTCAGCTTCATGGTCCTAGCGTCTCTTTTAGTGACCCTCTCTCCAAGGTGTTCCGCGTGGAACTGGATCACGGCCTGGACGCGCGCCTCGTAGTGCATGTCCTTGACTAGTTTCTTAGCGGCTTTGTCAGCCACAGCATCGGCCTTAGCCTTGTATCCCGGCTCGCATCTAAAAAAATCCTGCATATAGACGCGATGTATCCAGTCATTATTTCAAGAATGTCCAAGCAGTGCGATGTATTGAGTAATGTAGTGCGAAAAAGACTTACCCACAACTCGGCATTCACCCGCTCAGCAGTGTTGGCGAACTCCCTTCCATCCCGATCACGGGTGTCCCCCGCGGCTGAATAGTGGGCCCATGTGTACGCCGGCTCGAGAACTCCTTTAAACCGCACCATGCCAGGGAACTTCTCCTTGATCAAAAGTCCAAGGACGCCGTTCACCTGGCGTGCGTGATCACCCGCACCAACCTTCTTCCAACCCCTACCCAAGTGATGAAGATAAATTATTAGTTTGTATTGTAATTTTGAACATACCAAAGGAAAAATTAGTGACAACATCTAGAGTTAATTACCTCTCTCCATCGGGTCGAATAAGCGAGCGTCTTTCAGAAGGTACCGGTCGCCTCGGGAGGCTCGAGGGACCTCGCAACCACACACGAGAAGAAGTAGAGGAAGAGGTACCCCGTGCCTCCTCCTCCACCCCTGCCTCCTCCTCCACCTCTACCTCCTCCTCAGAGCCAGAGTGAGCGGAAGGTATAGAGTCAGACTCAGACGGCGCCGAAGGTACAAGCGACTCCAGCCTCCTCCCGCCTCCACCCCTGCCTCCCCCTCCACCCCTGCCTCCACCCCTGGGTCTACCCCGAGGTCTCTTCCCGGACCCTTCAGCTGCATCGGGCGCTTTCCCCTTCGCCTTCGAGTAAAGCGACGCTAACGTCTTCCTCATACCGCCCACCATTGTTCAATCACCTGCACAGATAATACAGCTCAATAGATGCAAAATAAACGAAACATACTTAGAAAATAACATGGTATGACAAATAAGAAATCAATTAGTACGGATCATACATGTATTAGAAATAATCATCATCGGGATTAGCTGGATCATAAGTCTCATCATCACTGTCACGCATGTCGAAATAATCATCCTGATGCTCGGAAGGAGGAACGTCGTCATCACCATGAATGCTTAGGTGTAACCGCTGAAGTAATTCTAAGTCATTCACATTGTGAACCTCGTCTCCGGCGTCCTCATCTGAACTAATTTCATTGTCTACTTCCATGCCCTGAGCTTCGGTTAAGTCTATCTCGAAATTCTCTACGAGCCCATCTTCTTGAAAGAACTCTCCATCATATGTGTTGGGGTCTATGTTGTAATCTTCATTGTTTGGGACAGGTAGTCTACCGTGTGGTGGTACCTTGTACACAACATCCCAACCCTTAAGACGGTCGACGGTTTGGCACGGGTAAGAGAGGTAATAAACTTGCGTGGCCTATTGAGCCACAATATAGACATCGTCTCCGGGTAAGACGGACGATTGTCGAATTTCGACTAGCCCAAGATTAGGGGTCCGTCTCACTACTTCAGGATCAAACCAATGGCATTTGAATATAACAGGATTAAGAGGTTTGCAACCATCAAAATTGAGTTTGTAAATTTCTTCAATTCTCCCGTAGTACTCAACCCCATCTAAGCCTGGCGTAAAAACTCCGGTATTTGTTGTTCTTCGATTGGGCCGACTCTGTTCGTGGCTTGTTGTATGAAAGCGATATCCATTCACGTCATAAGCCGTAAATGACCTAACCCTATAGGCACAGCCATCAGCAACTTGTCTCAATTCAACACTCATAGACTGATCGGTTTTTCCCTACAAGTCAGGATTGTGGTAGTTTGTTAGGTTAGTCGCATAGAGCAACTTATAATGTCGAACTACGTACGAGCATGTACTGGGCACTACCTTCTGTTTGAACCAAAAAATGAAATCGGGCAAGCCATTACCCACACCTTCTCTAAGAAGGGTCGCAGATTCGTGGAGGGTAGGTTCCCTTGATTCACACCAGAATTGCTCGTGGAACTCCCTGTAGCAATCAGAAACAGGGGAGTTGGACACAAAATTGTGACATGTATTGGAAATAAATTTTTGAGAACTTACAGCATGTATGGCTCCACTTCGGTAAGGTTGGTCAAGACATATAGCATAATAGTGCGCCACTCTTCATGTTTCAAGGTCTTGTTAGTCGCACCACTTGCACTTCCTAGTTGGCCCCTAAAGATCCTAAGGTTTGATTCATCTTCGGGGTTGCTAGCATTGTAACGAGGGGGTGGATTATGCACACTGGGTAGATTGTCAGCATAGTATTTTGTTGTGAAGTTTGACACCTCCTCCAGGATGTATGCCTCTGCTATGGATGCCTCAATTTTGCATTTATTTTTACATTTACTTCGAAGAACCTTTTGAAATCCCTCAATTGAATAGCACCAACGGCACTGCACAGGCCCCCCCATTCGTGCCTCATATGGGAGGTGCAAAATCAAATGCTGCATCGGATTAAAGAAGCCGGGTGGAAAGATCTTCTCCAACTTACAGAGCAACACCGGCGCCATTCTTTCCATGTCTGCAACCACGGTACGAGATAACTCTTTAGCGCAAAGCTGGCGGAAGAAATTGCTCAACTCCGCCAGCACTATCCAAACATGCTCAGGGATATAGCCTCGAATCATCACCGGTAGTAGCCGCTCAAGCCATATGTGGTAGTCATGACTCTTGAGCCCGTTGATTCGCAAAGTAGCTAAGTTCACTCCCCTCTTCAGATTTGCTGCATACCCATCAGGAAACATTAAGGTTTGGAACCATTGTAGTACTTCCCTCCTTTGGGCCCTCGTCAGAACGAAATCGGCCTTAGGCTTTCTCCATGCCTTCCCGCCTCCGGGAGGTGCCATGTCTATTGCATAATCTCGCTTGATCCACTCTAGCCTTAACGTTATCCTTTGTCTTCTCAGGAATGTCCATGATTGTACCAAAAATTGCCTCGGCGACATTCTTTTCAGTGTGCATTACATCAATGTTATGTGGAAGAAGAAGGTCATGAAAATAGGGGAGGTGTGGAGACCTGGTTTCAACTACCAGACCCCCCCCCCTTGTGTACATCTTTGCCAGTCCAGGATCAAGCTGACAAACACAAGTGAAATGATACCATTGCACAACAACCAAACTTTATTACAAAAAGTTTGAATACAATATGCCACACGGCTTACAAGGTATCATGTCTAAAGACATTATTACAATCAGAGAAACAGTGGAAAATAAAGCGAAGCGGCTCCATCTAGCCACAGGCAGTTGACGGAGTCCACGCGACCTTACTTCTCAGGACGATCGTAGAAGCAGTCCTCATCCGGGTCTTCATCAGCGTAAGCCTCTGTACACCACCACAACAAAACATGTCGATGAGTACATTACGTACTCAGCATGCCCCTTCTGGGAAACCTAATTGTACATGCAACGGCTTGCCAAGGGAAGGGTTTGTAGTTTATTTGCGTAAAGCTAGTTTTGTTGAGAAAGATAAGAGTTTCAAAAGCAGCCTTGTGAATAAAACAGTTTTACATCATGGGGTATTTTCAACACGTGGGGTCAAAGACCAGCACATACGAGTAAGGCATCCCACCTTCACTCGGCCATAGGTTCCACAACAGAAACAGACTGGGAGGGAAATAGCAAGGGGAGGAAACACAGGTCCTTATCATCTGTGAGAGAGTCGTGTGAACGTCTATGACCGTGGACACGGCTAATCGATTAGTTTTACACTCTGCAGAGGTTATACACTTTACCCACATGACACAATCTCGTCTTGTTGCCCACCAGAGGCCTCTGGTATGATACACACCCATCGGTGTACCGGCAGGGAGATTGTGACGAGGTCTTTTGGCTACCTCCCCCAAAGATGTGATGCGCCCGCCGGGTCTGATCCGGAGTCGAGAAGTCACATCTCTCCCTCCGTTCCCCCATCTGCGCCGAGGGCACTAGGTAGAGAAATCCATCTCACCCTTCACTCTAATCAGAGCTACCGGTCCCCATCTGCGGTACGGCGACACCGTCACCTAAGGCTGACTAACTTACTTGACCAAGCCAGAGCCATAATAGCATGTGGTTGCATTGTTGTCACAGTTCTCAGGTCCCAGACTTCGGCCTTCGGCGGTACGGACGACTAATGGTCCCCTTTCCTTACCGGCATCCCACCGATAGGGCAACCATCCTTGCTCCTTCAAACATGATCCAGCTGTCGCCCGCACCATATTAGAATGGTAAGTTTCACCCAGAGTAGAAGAGATAGAGTAGAGGGAAATCAACGGGCATCCGGCCCAGCTCAGCGAGCTCAACATCGAGCATCAAGAACAAGTATCAAGGTTGTGATCCGAAGATCACTCCTCCGTAGAGGTCAACAAAACAACCTAAAAGATGATAAAGCAGGGCTAAGCATAATCTACTCTATTCAGATCAACTATATCTACTCAGGGTATCAAGATAAAATGGCGACAAGCGGATAAGGGTAAAAGATGTGTCAATCGACACGCTATCTATTGAAATAAAGACAGCATGCATGTTTATGAAAACAGTAAATCATATGATTTTGCTCAAAAAGTAGGAGCAACATGTTCAAAGGGAGGGGGAGCATGCCTTCGTTGGAGTGTCCTTCTCTTCACCTGTACCAACGGCTTTCACCTTTACCGTCAGTTGCGTCGACTTCTTCACTCCCTATCGTTGTGACGTACGAAAGCAAAGCAATAACTAAAACTCCAACATAAACCAACAGAAGCTGAAAGCCAAGATGGAGAAGGTTTGGAAAGATCAAAATAGACTTAGAGACCAGAAAGGTGGTAGCACGATATTGGGGTAAGCAAAGATGGCTTGATAGGTTTTAGGATTAGGGTTAGCATAAGCTAATTATAGCTTCTGCAACTCAGGATCAAGATATAGGCCATAAGCATATACATATATAGATATCCCAATATCGGGTAATATAGATAACATATACATAAACACTATCAAGCATGGCATCATACAAACCTATCATACTAATTAGCACATATGAAAAATATAACCTTAGCATATTAATTAGTATAGTCAAGCAATTCCTAGTATGCTAGTTGACATAAAAATTATGGCATAAAACATACATATCATATGCAGGCAAGTTCATCATAACTCATGCAACGAATAACCACAAATAATTATTTAGATAATCTCTAAATATTTATAATGGTAGATTAACAATTGAAGATAATAAAAACACGAATAATCCTAAAACATTGGTAACGAGCGAAAGATTTACACAAATCAATAACAACGTAAAACATGCTTGGTTAAGTTCTAATAACAGAATAACACCTAAGCAATTCTAGTATATAGCTATATCAAGCAATTGCTATAAACAGCTAAACATGAAATATATGCATGTCAATAGAGGCATAAGATTCTCTAACATAAATATGAACCACATCCAATGTCACAATATATTAAGCAAAAGTAAACCCGACATGGATCTAAAATAATCATGACTAGATCTATACTGTCCCTTGCACACGGAACACCTACACAGCGATAAGATATAAAACATGTGGTACAACTACTATTAAACTACGCAAAACAATGCCCAAAAGATCAACTAACGATTACAGCCATCTAGACAATTGATCAATAACATAATACGGTAGAGACCAACGCCTATGCATTCTAGTAGCCCGTGTTCAATGAAATACTTTAAAATATAATGCAACTAAGCTATAAAGAATTCATCTATGTAATTAACATACATACATGGTATGGCTTGGTAAGAAATAACCAAACACATGTAAATTCTGGAAACATTACTCAGCAAATTCTAACATAAGCGACAAAGTCATCGAGCTAATATATAACCCAAATACATAGCACTCAATCATGAAACCAC
Source organism: Stipa capillata (assembly GCA_019208055.1). NCBI lineage: Eukaryota > Viridiplantae > Streptophyta > Magnoliopsida > Poales > Poaceae > Stipa > Stipa capillata. Next base: position 426,403 of record JAGXJF010002528.1, read on the forward strand.
AATTCAAAATATTTCAAAAGATAAATATTACTAATATTGATCCTAACATGCTAAGTGTCGCCTTGCACATGGTAGCATGAAACGATACACACGTCATCTTGAGCGCATGTGATATCAAACATAGCCTCACATATACATATGCATTAAGCGATAAATAAATTAGGGCGAGCACGAAATAAATTAATAAATTATCAAACATACATACCGTTATGTATATAAACAGAACTTAACTAAACATGGCATCTTCTAGGATTTCCATTCAACATCATATATAACACAGGGCTTAGGTTCAGATCATAATTCTAAAACATGGCCCATGCATTCTAGTGTGTCACCCCAACATCAAACTAAACTCAACATACTTGATAAGATAAATTAAGAATGATCGACTCCAAGGTTTAAGTCTAGCCTATATAACCAAGGTACACTTGTTTAGGTTTCATATTATATTAGGCTATGACAGAACCTAAACATGCTAGATAACATCTAAACATCTCACATGACAAAGCATAAGATTAAAACTATACATACTAGTCTTAGTAAAACGACGATTAAACCCTAAGCAAGTCTAAGCATGAAATAACATCAAAAACTTCATGAACAGAGGCAAAACCTATTCTAGCAGGTAGGCAAGGATGTCACGATCACAACGGAAAAAGAATCACTCGATTTGGAGCTACGGTTTAAAAGTTATGGGCTTGCCACGATCGTAGCTGCGGCAGGATCAGAGCTACCGCGGCAGGGTTGCCGGAGCTGCCGCGGCATAACTAAGGCACGGAAAACGCTGCCGCGGCAAGGGGTTGAAGGGCAGGGCTTTGGCTGAGGTTGAAGGGGGCTGCCGCGGCACAACTTGTGGCACGAATTTGCTGCCGCGGCAGAGGTACAGAGAGGTGGGAGGTGCTGCCGCGGCAAACCAAAACGCTCAAAAGCGCTGCCGCGGCAGAGCTTCAGTCGGGCAGAGCAAAAGGGGCATGCGGAAGGCTCGGGTACCGATGCTCGCCGGAGCTCCGGCGGTCGGCGGCCAGCGGCGAGGGCGCTAAACGGCGGAGGAGAGCGAGGGGGAGCTGGAGGAGGCATCGGCAGGGGCGGAGGTGCACTGCAAGGCGGCCGACGGCGAGCTACAGCAGGCGGCGGCGCTGGCCCACATGGCGAGGTCAAACGGGAGGCAAAAGCAACCGATTGGTTGAGGGGTTTTGCTCCTGGGGGCGAGGTGATGGCGAGGTGCGAAGGAATCGGAGAGTCTCTCACCGAGCACGACGAACGGCGCGGAGGAAGGCCGGCCGGAGTTGGTGAAGAAGCTCGAAATCCGGCCGTCACAATGGATGAAGCTCCACATTGCTTGAGGGGTCCCGTTCCTGGCGTCATCGCGGTGCGGAGGGCGGAAGGATTTGTCTCGGGGCGCTCCGGTTCGCCGGATTGGAGTGTGGCGGCGGCAGCTCTTGGTGGCGGCGCATCGTGGTGGCGGCGGCTCTCGGGAGAGGCGCGGAAGCCGGAGGTAAGGCGGCGCTTTAAGGGCAGCGGGGCTAGGGTTTTTCTCGTGGGCCGCGGCAGCCAAGGCGGCGCGAACGTCGAGGGCGGCGCGGGGCTGCGCGCTCGGTCGGGCTCGGGTGGAGGTGGAAGAGGAACAGGGTAGGGCTCCTGCAGCTGGGCCCCGCATGGCGGTGGGAGGAGGACAGGCGGGCTGGGCTTCGGGGAGGAAAAATGGGCTTCGGCCCAGGAGGGAGGAGGGGGAAAAGAAAAACTTTTCCATTTTGGAAAATATCAGAAAATCCAATAAATCTCAAATAAATACCAAATCACATCAATAAATTCCGATAAAATTCACATAAATAAATTTGAGCATGAGGAATCCAAATAAAATATTTTCAGAGGCAAATTCCAAATGAAAATATTTCCAACCAATGTTAATGTTTAAATTAATCATGTTAAATCCAAATAAGAATTTGGAAAAATTCCAGTTATGCTTTATTTAACAAGGAAAAAGTACAAGAAATTTCCAGTCCTCATTTTCAGATAAAAAGTTTTAAAAAGCTCCAAAAATCAGTCTGTTACAGGAGGTTCCACAAGCACGACTTGTGAGTCCAGGCATGTTGCTCACCATATCCCAGAAAACCCATCTCCTTGGGCATTGACCTCGAGAGCGTCTAACTGAGCACGAACCGCGGCACCAATCATCATATGGGGTGCAGGGCCTTCGACAACTGCATCTTTCGTAAAGTTCGTCATGTCTTGTCTGAATGGATGGTCAAGAGGGAGGAATTGTCGATGTTTGTCGAAGGAAGAATACTTGCCACCCTTCGTCAACCAAATGAACATCAGAGACGCCTTGCATACTGGGCATGGGAACTTCCCGTAAACACACCAGCCATAGAATATCCCGTACTCCGGAAAGTCATGCAGGGAGTAGTGGTACCAAACATGCATTTTGAAGTTTGTCATGGTAGCTCGGTCGTATGTCCATACCCCGTCCTCCCAAGCACGGACCAAATCATCAATCAGAGGCTCCATGTACACACTCATATTCTTCCCCGGGTGTTCAGGACCTGGAATGATCAGCGACAAGAATATGTTCTGTCGCTGGAAGATGACACCAGGGGGGAGATTGAGGGGGATAACGAACATGGGCCAACACGTGTATGAGGCAGCCGCCATTCCATATGGATTGAACCCATCTGTTGCTAGCGCAATTCGCACATTGCGAGCCTCTAGAGCTTTTTCACGATGAATCATATCAAACCTTGTCCATGCTTCACCATCCGATGGATGTACCAGCTTGTCAGGATTGTATCGACGCCCGTCTTTGTGCCATGTCATCTGTTTCGTGGATTCCACATGCATATAAAGCCGTTGGATCCTCGGTATGAATGGAGGTACCGGAGGATCTTCACAGGGATTGCAAGCTGAATCTCCTGACCATCTCCGGAGTCTACCTCGAGAAACCTAGAGGAATTGCACTTCACGCAGTACTTTGCGTCCGCGTGTTCTTTCCTGAATAAGATGCATCCCTTTGGACAAGCATGTATCTACTCATATGGCATCTTAAGTGCACGGAGGACTTTCTTCGACTCATACATGCTCTTCGGCAGAATGTGACCATCCGGAAGAAGGCTACCAACAACTGTCAGCATTACATCGAAGGCTTCTCGACTCCAGCTAAATTGGGACTTCACGGCCATTAGGCGTGTGATGCCATCCAGTTGAGAAACCTGGGTATGCCCGTGAAGGGGTTGCTGTGCCGCAGACAACATATCGTAATACGCCTTTGCGGTTGGCTCCGGCTCTTCCTCCCTACGTTCTTCATCAAAATGTGCTTCATGAAAGTCATTTAACATGTTTCCTACCCCGGCATCATAGTCGTCGGTGCGTTGTCGCACGACTTCATCTCTGACACGTTCGGATTCACCATGGTAGATCCACCGGGTATAGTATGGCATAAACCCATTCTTGCAAAGGTGTTGGCCCATGACCTCCTTTGTTTGTCGACGCGAGTTTACGCAAATACTGCAGGGACACCAAGTGCCACGAGGTCCCTTAGCCCTTGCAAATTCTACTTCCAAGAATGCGTCGGTCTTCTGAATCCATTCATCGGTCAAAGAACCCTGACTAGAGCGGCCCGTGTACATCCACTCACGGTCATCCATCCTCTAATATATCAGCAAGTAATATAAAAATCAACTCCATCTACCTAAGTACCTACATTATGCAATAGGTAAAGATAGGTCCTAATCCCACCCGAGGATGTGTAGATTGGGCCGTTTTCATGCTATACTCCAATCCGAGACAGAATTTCGGCAGCACCTCCCCGCTGTTCTCCAAATACACGTCCCGACATATACAAGCCGGGAGATTGTGTACCGGAGAACAACAGGGAGACGCCGCCGAAACTCTGTCTCGGATCGGAGTATCGCATGGAAACGAACCCAATCTACACATCCTCGGGCTGTCCAAAATACGTGGACAATTCGAAACAGTTACGGTTATAGATATGCAAAGACTTGCATATTTATAACCATAGCTCTTTCGAACGGGAGACGCCTAGGTTACGTGACTGTACATGAATAAAGATCTAGTGTCATCGGCTCGATGGCCGGAACAGAGCAAGGGGGGAACGGAGGAGGAGATGGAGAAGCTCACGTCGACCGTAGAGGAAGTAGTGGAGCGGCGGCGGGGTAGTGGCGTCGGGATCAGGCCGGTGGGGTGGTGACGACGGGACCTAGTGTAATTTAATAAAGATAGTTTAGCAACATTAATTACAATCGAGCAAATGTAATTACAAGATAATCTACTCACAACTAATATACACATATTCAAAATGGGCACACACATCACATCATCATGACATACATCATGACATACAATAAAAGCATCACATTTGCGTACTAGTAATGATAACAACTAGATCATTGCAGAAAATTACTAATACATTAACATACTAATCCATGACAACACTAATCGACAATGCATCCATCACAAAATAAGCAACATATCATCCAAGATACATGTCATACATCACAAATGAAGCAACATATCATCCATCACAAATGAAGCAGCATATCGTCCATCACAAATCACCTTGGCGGACTGTGAGCGGTCGGGGCAGCAGTAGCACTGGCAGCGGCGAGGTCCTGGCAGTCCTGGCAGTCCCGGCAGCGGCGTGGCAGAGCCGGGGGAGGGGCGGCGCCGGAGGGGAGGAGGGGGCAGCGGGGAGGAGGGCGCAGCGGCGTGGCAGAGCCGGGGTGGGGGCGGCGCCGGAGGGGAGGAGGGCGCAGCGGCGTGGCAGAGCGGGAATTTCGGCGGCGCCGGAGGGGAGGAGGGCGCGGCGGTGGAGGGGCGGCGCCGGAGGGGAGGAGGAGGCGGCGCCGGAGGGGTGCGGCGGCGGAGGACGGCGTGACGACGGCGGGGTGGCGTCGGGGTCGGGGAAGGGGCAGTGCCGGAGGGGAGGAGGCGGCGGCGGACGGCGCGACGGCGGCGGGGTGGCGTCGGGGTCGGGGGGAGGGGCGGCGCCGGAGGGGAGGAGGAGGCGGCGGACGGCATGATGGCGGCGGGGTGGGGGGAGGGGCGGCGCCGGAGGGGAGGAGGAGGCGGCGCCGAGGAGCGTGCGGCGGTCGGCGGGCGGCCGCCGATCTGGAGGAGGGAGGAGCTGGCGGAGGCGGCGGCGGCGGCGGGCGGTGGGCGGCGGGGAGGGGAGGCGCGCACGGGGACAGATCTGTCCCCGCGTGGGGACAGGGGAAACCCTATATTCGGGTTGTTTGCGAGTGTCAACTCTCGGACACTCGGCAAACCCTATATTCGGTTGTTTGCCGAGTGTCTGTGGTTTGACACTCGGCAAACAAATGATTTTTTTTATAATGTCTTTCTTTTTTTCAAAAGTGTTGTTTAGATTTTCTTTATTTCTATGTTTTCTGAAACCTTCTCAAATTTTACCACAGCCTCTACGTATCATATCATGACACCATGGCAAATTTCATGTTTTTCAGACTTCTTTTGCTTTTTTTCGAATTAAAAAACCAATAAGCTACATGTTGGTGGTCGAGTGTCAGCACCTAGATGTTTGAATTTTTTTTTCATTTCTAGGGTAAGGCCCAAAAATAGACTCAACAACATGAATATGATTTTTCTACCCTTTTTTCCTATTATTTCTTGTACTTGTAGCACAAATTTGATTAATATCCATTAAAAGCAAACGGATCCAGAAAAATCCCAATATTTAACATGGAATATGCTATGTTGTATGTTGAGTGTAGAAAAAGTTTCAAGGTCAAATGATGATTCAACCGTCACTTCGGCTTCAAACCTGGTTTGTTCCCTCTCGAAACCACAATTCTTGCTCGGAGATGCTTCGGTTTCTAAGTATCGTACGTGACAACTTTTGCGAAACCTTCTCAAATTTTATCACAGCCTCTACGTATCATATCATGACACCATGCCAAGTCTCATGTTTTTCAGCCTTCCTTTGCATTTTTTAGAATTAAAAAACCAATCAGCTCGATGTTAGTGGTCCAGTCTTGGCATCGAGATGTTTGAAATTTCTTTTCATTTCTTGGGTAAGGCCTAAAAGTAGACTCAACAACATGAATATTATTTTTCTACCCTTTTTTCCTATTATTTCTTATACTTGCAGCACAAATTTGATTAATATCCATTAAAAGCCTAGAAATGCACTTAATGACATAAAAATAGCAACGAATCCAGAAAAATGCCAATTTTTTAACATGAAAAGAGAGGGGGAAAGAAAATAAAATAGAACAAAAGAAATGACAGAAAACCAAAAGAAAATAAAGAAAATAAAAGATAAAAAAATTTAAAACTATTTGCCGAGTGCTCCAAATACTGCACTCGGCAAATAAAATAAGAAATGTTTGCCGAGTGTCCGTTAGAGGACACTCGGCAAAGGGGGGACGGCCGTCAGCCGCCGTGTGGAGGGACACGTGGCGCCCTGTTTGCCGAGTGACTGAGTTTGCCGAGTGTTTTTTTCCCGAGTTTGCCGAGTACTATTATTTGCCGAGTGTCTTTTACTGTATGTACCGAGTGTCTGTTTGTTTGCCGAGTGCTTTAGTGTGGCACTCGGCGTAGGTGGTTGTTCGCCGAGTGCACGACAAAATGCACTCGGCAAACAAGTTGACACTCGGCAAACATGAGAATTCCGGTAGTGTTAGGGGCATTTTTTTTTACTTTGATCAAATCACCCATATACAAAGGTGGGCACTTATAGTTATAGCTTAACATGATTAAAATTTTGGTGTTGCTTCATGTGTAGGACCTCTTGAAAAATTTATATCCCTTCCTATTTCATGAGAAGACTAACTAAATATTAAGCATGTTCATAAGCTTTAAATTCCTAGGCAAACACTAAATATTGCCATGCCTCACCTCCATGGTTGTCGTTGACCTGCTGTGCCACCAAGTCCTCCCCTCGCGTCCAGCGTCGTTGTCGTCGCCGCTGGCGGTTGACGCGGCGACGGCAGGGCTCGTCTCCAAAGGGGGACGAGCGGGCTCCTGGGGCGGACGGGAGCCTCTGCATAAATAGGAACACGTCGGCGTCATCGCTGCTACCCCACACCGAGGGGCTCGAGTCCGAGAGCACCGTGGACGTGATAAGGGGCAGCGACGATGATGGGCTAGCAGCCGCGCGGCTCCACCACAAGGAGGTAACGAACAGTGGCGATGCTGCCGTCGTCAATGCCACGGTGGAGGTAGCGGAGGAGAAGCAGCGGAGGCGGCGGTTGCGGCGGCTATCTCAAACCCTCGCTGGACCTGCTGGCAGACATCCACAACCGCCTGAGCTTCCTCGACAGCATCGAACGAAGGAAGAATGAGCTTGGGCGGGAGCTCTATGGGAATCAGGGGAGCTTGCTCGGCTAGATCTGGCCGTCGTCGTCTTCCCGCCATGCTATCATATGTTACTACAGGATGATCCCATGTTCTCATCAACCAATGGCTCCATAAATACACTCGTATTCTTCCTTGGATATTCAGGTCCAGGTATTATAAGAGTGAGGAAAATGTTGTGTGACTGCATGCAAACACCCGGTGGAAGGTTCAGAGGGATGACAAAAATAGGCCATCAAGTATAGGGTGCAGCTCTCGTGCCATATGGATTGAATCCATCTGTTGCAATTGCAACTCTGACATTCCTTGGTTCCAGAGAAATTCGAGGGTAGTCCCTATCAAACCGTTTCCAAGTTTCAGCATCAGATGGGTGTACCATTTTGTTAGGATTATACCGATGGCCAGGTCATTTGCTTGGCTTGAGATTCGGACATGTACAACCGTTGGAGGCGAGGGATGAGTGGCAGATAACGAAGGACTTTTGCTGCAATAGGTAGCTGCCTTGTTTGACCATCACTAACTTTGACCTCCACATACCTACTCGATTTACACTTGTCACAATAGTTCTATTTTTTTGAAACACAAGGCAAAAACTTTGCCTGTTTCATTAATAAAGTAAGAGAACATAAACATAAAATACCAGAACAAACTACGATGCCAAAGCATCGCACACACCACCACGCCAACGTTATAGACAAACACAACACCACACTCTTGACGGCAAAACCGGCACCGAAGCTACACGACCATGCCAACAGTATGGAGGAGGGAAGCCAAAAAGGGCCTCGTCCATGACCGCCGCGAGGAAGGGAGGCCAACGCCGCAAGGCGGGAGGGTTGGGCCTCGTCCATGACCGCCGCGAGGGAGGGAGGCCAACGCTGCGAGGGCGGGAGGGTTGGGCCTCACCCGCGACAGAAAGCGCATCGTTCAGGACGCCGAAAACACCACAAGCCCGCGGTCACATGCCGTCTGCAACGAATCCACACCGGCCCCGAGGCCGCTCACCAACCGAGCTGGCGACTTTGCCACCCCTGTGGGCCAAAGCCATCACTCAACAGCAACATCGTCGCTTTCCGGGGCCGCCGCCCCGGCTTCCACACCGGCCCCGAGGCCGCGCTCCAACCGAGCCGACAACTCTGCCACCCCTGTGGGCCAAAGCCGTCACTCTACAGCAACACCGTCGCTTTCCGAGGCCGCCGCCCCGACTTCCTCCCGCCGCTGACCGCACCTCAACCTGCTCCGAAGCCCCACGGTTCCCAAGGCACCGACTCCAAGGAGTTCACGACGCTTCAGCGTCGTCGTTGCCCGGTCCGCCAAGACGGACCTAGGGTTTTCACCCAGGAAACGAGGGAAGGAGAGGGGACCACAATGACGCCCTCAAGAGGGACGCGGCGCCCACAGACGTCGTCGTTGTTGTAGCCGGCAGCCGCCGGCTAAGGCTTTCGCCCGGCCCCTCTTCTCGCAAAAGCACCGGACCAGATCTGCAGCACCGCCGCGCGGCCCGCAAGACAAGCTCACCACCGGAGGGTGAGTTCATCTCTAGGTTGCGCAGGAACCGCCGCCCTCGGCCGCCCACACGGCCCATGGCCGTGGTCGCGCCACCCTAGCACCCGGGGCCGCCGCCTCGGCATCCGGGCCCTTGCGCCGCCCAGATCCGGCCACGCCAGACCAGATCTGACGGCCAGCCGGAGGCCACCGCCGACCACCGCCGCGAAGCCCGCCCGTCGCGTGGCAGGATGGCCAAGGCCCGTGCTCGGACGCCAGATCTGGAGCCGGCGCCAGATCTGGACGGGCAGCCACGAGCAACGAGCCGAGGAGGCTGCAGCGAACCACCGCCGCGGCCGACGCCCAGGAGCGCCGCATGCCGCTGCAGCCCGCCACCAACCGCCCACCGGAGCCGCTCACGCGAGCCACTGCCACAGCCGCCGCTGCACACCACACCCGAAACCGCCTGCGCACGCGCCTCGGTGTTGGCGGCGCCGGCTAGCCGAGCCCGACGCCGCGTCACGCCGCACGAACGCACGCCATGCGCGAGGGAGACGACCCTGCCACCGCCATCCGCCGCGCGGGCTTTGCCCGGCGGCATCCTTCGGCGGCGGCGAGGGGGAAGAGATGGAGGGAGGGGTTGGAGGCGGCGGCGGCTAGGGTTCGCCCGTGCCGCCCCGAGACACAGAGACCAACTTGGATAAGATGATGCTGCTAACGGATAGGTTGTCACAATAGTTCTTATTTGCATTCTCTTTCCTAAAGAGCATGCAATTCTTTGGGCATGCATCTATCTTCTCATATGGCATGCTCAATGCACTAAGAAATTTCTTTGACTCATATATGTTTGTTGGCAGCTGATGGCAGAGTGGGAGGAAATTAAGTGCATACGACACTCAAGAATGCATCAAATCTAGCAATGGAAATGTTGAACTTAGACTTCACGGCCAGCAACTGTGTAACGGCATCTAGTTGGGACACCTCTGTGTATGAATGGAGAGGCTGGCTTGAGGCGACTAACATCTGGTAAAAAGCACGTGCTCTAGGCTCTGGGTCCTCCTCCTCAACCGAGTTATGTGCATCACGCACATCATCCATCATGTCATCTATCCTATCCATTTCATGCTCTCTATCTTCATTGTCAGTGCGTTGCCTAACAACATCGTCCCGACTAGGGTCTGATTCACCATGGTAGACCCACACTGTATTAATCTGGTTTGAATCCATGCTTTGAAAGATGCCTAAATGATCCCTCGGTTGGGGGCCGTGTGTTATTGCAATAGCTGCATGGACACAACACAGCATCACCTCCCGTGTCTCTGCTGAATGCTCGATCTACAAATTCAGTAGTCTTAACTAACCATTCGTCACTAAACTGACTCCTTTTTCTACGGCCTGTGTACATCCAACTACAATCCTCTGCCATCCAAACCACTGCAACATGAGAAGACATGATTGCAGCATAGTGCAAAGAGAAGATTTCAAATAGAAAGCAATACATAACAAATGAAGACATGATTCTTGGTTTCTTTAGCATTGTATAATCATAAGAATCAGCTAATAATGATTTGCTGAGCAAGAATCAGGAACCAATCACAATATTTTAACCTATTTATATTGAGGTCATGACAAATACTAAGCCATCAAACAGCAATAGGAGAAATTATGTTAAGAAGACCAAGAGTCCAGAGTTAATTAGTTGTTACTATTGCTCAAGGGAAGAAGTAGCAAACCAAAAATGCTATGCAAGAAGTTTTATTTCAATTTTTTTCTCAGTGTCCCTCCACAAGTTACGACATACACAGACTACAAAATTTCAGTTAAAGAAATCTCTCTTGGTCTGAACTAAAAACATTTTTTCAGTTACAGGCAAAATTGCCAAGTACAACCGTCCACACTAAAGAAGCTACGAACATATTTCAGTTAAAGAAGCCATGCACACCAAAGAAGCTACAACCATGTACAACTAAATTTCATTTACAAGGCACCTTATCCAAACTAAAACATAAACCACTACACAGATTACACAGCGAGTAAACTTGTCATAGAATCTTAAACAATAAGCACTTTCACTTGGTCTGTAGTCTGCAGGATGTAATCTAGGAGAATTTCACAAGTGATTTCAAGGCAAAATAGAGCAGATGTCGCAGGTGAATTTCAGTCGGTTCATGGGACCACTAAATCTCAATTTGTCTGGTGTCTTAAGTGCAGAAAACCTAGTGACTGAAGCAATAACATTCTCAAGGATTTTGCCCACTCATTTCCTTTCTTTGTTGCTGTAATGTTCTTTTCCTTATTCTATTTTTCTAATTGGGTGGGTTTCAGGCATCTTAACACATTAACACACGGGGAGCACAGGTGGAAGAGGACGGCCAGGTGTGCGGGACGTACGGCAGCAACACCTTGGAGACCCAACCGAGCTTCCCGGGTGGACAACTGATTATCAACACACGGAGAAGTACCGTGTGTTCGTCTACACACACGGGAAAAAACTCAACACACGGGGAACAGCCAGATTCTAGTCGTGCTTTATTATAATAAAAAATCATGTGTAATCTGTGGTTGTAAATGTCTGATGTGCACAGTGTTGAATATCATGTGTAATCTGTGTTTGTAACATCGTGCATGGTTTCCCCTGCCCCACGGTAGGGATATGATGTATTTTTTATTTGTTCACCAGAATTAATTGGAGTCGGTTCAGTTCACACAACAGCCTGAGCTATATATGTGTCCCAGGCGCGTAGTTTAGGCAGGTCAAACCGGCTGGGCTAAATGAGTATTCCACTCGGTTTTTGCAAAGAACTGATGAGGGACTCATTTTCCTAGTCGGTTGGGAAACCGACTGCGAAAACAACAATTATTAGCTCCAGTTGCGTACAGTTGTTGTACCTGCAGAACCGATCGACTCTAAAAGCTCTGTTTTGGACGCGCTGGCAGGTGACGTGTACTGGCACAGCCGAGGGGTTATTAGCAAAATGTGCGCCGACGTTTTTTACAGAAATATTTTCCTATCTCACGTATTTGTAGACTCGATGGGGCATTTTATTGAGTAGCTTGATGGAAGACAAGCAAGTTACAGAACAGAGCTATACATATATAGTTAGAACATAGCTGCAGCAGAAGTACTAGTAAACAATGTTCAACTGACACAAACAAACAAACAAACAAACAATTAACCCGTGAGAAGAGAACAACACACTGAGGCATGTAGCCGCAAATTAACGTCTTTTGATCGGAGCTGCTTTGCTTACTTGGCTGGCTTGTAGTAGCCGTAGACAGCGTAGAAGGACTGCAGCACAGTCAAGGCGAGCAAGACCACGGCGGCGACGGACCCGACGTGGTCACCCACGGGTTGGTGAAGTAGTTGCTCACCAGAGCGGCACGCCAGCGGGGCAACCTTCCTCTCTGGTACGTGTTGACCTCCTGCATCACGCCGGCAAGGTAGTTGCGGTCGGCGGAGGTGTGCGCATCCTTGCAGAGGCGGCTGAAGAACCCATGGCGGCATCGTCCTATCGCCGTTCATATGGTTCACCAGCACCCCGCTCCGGTGGAGGAGGCGGACGTCGTCAGTCGTCTTGATGAGGCAGTCCATGAAGATGGCGTATGCGGTGATGCGGCTGTGTGTGGTCGGGTAGGTCTGCTCGAACGCGATCAGGTTTCGAACAGGGGCTCACTGTAGTCGAATAGCTCGAGCGGCGGGATCTCCAGGATGCCTCGGCAGCGGCGGAACCTGACATCAAGGAAGCTCAAGGCACCATGCTTACGTGCGCGGACCGAACGCCGGCCTCCTCCAGCTCCGTGGCGCACGGCACCCACCGCGTGAACTCTGGCGACGACAGCTGCTGGCGGATGGACTCTGGCGGGAAGTCGATGGAGAGGTAGAAGAGGTGTAGGAGGTGGTGCACGTCGTGGCAATGGATGGGTGCGGAGTGCAGCCGCTGAGGATGGAGCGAGCTGAAGAGCTGGAGGCCACCATTGACGAGGGTGTCGTCGCGCTCGCCACTAGTGTTGCTCCTGAGGTGCTTGAATAGCTTTCGGAGGACGAAGAAGGGAACCTGGTTGCTAAGCAGCAGTAGATCGCGCTTCACGGTTCCCCAGACCCAGCACCGCCCGAACAGCTGGGTCCATTCATCGTAGTCGCTCTCGCTGGCGCTGCCACCTGAAGAAGAAGAAGATGGAGTTTTGGCCATCCGCGCGTACTTGACCAGGCGGTGGAGGATGAAGCAGCCGTCCAGCAGCATATTGATCGCCAGCTGCTCATCATTACTCATGGTGCCCTTGGAGGAGGAAATGCTACTGTAGGAGGCACGAATCCGTGGCACCAGCTGCATCATCGTGTCAAAGCAGTTGCGAAGCAGCGGCCCGTGTACTACCGGCGACCAGTCCGCCGCGGACTCTCCCACGATGAGCTTGCGGACGCAGCACCTCTTGTACTGCTCCAGCCTCACCATGCTGGCCGTTGTGCGCTCGCTATCGAGGAGCGGGCCGATGCAGACGACCTTGGGGGTGTAGGCGCCCTTGTTGCCCTCGGCGAGGTCCCCGGGGACCTCGCAGATGGTTGGCGGCTCTGTGGACCCTTGAGGAATCGCCGTGCTCACCTCCTCCTCCATTGTCATCAAACCCTGGGGTATCTGCTCCTGCTCCTGCTGCTGCTTGTGGTTGCTCTCTTCATTAGCTGATTGATCCATACAGATAGCCAGTCAAGGTCATTATATGGATGCAAATGTGATATTAAATACTGCAAAATATGCATTCCAGAAATAAAAAAAAGGTAAAGGAGCAATCCAAATTAAGGGAAACTAGGAATGAAAATATATATTACCCTGCTTCTTGGCTTGTGGAGCAGAAGGTGGCTTCGTAGGAGCTTCTCCTAGTGGCTTCGTAGGTAGCTTCTTGGTTTGTGGGGCAGAAGGTGGCTTCGTAGGTGCTTCTCCTAGTGGTTCTTAGGTGGTGGTGCCGGTGGTGGTTCATCGTCGTCAAACAAAACTTGGCCTGAAAAATAATGCTGTGTCAGCCTACTGCCGGCCTACAAAGCGCGCGTATGCCATCAAACTTAATTTGGTGTCTTTAATAGTTTTATCTTTACAACAAATTTGTGAGGAGAAAATATTATAGGTCCATCTCTGATGAAAAGTACTTGTGCGACCTTGTATTTTATCACTTAACAATATGCATGCTTTGATGACAACCAGCAAGAAGAAATGTTTTGATGATACTGTAACCTGCTTCTTTTTATTCAATGTGATGATAAGAGCTAAGGGGCCACTTCTTTTGGGCTCCTGGGCAGCTTCGAGGCCCCAGGAAGCTAAAGCCCAAAAGAAATGAAAATTTCTAGTGAGCTTATTTCCACCCCGCCGCTGCCCGCCCGTGTCCAGCGAGAAGCTGGGTCGGAGGCGTTTCCCGAGCTTCCCTCAAGGTTGCGAACGAGATTGCCCTCCAACTTGCAAAGATAATTACGGGGAACTGCCACCGCGCAGCAGTGTCGGTCTCTCTCTCCTCCCTCATATCTACACGCCGGGCTGTCCTCTCCTGCCTAAGCTGGCCCGCCGCCGCCTCTCCTCGCCCGCCGCCAGGGATGACAAGGTCGCCGCCCACCGCCGGGGAGGACGAGGGTCGCCCGCCCACCGCCGGGGAGGACGAGGTCGCCCGCCCGCCGCCACCTCTCCTCGATCGTCAACGCCTCTCCTCGCCCGCCGCCGCTCTCCATCGACCTCGCCCGCCGCCACCCCTCGTGAAGCTCGGCCGCCGCCGGTCTCCATCGAGGTCCCTCGCCTCGCTCGCAGCTAGCTCGGCCACCGCTGCCTCGCCCGCCGCAAGCTCGCCCGCCGCCGCTCCTCCTCGCCCCTCCTCGACCTAAGCACCTCCGCCGCAGCTCTCTTCGTCCTCCGCCTCCTCCTCGCCATCGTCCCCATCCTCGCCGTCCAGGAGCTCGCCACGTCGTCGTTGTCGGCGCCGCTCTGCGACTTCCCCGAAGCCGAAAAGAATAGGAAAAATAGTTTTGAGAGCTCATTTCCACCGGAGTTTATTTCCACCAGAATCCAGAAACCAGTTTCCGGAGAAACTGAAGCTCAAAAGAAGTGGCCCAAAGTTCTTTTGGTTGACTATACGAGTAGTACAGAGTTTTGCCAGAGTTTTACGATTACAAGTACAGAAAAAATTTAGTTACAAAAGCTTTGATCTGTATTGAATCTTGATATATATCTTCAAGTTACCATCATTTCACTTAATTTACTGACACGTATTCACTGTTCCAGAAAGCCAATAATTCACCTTAACTACAGAAGGAATATAATCTTGTCAAGATTTCCAATTTTTTTCCCAAGAGTTATTTGCATGTCACCGACAATGTTGTTTCATCGTAGCAGGTCCCAAGCATGGGTAAGGTTGTAATAGGCTTGGTGAGCCAACATCAAAACCTAGCCACTCTTATGGAGATGAAACCTAGCTAAGAGAAAGGGTTATTTGCATGACACTAACAGTAATAGCCCTTTTGTAATATTTTTTCAAGTACACAGCATCTTGTCATCTATCAAATTCTTTGTAATTTCTGGTCGGTGTGATCTATCATTAGCATCATAAAACATTCGTGTGACAGTAGATATACGGTTTTCTATGTGAGAAAAAATATTGAAGAGTTAGATCACCGTCGGACACATGCAAAAAAACTCTTGGGGAAAAGATCAACAGAGAATATTCCTCAGTTTAGAAATAAGCTGTGTATTTTGACATTGCACAAGGATTAAAGAATCAGTGATGTTAAGAATATTATGAGTTGAAATTTCTTAGGTACCCCTTGTATTTGCATTGTTTATACGGTAATTAATGAATAAGAGCACATTTAGAGAGAATAACTAGGGCACAGACGAAGGCATATTAATTATCGACGGCATCACTAGGAATATTAAATATGCATACTAGTCTTTATTTATCAAAAAAGCTTTTCAAATTATAGATCATATATTTTATCAAGGAAAAAGTCTACTTTTCCCCCTGAGCTATCAGCTTGGAGCATTTTTTCCCCTGAACTTTTTTCCCCTGAACTTTCGTTTGGTTCACTTAACCCCCTGAACTAACAGTAATGGTCTACTTAACCCCTCTGTCAGAACTTGTTTAAATTGTAGCAAATTTATTTCAACTTAAAATTTTGAAAATTTTATATGAAAATGTTCAGTGAGACAAATGCAATCCAATAAAAATATTCTCAAATATATTGCAGCTCCAAAAATTCAAATTTGAGTCAAATTTGTCCAAATAGACCTAAAACTTATAAAATTCAAATCTGGAGTAGATACTTTTCTTTATTTATGTATCTCGATACATGGGAGCATTTCCCGATTAATTCTTGGCACTCAGTGAATATGGTGTACGATTCGAAAAAAAGAAGTGAATATGGGGGGATAATCCTACTAGATGTCTATATATGTTTGCATTAAAATACATGTGATTTTAGGCTCCCAAATAATTTTTGTTTTCTATACATTCACCAGTGGATCATACTGACACCAGCAGCATACGATATTGTGCCCAGGAGCAGTTGCCAGTGTAATTTGGCAACAGGTAGCCATAATATAAAAGAGACTGGTAGGGCATGTTTGCGCAAGAGGGACTAGCATTCAAATTCAAATTTACTGGAATCGCTTCAAATCGAGCAATGCCCCCCCTCTCTCACACACAAGCCCTGCTTTGACTTTTGAATGTCAAACAAAGTGGAGTGATAGTTACCTCGACCAGACATTTTCTTTGACCTTGGTATTAGCACAGAGAAGAACTGATATTGACGTATCCGGCCCTGAAATATAGAAAACAGGCAAGGGAGTATATATCTGTTGCAGTGTCGTTGGAGAAGCTAAGGGGTGCAACGACGTATATATAGATGACGAGATCCATCGAGGTTGTACGTCTAGAATAAATTCTTTCCTTGCTGATAATAAAGTACATACCTGCAAAAGGCCATAGAATATATTATTACCCTGGCTGATTATAAAGTGCATGCGCACACCTGCTGCTAATTAAAGACCATAGAATATATTACTACCTCTGTTGACACGAAAGGTCTTTGTTTGAAGAAACAAAAAGAAAAGGTGCGTCACGTACAAAACCAGAAAAGAGTAGAGAACACGTGATGACAAAGGTTTCTACGCTTTCTTTTCTCAATGTGCACCGGTGAAACTTCCTATTGCCTTTGGTTGGATGCCATGTTTTAAAAACGTAGACTCAGCTGTATTGCGGGTTGTGTTAGAGCATCTCCAACAGCAGACCAAAAAACGCAGCCGAAACCAAAAAACAGAATTTTTTGGTTTTTGGGGCCAAAGAACGCCTCCAACAGCAAACCAAAACCTGCATGGCGACCAAAATTTTTTTGGTCCAGACCAAAAATTGCTATAGGATTGATATATTTGGGTCTCCACTGGCACAAGACCAAAACCAAAAACGCAGCCGCGGGAACCCCAACTGCCCAGATCTGAAATTTCACCGCCGCCGTCCCTCCCCACCCCGCCTCGGCGCCGGCCGATTCTCACGCCGGACGCCGCCGCCGCCACTCCGTCGGCCGCCCCGAGCCCCGCCGCCACCACCGCCGCCCGTTCCCGCCGGTTGAGACATCCCCCGTGACCCCTGCGGCCGCCGCAGACGCTCGGGACGCCACCCTTCCCCACCCCACCTCGGCGCCGGCCGATTCTTGCCACCGGACGCCACCGCCGCCACTCCGTCGGCCGCCCCAAGCCCCGCCACCACCCCGCCGCCCGTTCTCGCCGGTCGAGACGTTCCCCGCCGCCGAATCACCTCCCGCCGCGACCCCCGCCGCCGAATCGCCTCCCGCCGCGACCGCCGCCTGCCACACTGGGACGCCATGGAAGGCACCCCCGACGCGGCCGCCGCCGCCGGCGGCCTTCCCGCTGCTCCCGCCGGCCCCGCAGCCGTCCCTCTCGTGCTTCCCGCCAGCGGCGGCAAGAAGTCGAAGCCTATCCGCTGCCTAGGGCTTGCGCCGCCACCAACCGCCGCCGCGGCCACCGGGGAAGCGCCGCAGGCCCCGCCGTCGCCGCCAAGGCTCCCCTGCAGGCAAAGAAGCTCGCCGGGAAGAGGCCGCCGCGGGATCCATCGGCCCCGGCTCCGGCCCGCGCGAGGAAGAATTTCCTTTTTCTGTTTTTTCATTGATTTTCTTAGACTTTTCCATTTTGTATGCAATTGTGATGTAATGTGTGTGTATTTTGTTCAAATTTGATGTATGTAGTGTGGATGATGAAATTTTAGGTCTCCAGTTTTTGGTCTGCTGTAAAAGCAGAAAATTTTCTGGATACCTAAAACCTTCTCTCTTCACACCTAAAACTAGTTTTTGGTCTCCAACTTTTTGGTCTGCTGTTGGAGATACTCTTAGGAGCACAGCCATAGCAGGCCTGCACAATCTGGAGCAGTGGGCTGCCGTAGCTACTTTATTTGTAATGAGTTCAAGCCCACTCGTGTGCGTGTGTCTTGGACCGGCCCGTCTGTCCATAGTAGGAAAAACCGGACCAGAGGGAACCATGGGTTTTTACCTATCAATATTTATTTGTTTATCACTAGTTAGTAACCCGAGCGTTGCTATGAAAAAATGAACATACATAGAGAGAATATTACCACGATTGCAAAACAACAATTCCCCTCTCCCTCCACCCGGCCCGGCTCGGTGTTGCCACTTGATCCACTTCAAAATGACATCCGACTGTACTTCGCTTCGGAGTGACATCTATCTCCCTTCCTATTTCCTAGTCTACTCGATCGCATGTCTCACTGGTCCACGCTGCCGTCAACATGGAGAGAAACACATATTGTTCTTCAACTGATCATACATATGCCCACGATGATTATATAGAAACATTGGTTAAAGTGTAATTAGAATAACTGGCAAGGTGGGCATCATCCTTAGTTTGTCGAAAGTGTTAAGTATATATTTATTTTAACACTGGATGGATGCACGCGTGGATCATGTGATTGATCGTGGGGAGCAGATCGACGGTCTCGTTACGAGGATAGGGCAGCTACACGACCAGGCCGCGGATTTCAGGACGCAGGGCACGAGGATGCACCGCAAGATGTGGTGCCAGAACATGAAGATGAAGCTCATCGTCCTCGCCGTCGTCGTTGCCCTCATCCTCATCATTGTCCTCTCCATTTGCCATGACCGCAAGTGCAACTAGCTACCTAGCCTAGCCTTAGGGCCCCAGCCCATAAGCCGGGCAAACAGGACGACCGCCCTAGCCCCTAAGAGGAGGAGGGCCCCAAATACTATATTATACTAGTAACCACTATACTATTATCCATTATGTCCAAAAAATTATTAAATATGTGAAAAAAATAAAAGCCTCAATTTGAAGGAGCAAGTCCACACCACGGACCAATAGCGTGTACCACGTAGGAAACAAACCAATCTGATTGGCGACGGTGAGTTTAGTTAGGCTACTAGTCTCTCTCCGATGGACACCCTATAGGCTGTACTAAAATTATGTTAACTAGATTTTCATGTTTAATTTTGTCCATAGCATTTTATTTGAGAAACGGCAAGAGCTCTTGTATACACCAGATGAAACCAAGTGCATTGCAGACCAGCATATCAAATAATCAAATTGTATGTATGCAAAAGTAGAATCCGCGACATTTTTCACTACCCCAGATTATACTTCTGTTGAAACATCATCACTGACGGGCAAGAGATTGCCCGTCGCTGATATTGAAAACCACTTACGGGCGAAAATAAACCCGTCAGTAGAAGTTATGCACCAGCCGGGAGGTTGCACTTCTACTGACGGGCGATTATTGGCCCATCAGTAAAGGTTGGAGGAGAGGCCGATTTTGGGCTCTCCACTGATTACTATAAGCGATGCTATTTCAATACCAAGTACTGAGCACGCACATGTTGTCAACTTATTACTGAACCCAACTTGCAAGATACATTTGCCAACGGTTCAATTTATACTCTAGAAATTTCTATAAACATGTTTACCTAATCATACACTAGAAACCACTATTAAGATATTTGTTAGACTATAGGCTTTAGAAATCTCTGCCGTGATATTTAAGGATATTAAAATATACATGAACACAAGCGCATATACACAAGTAAATATACACTATATAATTTATGCAATTGTCAAAACTTAATCGAAGGAGAAGTTTTGTTACAAAATACAGTTTAAATTTAGCACAACGCAAAATTTTCAATGATATACATTAGAACTGTATAACAAAAAACACTATAATTAATATTTAGCAACACTTTTATGTGGTTAACTATGCCAACTAAGTAATAGAAAATTATACTCGTTAAGACTGTAGTATGATAAAAATAAGGTTATAAAGAAGTAGAAAAGTTTAGTATAAAATATATTTATTTTAATTTGCCCCGGGTCCAAAATTTGTTTGGACCAGCCCTGTCTAGCCTAGCTTCATCCGTTTGAACAAAGAGTTAGAGAGCTGAGCTCACCGACCGGCATGTGAGCCCCGGATGTTATATTTCGCATCAAGTGAATAATCAGATAAATTATGTGTTTTTTGTTACTACTTAAAGCATCTCCGGTAGCTTAGCATCTTAGGATCAACTAGCTCAAGAGTAGAACCACATCAGAGATAGAATTAGAGCAGACACACCTTAGGTCGATGAAGGTGTCATCTCTCTGTGAGCTTGTAATAATTGGAGATGGCATCTAGGGCTTGATCCGGTGGTGAAGGTGGCTTTCTGTGCATGTGCTGGGATTGGGCAGCTAGGGCAGAGTTTAGTGCATATGTATGGATGCCATTGTCCCGTGGGGACCTCTCCTCTATTTATAGGCAGAGCACCACGGGGGACCCACCTGTCAGTTGGAGTTTGTGTCCCCAATCAGGACACTTAGTCAAGTTGGTTTTCCCAACTTCCTATCGACTTGTTTAGCTGGCGGCATGCATATCAACCCAACAACATGTATCTGTAAATTTGTAGTGTTACTACACAGTTCATTAGTTTGTTTACTATCGGACATGTACACCCTCACTGTTCATTAGTTTAATACTCCACGTGGATATGGCCGCGTGCGTGCATGGTGCACCACGTGTCAGTACGGTGGCCTACGTGTGTGCCGTCGTCTACGCGTGGCATCGATTTACCTCTATGTATACTAGTAAGCGTGCACATGAAATTCACGTGTAAATAAAAGAGTGCTTGAATGTAATTGATACATTTATCATTCTTGTCCTCATCATAGATATCTGAACGGTGCTTAAAAGAATAACAGTCACCCATCTATTGTTATTTTAGGCCAAAGTAGGCAAACTCAACATTAGCAGCTAATTTCTTTTTCAGAAATTGAGCTCATACTCCTTGAGCACGTGTAACCGCAGAAATAAATTTTCTCATTCATTCTAATTAGGAAGCAATTATTTAAATAAAATCAACAAAGTTTTTAATAATATACTAATATAATAGAGGCAATAGAGATGTCTAATAATGCAGTAATACAAAAAAAATCCTCGTGACTCGTACTCAAAATACAAGTGAACATATTTGTCATCACGAGTGAACTCACTGTGTTCAAAAGATATTTAAAAAACTCTATTCCGATTCTCTTGACCAAATCTCACACGACTTGAGGAATATTGGCTACACATTCGTTGTCCTTGTATGTGAGTATGTGTACCAATACCTGGTTCCGTAGGTTGTTATCGTCCTGCACGTGTATTATATATCACTATCATCAAGCTCACAAATCTGGCCACCCTTGATCTTGGAGGGAATGGGCTCAGCGGCAGTATTCCCGATTCTATGGGTGAGCTCAAGAGATTGGAAGAGCTGCATTTGGACCACAAGAAAATGTCAGGGGAGCTGCCATCAGGTCTGAGCAACTGCAGCACACACACAAAAAGCGTGAGGTGCAACTGTAACCAAATCAAAAAAAGAGAGCAGCACAGGAACATAACCCGCACTTACCTGCTAAAACTGCCCTTCGCTTAGACTCACACACACCTCCCATCGATCATTTACCTTTTCGTAAATAAATACTGAAAGAAAGACAAATGTGAATGATCAGAAATAACACAGTAGGAGGTTTTCATGGTCATCGTACTGACGTTAGGTTCAAACTATCATCAAACCTTGGGAGCTCAAGTCCGTCTTTGGAACCAGAATATGCACATGTGACATGGTTGTACTACAAAGATCAGAAAACAAATGTTAAAAATAATTACCGATTCTTTAGCAAGAGCATACACGGATACAAATCTGAAAATTTAACAGCCAGAGGATTAACTCAACACCGAACCTACAGAAGCAACAAAGTGATAATCAAGTTTAAAGCGGACCACCAACAGGTATAAATAAAATAAGATGGATTGGCATGAATGGACAACATACCCTGTTTCAGCACTCCAAGACATCTCTATACACAATATTTTTGGTGTTTTTTCCTGTGGGGTCTATGTCTTTATTTGGCTTAGCCAAAATTCGAGTTGTCTGCCGTGATACGCCCCTTGACAATGCAACATAGAGCTGGCCATGTGAGAACACAGGCTCAGGAAGGTATATACTGTGAAGACCTGGTTTCAACTACCAGACCCCTCTTGTGTACATTCTTGTCAGTCCAGGATCAAGCTGACAAACACAAGTGAAATGATACCATTGCACAACAACCAAACTTTATTACAAAAGGTTTGAATACAATATGCCATACGGCTTACAAGGTATCATGTCTTTAAGACATTATTACAATCAGAGAAACAGCGGAAAATAAAGCGAAGCGGCTCCATCTAGCCACAGGCAGTTGACGGAGTCCACGCGACCTCACTCGTCAGGACGATCGTAGAAGCAGATCCTCATCCGGGTCTTCATCAGCATAAGCCTCTGTACACCACCACAACAAAACATGTCGATGAGTACATTACGTACTCAGCATGCCCCCTCTGGGAAACCTATTGTATATGCAAGGGCTTGCCAAAGGAAGGGTTTGTGGTTTATTTGCATAAAGCTGATTTTGTTAAGAAAAGATAAGGATTTCAAAAGCGGTTTTTGAATAAAACAGTTTTTTTATATCATGGGGGTATTTTCCAACACGTGGGGTCAAAGACCAGCACGTACGAGTAAGGCATCCCACCTTCACTCATCCATAGGTTTCATCTCAGAAATAGACTGGGAGGGAAATAGCAAGGGGAGGAAACACAGGTCCTTATCATCTGTGAGAGAGTCGTGTGAACGTCCATGACCGTGGACACGGCTAATCGATTAGTTTTACACTCTGCAGAGGTTATACACTTTACCCACACGACACAATCTCGTCTTGTTGCCCACCAGCGGCCGCTGGTATGATACACACCCATCGGTGTACCAGCAGGGAGATTGTGACGAGGTCTTTTGGCTACCTCCCCCAAAGATGTGATGTGCCCGCCGGGTCTGATCCGGAGTCGAGAAGTCACATCTCACCCTCCGTTCCCCCATCTGCGCCGAGGGCACTAGGTAGAGAAATCCATCTCACCCTTCACTCTAATCAGAGCTACCGGTCCCCATCTGCGGTACGGCGACACCGACACCTAAGGCTGACTAACTTACTTGACCAAGCCAGAGCCATAATAGCATGTGGTTGCATTAATGTCACAGTTCTCAAGTCTCAGACTTCGGCCTTCGGCGGTACGGACGACTAATGGTCCCCTTTCCTTACCGGCATCCCACCGATAGGGCAACCATCCTTGCTCCTTCAAACATGATCCAGCTGTCGCCCGCACCATATTAGAATGGTAAGTTTCACCCAGAGTAGAAGAGATAGAATAGAGAGAGAAGAACAACGGGCATCCGGCCCAGCTCAGCGAGCTCAACATCAAGTTCAAATAAACAAGGTCGTGATCCGAAGATCACTCCTCCGAAGAGGTGATCAAAACAACCTAAAAGATAATAAAGCATGGCTAAGCAATTCTACTCTATTCAGATCAACCTATCTACTCAGGGTATCAAGATAAAATGGCGACAAGCGGATACGGGTAAAGGTGTGTCAATCAACACGCTATCTACTGAAATAAAAGACAGCATGCATTTTTATGAAAGCAGTAAATCATATGATTTTGCTCAAAAAGTAGGAGCAACATGTTCAAAGGGAGGGGGAGCATGCCTTCGTTGAAGTGTCCTTCTCTTCACCTGTACCAACGGCTTTTCCTCTTTACCGATGATTGCGCTGACTTCTTCACTCCCTATCGTCGTAACGTACGAGAGCAAAGCAATAAATAAAACTCCAACATAAATCCAAATGGAAATAAAAGTTCTAAATAGGGAAGGGTTAGAAGAATCGAGATGGACTTGGAGAGCAAGGAGGTGATAGCACGATATTGGGGTAAGTGAAGATGGCTTGACAGAGTCTAGGGTTAGGGTTTGCGTAAGCTAGATATAGCTTCCGCTACTCAGGGTCATGATATGGGCCATAAGCATATACATAATATAGATATCCCGATATCGAGTAATATAGATAACACACATATGAAAACCATCAACCGTAACTAAACAAACCTATCATGCTAATTAGCAATCATAAAAAAAAATAAACATCTTTAGCATACTAGTATAGTCAACCAACTCCTAATATGCTAGTTGTCATAAAATCAGGGCATAGGAAACACATATTATATGCTACTCATATAATCATGGCCTAGCTATGATACACTTAACCACAAATAAATATTTAGATGCCTCTAAATATTTATAACGGTTAAACAACAACTCTAAGAGCATTAAAATAAACGAGCATTCTATAGCATGGCTAAAGCTAGAACAAAATACAATAGACTAAACATGCGATTAAGTTTCTCATAACAAACATGGTATAAAATAATAAAATAATTAGCTATAAATTAATATTTAGATAATCTCTAAATATTCATAAAGGTCATGCAACCATATATAAAAACATATATACAAGCAACACCTAACATGTTAGTTGGAAATAGCAATAAGCAGACTTGACATACTAGTCATATCCCGACAGATATCAAACCCTAATCATTCTAGTTGAACACAAGGAGATACGGCACTCATCACAAACAATCATGCAAGATAAACCAAAATAATCACAAACTAATATTTGGGATCTCCAAATATTTATAATGGTTAATGCCAAGATAAGCAAAGGTAACACCTAGCTAAAACATGGCTTGCCTAGGGTTCGCGTTCAACGATAGGAAACTAAAGGGCTTAGGTTTAGATCTAAAAACTTAAAGCAGGGCCTAAGCATGCTAGTGTGACATTGAAACAACAAAACTTCAACTCGGATGACAAGGTCCATAGCATGTTCGATAAATAAAACTAACCGGATTAACATCAGGGTTTAAGCCTAAATTACATAGCAAGGTATACATGTTTAGGTTTCAACTTAGATTAGGTAATAACATAACTTAAACATGCTAGCTCACATCTATACAACATATAGATCATAGCATAAGATTAAACCTATACATACTAGCTATGGGATGAAACGATATGTCGACCTAACATACTAGTGCCACATTGTACAAAATAGCATGAAACCATACATGCAAACAATTGAGCACGGGCAATATAACTCATAGCATCAATATATATATCATATGCATTATAACTTTAAAGAATAACTAATTAGGGCAAGCATGAATTAACTTAAATAAAGTGCATAATCATACCTACTGTTATGTGCATGAACAGGAACATATTAATATGCAGCTAAATTCTAAAACCTAATATTAACATCGCATGCAATAACAATTACATTAAACCATTATGCATTAATTAGATTAGTAAAAACTATATACAAACTATTATGAATTAACATGGCATGTAGGGATGAACAAAACACACTAATATGCTACTGTACAGAGGCTAAATATGATATTAATTAACATAAAATAACATGTTTACTCTAATTAAACATTGCAAAAGAATTAGGTTAAACCCTAACTCATGTTTTAGATATGTAAATAAATTATGGAATAATTACCAGAGGGTTCCTGCACATACTAGTAGATCAACAAAATTGGAATCAATTCAAACGGAATTACAGAATTTAAACTATAGCAAAAACAGTTCAAATCTACCCGTTTGAAACTATTCGCTCTAGTTTGAAATCTATCCACTGGATTTGAAATCTACCACCACCGTTGGGTTCCTACTGACTGTGGGAGTTCAGAGGTACCAAAGGTGAGTCGAGGGGATCACCGGAGTTGCTTGCCGGCGGCGGCGGCCGAAATTTGAGAAGGCGACGACGGGGCTGCGGCGTGGCGAAGCTTTCCCGGGCCTGAGCGATGGCGGGGATGGACTCCTGGAGTCGAGGCGGGGATGATGACGCGGTTGGACCTCACCGGAGACCCTCGGACGGCGCGGCGCCAAGTGCTCGCCGGCGGCGGCGGCTCGGCTCCGCGGCGAGCGCGGCCAACGGCGACGATCGGGGAGACGACGATGTCTAGGAGCTCCGCGAGGCTGAGAGGAGGCGGGGAATGGAAGGAATCTTCCGGGGAAGCTCACCGGCGACGGGGCGAAGAGAAACACCGAGCGGCAACCGGCGGCGAGAAAACGCGAGATTCGTCGGCTACGGGTGGAATTGGGATTCGGGATTTGGGGCTTTGGAGGAGGGGAAAGGAAAGAAACTTTTGACGCGAACGGTTTCCCGTTTTATAGGCTAGGGCAGCCGAGTGGGGATCGTGCGCCGGTTCGGGTCTCGGGTGTGCGCGTGCGCGGGAGATGCGGGGCGGTTGGAGAAGGGGAAACGGGGGAGAGGAAGCGGCCGAGGGGCGGGACTTATCCCCTTAGCCGAGGGCACGCGCGAGGGGGCGGGCGCGCGGTGCGGCGCGGCGCAAGCGGCGCAGCGGCGGCTCGGTCGGGCCTGGTCAGGAGCTTGAAGAAGCTCCTGACAGGCGGGCCCCGCGTGTCATAGGTTCAAGAGGGAGAGAGAAGGAAGAAAGTCAGCCGTTGGATCAAAGATCAAGGGATAGGATTAGATCACTTAAAACTGAAGAGGTACGCAACGTGGACCGTCAGATCAAAAGCGGACGGCTGAGATTAAAAGTAAAATAGAAAAGGAAAAAGGAAAAAAAGGAAAAGGCCACTGGGCCTTGGCCCATTCGGGTGGGGGAAGAGAGAGGGGGAAGTGGGCTGCGCAGGGGAGGGAGGAGATGGGCTGCGGGTGGGGTTTCGGCCCAGGCATTGGAAAAAAATTGCTTTTGAATTTATTCAAAAGCTGAAAATTAGAGAAAATCAAAAGAGGGTTCAAATCAAACTCAAAAATTATGAGAAAATTCCCATAAATCAAATTGAATATGAGGAATCCAAATAAAATATTTTCAGAGGCAAATTCCAGATAAAATATTTCCCACTAATGTTAATGTTTAAATTAATCATGTTAAATCCAAATAAGAATTTTGGAAAATTCCAATTAAGCTTTATTTAACAAGGAAAAAGTCCAAGAAATTTTCCAGTCCTCATTTTCAAGTAAAAAGTTTTAAAAAGTTCCAAAAACCAGTCTGTTACATATACCGACAGTCGGAATGGTTTGCCCCTGCGCTTTGTTTATAGTCATTGCAAAACTCAAACGAATGGGGAACTGTTTCCTCTTGAATTTGAAAGGGAGTGAAATGTCCTCCGACGGCGCCAAAGGGATCCTAGGTATGAAGACTTTGTGTCCAGCATGTTGGCCATCAACAATCTTAGCATCAATTGCATTGTCTTGGAAAGCCTAATCATCAGCCTAGTTCCATTGCACAGCCCATTAAGAGGATCGAGATTACGGAGTAGAATGACAGGGCAGCTGACTTTGACTTTGAGAACATGTAGGGGCAAGCCATTTGGTGTGAGGGAGTTTAGAAAGTCAATTGGATAGTTATTGTGGGAATCATCCTCTATAGAGTCAAAGATGTAGTATACCTTCTCCCGGCCTGGAAACCTATCAATCATCTTCGCATTCAACTCGTCCGCATGCTCATTTTTGGTTGAAAGAATAGCCCGTGTCCTCATGTATTCTGCTAATCTAGCATTTTCACGAAGAGACGGGAACACATCTTCGATAAGGCGGTTAAGTGATTCTTCAGTGGCAGTGTAACCTATGACAATGTCATCCGAGAGACGTACATAATCATCACCGATCGTCTCTTCAGTCCCATTGCCAATTCGTAGTAGGTATTCCGAGAACAACGGGTCAGTCTGTGCCCTCATATTGCGCGTGAGGTATATATTCCTAATCTTCTCCCATAGATAAGATCTACGTAGCGTAGCATCAGTGATCTGTGCTCTTGTCCTGTCACAACAGGAAGGACTTGCCTAAAATCTCCTCCAAAAACCACAACCGTACCAACAAAAGGCAAAGCACATCCCATAATATCCTATAATGATCTATCAAGTGTCTCAACAGCTTAACACTTTGTCATGGTAACGTCGTCCCAGATTATCAAGGATGCACTACGAAGCAACTCTGCAGTACCACTCTGCTTTGTGAAGTTGCACATGCTGTTGTCAGTGAGCTTGATTGGAATTTTGAACCTGAAGTGGGCGGTGCGCCCACCTGGTATGATTGACGCCGCTATACCAGATGTTGCAGTTGCAATTGCTATTAGTCCGAGGGACCGCACCCTAGCAAGCAATGCCTTGTACAAATATGTCTTGCCCGTGCCTCCTGGACCATCGACAAAGAAAATTTGGCTCCTCTTGTTGATCACGTTGAAGGATCGCATCGCAGCCTACGGTGAAAGCAAAAACTTTTTCTACTCGGCACACGCAGGCATGCAACACAAACCAGGACTCTGCTCCAGCTAGGAGGCGAACGGAACCTTACCACTCAACGCGCAGTTGCGGAATCTCGATGGCGCGTCGCTCGGGGCAGTGCAGTCTCTCCTGCGTCTGAGCTCCGGCTCCGACTCGGTCCGGCAACGGAGGCGGCAGCGGAACTCTCCTCTCACTCACAGCTGCTCACGCGAACAGCCTCTGCGAGCTCACACACGTACGGGCGGAGCGACGCCGGCGAGATGCTAGTCTCTTTCGCAGCGCCCTTGGGAGGAAGAAGAAGCAGCGCTGTCATACACTCTTCTCGTCGTATATCTACTGTGGCCAAGTGCTCTGTCCCTTATACAAGGGACAGCCTGAGCATGGCTACAGAGTCCTGCAGCCAGTCAACAGTGGCTACAGTGTCCCGCAGCCAGTCAACAGTGGCTACAGTGAATCGCCGCCAGTGAACAGTCCGGACCCGAACATTTCGGTTCCGACTGGCCACTTCTTCTGTTCCCGTAACAGCCGAGTCCAACTCAGCTGGCTCCTACCTTTAAGTGTGCGACCCCCACAGGCATCGTGCGAGCCGGACACAGCTCGAGTTGACACGGACCCGAGTCACCACTCGGACCCGAGTCGTCACTACGGACCCGAGTCACCACTCGGACCCGAGTGACCTCATTACTGATAATCGGCAGCGGTCTCTAGCAAGACATGCCGACTCCCGGACGCACCGAAGTCACGATGACTGCCTGTCTCAATGTGCCGACTAGGCCAATTCCCTTTGCTTCACGATACTGGTACTGTACTACAGGGCGAGTCCAGTCATACCCAGTGTAGCACAGTGTTTCTTCTCATACCGGTGATGCGTGATTCCTGTGCGACTAACACTTAGTCCACCGACTCGCCCATCACATAGGCGAGTAGCGCATGGCCATGCTGTTCGAATCACATCACCTAGAGAGGGCCCAGAAAGTATCTCTCCGAGGCGGAGGAGCAAATCCCTTCCCGGCAGTCCCCGTTTCGCAGCTTGCTTCGGAGTGGCCCCAACGACTGCTTTTATAACTACCAGTTACGGACAGCGTTTGGCAGTGTCAAAGGCGACTAGTCCACAACTCGATCCGAGTGACTCCGTCAGGTCTAAGGATTCCATTGCTCGAGTCGGAGTATATGACATAACTCGTGCCGACTCGATCTTGGGTCAGTTCGACTCGCCTAACTCTTTGGCCGAGTCCATGGTAGTCGGATTGACATCTCCATGTCCATGGCGAGTGGAACTTAGCCATCTGCCGACTCCCACATCAGTCTAGGCTAAGTGCCCAGTTTAGCTTCCGACTGAGAACAAACAGTAAAGAACAACTTAAGCAAATGATTCCACAGTTGGATCACGCATCCAACGACATTTACTATTGTTCATTACAGGACCTGTCTCATGCTTACACGGAGATATGCTCGCCTCTAGGGCACATATTCCAACAGCTCCCACTTGCATTTGAGTCGAACATACCAACATCATATGTCTAGTCGCCTCAGGCCCATCGCCCTCGCATGAGCCTCGTGCTTTGGCTGGGGAAGCTGCTTTGTCAGCGGATCCGCAACATTTGCGTCCGTGCCAATCTTGCAAAGCCTTATATCACCGTCTTCGACCAACTGGCGAATAAGATGAAACTTTATGAGTACGTGCTTGTTTTTCTGGTGTGCCCTTGGTTCCTTGGCTTGTGCAATCGCACCTGAGTTGTCACAATATACGTCCAACGGGTTGGACGCGCCTTGAACCACACCCAGATCCATCAGGAAGTTCCTGATCCAAACAGCCTCTTTTGCCGCCTCCGAGGCGGCAATGTACTCAGCTTCCGTTGTAGAATCGGCCACCGTTTCTTGCTTGGAACTCTTCCAGCTCACTGCTCCTCCGTTCAAAATGAACACATAGCCAGATTGCGATCGACAGTCATCCGAGTCGGTTTGAAAGCTGGCATCTGTGTAACCCTTTACACTCAGCTCTTCAACACCGCCAAACACTAGGAACTCATCCTTAGTTCTTTTCAGATACTTCAAGATGTTCTTCACCGCTGTCCAGTGGCTTTCGCCAGGGTTAGCCTGATACCTGCTCGTCACGCTTATAGCATAGGAAACATCAGGCCTAGTGCATATCATGGCATACATGATCGATCCGACTGCCGAAGCAAACGGAATCGCATCCATCCGACTCCGCTCATCAGCCGACTCCGGGCATTGAGTCTTGCTGAGTCGGGTGCCATGGGACAAAGGCAAGAACCCCTTCTTAGCCTCTTCCATGTTGAACATTTTCAACACTTTGTCCACATATGTACTCTGACTCAAACCTATGAGTCGCCTCGATCTATCTCTATAGATCCTGATCCCTAAAATGAATGCGGCTTCGCCCAAGTCCTTCATCTGGAAACTCCTTTCCAATGAATCCTTGACGACTCCCATCATTTTAGTATCATTTCCCACGAGCAGTATGTCATCCACATACAAAATTAAGAAGGTTACCGACTCACCATTAAACTTCTTGTAAAGACAAGCTTCTTCACCGCTCTTGATGAAGCCGAAAGACCTGACGACTTCATCAAAGCGCTGATTCCAACTTCTTGATGCTTGCTTCAACCCATAAATGGATTTCACCAGCTTGCATACCTTGTTACTGTTAGCCGGATCGACAAAACCTTCGGGCTGTACCATGTACACGTCCTCAGTTAATTTTCCATTAAGGAAAGCCGTTTTGACATCCATCTGCCAAATTTCGTAATCGAAATAGGCGGCTACAGCTAACACGATCCGAATCGACTTCAGCATAGCTACCGGCGAGAAAGTCTCGTCGTAGTCAACTCCTTGAACTTGTCGGAACCCCTTCACGACAAGCCTAGCCTTATAGACAGAAACATTTCCGTCCATATCAATCTTTTTCTTGAAGACCCATTTGGAGTCGACAGCCCGAGAGCCAGTCGGCAAATCAACCAGGTTCCAAACCTGATTGTCCTCCATGGACTTCAATTCAGATCCCATGGCCTCTAACCATGAATTGGAATCCTTACCCATCACAGCTTCCTGGTAAGTCGCCGGCTCATCACTGTCCAACAGTAACACGTTGCGAACACTTCGCAACCTCTCCGACCTCTGCGGTCCTGGTGCAGTCGTCAACTCGGGATCCGCAGTCAGCCTAGCCGACTCACTCCCAGCCGACTGAGTCGCCGACTCGGGGTCCGCAGTCGGCCTAGCCGACTCGCTCCCAGTCGACTCCTCTCGAAATTCTTCGAGTCGCACCCTACTCCCACTGTCCTTCCGACTGAGAAACTCTTTCTCAAGGAAGACACCGTTCCGAGCGACAAACACTTTGCCCTCTTCGCGATTGTAGAAATAGTATCCCAAGGTTTCCTTTGGATAACCCACGAAGTAGCACTTATCCAATTTGGCGCTCAGCTTGTCCGACTGAAGTCGCTTGACAAATGCCTCGCAGCCCCAAATCTTCAAAAAAGACAGACTCGGCCTTTTGCCAATCCACATCTCATGTGGTGTCTTTTCCACAGCCTTAGATGGTACTCTGTTTAATGTGAATGCTGCTGTATCTAGACAATAGCCCCAGAATGACAAAGGCAAATCCGCCCGACTCATCATCGATCTCACCATGTCCAACAAGGTGCGATTTCGCCGTTCCGACACGCCGTTTCTCTGCGGCGTCCCCGGCGGTGTGAGCTGTGGGACTATCCCACGCTCCTTGAGGTGACTATCGAATTCCTGACTCAGATATTTGCCTCCACGGTCCGACTGCAGAAACTTAATCTTCTTGCCAAGATGATTCTCTACTTCATTTTGGAATTCCTTGAACTTTTCAAGGGCTTCCGACTTATGTTTCATTAAGTAGACATAACCATATCTGCTTAAATCATCAGTGAAGGTAATGAAGTAGTGATAGCCTCCTCTGGCAGTCGCACTCATTGGGCCGCATACATCACTATGCACCAGCCCCAACAAGTCACTCGCCCTCTCGCAACTCTTTGCGAAAGGTGACTTGGTCATCTTGCCGAGTAGGCAGGACTCGCATGTCTCGAATGACTCTAAGTCGGACAGACCCAGAAGTCCATCTCCATGGAGCTTCCTCATGCGCTTCCACGATATGTGACCCAATCGACAGTGCCAGAAATAAGTCATATTCAGATCATTTGGTTTTAGCCTTTTGACATTTATGTTAAAGACTTCACTCTCCAGATTCAAAATGAATAACCCATCCGAGACGGGTGCATAACCATGAAACATTCCATGCAGATAAATAGAACAACCATTGTCCTTAATATCTGCCACATATCCCTGTCTCATCAAACATGAGGCGGATATAATGTTTCGGCTAAGTGCTAGAACAAAATAACAATTGTTCAACTCCATTTCAAAACCGGAAGGCAACTGGAGTCGCATCACTCCGACTCGCAACGCGGCGACTCTGGCCTTGTTGCCGACTCGGATTTCAACTTCTCCGCTTGCGACGCATCTATGCCTTTCCAGCCCCTGTATCGAGTTGCAGATGTGAACAACCGATCCGGTATCATATACCCAGGTGCTATTAGCCGCGTCCACAAGATACAAGTCTATAACATTAACGACAACCGTAACTGAGTCGGAAGTCTTACTTCCACTCGCTTTGCCCTTGTCGGCCTGGTACTTGTCACAGTTCCTTTTCCAGTGACCCTCCTCCTTGCAGTAAAAGCATACTGTAGGAGAGGAAGCAGTCGACTTCGTCACTGAGCCTGCAGTCGCGGCAGAGCCCGACTGTGCAGCTCCCTTTGACTTAGCCTTCTTCTTTGACCAAGACTTCTTCTTGATCTTGGAGGATTGTACCATCAACACTTGATTGGTACCCCTTTTGATGTCAGCCTCTGCCGTCTTCAGCATCCCATGCAACTCAGTCACCTTCTTATCCATACCATGCATATGATAGTTCGAGATGAACACACCATACGCACTAGGAAGAGAATTGAGAATCACATCTGTAGCGAACTCTTCGCTTAGCGGGAAGCCGAGTCGCTCCAGGGACTGCACATAACCAGTAACCTTGATTAAGTGCGGACCCAGTGGAGCTCCCTCTGCCAGTTTGCATCCGAGTAAGGCTCGGGAGACTTGATACCTCTCCGTCCTAGCCTGAGTCTCGAACATGCTCTTGAGTGCATTGATCATATCAAATGCCTCAACATTTTCGAACTGCTACTGCAAGTCCGGCTCCATGTGAGCAAGCATGATGCAACTGATCTCTGTCGACTCGTCACGAGCCCGACGATAAGCATTTTGCACGGCGACTGGTTCACCATCCTCCGGCTCGTCAGGAATCGGCTTGTCTAGAACATGTTCCTTCTTTTCTTGCTTGAGAACAATTCTCAAGTTACGGTACCAGTTTGTGAAGTTAGTTCCACTCAGTTTGTCTTTTTCAAGGATCGACCTCAAAGCAAAACTAGATATCTGAGGTAAAACAGGAGGTGCCATCTATAACAGAAAAGCAAGAACCATGTGTAAACATGCATGGAGTCAGTAATTTAAAACTTTAAAGAACCACTCCCACTGAAACCAACACCCCTCCGATGGTAATCAGTGATTCGGAATCCCAAGGAACAAGTCGACTATTGAGCTTTAGCATCACTGCTAGTCGTCAAGGTACAAGGGTAGGAAACTCCTTTCCAATCTCATCACCATGCGACTCCCGTTTAGTCGGTACGGCCCCGACCTCTTTTGTCCCGAGGCCCACAACCATTGTGATAGCCCCGTCTAGCTTACCAAGTGATCGTGTTGAGAGTGCCCTGGCAGCCCACAACTGTTGTGTAGCCCCGACACTCTCCCAGTTCAGTCGGCGAATAATGGGTAGTACCTCAATTTCATGAGCCTACTCCCAGAAGTCGCTCCCCGAAGGTGCAACACAAGGCGGGACAATCGACTAGACCTTCTTTTGAGGGATTTGTTTACTTCTACCGTTTTATCCTTAGAAGCAAACAGAGACATAACAAAACACAAACACATGGTGCAATGGTATGGCTCTCCAGCAAGTCGGCGTCTTAGTGACTCCAAGTCCACTCGCCAGCTTGCTCCTTGTCACCCGCCTCTTGTCATGTTGCCGACTGCATGCCATCGCCGAGTAACAAATTACAAAGCGAGTCGGCACGCAGGCCGTTATACAACAAGTGACAACCTTTGGCTCCAGCCGGTTGACAAATCGTAACATGCAGTTCACGTTATGAATTACATGTATCACATACACATAAGCCATACCATCTCACCAGATCTGCAAAACAGAGTCAGGCGTCTACCTACTCGAGATGAACGCGCCACTACTGGTAGACTGGTGGTCCCGCACTAAGCCGTTAGCGGGCAGGCGACTCATAGTACAGAAGCTTCTAGTCCAGATCCAATCCAAGACCAGAACGACTGCGCCATGTCCCTGAGCCCAGTTGATCCAAAGATCAAAGGCAACACCGATTCAAACTCGAATCGGCCACCAAAACCGGTGAATTTGGTCCAACCAAAACACCAATAGCACAACACTTGTGCCCGATCCGGGCCAAAAAGCCGAAACAGAGGCTCTGATACCACTGAAGGATCGCATCGCAGCCTACGGTGAAAGCAAAAACTTTTTCTACTCGGCACACGCAGGCATACAACACAAACCAGGACTCTGCTCCAGCTAGGAGGCGAATGGAACCTTACCACTCAACGCGCAGTTGCGGAATCTCGATGGCGCGTCGCTCGGGGCAGTGCAGTCTCTCCTGCGTCTGAGCTCCGGCTCCGACTCGGTCCGGCAACGGAGGCGGCAGCGGAACTCTCCTCTCACTCACAGCTGCTCACGCGAACAGCCTCTGCGAGCTCACACACGTACGGGCGGAGCGACGCCGGCGAGATGCTAGTCTCTTTCGCAGCGCCCTTGGGAGGAAGAAGAAGCAGCGCTGTCATACACTCTTCTCGTCGTATATCTACTGTGGCCAAGTGCTCTGTCCCTTATACAAGGGACAGCCTGAGCATGGCTACAGAGTCCTGCAGCCAGTCAACAGTGGCTACAGTGTCCCGCAGCCAGTCAACAGTGGCTACAGTGAATCGCCGCCAGTGAACAGTCCGGACCCGAACATTTCGGTTCCGACTGGCCACTTCTTCTGTTCCCGTAACAGCCGAGTCCAACTCAGCTGGCTCCTACCTTTAAGTGTGCGACCCCCACAGGCATCGTGCGAGCCGGACACAGCTCGAGTCGACACGGACCCGAGTCACCACTCGGACCCGAGTCGTCACTACGGACCCGAGTCACCACTCGGACCCGAGTGACCTCATTACTGATAATCGGCAGCGGTCTCTAGCAAGACATGCCGACTCCCGGACGCACCGAAGTCACGATGACTGCCTGTCTCAATGTGCCGACTAGGCCAATTCCCTTTGCTTCACGATACTGGTACTGTACTACAGGGCGAGTCCAGTCATACCCAGTGTAGCACAGTGTTTCTTCTCATACCGGTGATGCGTGATTCCTGTGCGACTAACACTTAGTCCACCGACTCGCCCATCACATAGGCGAGTAGCGCATGGCCATGCTGTTCGAATCACATCACCTAGAGAGGGCCCAGAAAGTATCTCTCCGAGGCAGAGGAGCAAATCTCTTCCCGGCAGTCCCCGTCTCGCAGCTTGCTTCGGAGTGGAACGACTGCTTTTATAACTACCAGTTACGGACAGCGTTTGGCAGTGTCAAAGGCGACTGGTCCACAACTCGATCCGAGTGACTCCGTCAGGTCTAAGGATTCCATTGCTCGAGTCGGAGTATATGACATAACTCGTGCCGACTCAATCTTGGGTCAGTTCGACTCGCCTAACTCTTTGGCCGAGTCCGTGGTAGTCGGATTGACATCTCCATGTCCATGGCGAGTGGAACTTAGCCATCTGCCGACTCCCACATCAGTCTAGGCTAAGTGCCCAGTTTAGCTTCCGACTGAGAACAAACAGTAAAGAACAACTTAAGCAAATGATTCCACAGTCGGATCACGCATCCAACGACATTTACTATTGTTCATTACAGGACCTGACTCATGCTTACACGGAGATATGCTCGCCTCTAGGGCACATATTCCAACACACGTGATCCATGATTTGCTCGAACCCAGTCCGCTGCTCAGTGTTCAGAGATGTAAACATATCTATATGTTCTTGGGCCACATCAACAAACAACTCCTCCCTAACCTCTCTAAAGTTGTCGCTACAACAATCATCACCTGTAGCAAGTACCTCCGGAAGTCCATAGCTTCCAATATCCTTCCCCATTGAACACACCAAATCCCTAATGTCTCTCAAGACCCTTTGCTCTAGTGCGGCTTCGTTGGATTGGCTAAGACGGTAATCTTCAGACATTGATTCTAGATGCTTCTCCCGCAATGCTCGGATGTTGGTCGCCTCGCAGAATACCAGTATCGTGGCGAAAAGCTTCCTTAGAGCACAAGGCATCTGAAAAGTAGCAGCCTCGGTCAGGCAGTCATCAAGGGATCTATCTGTCTTTATGAGGCCTCTTTGCTCGCATGCTTCTCTGAAGTTTGAGCACCGTCTGCCATGTACAGTTTTCAAATCATCATACGAAGTTGCACCTCTAACATGATTCAGGAGCACCCTCAAGAAGTACCTCTCCCCTTCAGTAAGATGCGCATACACAATTCTTCCAACTTGTCCCCTCTGTTTTCTTCTTATCCACTTCTTCTTCCCTTTAATCCACCTGTAAAATTCACAGAACTCTTTGTACAAGAAATTCCGTGCATAACTATCTACCTGGTTCATCTTGAAGTACTCAGTGAGCATGGTACTGGAAGAAGCCGGCCGACTGACAACATCCTCTAGATTATCAGACCCGTTGAATGTGATAGTATGCATATTGGGCAAATGAAGCTGGAGTTGTAGAACAGAAGGAGAGATGCCAAACATAGGGAAACCAAAAATCCGATGGATAGCCTCCGGTGGTGATATGTACCTAGCATCCCTGTATTGCCGAATCTCATTGATGATCTCACCGTCATTACCATTGGCGGAGTCGACTGAGAAGGATGCACGGTCATGTCCTTTGTATATGTACTTGAACAAGTATTTAACAGCCTTAATGCTCGAGCAAGCTTCAACATTGATGTGATAGTTATACCTCATGAGTAGACCAGGGTTGTACGGGACCACCCATCTGTTATCCAACATTGCTCCCCTGACCTTTACACGACGTCCATCACCCCTTCTCCTGTAGATAGGATATGAATCCTTTCTTTGCTGTGTAGCGGCACAAAACTGTTGAGGATAACGGAAACGACACTGCCCTTCTATCATACAAGGACAATTTTTCTTGAGAGTACCACATGGACCATGCAACATATGCTTCACAACCAGAGCATGCAATTCAGGGTACTTGTCCATGCGAGGAATCTCTGCTGATATCACCTTGTCATAACCATCAGGGTTTGTTAACTTGCTATCTGGCCGCATGATTAATAGGAAGTGCTCATGCGGTAGGCCCCTCTTCTGAAACTCTATGACATGGACATATGCTGCAACCTCACCAAAGTATTTCCTCTTGATAATAAGATCTTTCATATCTCGTAGCTTAGCCCTGTATACTCTTGCCACAAGGTCTGGGCGCACTACTACAAAAACCCTCATTGCAGACGGGTCAAAAACCTCATCACAGACGAGTTTGTGACCCGTCTGGGATCGGTGGTCTCTGATGAGACCAAGTCATCCCAGACGGTCAACAAGACCCGTCTGTAATGACCATTACAAAAAATAAATAAAATAGCCAGCGCCTCCGGCGACCTCTGCCGGAGCCGGCCTCCTCCCGTGCGTAATGACCAATTGCAAAGATCATCAATGTATTTTCATTGTTTTCAGAAAGACTACAGAGCAATTAGCACTCCACCAATGCAGTACATTCAGAATAATTCGCAATTCAGAATACGCAAACGGAAACAGATCGAAGCAAAAAAAGCAAATCCATCGCATCGCATCGCATCGCATCAGTACCCTCCAGCGCGTCGTCCTCGGGGCCGGAGATGGCATCGCCCATGATGGCCGCCGGCGTGAGCACGCCATCCGCCTCCAGGAACAGCCTCACCCAGGCTCGAGGCTGCCGCGCGGCTGCCGGATCCGCCCCCCACGATGCGCGCCGCCGCCGGATCCGCCCGCCACGGGCAACGCCGCCGCCGGATCCGCCCCCCACGAGGCTCGCCGCCGCCCGATCCGCCCGCCACAGGTCGCGTCGCCGCCGGACCGGCCGCCCCGGGCTCAAGGCTGCCGCGCCTCCGCCGGATCCGCCCGCCATGGGCCGCGCCGCCGCCTGATCTGCCCGCCCTGGGCTCGAGGCTGCCGCACCGCCGCCGGATCCGACCGCCACGAGGTGCGCCGCTGCCGGATCCGCCCTCCACGGGGTGCGCCGCCGCCTGATCCACCCGCCATGGGCCCCGTCGCCGCCGGACCAGCCGCCCCGGGCTCGAGGCTGCCGCGCCGCCGCTGGATCCGCCCCCCCACGAGGCGCGCCGCCGCCGGATCCGCCCGCCACAGGTCGCGTCGCCGCCGGACCAGCCGCCCCGGGCTCAAGGCTGCCGCGCCGCCGCCGAATCCGCCCGCCCTGGGCTCGAGGCTGCCGCGCCGCCGCCGGATCCGACCGCCACGAGGTACGCCGCTGCCGGATCCGACCTCCACGAGGTGCGCCGCCGCCTGATCCGCCCGCCATGGGCCGCATCGCCGCCGGACCAGCCGCCCCGGGCTCGAGGCTGCCGCGCCGCCGCCGGATCCGCCCCCCACGAGGCGCGCCGCCGCCGGATCCGGCCCCGGGCTCAACTGCCGCCACAGGCCGCGTCGCCTTGCAGATAGGGCCCGGCCGCCGCCGTCGGTGAGAGAAATGGACCCGCCGGCGCTGGGGAGATGGGGCTCGGCTGCCGCCGGCGCTGGGAGATGGGGCTCGGCGTCGAGCTCAGGGAGAGATGGGAGAGATCGATGGTTCGGTCGTGTGGTAGCTAGAGAGAAGAGAAGAGATGGGGGCTCGGGGGACTTAGTGATTTTTTCAAGGGTTAGGGGCGGCTGTAGCGTTTTATATACGAGTCGGTGTTGGGCCTCATGGGCCAACCTACATGGCAGACGGGTGTTCTAAATAGACCCGTCTCGGATGTGAGCTCAATATCACAGACGGGTAGAAAATTTAAACCCGTCTCGGATGACACGGTTATCCCAGACGGTTGTTTAAATAACCCGTCTGCGATGAGTCATCAGAGACAGGCCAACTGTGACCCGTCTCGGATGACTTATCATCCTGTACAGCGCGGTCCTGACAAAAGTCATCGCAGACGGTCGAGTTGGTTGACCCGTCTGTAATGTTATTCATCCCAGACGGGTTGGGCCACCCGTCTGCGATGGGCCGTCTAATATAAGCCATTTTGTAGTAGTGGCGGTCTTGTGCTATCTGACTAGGTAAAAGATTTCCTACGATCTCCTCCCAGTATGGGTTGCAAGTCATCGTAACAAAGTAATCTGGCTTCCCAAACTGCTGAACAATCGCCATTGCATCAAGGAATCTTTGCTGCATGTCACGATCACCTCCTGGAAAAGTCCGCGGGAGCACGATTCTTTTGCCAACCTGAGAACCACGTGACTCACCAGCAGCAATGACATCAACAACACCCTAGAGAAACCAGAAATCAAATGAATCAAGTGTCTACTTTTTTGACAAACAAATTTAGTCGGCTTTAGCACTGTATATGTATGGGGAACAAATATTATTACCTGGTAGAGTTCGGCACGAATTAGTTTCTGATTCTCCGGCTTTGAGTAGAAATCAAGCCTCATGGTCTCAATCTTAATGTACATGTCAACACTCCACTGCTGGAAAAGACGCTCACCGCACAACAAGATGTTAAATAAATCACTCCTGATTTGCAATTTGAAACAGTAGTACTCCCTTGCACTAACATATTTCCGAGACTCGGCTACATCTCCCATCGTACTAAGTAAATCCTCATCATGGTTGTCGTTGTCTTCTGAAACAGTGTGGGAAAGCAAAAAAATTAAATTTTTAGTAAATTATATTAGTATCATGAGTATACAAACCTAAGTATTGCTCTCCATGTTGTTTCAAAGTACAACCTGTGACTTGAAAGGGCTCATCCTGGGTGTCATCATGGTTAGTAGCCTGAGCAACCTCATATGGCATCCAACGATTTCATCCTGTCTCCCCGCCTGGGAAAAATAATGGATACGCCAAAGGATCATAGCACCCATAGTATGCTCTCATATATAATGGACGATCTCCTCTTGCATACACGACTACACTTCTATCGAAACAGTTTTGTCGGTCACTTCCTTCAACCCAGATAGCAGCCACCTGAGAAGTTGTGGGGGCATTGTACCTCCGTTGATCAAGTGTTATATCTGTGTTAAGTGAAATCCTGTATTCATCAAGGTTTGGAACAGATCCGATGCTCTTGAAAGTCTGCGCATAAGGGTTGTGCTCTAGTAACTGCAGAATCTTCCGTATGAGATTGATATTGAGATCTGGAGACCGATCAACTCTGTGTGTCAAGGTTTCATCTTCATCGGTATCATAAATGTAGAGTTGCAAATGCCGTGGGCCATTACCACCAGGTATCAAAGGGTCTAGACGGTGATACAACTGACCATGTGCACGGAATGTATATATACCACGTCCATTGTTGAGCTGATGGTCAAGAGTAACTCCAAGACTTGTGAAGGAGAAGTGAGAGTTGAAGTACCGTATATATTTTCTGAAATATTTAGCATCCTGATCAACTTGACTTGTAAACAACCGTCGCAACTCTTCAGGGACCTCTAGGGTATAAATGTTGACCCTTCCTTTTCGACAACAGAATGCGGGTCCCTTGTATTGTAACCTCTTTGCTCCACAATGCGCACAGTCTTTTGCTGGCTTCAGAACATGATGTGTGGCCGATAGATTTTGAATATGCTCTCATAAGGATCATGGTCTTGGATACCCACAGAATCTTGAGAAATCACTCTGAATGATTCGCACTCATCACCTGTCATGAAGAGTGTTAGAACATGCTTCAGCAAGTAAATGATGCTTGGTTCAGAACAATGAATTACAACTGGTATTTAAAGCTTTTACCTTGATCACTGAATATCGTACTCTCATCATCACCATAATCTGTTCGTTCCTCT
This sequence comes from Stipa capillata, assembly GCA_019208055.1. Lineage (NCBI taxonomy): Eukaryota > Viridiplantae > Streptophyta > Magnoliopsida > Poales > Poaceae > Stipa > Stipa capillata. The sequence goes on from JAGXJF010002528.1 coordinate 468,101, forward strand.
TGTATGGCATCAAAGCATTCTGTGAGGAACAATATTGAATTAGTTGATCATGTTGGATATTATGAATCCTTCTAGAAAATAGATGGAATAGACCTTCCAAACGAGCGGATGGTTCCACAGGCTCAAAATTCCGTTTGCATCGGATTCTTCTTCATTGTCAGCTGGCAGATATTCAAGACATTGTATTAACTCTAAAGGACATATAAGGGTTAGCATCAATACAATGAAATGATACATGCAATAATATATAAACAGCAAACGTGATCTCCACCTGAAGCAACACCAATTTCAGATTTTTTGGTCTCTACAGAAGTATGTTTTCTTCTTTGCTTGAATTCTCGGTTCCTATGCAATATGATCTCACTTTGCTCGGTTGTCATTGATGAGTATCTTTCCCTTTTACCCCGTTGTTTCTTTTGACATCGGGTCCCCATAGTAGAAGTAGAAGATTGCAAATCTGTGACAATGCATGGAATAAAATCAAGTCATCACCAATACCAAAAAAAAACAACTAATTGAGATATTACTGTGAGTCATAATGTACCGGTCATTATCCCTGAAATGTGCATAGAACATCTTGAACTCTGTGGATGAAGAAGAATTGGAACTCAATCTCAGCCTTGGAACGGGCAGTGAGGAAGCAGAGCTCAACTGTGGCCTCCAAGTCAAACTTGACCACATACCTGGTGTCGGTCATAGATATGCATGCCCCACCACCCATTTGGCTCTAGCACCATGTCCTTGACCTCAAAATACGACAGCGCCCTACTGCCACCTCCTCCCTCAGGCCACTTGAGTCCACATCCTCTCCAAGCTCTCTTGTGTATATCAATGGGCTCACTCCACTATCCACACGCCCCATGCATTACTAGCCCTCTCTAGGCATTCCCTTGATGCAAGTGAGCTTTTTGAGCCTAGCCATGGGAGATGGAAAGGAGATGGGAGGTGGAAGAGAAAGAGAAAAAGAGATAGTGCACCTGTAAAGGTCGTGTCACTAGTATACAAAATTCTAAACCCTCTGCAGTCATGGTATGGTCATAATAAGATAGTATACAGGATTGAGGATAACGTCTAGAGGGGTGTGAATAGAATATTTTCAAAAAAAACTCCTACCCAAAACTAGAACCTATGTATACTAGTACCAAAATGGAATCACAAGTAAGGCTAGCAACTTAAGCAACCAAAAAAAGTATTAAAACGTATGGAGTAGAGTATGCGAATAGGCAAACACATGTTTACACAACGGTTTCTCCTCAAGGTTCAGACTTTTGGTTAAGTCATATCTATTCGTTGAGGAATCTAGGTCCAACAACCAAAGCTAGCACCCAAAAGTGATCCTCACTCAAGAGGCTTTCTGATGCGAAGCCTCTCTCTTCTTGGTAACTCTTCACCTTCCCATAAGCAAGCTCCAGTTTTCATAAATGCTTGGTGTGATTCACAACTTCCTTGAATGCTCTCTAAGAACTCATAACTATCTAGGAGGTGCCAACCTCCTAGAGTAATAAGAGAAACTCTTGATTGATGCTCGAGTAGATCCAACCCTTCCCTTTCATTTCTTCTCTCTCAAGGAATATCACTTAGAAGTGAGGAGGAGAAGATCTCAAATGGAAGGAGCAAAGGAATGTGCAAGCAAGAGAGAATTCCAGTCAGAGTGGGTGGGTGTATTATAGATAGAACTCAAATATAGCCATTGTGTACCACTTTGCCCTGCTCGGAGACTCCAAAATTCAAAACAACGGCTAATTTGAGCTGCTTGGAATCAGCCACTTTAGAGGGTGCCTTCTTTGGAAGAGCATGTTGTGTAGACCTTGACAATGCTCTTCTAGCATCCTCGGCAACCTTAGCCTTTTGTCCTCCCAAGAGCATCTTCTCAAGCGGTGCACCCTGACTAGCATTACAATCTGAATCATTATCTTCAGAAGACTTAGGGGCCACAACTTGTCATTTGGTTGCACGAGTGCCTCTAGCAGCTTTCTTGGTCGGAGCCTTTTTCTCTGGCGACCTCACCTATTTGAGGAGAACCTTGTAAGGTGCCTTATTGGTGGCAGATGGCTGAGGGAGGAAATGGTTTTCCTTGCTATCATTGTGATCCTCTTGAGACGAACTTGAGGCTTGTCATCAATGCTCTTATCCTCCATAATCTCAACCCTCTTCCTTTTTGGGCTACGACTTCAAAAGGGGCATCTCTGTCCGCTGATTCAGAGCCATCAGAATGGGTAGCCAGAGGGTTCTCTTCTAGCCCCTCTGTAAGTGGCACCTATAGTCGCAGGCTCGTCATTGGACGACAATGTTGAGACCCTACGAAAGCATGTAGATACAAGCAAAAGATAAGTGCACAAGCCACCAGACTTCTTTTTTTGAAATCGAAGTCAAAAATCTCATAGAAAGACTAGATTTAAGTCAATATTTCACTATCCAGAGGCTCCAAATGGCACTCATTCGGAGGCACCAAGCAAGTCACAGAAGTGATTCTCAGAGCATCCAAATGGTGCTCATCCAGATGCACCAAGTGCTCAAAGAAGACTCAAAGCATCTGAACGCGGCCCTTTTGGAGGAGCCAAGCAAACTCACAGGAGTGATGCTCAAAGTATCCAAAATGGTGCTCATCCAGACACACCAAGTGCCTCAGAGAGGGCTCAGAGCATCTGGACACAACCCTTTCAGAGGAGCCAAGCAAACTAGGGTTTCTTGGAGGACACGGCTTACTCGGAGGGTCCGAACAGAAATTTTGACCTAACCCAAGATTTTTGTCTGATCAATTTTGATGAAATTGCTCGAGATTATGATGAATTAGAGAGGGGAATCAAGTGTACACCAATGGAAACAAATTCTTGAATGCGGATTTGATGAAGAATAGCTATGGGACACCGCTTGCTCTAACTTGGCAAAGCGGCAGCTACGGCAACGCACGGTGGGAAAGATGGTCGGCTATGACTATGATGTCCAATGGAGGCGGTGAGAGTTCATCTAGCCCCTAAGTGTGGTTTTGATAATTGATGACAATACCTATAGACTAACATGTTTCTTGAAGATTGGATATGAGGTTATATCTGTAGGTAATGCATGAAGAATATTGGACAGATTCGGGAAGAATGCTGTAAAACAAATATATGCATGAAGATGCCAAAGCTCAAGAGGAAGATAAGGTTGACATGGTGCAAGTCCAAGGATATATTGCATGTGGTCAACACATGAGCATGAAGAGTATACCACTTGAGATGGTGTAGACAAGTGGTCATAGTAATGCATAAATTTGTTCAAGAAAAGAGGTTGACCAAGATACAAGTTCAAGGAAGTGGACTTAAGACGGTCAACGCATGAGCAAAAGGAAAATTTCACTTGAGATAGTATGATCAAGTGATTATGGTGAGATATTCGCATATTGCCTCATATGAACTAACCCATGGTATCTCTATGTGAGAGTGTGTAAGCGGGTTAGGTGTTATTCATGGGATACAATGAAGAGTTAAGCTCATGGAGTCCATAAGAAGATGACATCAGACAATGGTCATCAAGATGAGAAGAGTAAGTTCCAAGATATGCATTATGAGAAGATATGAGCTTGGAAGCTTGCGGTCCATCAAATGAAGATGAACAATTGAAGATGAATGCAAGAGAAAGTTTTCCTGCAAGGATCTTGGGGGAGCTACATGCAAGACATCAAGAGACAAGCATGATCAAGATGCTTTTTGGCTTGGATCAAGGGTGACGATCATCATCATGCTCGAGACAAAGGCGCAAGGCAAAGGTATGCCTAGTTAGGGTTTTCCATTTACCGGTCTCTAGGTGTTTGGAGAGAGACCGGGTTATAGATTAGATAGCCGTACTATTAAGAGGGGCTGTCTGATGATTAGCTTATCCACTTCGTGTGTCGAGTGCTCAAGTCCTTGCATTTATTGCATATCATCGTGTTGCTCTTTGTAGAAGTGCTAGAGTTTTGGGTTCTAGCATGTCCGGAGATTACGAGCTGTGAGTGCTCGAAGGCTTCGGACCTAGTTTGATGTTGTGTGAGTTTGCCCTTGAATTCATGTCTCGGCATGTGTGGTTTTTTCTTAAACTAAGTGGTCGAAGTGTTTGACCTAGGTCCACAGACTCTGAAAGTTTGATTTCCTAAGTGTATGGACTAGGTGAAAGTATTTGAGTCAAGGCTTGTTCGGATTTTGTGTTCTCGGGAGAAAGGTGCATGAGATGAAGGGTTTCCCTGGCTAGACTGGCAAGGGTGGTCTAACGGCCTGGTTAGCCGATCTGATTCATTTCCTGTCTAAAGCCAACTGGACCCTCCGGGGTGGATCCGGGTAGTCCAATTGTGCAAAATCCAGACCCTCTGGATGGAGGACCAGGCTTTCCAGTAGCAATCTGGACCCTCCGAGTCTAGGGTCTGGAAATGGTTTTTCGACTGTTTTTCAACCTTTGGAAGGAGGCGACTTAAGTCGGCCCGAGGGTGGTTTAAACCAGCCACCCTACCAGCTATCCCTAACAGCTAGTTTTCGTGGGTTTGGGTATTTATACCCCCTTTGATCAGTTGGGAAAGGGGGCTGTTGCCTCTATTCTTCCTTTCGAGCATCTGTAGTAGCCTCCTCCCTCTCTAAAGCCTCTATTGCATGGTGTTGTCATTTGTGAGGTGTGAGGGAAACTTTGTGCATTAGTTGCACAAGTTGTGTGCATAAGTTACATTGTTTGAGCACTTAGCGTCGATCGTGAGCAAGAGTCTGAGAGTCTTTTACACTTGGAGGCCACCGACTCCTAGACAGCTTTATGGTTGTGGTTCGGTGATCTCCTCTAGAGGCTTGTGAGGAGGTCCGGGAGATTGTGAAGTGGTTGTAGAGCTCGCCATCTCCAAGAGTGGAGAAAATAGCAAACCATAGTGATCGGAGAGACTCCGGATAGTCCTTGAGAGGAACTGGCTTGAGAAAGAGAGCCCACCTTGGAAGCGTGATCGGGCCCTCAAATGAAGGCATAGTATATCGGATGATATCCGAACTCTGGGTCATACATCATTTGTCTCTTGTGGAAGTTGAATTGCTTGTTTATCACCCTTGTATTCATAACCTTGACATATTCACATAGTGTGTTGATGCACTTAGGATATCTAACATATTAGGATATGAGCTTGTGAAAATCTAATTAGTATAATTTTGCATTAGGATTAAGCTAAATCCGTAAGTGATTTTTAAATGCCTATTCACCCCCTCTAGGTGACATCTTAGTCATTAAGGTCCTTTTAGGCAGTAGCCAGGAAGAGCACGACAATGGCATAGAGACAATAGACACGAGTACAAGAGGCAGCTATGAACGATTTTGACCGCACGGTGAATTGGGTAACAATCTAGCCACGTGGTGGTTAAGAGGTCAAAATTCACTTGCCATCCGGAGGGTCCTAATGGGACTCATTCGGAGGCTCCGGGCAATTTTAGCAATAGATCTCGTTCAAATGTTCTCGAGCATCTGAATGGATCTCGTTCGAAGTCTCCGAGAGATAAAACAAATCATATTGTATGATTTGAAGGGTCTGGGTGAAGATGATTCTGTAACAGAGAAGTTGTAGTCATCTGATGCATTTGAGTGAAGCTTATCCGTATGGTTTGGACTACTGGTGAAATGTCAATTTGTGTAGATTTGGATGAAGATTTTGATGAGAAAGAAATAGATAGAGTCTATGGAGTCATTATGGATTCCTTTTCTATCCAGGTGAGGAACAATCAAGCAAAGAAACACTTGGAAGCAAATCGGAGAAGCACAAATCAAAATTCTAGATAATGTGTGCAAAAATTTCAACAAAGTGTCTAGACTTGTGAGAGAAGAGAAAAAAAAAGAACCAAAAATGATGATTTTGATGGTGTTGCCACCATTATGAGTCATATATTGCACAAGTACCAATATGTATTGAAGCATAAGATCTCAAGATGCATAAATTCACACTTTGCATATGCATCACCCTAAGAGTAATGAATACACAAAATTATCACTTTACTCACACCTTATAGGATATGGTATTCATCGAGAGAACAACACTCCCGCTTGATGTGTTCATCATCTTACGCTCCAAAAATCAAAGCAAAGCATTCAAGTAACAAAGCTTCAAGTAACATTTCAAGAATCCAAAATATTTAACTCATTACTCAACTCACAAAACTTATGCTCATCTAAGCGCTTGGCGAAGATATCCGCAAAAAAAATTCCGTCCTTACATGATTTAAGTCTATGTCTCTCTTTTTCACATGATCCCTAAGAGAATGGTGTCGAATATCTATGTGCTTGATTCTTGAGTATTGGACGGGATTGTTGGCTATTCTGATTGCACTTTCATTATAACACAAAAGTGACACTTCTTTCAAATCGACTCCATAATATTTCAAATTTTGTCTCATCTAAAAAAATTGAGCACAACAAGTACCATCAGATATGTTCTCCGCTTCTATGATGGATAGGGCTACAAAGTTTTGTTTCTTGGATGACCATGACACTAAGAAACTACCAAAGAATTGGCACATGTCGAAGTTGTCTTCCTATATTCCTTGCAACCTGCATAATCTGAGTCCAAATACCCAACAAAATCAAGACTAACACCCTCGGGATATCACAAACCTAGGTTAGGCATATGAACTAGATATCTGAAGATTCTCTTAATGGCCACAAGATGGCATTCCTTAGGAACGGCTCGAAACTGTGCACATTAGCATAATATCGGGCTTAGATGCACAAAGATAGAGCAAATAGTCAATGATGGATCGATATACCTTTTGCTACAGGTTTACCTTCCACATGGAGGTCGAGGTGCACATTGGTTTGCATGGGTTTATGAATAGGCTTGGATTTCTCCATGTCAAACCACTTGAGCATGTCCTTGATGTACTTTCCTTGACTTATGAAAGTCTCCTCCTTGAGTTGCTTGACTTGAAGTCTAAGCAAGAATTTCAACTCACATATCATTGACATCTCGAACTTATTTGCCACCGTTTTGCCAAATTCTTCACTAAAGTTATTGTTGGTAGACCGGACAATAATATCATCAATATATATTTGACAAACAAACAAGTCACCATCTATGAACTTGATAAAGAGGATTGAGTTAATTTTCCTGATTTGAAGCCCATTTAGTTGAAACTCTTTAAGGCACTCATACAATGCTCTAGGAGCTTGTTTGAGTCCATATAGTACCTTATGGAGTTCATACACATGGTGAGGGTGTTTGGGGTCTTCAAACCTGAGAGGTTGCGCAATATATACGAGTTTGGAAATTTTACCATTCAAGAAGCACTCTTAACATCCATTTGATGCAACTTAATGTCATGGTGAACAGCACAAGCAAGCAATATACAAATAACATCTAATGTAGCAACGAGAGCATCTGTACTGAAGCCCAAACCTTCAACTTGGGTGTAACCTTGAGCTACCAAGCATGCTTTTTTCCTCACCACTTGGCCATTTTCGTCTTGCTTGTTGCAGAAGACCCATTTGGTGCTGATCACATTTTGCCTTGATCTTTCCACACCTCAGGACTGAAACTTTTTAGCTCTTCATACATCAAATTCACCCAATTCGGATCTTCCAATGTGTATTCCACTTTTGTAGGCACCACGAAATATACAAATGAGTAATGTTCATAAAAATTTGCAATATGTGAATGAGTTTAGGTACCTTAGGCATGTCGCCCAAAATTTGGTCGATGGGATAATCCATTTGCAAACTTCTTTGAATCTTTTGATGACCCAATTGGACTTGATTTTGAGATTGAGATTGGATATGAGGTTGAACTACATCATCTTAGAATTGTGTTGCCTTCAAACTTTGACAATCATCATGTGTTGACGTAGGAGGCTCCACTTGGACCAATGGCGTGCTTTCCTTCACGTCTATTGGCATGGCATCCTTGAGAGACATCTTCTTGATAGCATTTGCATACTCAACTTCACCTACAACATTTTGTACTTTTCTACTTGAGAACCGTTAGTATCATGAAATTGCATCTCACATGATTCTTCAATAATACGGGAGGTGTTGTTGAAGACTCAGTAAGCATGCGAATTTGAGCCATATCCTAGAAATAAACCTTCGTCAAACTTAGGAGGAAATTTATAAAGGGGTTGCTTCTTATTAAGGATATAACACTCACTCTTGAAGATGCGAAACTAGGAGATATTGGGCTTGTTTCCAGAGATGAGTTCATATGGCGTCTTATTCAAAAGACAGTGGAGATACAATTGGTCAATGGCATGTCATGTGTTGTTGATTGCATCTGCCCAAAAATGGTCGCGAGTCTTGTACTCATCCAGCATTGTCCTTGCCATCTTAATGAGCATGCGGTTCTTCCTCTCCACCACTCCAGTTTGTTGCAGTGGAAAGACAGTGTAGAACTCATGCTTGATTCCTTCCTCATCCAAGAACTCTTCAACATTGGTGTTTCTTGAACTCGGTGCCATTGTCGTTTCTCACACTCTTGATCTTCAACTTGAACTCGTTTTGGGATCTTTTTGCAAACTTCTTGAAGATCTTGTGTCCCGCCCATTTCATACAAGAAATAGACCCAAAGTGTAGCGAGAAAAATCATCAACAATGAAGAAACCATTTGAGTTTCCTCGTATGCTCACATAGGTGATGGCACCAAATAAGTCTATGTGTAGAAGTTCAAGTGGACTTGATTTCTTCATGATGTTCTTAGTACAGTGGGAAGAACCAACTTGCATCCTGGCTTGACAACGCTACAAAGTCAAATTTTGTCAAATGTCATATTCTTGACGCTGAGAATGTGTTCGCCCTTTAGTAGGTTGTCTAGGTTCCTCATACCCATGTTAGCCAACCTTCTATGCTATAACCACCCTAAAGAAAGTTTGCCAGCAAGAATGTTCATATACATGATTAGTTAGACCAAAAATCCACCAAGTAAAGGTTACCTTTCATAAAACTTACGAAGAATAAAGAGTGATCATCACTCTTAGTCACAATTACTCCATACTTGGTAAAGTTGCACTCAAGATCAAGGTAACAAAGTTGTGAAATGGATAGCAAGTCTTAGGGTATTGATAAGGAGCCCATGTCTTCCCACTATCATTGAATGTTGGGGTGAAGCCAGGTCCTTCATGGTGGAAGTTCTCCTTTTGGTGGCTCAAGATCTTTTTTAGGGTCTTACTATCCTTTTTTAGGGTCACCATAGCATTCTCACTCAACAATGTTGCCTCACAAATAGTAGAGTTAGAAGCATTAGAAACACCGTTAGCTATTATAGTGGGTAAGTCCTTATGTAAAGAAGCATACTAAGAACATGACAATTCTACACCCACTTGAGTCAAGGTTGATTGCTTGTCAAGGAGAGAGAGATGTTTACTCTTGAGAATGTCATGAGAAATCTTACGAGTCTCATGATCGCATGATGTGCTCAAGACCAAGACCTTCATAAACATTTCTAAGTTCCTCATGAGACTTCTCAAGTCTACAGTGAGAGTCTTTAAGCTCCTTATACTTGTGAGTTAAGGCATCAGTATTCTCTTTCTCTTGCACAAGCAATGCCTCTTTGCTCCTCAAGAGTAGCAACTAGCATATCATAACTAGGCATGCTCAAATCATCAAGATATCAAGCAAATGATCATGACTATCATCATAAGTAGGTGATTTAGGGCTCGAGACTATCGTTGATCCTTTTGCCATAAGGCATTGATGAGTCTCGTCATCATCACTTGAATGATCGAAGAGGGACTTGGCAAGTCTTGGGCTTGTCATAGTGAGGCCGACAACTTCATCATCACCTTCATCTTCATCTTCAGCTTCATCATCAAAGTCGGGGACAGTGCACGAGTCATTTGCATCTCATTCTTGGACAATGTGGGCTTGAGCCTTTTGCGGTTCTTCTTCAAGAACTTTCCCTTGACGTGGCGCTACTTCTTTTTGTATCCCTTCTTGTCTTTCTTGTTAGACAATCCGTGATGAAGTGACCCGTCTTGCCACACCCAAAGCACGTTCTCTTAGTGAGCTTCTTTCTTGTATCTTTTGAGCATGTATGGCTTCTTCCTTGTCAAAAAACTTGTTGCCACAATTCTCCTTGAATATCTTGAAGAATCTTCTCACAAGAAGAGGGATGTCTTGAGCTTCAAGTCCTTCATCTTCATCATCACCGCTTGAGTCATCTTTGATGACGCGTTGGGCCTTCAAAGCGAGATTCCTCTTGCTACTTGAGTTTGATGTCATGAGACCTTTCTTGTCTTGCATTGCCAACTCGTAAGCAATGATTCTTCCAAGGACCTCGGTTGGAGTGAGCTTCTTGAAGTTGTCCCTTTAATCAATAAATATTACCAACTACTCATACTCAGGTGAGAGAGCTTGTAGCATCTTCTTTATGATGAAGTGGTCGGTCATCTCAGTGCTTCTGAGTCATTTGAGCTCGTTCACGAAGTGGTTGAGGCAAGTGTACATGTCATTCATACTCTCATTCTCCAGCATCATGAATGGATCAAGATTGCTCATCAACACATCAAGTTTTGGCTCCTTGATGGATGAAGTTCCTTCATAAATCTCCTCAAACGTGTTCAAAATATTTTGGACATCTTCATGTATGCTCACACGGTTGAACTCGTCTGAGATCGATGGATTGAATATGGCATCGGTTGCTTGAGCATTTAGGTGGATGTTCTTGTAATCCGGATCAGTGAGCTCACCTGGATTAATCACTGCAAAACTATGAAGCACAATACACCATATGCTTGGGCTAATAGTCATTAAATGCATCTTCATTTTGTGTTTCCAACTAGAATAATTTGAACCATTAAAGTAAGTACCACTACCAACATGGAAACCCTCGCTAGAAGACCTCCTTACTCTCTACGTGGTTAAACCTCAAAGAGAATAGCATGAGGCTCTGATACCAATTGAAGGATCGAGGATGACGTCCTAGAGGGAGGTTGAATAGACTCTTTTCAAAAGATACTCTTAATCAACACTAGAAGCAACCTATGTATACTAGCATCAAAATGAAATCACAAGAAAGGCTAGCAACCTAAGTAAGCAAACAATCAAGTATCAAAACGTATGGAGTAGAGTATGCAAATATGCAAACATGTGCGATATGACAATTTGTTGTCAAAGTTTGGACTGTTGGTGTTTTACGTCTCCGCTGAGGAATCTTGGTCCAACAACCAAAGCCTCCCTCTCTTTTTGGTAGCTCTTCACCTTGTGCTAGGCAAGCTCCAACCTTCACAAATTTAGGCGATTCACAAATTAATTGAATGCTCTCCAAGAACTCCTAATCATCTAGGATGCACCGACCTCTAAGAGCAACAAGAGAAACCGGAGCTTGGAGAGAAACTCTTGCTAGATGCTCAACTAGTTTCAACCCTTCCATCTCTTTTCTTCCCGCTCAAGGAATAGCCCTTAGGGGTACAGAGTAGAAGATCTCAAATGGCAAGAACAAAGGAATGGGCAAGCAAAGGGTGGGTGTATTTATAGACAATCCTCAAAATCTATCCTTTATGCACCTTTTTGCACTACCCGAAGGCTCGAGATGAACATGACTCGGAGGCTCAAGGTTCAAAACAACGGCCAATTTGAGATGCTTAGACAAGACAACACACCACACAGAGGTTCTGAAAGATTCAAACTTCAAAGGCATTCCAGCACCGGGGGTCCGGACGAGATATGTTGGGAGGAACCAGAGAGAAAACAACATTCTATCTAGAGAAGAAAACATGGTTCAGATGTTTTGGACATAAGTCACTTGGAGTGTGCAAAGGCTCAACACTCGGTGCAATAGAGAACCAGCTAGCTTCTTAGGATGGTCAGAACACACATCACTTAGAGGATCCAGGTGAGATCACCACACAAGACAAAGAAGTTAGGTCTTCCTTTGGAGCATCAGGACAGAAAACAACTCAGATAGCTCAAACCAAGAAAAGATGCCTCTGGAACAGGCAAGATGACGACTCAGAGATTCTTGACAAACTGAGTTCGAAGGCACCGGGCTCAATAGAGAACTCTCTAGGCATCCTTCGGATGTTCCAAATGAGAACCACTCGGAAGCTCTGGATAGAAGAAATGGTTTTAGACAGAAGGCTTGAAGAACTTCGCAAACTCCGGATCAACGCCACTTGCTTTTGGGTAGAAGAAATTTGAGCTCTTGGAGGACCTAGCGCTCAGTGGCTCCAAGAAAAAGTTATGCTTTTGGACAAAAGCAAGATAAAACACCGGAGATTCATACGCTATTCGGAGTTTACGGCAGACCGATCTAGAGCCTCTAGGAACACTAAAAAATTTGTGTAGAGCGAAATTAGGGGATTCTAAAACTTAAAAATTGGATCTTACTAAGCATGACACAAGATTAATCCACCCTAACTGTCAACTTACTCCTCCTTTTATAGTATGGCTTTCCTATCACTCAATGTGATTATCTGAATTAAAATGAGCTGCAAAAGGTCCTTAATCTTCAATTCATGCAATCCATATCTTCTTCAATTTTTTCTGTAGGGATCGTCAACGCCATGTCTTCAAGATTAAGACCTGGTCAACACTTGATATGCTCATTACTCCCTTACTCATTTTGTAATTAATCTTCAAAACACTTAGGGGGCCTAGATGCACTTCCATTGTGGTTTTCTATATCGTCTATAGTCATGGGTCTGTGGTAACAAGATAGAATTGTTGACGGTTCAAAAACTATCTGCGATTCTAATTATGAAGATTTTAAAAAGCGACTGTAGTTGCCTCCATGGCCACAAGCCCCACAAGATTCGCCAATGCCACGGGATCTGCTCTCGCAACCACTAATGCCACTGGATACACTGCACCAGGAGGAGAAATAAGAGGTGGCCCGACCCCTCCACGCATGAACCCCCCGGTCTGGACTGCTCTAGCTCCAGGGAGGAGCACCGCGAGCTTGCTGGACTAGCCATGTCATGGTGGTGGCAACGAAGGGAGCACCGCGAGGATCTAGATCCGAAGAGGAGCACTATGAGCTCACCGGCTTGGCCAAATTGCGGCTGCGGGCAAACGAGTTTGAGGAAATAACGATGGGAGTACCTCGAAGATCTGAATCTAGGGAGGAACACCGCGAGCTCAACGGTCTGGCGGTGTCGTAGGGATGGGAAGGACGAGTCGGCGAAAGCACTGCGAGCTCACTGGCCTGGCCATGTCGCGGGGGTGGGAGTACTATGAGCTCTCCTTGATGTGCTCAGATCAGACTACTATTGCGCACATCTCTTTAGGGTATATGGGAGGAGGAGGATTGAGGGGCGTAGGTGAGGAAGGACAGGAGCGGGGGTGATAGGGAGAATTGAGAAGCAGCAACTGAGGGGATTGAGAAGGTCTCTCTCTGTAGACTAGGGTTCACTAGAAGGCGATAGTTGGGCATGCAATGGCTGAAAATAATCTTAGACTGTTTTGTGTAAAAAAAAGTATATATCACAGATGGTCCTTTACACAAAACTGTTTATGATGATTTTCTTATGATAAACTACTTTTTAGAAAAACACTCTATGATATTAATTTTAACAAACAATGATTGTGATTAGTCTTCTTGGATAACTTTTTTGTGAAGTGTCACATCAGCCTGATAGGTGGGCTCAAGCCGTTAGATGGGAGAAAGGTGATTGAATGTTCAATGAGGAATTTTGGGCTCCTTAAATGTAGTATCGATTGATAATACGGGACTTAACAGTGGTACAGAGTGGAATTAACTTTTTTTAATGAAATTCAAGGGCTGCTTGGGACGGAAAACAAAATGGTTCATCGAGCAAACATAAGCCATGGGACAATGGTGGCAAAATAGTTACAACTCCAGAAATGAAACAGGGATTATTTCCGTCAGAGCACTCTTAACATCCTCTGATTTTGGTTTAGTCTACAATGAGCAAAACCAGAATTATAGTGCAACCAACTTTCATGAATTGCACGAAGATCAACCCAAGAGTGCCTCCAAAAACATGCATTAACCACTAGGATCTACTGGACAAGGTCATACATTTGGATGAAGCACATACCAAACGAATAGCATGGTCGATCTACATTTCTTCTTCATGGCCTCTGCCACCTTATGTGGCACAATCCTTGGCAACACGCACATGTGCAAGGGTGCCTGCAGCGTTACATAGTCACAAGAAATGCAGGGCTGAGGAGCCAAGTAACACGGTGGCGCACAACGCAGCAAACGGGACTACAGGAGGGAAAGGATCAAAGGAATAGGCGGCTATTGACGCGAGAACATGGGGATAATAATGTGGTTACATGAGATGAGGTGGGTGGGCCTTGTAATTTCTCTCCTTTTATTTTTCTCTTGCAAATCTCGGACTCCAGTTTTCCTCCCAGCTTTAGCCCAACTGATTAGGATCACGTCTAGCCTATTAGACCCACAAATACAAAAATAGCTTACGGTTTAATTCGAAACTAAAAAAATCTGGAACGTTACAATGGAAATGTTTTCTTAAGTTCATGTGCCTTTCATCGACGGCTAAAACTTATATGTTAGAATACTAAGCAATTTCTAAATGAAATTGTTGGGAGAGGGATCCCCGCGCTACCTGTTTTTGACGTTTTTTCGTACTTAGGGGAGATCAGCACACCTCAAGGCTCAACAACGCCGAGTCCGTGACCATGCCAACTCCATAACAATGTCAAGCCCATGGCAACACCGAGTCTGTGGCGACGACAAGTTCGTGATGGTGGCAAGTTCGTGACGGCGGCAAGTTCATGACTACCGGAAGCTCGGGGCGACGGGAAGACCGTTGCCACGGGGGGGGACACGACGAGCAGGGCCCACGGAATATTCCTAGAATATTCCTGGAGGAAAAGACCGGTTCATCCTCGAGGGCACTAGTGCATCTAGGGGCGAGATTGTAAATAGCCTGAGGGTATTTTTGTAATCTCCTCTACCCCTTCATTTTCCTTATAAATAGAGAGGCACCCCTTCCATTCAGCGGGACCCAAAAATTCTGAAATACAAGTTTGTTTGCTCCTCCTCTCCTCAAGTTTGCAGCAACGCAGTGAGTTCGGGCACCTTCGCGTCGGGTAACCCGTGTGCACGACAGCGGTATTCCCGCGACGTAGTTTCCTGTGCAACCCTCGCAGGCCCGTGGAGCCGTGCGGGGTTGCCACAAGTTCACTATCTAGTCCTTGTTGCTACGATAGTTGACGCCGTCTGTGGGAAGCTAGTAAGAGGCCGTGTGACGAAGACCGCAGCCGCCACTGGGAGCGCGAAGACGCCGTCGTCAACCCACGAGACGATCGAGCTATGCCGCCTAGGAAGCGAGGAGGGACGAAGCGGAAGGCCGTGACCACCGCCGCGACAGGCACGAGAGCGACGACTAGGAGGACGGCACGCGCCGAGGTCTGTGCAGCGGACGCCGCACCCAACCTCTCCACCGACGCGCAGGTTGTTGGCTCAGAAGCCTCCACCCAGGTCGCCAACAATGAAGTTGAAATCGAGGCGCTGAGGCAGCAAGCCGCAGAAGCAAACCGGAAGGCGGAGGAGCTACAAGCTGGGTTGGAAGCACACAGGGCCGACATCCTACGTATGGAGGCGCTCTTGTACGAGACCGCCGATGTGCATGCACGACAAGCAGCGGCGGTAGCAGCGGCAAGACCGGCCCCGATCCCGCAACGGCCCCGACCGACACCCTTCGTCATCAGCAAGCACTAGGACGTGCGGCGGCGATGGGACAAGTCCAAGTAAACCCTCAAGTCGTCGAGGAGCAGCGACGCCACTTGCGGGAGGTGACCGCACGTGCGAGACCTACGACCCCACCGGGAACCTCGGAAGCGGAAGCACTACGGACGGAGATCTGGCTAAAATGTGACGTGGCTCTCGCCACCCTACGCGAGACGGACGCCTTGCTGGACATAGTGGAAGATGCCCACGAGGACGTCGCTGTGCCAACTACATATGCTGCGAGGCACGAGGTCATCAACATCGCCGACGACCGAAGCCCCCTCAGCCCCGGGCTCGAAGCGAAGCCATGGCCACACAAGTTCCGTCTCGCGGATCTCCCGAGCTACGTGGGTGACACCGATCCGACCGAGTTCACTCGTGTGTATGAGGCCGCCGTGTCTGCGGCAGGAGGAAAATGAGGCTGTTGGAGAAGGTGCTACGCAAAACAAAAAAATTTTCCGCGCACGAACCAAACCAAGAAACACTATCGAGGTGTAGGTAACGATACCTTCGACGATCACGTCAATGCAGCGGAGAAGTTGACCGATGTCGATGAAGTCCGCAGACTCCCGCAGCTAGGTTATACCTCACAGCCGCGAGAGCGATCTCCTCGTGAATAGTTCGCCCGATCGAACGCCGAAGTATACGACGTCTCCGAGGTATCCACGCGTACCGGATCAGTGACACCGCGGTAATGTGTGGACCAGCACACAAGAACAGCGGGGATCTACGAGAGGGAGAAGCAGCAGCGCGCCGGCAGCTTTACTAGATCCAATCTAGAAGAGAGAAAAAGAAGGCTGTGACCAATCTAGAGATGGCCGGCCTAGGGTTTCGTCCAAGGGACTAGGGCTGCCTCTGGGGCTGCTTGGGATGCCCTTTGAGGTGCCCTGCCCCCTATTTATAGGGGTTGGGGCAGCTCTCCCTAGGCAGGTGGAGTCCTACTCCAACAGGGACACCCTGTTGGAGTTGGAGTCCAACTCCACTAGAACCTTCTGGAACCTTCTAGAACTTCTGGAACCTTCTAGAACTTCTAGAACCTTCTAGAATTTCTAGAACCTTCCAGAACCTTCTAGAACCTTCTAGAATTTCTAGAACCTTCCAGAACCTTCCAGAACCTTCTAGAACCTTCCGATACCTTCCGGAACACTTCCGGACATCACCGGAACCATCCGGGACCTCCCGGAACACTTCCGAGATCATCCGAAACACTTTCGGAACCCTTCTCTCTCGTTCTCCATAAATCGCAGCATTCCTAAATGTCGCTAAAACGTTAAGCGTGTGACCCTATAGGTTCGAGTATACGTGGACATGTCCGGAACACCTTCCGGTCAATAATCGTCAGCGGGATCTGGACACCCATAACGACTCCCACATATCATCGAAGATCTTTATCGAGCGAACCTTGTATTGTCGCATACAATTCCTTTTGCCTCACGATACGTTACACAACCCGAGGCGAGACTTTGACGGTATCCCTGTGATCAACTCCTTGATCACCATACCTAGTTATCCTCGTTACCGGTTTGTACTCTTTTCTCGTTTCCGTATTCCGGTGTCCCCGTGACTAACCCTTTAGTCACAATACCTGGCCAGGCGATGCTGGACACCGTAATACCGAGTGGGCCCAGAGTGTATCTCTCCATCGCCGGATGGGCAAATCCCAGTCTTGACATATCTTGAACCACGATATACTTTCTGGTGTACCTGAAAGTCACCTTTATAATTACCCAGTTACGGAGTAACATTTGATGACCCCAAAGCAACCATCCGGTATCCGGGTCTACGATATTCTCATGGTCTAAGGACGCAAGTAAACGTTAACACATAATGAGAAGATACTGACAACATATTGACGAAGTGATCTCGCAGTATCTCATAAGGGGTCTATCCAACACCATTGTTACCCTAACAATGTGTTCCTATTATTGCCGGCATCCTTGTTACATTAACAATGCCCATGATCAGGAAAACAAGATCATCAACAATACATGAGCTAGTCCAGAGGCCTGACTAGGGATCTGAATGGTGTTTATTATTCCACACATGCAATTAGGTTTTCCTCTGAATCTCATATTCAAGAACCAATGCATTTCTAGCATAGAACATAAACTTAATCATGAACATGAAAATAGAATAATAACAACTTTATTATTGCCTCTAGGGCATATTTCCAACAGAGGCCACCATGGCGAAGAGTCTACTTCTCAAGCTCTCCGGGATAGCACGGTCATGGTACCTCACGCTTCCCGCTGGCTCGGTATATTCCTGGGAGCAGCTCCACCAGCTACTACACTCATGCTTCCAAGGAAACAAGACCAAAGCCATGACGGCGGCAGACCTCTACGCGTTGGTCCAAGGACCACGGGAGACCATTCAAGCATTTCACAAGCGCTTCGCCAACGTGCAGTGTCAGATACGCAGCATCACTAACGAAAGCGTGTGCTCCGCCGCGCGAAGGTCCATTTGGAACCCAGTCTTGTGTGCCAAGTTGGACCGAAGTTCACCAACCACCATCCAAAAGTTGTACGACACCATGGAAAGGTACGCGCTTCTAGAAGAAGGGGAGCTCCAACTGCGGAACAAAGTACTAGCAGCCGCCAGGCATCCCAAGACAGCTCATGATGATCCCTAGCCACACCACCGCGGCGTGCACCAGGTGAACGGGTACGATGAGTGACCCCGCACCCACTTCAAGCATAACAACGACTGTGACCAAGCTCGAGGTTGAGAACGCCACGAGGACCATGACCTCACGCGTCGGGGCCTCCGCGGAGGCGAGCGAAACCATGATCGTGGCGGAGGACACAGCAACCGAGGCCGCCAGAGCTACCAGCATGCGGCGGGAACCAATAACCAGGCAAGGAGATTCTGCGAGTTGCACCAGTCATACAACCACTCCACTGCTTAGTGTGACGTGATCCGGAGACACGCGAGCAACTTCACTCGAGGCCGGCAAGCGACGCTTGGCCCCAGCACGAACTACTGCTCCAAGGGACCCCACCTGCAGCTGCCATTGCCACCACGTCTTCCTCCTGGCGTGGCTCCTGTACAAGCGATTAATTCGTGCCGCGTCATCCACGCGATCGTAGGGAGCAACGTGCACACCTTCCCATCTAAGCGCCAAAGACGCGCGTATGCCCGCCAAATAAGCCACATCCTTCCCGCCCACCGAGCTCCTCGCTTGCGCGTCCACACCAGTAACCTTCAGGCCTGAAGACGCCATGGGAATCACCCTTCCACATCATGACGCACTCGTCATAACTGTGACGATTTTGAATGTGGAGGTACATTGCGTCTTTGTCGACGGGGGAAGCTCCGCGGACATCATGTTCTCGTCAACCTTCAAAGAGATGGGCATACCGTCGTCATTCCTCTGAGCCCCTGGCATCCCCTTGCTGGGTTTCGGAGGCGAGCCAATCGCAGCCATGGGATGCATCGAGCTCCCTGTCACGTTCTGCTCGGGTGGTTGCTCCCACACCGAGAACATCACCTTCGACATCGCTAACCTGTCGTACCAGTACAACATCATCATGGGATGGGTGTCCCTCAACAAGTTTGGCGCCATCCCCCACCATGCGTACCTGTGCCTGAAGATTCTAGCACCACAAGGCGTGGGGACCAAAACCTATCCCGAAGGATTGACGAATGAGCACAAGCAGTCAAATGCTACGCCCACAACGTGCAACTAGAAGGGAGCTTGGTGGGGCCCGGGCTCACCCCCTGCTGGGCGCAGGGCGATGGACCTCGAAGCCAAAGCTGGATGGGGAGACACGTGCATACCCTGCACGACGATGCACTAGATAAAACCGCGCTCCTCGGACCAGATCTTACCCGGGAAGTGTCTAAGGAGGTCCTCAAGGTCCTTCGGGACAATGCCGACATCTTCGCCTGGGAACACGAGGATCTCCCGGGCGTCCCACGGGAGATCATCGAGCACAAGCTGTACGTCCGCCCGGACGCTCGCCCCGTGAAGCAAAGGATGAGGAAGATGTGCGCTGAACGCCAATAGGCGGCCTGCGAACAGGTCAACGAACTCCTTAAGGCCGGAGTCATCTGAGTCGTCTTGCACCCCGAGTGGCTCGCCAACCCCGTACTTGTGAAGAAAACCAACGGCAAGTGGCGCATGTGCATCGACTACACTAGCCTCAACAAGGCGTGTCCGAAGGATGAATTCCCACTCCCGTGCATCGACCAACTCGTCGACACCACATCCGGCTGCGAGCTCATGAGCTTTCTAGACGCATTCTCAGGGTACCACCAAGTCTAGATGGCCAAGGATAATGAGGAAAGAACGAGCTTCATCACGCCGTTCGGGACCTTCTGTTATGTACGCATGCCATTCGGCTTGAAGAACGCTGGAGCCTCTTTTGCCCGCCTGGTGCAAAAGGCACTTCTCGCCCAGGTGGGACACAACGTCGAGGCCTACGTGGATGACGTGGTCGTCAAGAGTACCATCGCACGCTCTCACACGCAAGACTTGGAAGAAACATTCAGCAATCTCCGCGCAGCAGGGATGAAGCTCAACCCTGAGAAGTGTGTGTTCGGGGTGCAAGCCGGTAAGCTACTAGGCTTCCTGGTGTCCAAAAGGGGAATGGAGGCCAACCCGATCAAGATCAAAGCCGTATTGGACATGCATCCACCCCCATAACATAAATGAAGTGCAGAAGCTCACTGGGCGCCTTGCCGCGCTCGGACAATTTGTGTCTCGGTCAGCCGAGAAGGGACTCCCATTCTTCAAAGCCCTTAGAGGCTCGTCCAGCTTCGTGTGGGATGCTGATAGCCAGCGAACATTCGATAAGCTCAAGGCATACTTGACCTCTCCTCCCCTACTGCAAAGCCCAACTCCGGCAGAGAGCCTGCTCCTATACTTAGCCGGGACACCAGGGGCCATGAGTGCAGTGTTGGTCAAGGAAAAAGACCGTGTGCAGCACCCGGTTTATTACGTGTCCGAGTCACTTCAAGGCGCAAGGGTGCGCTATACCGAGCTGGAGAAGCGCGCTTACACACTCCTTATGGCATCAAGGAAGCTTCGGCATTACTTCCAGGCACACTCCATCCAAGTACCGTCTTCATATCCCATCGGCGAGATGCTTTGCAACAAGAAAGTCTCAGGGTGCATTGGGAAGTGGGCAATGGAGCTCGCACAATTCTCCATCGAGTTCCTTCCTCGCACAGCGATCAAGTCACAGATCCTCGCGGACTTCGTGGCAGAGTGGGTCACTTCCGAGCGCCCAGCGCCCCCAGAGCACGCCGAGCCGGTGTGGACCATCTGCACGGACGGCTAGTGGTGCACTGAGGGCACAGGTGCAGGGGTAGTCCTCGAGTCACCGGATGGGGCACACACTTGATTCGCCGCCCGGCTGGAGTTCAAAGCCACCAACAACATCACCGAGTACGAGGCTCTACTGCTCGGCTTGCGCAAGGCGCGCGCCGCGGGAGCCCAGCGAGCGTTGGTCAAGAATGACTCCCAGCTCATTGCAGGACACGTCGACAAGAGCTATCAAGCGAAAGAGCCAGAAATGATCAAGTACTTGGCCTTGGCGCAGGCAATGGAGAAGCACTTCTCGGGCTTCACTGTTCGTCCCATCCTATGGGGAGAGAATGTAGAAGTAGACATGCTGGCCCGAGCGGCGAGTACTTCCGTAGGCTTGCCGCCCGGCGCCTTCTACGAAGCGCTCACAGCCCCTGCAACAAAAGGGCTACCGGAGGTGAATGTCATAACCCCGCAGGACTGGAGGAGGCCCATTATACGATACCTCATCGACGAGACGGAGCCTGAGGATCACGTCGAGGCACGCCAGCTCAAGGCACGCGCAAGGGGTTTTTCATCCACCAAGGCTCTCTGTACAAGCGTGGCGTATGCGTGTCGTATCTCAAGAAGGAGGAAGGAGCCGGGTTGGTGCGCGACATACATGAGAGACTGTGTAGATCCCACCTTGCCCCATGCGCACTAGTCTTGAAGGCCTTCCATCAAAGCTTCTATTAGCCGACGGCGCTACACGACGCACAAGACTTGGTGAAGCTATGCCCGGCATGCCAGTGGATGGGACGAGGCACAAGCCTTCTGGCTTACAATCTGCAGCGCATCCCACCCTCGTGGCCACTCATGCGCTGGGGTATCGACCTAGTTGGCCCGTTCAGGACCACTAGCCATGGTGCCAAGTTTGTGGTCATAGCAGTTGACTACTTCTCTAAGTGGATAGATGTAACATCCTGATTTTCAGATCTTTTTAAAATCTTTTTATCAAAAATCAGAGCTAGAAAATTTCGTTGTCTATTCTCAAGTTAATTAAAGCTTAATTAGAATTTCACAAATTGGTTCGGAGTTAATTTAAATTAATCCAACTTGAATTGTATTGGCTTTTCAATTTGGAATATGTCTCCAGAGTTTTTCTCAGAATTTTCGGAGTTTGTTTAAATTTTAATCTCGCTCTACTGTTCTTTGTTTTTATTTTGGTTTTCACATTTTCTTTTCTCTTTTCCTTTTCAGCTATGTCATCCCGGCCCATCTCCTCCCAGCACCCCGCCGTTTCATTCCTCCCTTGAGCAGGCGTTCCGGCGAGTGTTGCATAGCGCAGCATGCGTCGCCACATCTTTTTCAATAAGATTTGGACCAAATCACTTTCCCTCTCCCTCCTATAAATACCCCACACCCTCCAACCTTTTTCCCACCTCCCCACACTCTTTTCCCACGAAACCTAGCCCCCAAACCCTGTAAACAGCCGCCACCCCCCTTTTCTTCCCGTGCAATTCCTGAACAGCACGTCCCACCTCAGTATTTTCCCAATTCTCGTCGCCTCGAAAATCTTTTGGTAAATCCCTTTGGTGAGGTTGTGTATAACATTTCTGTCTACCTCTCTTCAAAATTTGGTGAAGATCCAATGGAGAAATCACCGGTAAATCTCCAAATACTAACGTGATATTTGCATCCAGATTTTCTGCACGTGCATCTAGATTAGACGATGCCCTCGTCAGCTCGAACCTCCGTTTCGATATCCATTCAGTGTGATCATCTCCACAAAATTTGAAGCCATTCAATGGCCCAATCTCTAGAAAATCAAGTTTCTTTGTGCTGCTGTTCACGTCCAGATTTGATTACAGAAACAGTAACTTGGCATTATCACCTTCTTTGCAGTTGGTCCGGTGAGTCTATCATCAATCCCTTTGGTCAAGTTGTGCCTTCAGTACCGATAAACACTTCTATAAATTTTCACCTTGATCCATGTAGCCGTTTATCGGGAATTTATCCATCTCCGACGTGCTGTCCGCGGACGTCCAAATTCAATCTGCAGAATGTCTCACTTGTCTGATCTTTTCCCGTTGACTCAGTAAGAATTCTCCAAAACCCTTTGGTAGGATTGTGCCTCTATATGTCTAGTTTCTAACTTAATTGGCAGATCGCGATTTCATTGAGCGAGCATCGTGCAGCAACCAAAACCATCCGGTCTATCCAGAACCAATCTATAATCTATTCCAACCGTTTTGTGTTGCGAACGTCGCCACCACCCATATAGTTAATCTTGTATCACCTTGTGGCACATTATGCCATTCTTTTCCACCATTAATCTCTATCCAAATTCTCTCACATCACCCTATGTTCATCTATAATGTTTTTTATCATTGTGTGATTACCAATTAAATTGCATGTTATGTTAGACCATAGTTTCATATATTTATATGCTTAGTTCTTATATGGTACTTGCTTCTATTTATTAATGTTCATGCTTAGAATTCATCATGTGATCAATCATGTTAGTTCAATCTTATTTATATCACGGATAAATTTGTTCATATTTAATAAGGTTCATATTGCATGACCTTATGTATGTTCACATGTATTATGTTATACAATATATAACCGACCTAATATTGCATATAACCTATAATAGTTGAAGCATAATCTTACTAAGCTAATATTAATATGACATATCATATGGTAGTTGATCTTTGTATAATGTATATCTACTAGCACGCATAAGATTATTATTGTATATGGCATAAGGTTGCTTACTAGCATGTTAGTGTGTTTAATCACATGTGATGATGATTGTTTAATAAACATGATATGATTCCCATGTCACCATGTGTAGATAACATGATAAGATATATATGTGTAGATTTAAATGGAAGTATGACATGATGTTATGCAAAATATAAAGTTATTACATATATAGATGCTTCATGTTTTAACTAATGGTGTTGTAAAATATTTAGTCATAATAGTAACCTTTGTTTATAATATGATTAAAATTATACGCATAGTTTATATTCACATATTACGCTTCATATAGTTTGGCATATATGGTTATGTATATATGTTACATGTATATATTGCCCGTGTTTAAATACTAGTTTGATATGACTTGGTTAGCACATTAAAAAAACTCTATTTGTATTTTAATTATTAGTTGAATATAATTAGGACTGCACATGCTTAGCCTCCGTCTATCTTTAATATTGATTGTTGCATGATGTATATTGTATGGTGGTATGTGCATATAATCGTGCAAATCTTAGGCGCACCTATAGTTAGTTTTATATTTATTTAAAGATTGTTACATAATAGTTTATCACGTTATTAACCTCTGTGTATAATATGGTTAAGATCACACAAATGTTTCATATTTATTCGATGCATTTCATGTGGTTTGCATATGCAGCTGTGTGTATATGTTTATGCATATACATAGACTAATCCATGTGTTAGATAATAATCTGTCATGAAATGATTGAACACATTATTTTATTCATGTGTATAGCACATCTGAAAGATGCCTTTATATGTTCATTAATGCATGACTTAATGACAGAAATGCTAACTCACTCAAATGGAGAGAATGATGAGTGGTTGGAAATAAAGAAATTGCAGACAAGGTAAACTTTGCAATAGCTTAAATTGTGGGATGTATTCTTCGATTGTTACAGTGTGTTACATAGCAGTAGATCTTTTTCATCAAACTGTGCAGCTCTACACTTGTATGCTTGTCACATCTAGTAGGACATATTTTTTGCGTTAACACCAATCATCTAAACTCTACCCAGCCTTGCAGTTAATGAAAAAGGAAAAGGCTTACGGTCCATTGGGTAGGCTGCAGTACGGCCGAAGCCTAGCCCGGTCCACAAGCAACTCACCTAGGCATGGCCCAAGCTAACCTGGCCGGGCAGCCGCGAAGCCTCTATTCTTTTCTCTCTCTTCCCCAACCCTAACGCAACCAGCAAGAAGGCGATGGCCAGTACCCTAAACCCTAAACCCTAAACCCTAACCCTAAACCCTAAACCATTAATCCCAAACTTAACCCTAACCCTAACCCTAACCCTAAACCCTAAACTCCAAACCCGAAACCCTAAACCCTAAACCCTAACCCGAAGCCTAGCCCGGTCCACAAGCAACTCACCTAGGCACGGCCCAAGCTACCCAGCCGGGCAGCCGCGAAACCTCTATTCTTTTCTCTCTCTTCCCCAACCCTAACGGAACCAGCAAGGAGGCACCGGCCAGTACCCGAATAGACCGACGAGGAGGCAGAGGCGGAGGCTATGGCGCCACTCAAAGCAAGGCAGCACCCTCCCCCTTCCCCTCCCCCTTGGGAGCCTACTTCCCACTGGGACTCCGGCAGCGACTCCGACCTCCCCGATGACTCCAACCCCGAGGACAGCTTCTTCTCCGCAAGGAGCGTCTCCGCTGAAGACGACGACAAAGATTGCTCCTCCGTAACTCTTCTCTCCTGCCTCTCGCTTTCCTTTTCCATTTCAGAGCTATCTCTACATACGTACACACAGGTTGCTGAGCTATTTCGTGCCTGATTAGAACGACGATTACAAGCAGGAGCAGGAGGAGGAGGAAAACCCTGATGAGGAGGATGATGGTGAGATGGGGGAGCTCGAGAGGAGTATCGCACCCTCCAGGCCAATCACAGTAATATTTCCCTTCCCTTCTTTTACAGGCCTCACTTTGCACGCCTTACTTCAGAAATCTGCTCGTGTGAAAAAATAAAATCGCGTGCATACCTCAAGCATCCTCTTTGATCATTCCTTCTGTATTCTTCTCTTCGACGAACTAGAACAATGGTTTCTTTCACGTGTAGAAACATCCTGGAAACCTTGAAACAGCACGGAGATGAGGATGCCTCAAGAGGCCAGGCAGTCAAAGCCAAAAGGTCTTCTTTTGCTTTGCTAACATCACATCTAGTCATCATCATGTGCAACTATTCTTTACATCCACTTACTTTAAACTTTCAAATTAGTATTGACCCTTACATCCAACTTCTATTCACTAAAGGTACTATGGGATAAGACCCTGAAAATGAGATTCTTGCTGCAAAAGGCATTTTCCACCTCAAACAAGCTGCCCAAGGTGTGTCTCTGTCCTATTACTGCAACAAGCATGAAGAATGCAGGATCTTAGGCCACATTCAAATCAAATGTATTATTTATTTTCTTCTTGTAGGATCCCATCAAGTCAAGGTTTTGCAGTCATGATCAGGAGATAGAGCAAGCATATGTTGATCTGTTGGATTCATCAAATAGACTCTCGGTTCCATGCTAGAGCTGCAGGAGGTTTGATTAGAGCTTGTTTGTTTGCCATTCACTGCTATGTTATATAGTCTATATTCTAGCTATTCTAGGTTTTCTTACTGTACACAACATGCTTTCCAAAACTACCTCTAGGCTTTACTGAAGAGCAACCAGGCTGCAAAGGGTGCAAATGGTAAGACCACATCCACAGTCTTTCATATTCTAGCATAGCATATCTGAAAGATGCCTTTATATGTTCATTAATGCATGACTTATGACAGAAATGTTAACTAACTAAAATGAAAAGAATGAACCTTATACCCTAAACACTAACCCTAAAACCTAAAGCCTAACCCTAACCCTAACCCGAAACCCTAAACCCTAAACCCTAACCCTAAATCCTAAACCCTAAACCCTAAACCCTAAATCCTAACCCTAAACTCTAAACTCTAAACTCTAAACCCTAACCCGAAGCCTAGCCCGGTCCACAAGCAACTCACCTAGGCACGGCCCAACCTAACCCGGTCGGGCAGCCGCGAAGCCTCTACTCTTTTCTCTCTCTACCCCAACCCTAACGGAACCAGCAAGGAGGCACCGGCCAGTACCCTAAACCCTAAACCCTAAACCTTAACCCTAAACCCTAAACCCTAACCCGAAGCCTAGCCCGGTCCACAAGCAACTCACCTAGGCATGGCCCAGGCTAACCCGGCCGGGCAGCCGCGAAGCCTCTATTCTTTTCTCTCTCTCCCCAACCCTAACGGAACCAGCAAGGAGGCGTCGGCCAGTACCCGAACAGACCGACAAGGAGGCGGAGGTGGAGCCAGAGGCGGAGGCTATGGCGCCACTCACAGCAAGGCAGCACCCTCCCCCTTCCCCTCCCCCTTCGGAGCCTCTTCCCACTCGGACTCCGGCAGCGACTCCGACCTCCCCGATGACTCCAACCCCGAGGACAGCTTCTTCTCCGCAAGGAGCGTCTCCGCTGAAGACGACGACAAAGATTGCTCCTCCGTAACTCTTCTCTCCTGCCTCTCGCTTTCCTTTTCCATTTCAGAGCTATCTCTACATACGTACACACAGGTTGCTGAGCTATTTCGTGCCTGATTAGAACGACGATTACAAGCAGGAGCAGGAGGAGGAGGAAAACCCTGATGAGGAGGATGATGGTGAGATGGGGGAGCTCGAGGAGGAGTATCGCACCCTCCAGGCCAATCAACAGTAATATTTCCCTTCCCTTCTTTTACAGGCCTCACTTTGCACGCCTTACTTCAGAAATCTGCTCGTGTGAAAAATAAAATCGCGTGCATACCTCAAGCATCCTCTTTGATCATTCCTTCTGTATTCTTCTCTTCGACGAACTAGAACAATGGTTTCTTTCACGTGTAGAAACATCCTGGAAACCTTGAAACAGCACGGAGATGAGGATGCCTCAAGAGGCCAGGCAGTCAAAAGCCAAAAGGTCTTCTTTTGCTTTGCTAACATCACATCTAGTCATCATCATGTGCAACTATTCTTTACATCCACTTACTTTAAACTTTCAAATTAGTATTGACCCTTACATCCAACTTCTATTCACTAAAGGTACTATGGGATAAGACCCTGAAAATGAGATTCTTGCTGCAAAAGGCATTTTCCACCTCAAACAAGCTGCCCAAGGTGTGTCTCTGTCCTATTACTGCAACAAGCATGAAGAATGCAGGATCTTAGGCCACATTCAAATCAAATGTATTATTTATTTTCTTCTTGTAGGATCCCATCAAGTCAAGGTTTTGCAGTCATGATCAGGAGATAGAGCAAGCATATGTTGATCTGTTGGATTCATCAAAATAGACTCTCGGTTCCATGCTAGAGCTGCAGGAGGTTTGATTAGAGCTTGTTTGTTTGCCATTCACTGCTATGTTATATAGTCTATATTCTAGCTATTCTAGGTTTTCTTACTGTACACAACATGCTTTCCAAAACTACCTCTAGGCTTTACTGAAGAGCAACCAGGCTGCAAAGGGTGCAAATGGTAAGACCACATCCACAGTCTTTCATATTCTAGCATAGCATATCTGAAAGATGCCTTTATATGTTCATTAATGCATGACTTAATGACAGAAATGTTAACTAACTAAAATGAAAAGAATGAACCTTATACCCTAAACACTAACCCTAAAACCTAAAGCCTAACCCTAACCCTAACCCGAAACCCTAAACCCTAAACCCTAACCCTAAATCCTAAACCCTAAACCCTAAACCCTAAATCCTAACCCTAAACTCTAAACTCTAAACTCTAAACCCTAACCCGAAGCCTAGCCCGGTCCACAAGCAACTCACCTAGGCACGGCCCAACCTAACCCGGTCGGGCAGCCGCGAAGCCTCTACTCTTTTCTCTCTCTACCCCAACCCTAACGGAACCAGCAAGGAGGCACCGGCCAGTACCCTAAACCCTAAACCCTAAACCTTAACCCTAAACCCTAAACCCTAACCCGAAGCCTAGCCCGGTCCACAAGCAACTCACCTAGGCATGGCCCAGGCTAACCCGGCCGGGCAGCCGCGAAGCCTCTATTCTTTTCTCTCTCTCCCCAACCCTAACGGAACCAGCAAGGAGGCGTCGGCCAGTACCCGAACAGACCGACAAGGAGGCGGAGGTGGAGCCAGAGGCGGAGGCTATGGCGCCACTCACAGCAAGGCAGCACCCTCCCCCTTCCCCTCCCCCTTCGGAGCCTCTTCCCACTCGGACTCCGGCAGCGACTCCGACCTCCCCGATGACTCCAACCCCGAGGACAGCTTCTTCTCCGCAAGGAGCGTCTCCGCTGAAGACGACGACAAAGATTGCTCCTCCGTAACTCTTCTCTCCTGCCTCTCGCTTTCCTTTTCCATTTCAGAGCTATCTCTACATACGTACACACAGGTTGCTGAGCTATTTCGTGCCTGATTAGAACGACGATTACAAGCAGGAGCAGGAGGAGGAGGAAAACCCTGATGAGGAGGATGATGGTGAGATGGGGGAGCTCGAGGAGGAGTATCGCACCCTCCAGGCCAATCAACAGTAATATTTCCCTTCCCTTCTTTTACAGGCCTCACTTTGCACGCCTTACTTCAGAAATCTGCTCGTGTGAAAAAATAAAATCGCGTGCATACCTCAAGCATCCTCTTTGATCATTCCTTCTGTATTCTTCTCTTCGACGAACTAGAACAATGGTTTCTTTCACGTGTAGAAACATCCTGGAAACCTTGAAACAGCACGGAGATGAGGATGCCTCAAGAGGCCAGGCAGTCAAAAGCCAAAAGGTCTTCTTTTGCTTTGCTAACATCACATCTAGTCATCATCATGTGCAACTATTCTTTACATCCACTTACTTTAAACTTTCAAATTAGTATTGACCCTTACATCCAACTTCTATTCACTAAAGGTACTATGGGATAAGACCCTGAAAATGAGATTCTTGCTGCAAAAGGCATTTTCCACCTCAAACAAGCTGCCCAAGGTGTGTCCTCTGTCCTATTACTGCAACAAGCATGAAGAATGCAGGATCTTAGGCCACATTCAAATCAAATGTATTATTTATTTTCTTCTTGTAGGATCCCATCAAGTCAAGGTTTTGCAGTCATGATCAGGAGATAGAGCAAGCATATGTTGATCTGTTGGATTCATCAAAATAGACTCTCGGTTCCATGCTAGAGCTGCAGGAGGTTTGATTAGAGCTTGTTTGTTTGCCATTCACTGCTATGTTATATAGTCTATATTCTAGCTATTCTAGGTTTTCTTACTGTACACAACATGCTTTCCAAAACTACCTCTAGGCTTTACTGAAGAGCAACCAGGCTGCAAAGGGTGCAAATGGTAAGACCACATCCACAGTCTTTCATATTCTAGCATAGCATATCTGAAAGATGCCTTTATATGTTCATTAATGCATGACTTAATGACAGAAATGTTAACTAACTAAAATGAAAAGAATGAACCTTATACCCTAAACACTAACCCTAAAACCTAAAGCCTAACCCTAACCCTAACCCGAAACCCTAAACCCTAAACCCTAACCCTAAATCCTAAACCCTAAACCCTAAACCCTAAATCCTAACCCTAAACTCTAAACTCTAAACTCTAAACCCTAACCCGAAGCCTAGCCCGGTCCACAAGCAACTCACCTAGGCACGGCCCAACCTAACCCGGTCGGGCAGCCGCGAAGCCTCTACTCTTTTCTCTCTCTACCCCAACCCTAACGGAACCAGCAAGGAGGCACCGGCCAGTACCCTAAACCCTAAACCCTAAACCTTAACCCTAAACCCTAAACCCTAACCCGAAGCCTAGCCCGGTCCACAAGCAACTCACCTAGGCATGGCCCAGGCTAACCCGGCCGGGCAGCCGCGAAGCCTCTATTCTTTTCTCTCTCTCCCCAACCCTAACGGAACCAGCAAGGAGGCGTCGGCCAGTACCCGAACAGACCGACAAGGAGGCGGAGGTGGAGCCAGAGGCGGAGGCTATGGCGCCACTCACAGCAAGGCAGCACCCTCCCCCTTCCCCTCCCCCTTCGGAGCCTCTTCCCACTCGGACTCCGGCAGCGACTCCGACCTCCCCGATGACTCCAACCCCGAGGACAGCTTCTTCTCCGCAAGGAGCGTCTCCGCTGAAGACGACGACAAGATTGCTCCTCCGTAACTCTTCTCTCCTGCCTCTCGCTTTCCTTTTCCATTTCAGAGCTATCTCTACATACGTACACACAGGTTGCTGAGCTATTTCGTGCCTGATTAGAACGACGATTACAAGCAGGAGCAGGAGGAGGAGGAAAACCGTGATGAGGAGGATGATGGTGAGATGGGGGAGCTCGAGGAGGAGTATCGCACCCTCCAGGCCAATCAACAGTAATATTTCCCTTCCCTTCTTTTACATGCCTCACTTTGCACGCCTTACTTCAGAAATCTACTCGTGTGAAAAAATAAAATCGCGTGCATACCTCAAGCATCCTCTTTGATCATTCCTTCTGTATTCTTCTCTTCGACGAACTAGAACAATGGTTTCTTTCACGTGTAGAAACATCCTGGAAACCTTGAAACAGCACGGAGATGAGGATGCCTCAAGAGGCCAGGCAGTCAAAAGCCAAAAGGTCTTCTTTTGCTTTGCTAACATCACATCTAGTCATCATCATGTGCAACTATTCTTTACATCCACTTACTTTAAACTTTCAAATTAGTATTGACCCTTACATCCAACTTCTATTCACTAAAGGCACTGTGGGATAAGACCCTGGAAATGAGATTCTTGCTGCAAAAGGCATTTTCCACCTCAAACAAGCTGCCCAAGGTGTGTCTCTATCCTATTGCTGCAACAAGCATGAAGAATGCAGGATCTTAGGATACATTCAAATCAAATGTATTATTTATTTTCTTCTTGCAGGATCCCATCAAGTCAAGGTTTTGCAGTCATGATCAGGAGATAGAGCAAGCATATGTTGATCTGTTGGATTCATCAAAACAGACTCTCAGTTCCATGCTGGAGCTGCAGGAGGTTTGATTAGAGCTTGTTTGTTTGCCATTCAATGCTATGTTATATAGTCTATATTCTAGTTATTCCAGGTTTTCTTACTGTACACAATATGCTTTCCAAAACTACCTCTCGGCTTTACTGAAGAGCAACCAGGCTGCAAAGGGTGCAAATGGTAAGACCACAGCCACAGTCTTCCATATTCTAGCATAGCACATCTGAAAGATGCCTTTATATATTCATTAATGCATGACTTAATGACAGAAATATTAACTGACTCAAATGGAGAGAATGATGAGTGGTTGGAAGTGCAAAAATTGCAGACAATGTAAACTTTGCAATAGCTTAAATTGTGGGATGTATTTTTCGATTGTTACAGTGTGTTACATAGCAGTAGATCTTTTTTTCATCAAAACTGTGCAGCTCTGCACTTGTATGCTTGTCATTTCTAGTAGGACATATTTCGTGCTTTAACACCAATCATCTAAACTCTACCTAGCCTTGAAGTGAATCAAAAAGGAAAAGGCTTACAGCCCATTGGGTAGGCTGCAGTAGGGCCGAAGCCTAGCCGGTCCACACGCAACTCACCTAGGCACGGCCCAAGCTAACCCGGCCGGGCAGCCGCGAAGCCTCTATTCTTTTCTCTCTCTTCCCCAACCCTAACGGAACCAGCAAGGAGGCGATGGCCAGTACCCTAAACCCTAAATCCTAAACCCTAAACCCTAACCCTAAACCCTAAACCCTAACCCGAAGCCTAGCCCGGTCCACAAGCAACTCACCTAGGCACGGCCCAAGCAAACCCGGCCGGGCAGCCGCGAAGCCTCTATTCTTTTCTCTCTCTTCCCCAACCCTAACGGAACCAGCAAGGAGGCGCCGGCCAGTACCCGAACAGACCGACGAGGAGGCGGAGGCGGAGGCAGAGGCGGAGGCTATGGCGCCACTCACAGCAAGGCAGCACCCTCCCCCTTCCCCTCCCCCTTGGGAGCCTTCTTCCCACTAGGACTCCGGCAGCGACTCCGACCTCCCTGACGACTCCGACCCCAAGGACAGCTTCTTCTCTACAAGGAGCGCCGCCGTCGAAGACGACGACAAAGATTGCTCCTCCGTAACTCTTCTCTCCTGCCTCTCACTTTCCTTTTTCATTTCAGAGCTATCGCTACATACGTACACATAGGTTGCTGAGCTATTTCGTGCCTGATTAGAACGACGATTACGAGCAGGAGCAGGAGGAGGAGGAAAACCATGATGAGGAGGATGATGGTGAGATGGGGGAGCTCGAGGAGGAGTATCGCACCCTCCAGGCCAATCAACAGTAATCATTCCCTTCCCTTCTTTTACAGGCCTCACTTTGCACGCCTTACTTCAGAAATCTGCTCGTGTGAAAAAATAAAATGGCGTGCATACCTCAAGCATCCTCTTTGATCATTCCTTCTGTATTCTTCTCTTCAACGAACTAGAACAATGGTTTCTTTCACGCGTAGAAACATCCTGGAGACCTTGAAACAGCACAGAGATGAGGATGCCTCAAGAGGCCAGGCAGTCAAAAGCCAAAAGGTCTTCTTTTGCTTTGCTAACATCACATCTAGTCATCATCATGTGCAACTATTCTTTACATCCACTTACTTTAAACTTTCAAATTAGTATTGACCCTTACATCCAACTTCTATTCACTAAAGGCACTATGGGATAAGACCCTGGAAATGAGATTCTTGCTGCAAAAGGCATTTTCCACCTCAAACAAGCTGCCTAAGGTGTGTCTCTGTCCTATTGCTGCAACAAGCATGAAGAATGCAGGATCTTAGGCCACATTCAAATCAAATGTATTATTTATTTTCTTCTTGCAGGATCCCATCAAGTCAAGGTTTTGCAGTCATGATCAGGAGATAGAGCAAGCATATGTTGATCTGTTGGATTCATCAAAACAGACTCTCGGTTCCATGCTGGAGCTGCAGGAGGTTTGATTAGAGCTTGTTTGTTTGCCATTCAATGCTATGTTATATAGTCTATATTCTAGTTATTCTAGGTTTTCTTACTGTACACGATATCCTTTCCAAACTACTTCTCGGCTTTACTGAAGAGCAACCAGGCTGCAAAGGGTGCAAATGGTAAGACCATAGCCACAGTCTTTCATATTCTAGCATAGCACATCTGAAAGATGCCTTTATATGTTCATTAATGCATGACTTAATGACAGAAATGTTAACTAACTCAAATGGAGAGAATGAACCCTAAACCCTAAACCCTAAACCCTAAACCCTAACCCGAAGCCTAGCCCGGTCCACAAGCAACTCACCTAGGCACGGCCCAAGCTAACATGGCCGGGCAGCTGCGAAGCCTCTATTCTTTTCTCTCTCTTCCCCAACCCTAACGGAACCAGCAAGGAGGCGCCGGCCAGTACCCGAACAGACCGACGAGAGGCGGAGGCGGAGGCAGAGGCGGAGGCTATGGCGCCACTCCCAGCAAGGCAGCACCCTCCCCCTTCCCCTCTACCTTCGGAGCCTTCTTCCCACTCAGACTCCGGCAGCGACTCCGACCTCCCTGACGACTCCGACCCCGAGGAAAGCTTCTTCTCCGCAAGGAGCGCCGCCGCCGAAGACGACGACAAAGATTGCTCCTCCATAACTCTTCTCTCCTGCCTCTCGCTTTCCTTTTCATTTCAGAGCTATCTCTACATACGTATACATAGGTTGCTGAGCTATTTCGTGCCTGATTAGAACGACGATTACGAGTAAGAGCAGGAGGAGGAGGAAAACCGTGATGAGGAGGACGATGGTGAGATGGGGGAGCTCGAGGAGGAGTATCATACCCTCTAGGCCAATCAACAGTAATCTTTCCCTTCCCTTCTTTTACATGCCTCACTTTGCACGCCTTACTTCAGAAATCTGCTCGTGTGAAAAAATAAAATCGCGTGTATACCTCAAGCATCCTCTTTGATCATTCCTTCTGTATTCTTCTCTTCGACGAACTAGAACAATGGTTTCTTTCACAGGTAGAAACATCCTGGAAACCTTGAAACAGCACAGAGATGAGGATGCCTCAAGAGGCCATGCAGTCAAAAGCCAAAAGGTCTTCTTTTGCTTTGCTAACATCACATCTAGTCATCATCATGTGCAACTATTCTTTACATCCACTTACTTTAAACTTTCAAATTAGTATTGACCCTTACATCCAACTTCTATTCACTAAAGGCACTGTGGGATAAGATCCTGGAAATGAGATTCTTGCTGCAAAAGGCATTTTCCACCTCAAACAAGCTGCCCAAGCTGTGTCTCTATCCTATTGCTGCAACAAGCATGAAGAATGCAGGATCTTAGGCCACATTCAAATCAAATGTATTATTTATTTTCTTCTTGCAGGATCCCGTCAAGTCAAGGTTTTGCAATCATGATCAGGAGATAGAGCAAGCATATGTTGATCTGTTGGATTCATCAAAACAGACTCTTGGTTCCTTGCTGGAGCTGTAGGAAGTTTGATTAGAGCTTGTTTGTTTGCCATTCAATGCTATGTTATATAGTCTATATTCTAGTTATTCCAGGTTTTCTTACTGTACACAATATGCTTTCCAAAAGTACCTCTAGGCTTTACTGAAGAGCAACCAGGCTGCAAAGGGTGCAAATGCTAAGACCACATCCACAGTCTTTCATATTCTAGCATAGCACATCTGAAAGATGCCTTTATATGTTCATTAATGCATGACTTAATAACAGAAATGCTAACTGACTCAAATGGAGAGAATGATGAGTGGTTGGAAGTACAGAAATTGCAGACAAGGTAAACTTTGCAATAGCTTAAATTGTGGGATGTATTCTTCGATTGTTACAGTGTGTTACATAGCAGTAGATCTTTTTTTCATCAAAATTGTGCAGCTCTACACTTGTATGCTTGTCATATCTAGTAGGACATATTTTGTGCTTTAACACCAATCATCTAAACTCTACCCAGCCTTGCAGTGAATGAAAAAGGAAAAGTCTTACGGCCCATTGGGTAGGCTGCAGTACGGCCGAAACCTAGCCCGGTCCACAAGCAACTCACCTAGGCACGGCCCAAGCTAACCTGGCCGGGGAGCCGCGAAGTCTCTATTCTTTTCTCTCTCTTCCCCAACCCTAACGGAACCAGCAAGGAGGCGATGGCCAGTACCCTAAACCCTAAACCCTAAACCCTAACCTTAACCCTAACCCTAAATCCTAAACCCTAAACCCCAAATCCTAAACCCTAACCCTAACCCTAAACTCTAAACCCTAAACTCTAAACCCTAAACCCTAACCCGAAGCCTAGCCCGGTCCACAAGCAACTCACCTAGGCACGGCCCAAG
This sequence comes from Stipa capillata, assembly GCA_019208055.1. Taxonomy (NCBI): domain Eukaryota; kingdom Viridiplantae; phylum Streptophyta; class Magnoliopsida; order Poales; family Poaceae; genus Stipa; species Stipa capillata. The sequence goes on from JAGXJF010002528.1 coordinate 504,014, forward strand.
CTAGCCCGGCCGGGCAGCCGCGAAGCCTCTATTCTTTTCTCTCTCTCTTCCCCAACCCTAACGGAACCAGCAAGGAGGCGCCGGCCAGTACCCGAACAAACCGGGACCCCACCGGCAACAAGAAGCTCTTCCAAGCGCGCTTCTGGGTCAGCCGACTCGACTGCATCTTCGATACCCAGCACTGGGCGGTCAGTCATTTCTTTCTTCTTCCCAAAGGCAAAGATTTCCTTTCCTTTTTCGTCGCACACCTCGCCTCATGCATGTCCGAAAGATTAGATTGCATTTTCCTTTTCTTGATAAGCTTCTTTCGGCAAATTCTAGTTGTCTTCCCTCTTCTTCTTGCTGCTCAATGACTTCGAATTACGAAGCGAAATTCGTGTGCTTCGCTTCGTCCAGGCCTCCTACTTTCCTCTTGCTTCCATGTGGTGACTTGGGATTTTGCTTGCTTGGACCCTTTTTTCCTTGCTGCTGTGCTGGGTCAGTTTGACCTCTCCCTCTCTTCCATGACTCAGCTGTTCCTTCTCTTGCAACTTGAACTCACAAAACCCTTTGTACTCCCGTTGCAACAGAAAAATATCGTAATGTAGGACTGCCACCAATTTTATCTCCATCTGAAACATGCATTGTTATCATAATTTAGGATGACCAACAAGTGCTGAGGAAATGGAAAACGGAGCTGGGTGGTATGTGCTCAGTTGCTACCCTCATACTCTTCATTGGATTAGTCACTGTGTAAGTCAGCTTCACAAAATTTAGTATACTTTGAAATTCGCTACTCACTTGGTGATAATGTTTTCACTCTTTGCTCACTCGTCGCAGACTGCTCTATCAAGCCATCAAAAGACGCAACATCGAAGTGCATCGAGTCAAACCAGCTAATGCTCCTGATCTCTTGTCTTTTGTGAATGATATCGAGTTTCACATTACCACCATCTCTAGCATGTCATGCGCTCAATGGTCGCGCCTTCCACGATTGCAATGGGAACACCGGGGTTTATGGACTTCAGGGTGCTGCCTCTGTCAACACTCTTGACCTACAGTTGCCAGAACACAAGCCTGGGGCCATCTATTTCACTCAAGTGTAACGGCTGCAGAATCCCTCCAAGAGACCACTATGTATCTTGGCAATTTATTGATCTGCTAAGGCAACCAGCTTCTGCTGTTGGCTTCCAGTTTAACCTGACTACCAAGCAAAATGGAGATAATGAACATGTGAGCTTTGTCAGCGGGACTATAAACTCTACAATTATGGTGATGACAAGCTCAAGACATTCAGAGGGCGAGACTCCAATGTGCTCAAGATTCAATTGTTTCCTCAAATATACAATAATCTTCATAACTTGAAGCTCTTGCAGCCACTGCTTCAGGACTTCACTCCAGGGTCTACCTTTTCAGATGTTAGCAGCTTGAATGCTTCCCTGCAGAACCCTACGGATGGATTAATAAATACGACGCTCTACATAAGTTATCTTTCCGACTACATCGTGGAGATTAGCAATGAAAATGTCTTAGGCCCAGGTGAGTTTCTCATGAAGCTGGCAATTCTTTTTAGTGTGCCTGTGCGCACTGTTACCTAGTACCCAATTGCTTATGGATTATGATAACAATGTTACTTCAGAATTCAGATCGCACTACTAAATACCATATGAACAGTCTCAAACATTTTGCTCAACGATAGGTTTTCTAAGTTAGAGGACCTGGATTAGTGTAGCTAATGATATTTGATTTTGATTTAGTTGTTTGATTTGTTTAAACTTAGCTGACGTACTTATAGTTGAAACAGATATAATTACTAAAACCTTTCTACTTTTAATATATAGGAAATTCGGTTCCAGCTTCCAATGGGTCTCACTTAGTAGAACAATACTATGTTGCTGCTTCCTGAAACTGGAAGTGACTTAACCCTGAATTTCTGGTACAATAAGGTACCCTGCATTGATGCTCCAGATATGAAGTGTTTTATCCTTTTGGGTTGCAATATTTCATAAGATGTTTGAGAAAGTTAGCCCAAGTGCCCACTACCAGTCATATGAGTTGTTATTTTGAACTTTAGCCAATCTGTTCAGTTTACATTTAGGGAAAAGCAAATGTACATGCACATGTGGGTACATGAGTTAAGGATTTAGGTCAATTCTCATATGTGTGCATCTCAAAAAATTCTCTAAAAATTCATAGATGTTCATCATGTTATAATGTACATATCCATAAATTTCATGTAAAAATATAATCAAGAGTGCCCTACACAAAAAGACAAAAAATTTAACTTATTTTTAAAACAATGCAGCAACAATTTTTTGTCTTTTTTGTGTAGGGCATTCTTGATTATATTTTTGCATGAAATTTTGTGGGTATGCATGTTATAACATGATGAATATCTATGAATTTTTTGAGATGCACAAGTATTAGAAATTGATCTAAATCCTTAACTCATGTACCCATATGTACATGTACAAAATCCACTCTCTTACATTTATAGCATCTAACCGATATTGTTATCTGCAGTCAGTATACTTGCGAGTATTGGTGGCCTATATGCCTTCAGTGTAGCAATATTTCTCTGCCTCATGGCTCAAGTAAGTCATCATAAAAACTTATCCTCGTTACTTGTGTCTGAACTTTGCCAGTATTTTTCATTTGTTGCCATTTAAACCCTAGTTGCAACTTACACGCTGCCTAACACTTCAGTATCTATTCCTGATTAGTGTTGATGAACCTTTGCATCTTTGTTGATCGATAATATCATTAGGTAGTATTCTGATAGAGCTTGACTTTGTGACACTGCAAGGAATAAGCACGCAACAGCATGTAAACTGATTTAGTATGCAACTGTTTGTATAATTAATACTTGGACTTTTCAGTGTGAAGGTAGGACAAAGAAGCTCCGTGATGAGGATACCAGAATGCTGAAAATTCTGAGCAAACGGCGTTCTCAACGGAATTGGGATAAGGTGAAGCATGTCTTGATCCAACTATTGAGCCTTATATCTAACATCTTCCTTCATCTAAAACAAATGAGCATCATATCTGCCGGACTGTATCCCTGCTCAATAAAGCGTGTTGCTTTTTGCTGACAGGTGAGGAAGTTTGTCATGTATACCTGGGGCCCAAGCAACTTGGATCCAACTGATAGAAGTGGCAAGTGGCCTGAAGGTTCAATGATGGATTCTCTCCATGGATCCTTCCACAAGAAAAGAAAACCCATTAGACGAGCTACCTCGAGTGTTAACAGAACAACGAGAGTTCCTGCTGACATGGTAAATTAAATGTTCTTTTTAATAGCTCCTTGTGCTACTATTGATATGTTCGGTGTTTATTTTTGGTTGAAATTCTTAAGGGCTAACGTTTTGTGCAATAATACCGCAAGGGGCAATTGATATCGAAAGAGTTGGAGAAGTGCAGCAGTCGAGCAGTTCTAGACAGCCTTGACGGATGGAAGCTTTTGGGGTTCATTGCAATGTAATGCTCTGGCTGATATTTCTTCCTGCATAAATGGATCTTCTTAATATTTATGCATTTGAAAAATCCTGCATGAGAAGTTTGTGTTCCTGCAGCGTAATTGGGCAGTGATTGGAGCGCCATGACCAGTGACGGTCGAGAGTTGAGACACGACCATGCATAGTCCCGGAGATTGTTTATCTGTATGATTTTAGCCGAGACAAAAAATTGTACAGTGGTAGGTTGTAAACTTGCAGTAGCTCGAAGGGCCAGGCGAGGCCCTTTTATTTCATTGGATAGGGTTCCTTTCTTGAATACGAATGATGGATGTGCCTATGCATGAATGTGCTTAATTGGAGCTTCTTTTCCGTACAGCACCAACCCTCCATGTGGACTTGCATTAGCTTGAAAGGCCACTACTGTTTCCTTTTGGCGATTCCTTACGTGTTACTGAATAACTTCTATGTGCTCCTTTTATGTTACCAGTGTCTCACTAACAGGTGGGGATGGACCCATCTTGTCAATTGGTTACTTAATTGCGTACAATTTCTTTTTTTTAAGTAAAGGGGATGTATTAAATAGAATCAAGGAGTGTGAAGACGCCAGACCGTGCATCGTCCAGAGTTCTTAGCCAGCTGAGCTAAAATATGCGCTACCTTATTACAATCCCGTTTTACCAGGCATACTTGTGCTTCGTGGATTACCGACAAGGACGCAGTGATATCTTGAAGAATTGACGCCCATCTCGAACGAGTCAGTGTATGAGAATTCACACCAGAGACCACAACAGAGCAATCAGATTCCAACGTGATCGGCATGTGGATCCATTCAGTGGCAAGGCGACATCCTTCAAGAAGAGCTAACGCCTCCGCTTCTGTCGCGTCCGTGCAATTGTCCAAAGTTCTGCAGGATGCTAGCAAGACTAGCCGACGACAGTCGCACGCAATGATTCCGATAGCAGCACGACCCGTTGCAGCACAAAAAGCCCCATCCACATTAACCTTAGGCCGACCCTCAGCCGGGGGTCGCCAGTCATAAATCCTGTTCGCTGCAGCAGGTTGGATAATCTCTCTGATCGTAGAAGCTTTTCCTTTGTCATTGCTTTGAATGCCACCTACCGGAGGGAAAGAATCCTCAATTGAACGCATGAAATCAATTGATTGGCCAATGGTGGCGTCGCCCTTCCCGTGAATTGCATCATTGCGAAGGAACCACGCTCACCACAGCACCAGCAGCAAGTGAGATTTCATTCTATCATTCAGTGTGTCAAGGAGAATCAGGAGCCAATCCTGACCCATATAGCACAAGGATTCTTCAGCTGGTAGAGACCAGAATTGGCGCATACCTGCCCGAAGAGCTTTAGCTTTGGAGCAGCATGAAACCCATCTTCAACAGCTAAACCACATCGATCACACATGTTTGAAAAGTCCAGATTGCATCGCCATTTGTTCTTCTTTGTAGCTAAACAATCATTATTCAATCGCCAAGCAAAGATTTTGACTTTCAGAGCAACCTTAATTTTCCAAAAGTTCATCCAAAGCTGCCGCTCACCATCACCAGCACTGCTAGTGGCGCCTAATCGAAGAGCCACATGCGTTTCACTCCAGGCCAGCCGGTAAGCACTTTTCATTGAGAAGATACCAGTCTTCTCATGATGCTAGGCTACGGAATCCTCTGTTGCAAAAGGATTTATTAAATAAACAATGAAATGTCGTTGTACTTTTTCTATTCAATTGGTTACATTACCTAAAGAGTAAATCACACGTTGTACCACCTAAATTGGCATGAGTTGTACGAAACACCGGATCCTAACAACTTTTTCACAAATTGCGGCTATGAACCTTGACCAAATTACGACAATTGGTTGTATTCATAATATCGCTGTGTTTCACCAGTGTATATGAAAGAAGACTAGGGTTGATCATTTCTCTCTTTGATTTCTCTCTCTAAACCCTAACCCTCCCGAGAGTTATCCCTGCCCCTCCCCTTTTGTCTCTGCCAACTCCTTCCTGCCCATTTGTACATAGTAGGTTCGATTTTATTTAGGGCCGGCCCATAGCCCGGGCAAACGGCGCGACCACCCTGGGCCCCCAAGAGGCAAGGGCCCCGGTCCAGGTAATGCTAGTATATTTCTAGTGTTTAGACCCAAATAGTTTAGAAAAAAATTAAATGGCCCAAGCTGCAGGACTTAATCCAGTTCACACAACAAATGCATCACATACAGCCCTGATCACGTACGGGAAAAATCAATCGATCAGACTCCTCAGCTCTTCCTATCGCATCTTCGTCTTCCCAAGACCTGTGTCTTCCCTAAAATTCCTGAACAGCGCTATCGCTCCCGTGCGGCCGTGCCTTCCCTAGGTTGCACCCGGCCATTAATGGAGGCAAATGATGCGGTTTCATCGTTTCCCGAGCAATTCTTCTTCAATTTTCAACGGTTCTACTTGTTCCCCATCAAATAGCCATTTTAGAGATTAGATGCAAGTGTAGAAATGGTATATGTTCATCCCTCCTCTTCCTTAATTCACTATTGAATAAAGGTATAAACTATTTTCTAAATATTTTAATTGCTTATCGAATTTTGTTTACTGTACTTATGACTGTAGCGTCAGCTGAAAGAGGCTTTTCAAAGTTGAAATTATTGAAAAACTATTTAAGATCATCAATGTCACAAGAAAGGTTGAATGGTTTCGCTACTTTATGCATTGAGAAGGAGAAGTTAGACGAGATAAATATCGATACAATTATTACTGACTTCGCTTCTAGAAGTGTTAGAAGAATCGTCGGTCTGAATTTGTAGTACTCAATTTGTTTTACTATGCTATTATAATATAAAGTATTTTTATTATTTATGTGTGAAAAAAGGCCTCACATTATTATGTTGCCCTAAGGCCCCAGTATCTATGGCTCGGCTCTGATTTATCTTAGAGGCGTCTCTCTTTTACCAATGTTGTTTGGCTTGTCCGTGCCAATGGAGTTTTCTTATTCTTGGGCGATGAAGGAGCATCTGCCGTACTTTTTCCCCAGCAAACAATTTGTCTTCCTCTTGCCCATGTCAGGGTGCTTGGTTGGGCCTAGATCTTGTATTTTCAGTTTCTTTAGTGGATATTTTAAAAAATAGAAAAGAAGAAAACTAAAAAGTTGTAACCATGGAAGCAAGAGTCCACTTCACACCTGTAGTAGTAGTAGAATGGGATATGTATCTACACTAAAAAAAAATGGGATATGGATCCTCTTGGCTCTTGTGAGATGTCTCCGTCCGTCTCCTCTCGCGGCTTCGTCTTCTCTGATTCCTCCCAAATTCTCATATTTTCTTCCTCACGATTCCTGGTGCCGGCGGTGACGGCGAGCGCCACAGCAAGCTAGTTACTGGTAGTGGCGTCGACTGATTTCTTCAGTTTGTTTGTTGGTAAGGGACCCTAGCTTGCTTCCTTGATTTTATTGTTCTAAGAGGAGAGTTCCTTCTTTTCCCCCTCCTGCCAATTGGTTTCCTGCGCCGCGGGCTTCCTAGTAGTAATCTATTCCACCCATCTTTCCACGTTTCGATTCGATGCGCTTCTTCTTCTTCTCTTCCTCAGCGCGCAAACACGATCGATCTGAGTTGACCCCATAGGACTTGCTCAAGAATTGAACTTTGGGGCAAGATGGACACCACCCAATTCGCCATGGTAATTCATCATTCCTTACTTGTTTCTACTCCAGCTAGGACTAACTAGGAGTGTGTGTATCTGGTGTGTGATGGTGATTTGGTTGTGTTTGTGGAGTGGAGCAGATTGAGGAGCTGGCCTCGCTCATCAAGGACAACCTCTATAGCAAGCACCTCATCCTCTCCACCGAGGAGGCCCTCGTCACTCTCCTCCAGCACCACTACCACAGTGACGACGATGACAACGATAATCGCAGCACGATTGCAGTACATCACGGGGCAATTGAAAATACCATTGAGCTCCAGCCAGCCAGCTCCTACAATCGGCTTCTTTTGCATCGCCTCGCGGACATCTACGGGTACTCCTTCCTGTTCCAGCCATCCCACCTGCTTCACTTTCCTGACGATACTAACTTAATTGGATAATATTATACTAACCACTGCTTTGCGACTATAGCTAATTCATCTGCATTGGCGTCCTAGGTTCGCTCATGAATCTGTCGGCGAGGGTGATGATCGACATTTAGTTCTCCAACGCTGCCCTGAAACAGCCATGTACGTTGCCATGCTCACAAGTTTACTTTTTGATGTGTACTATCTTTCATTCTATTATGCCTTCCTTTTACTGTTTATTAGACCATGATAAACCTTTATTGTTTGACTCGATGCAATTACGACCTACATGTCTACATCACACTGAAATACTAGTATTTTTCAACTCTCCCTCTACCAGTGCTCACTGGACTAAATGCAAGAGAAAACATGTGTTCTACAAGGAAATCGAAACCAAAGCTTATTTGTCTATGCACAATCGCATACTGTTTATTCGTCTATGCACAATCGCATACTGTTAGTTATTCCTTGCCATCTCACTCTAATTGTATCCCCACTGCCTACCTACGATGACCCATTTGGATGTCTATGGTCATCTGCCCACCATGACAGTGTTAACTCAGAGCCTGGATGCTGAAACCACACTTTTCTTGTGATTTAGATATTCCTCTTGTAAGAACTTGTGACCTCTGCATGTTATGTGATGCTTGCTTCATGGTGGGATCACCTTTTGTTGCCGCGCTTGCTAATTTTGTCTTCTTCTTTTCCGATCATACATTCAGTTTGAAAACTCTGCTACAGATTACTGATTGGCTAAATCCTGAGCAGTTATTACATTACCTTTCTTTTATTTTAGTTATTTTGTTTGTTGCAGCCCACCTGTCCTTGTTAGTGATGTGTTATGGGAGTATGACGACAGTGATGGTGCTTTGGCTTCTGTTGTGCTATCGAGAAATGAGACAGGTAAATCATTCTTCATGAATTTGTCATCTATATCATGTACATCTGGTATTTGGATCAACATGAAGGCACAGTCTGCTTATATAAAGAAGGATAGGCTGTAGGTGAGGTACGGCAGCCTAATGCTTACGGAGATGCTTGTTAGAAACAAATAATTTGAGGCTTCTTCCTGAGAAGCGACCTCTACACAGGAAGTAAAGAGTGGCTGTCACCTCGCTATGGTTAGTGAGCAACATTCAGCAAAGAAAGGGTTAAAACCTGGCTGCAGGTGAAATAAACCAGCAGCCTTGCTCTTTGCGTGCTTGAAATGGTAGTCAATTTGATTCACACCTTTTCGCTCTTCTACAGGCATAGGTTCTTGGTGTTACCTTCAAAACTCTAAATACATCATTAGCACAAAATATATTTCTGTACATGTATAAATGTGATCTCTCACGCAACCCTTTGTTTTTAGCAAGTTTGTAATTACCACCTCCAAAATTCGTGAAGATATTCAACAGTGAGCAAGCAATGCAAAGCTTCTAGCTGTATCTAGCTATTACGGTTGCTTATTTTTCAGCTCTTGTACAGTTTAGCTAGTAGCCCACATTTAGGTGTTTTTGGGCTGGCCCTTTTCCTGGCGACCAGATGTACATAACTTCTGTACCTTCTATAAAGTAATTAGGCATACCTCCTGCCTGTTCATTAAAATAACAAGTACGTAATTACTAATTAGCACTGGCTTCTAGCAGATCTTCAAAAAACTTGGGAGACAGAAGATGTCCAAGAAACTATTTCTGTTGAAAGGTCGCATCTGAAAACTGATACAGGTAAAGAACTTGTTCTCTACCTTTCAATCAAACATCTTGTAGGCTTTTTTTTAGGGGAAACTATCTTGTAGTGTTGTTTGTTTCAAACTGTAATCAGCTTGGATCTCTGCATAATTTCTACAGGTAAGCTGTGTAGGTTGAAAAATAAAGAAGTAACCAGATAGCCCTTTTCTTTCAGATCTGAAGCCTTTGCAGCAGTCAGTTGCACTTTCAGCAGCATCGCTCAAGGAGAGGGAAGCTGCTTATCGAGCTGCTCGTGATCGAATCTTCTCTACGCATGAAGCCAAGGGAAAGGATACGTCAGCAGCAAAACCTAGGCATGTTCCTGCTGTTGCCCAACGAATGATCGCACACGCACTTGGTAAAAGAGTTGAAAATCCAACAGAGAGAGGTGCCTTGGTGAAAGACAAAGGGAAGGAACTGGTGAATGGACGAAATACTCAGACAAGTAGCAGGGATAACCTGTATGCAGTTAAACCAGGTAGTGAAGAAGAGAGTTATGTCGGGAAGTGCAACTCAAGCTCGCCTGACAGGGATTCCTACTGGAACCCATCTACTCAAAGCCATCGCACATCTAATGTTAGTGCTGAGAAGTTGAAGAAAGAACAGACTGGAGCGGCTAAAAGGATGTTCGCTCATGCCTTGCGGCTGCCTTGTGTTGAAGGAAGTGACGGTGCAGCATGGAAACCCAAGTAGAAGAGTTGGAAATGAATGAGATGCTGAGGATGGCAAGAGGTGTTTTGCCCCCGGACGAGCTGGGACTGGCTTGTCTGCCATGTCATGGAGCTGGAAGTGCTGGCTCGCAGTGCCAGCCTGCCTGTATGAGAGGGCACTTAGCAGATGAAAGTGTTGGCTGTCGAATGTTTGATCGAACCAGTAGGAGACAATGCAATGGAATGTCGAGTTGAGTTGAGAGGACAGCAAGTGGTGACAATGTTGAATCGGCAGTCGTCGTTCTTGTTCGAGTTGTGCCAGCAAGTTTTTTTGCCCGGACAAAGGAAGATTCTTATCAGCGTTGTTGGCACCCAGTCGAGCGAGTGTTTGGGTCGTATCTAGGAGGATGCGACTACTTCAGTGTAGCTTTCTATGGTTTTAAAGTTTAAATGCCCTAGACATGCAATTTTCACCTTTTTTCCATCAACTTAATATGTTACAGGACAATTATAAAAGAGTATTATAAAAAGAATTATCCATGAAAATTTTAACAAGATCATTTTCAACTTACCAATCCTAAATAGTCTTTTATACAGTAATAGTCGAGGAGTTTGATTGTACATCAGATATTTCTGGTCGAAGTTGTTTTTTGTGCTCTCTGCACCTCATCTTCTAGCTGAGGTGGTGAGCAATAAGATCGACAACACTTTTCTGAAGTCACGGTGACCAGCAATCACAGAGTTGGTCTCCTCACCTCAATGACTACAATAGCATTGTGAGGGCATGCTTACGAACAACGACCAACTGTGTTATTTGCATTATTTTGTTCTTTAATATAGGGTTTGAAGGTTGACATCTAACACCGGGACAGTATATGGCTGACCTCATCAGTTCCAACTTGTTTATGAACTATGGGTGCAATTATAGTTGACAATCTTTATTTGACGGTATGTATCGGGTTGATCATGCTGGATATTTATACTAACATAATTTAAGGCGATTGAAGGTTTGGACGATTTTTGGCTCGTCAGATTATCGATGAAAGAAATGTTTCGTGGGTTTGGACACCGTCCGTCCGGTGGATGAGCGAGCGGCCTTGGCCGTCAGATCAGAAACCCTAGCTCTACCGGTATATAAAAGGGACCTCCTCTCTCCCAGCCCCGCGAACCGAGTCGACTAGGGTTTCCTTCCAGCTCTCTCGCCGCCGCCTCTACCCAACACATCCACCAGAGTGCCGGCGGCGACGATGGCGATCGTTGAGCCGGCGCAGCAGCAGGACGTGAAGCTGTTCAACCGCTGGACCTTCGATGATGTCCAGGTGAGAGAATGTTGTTGGCCTTGCTCTTCATCTTCTCCTCCTCCTCGAGGAGCAGGAGCAGCAGCGTGCAGATCTGGACGCTAATCAACAATGGCGATGGCGTGTGTTCCAGGTGAACGACATCTCGCTGAACGACTACCTGGCGGTGACGGCGACGAAGCACGCTACGTACCTCCCGCATTCCGCCGGTCGCTACTCCGCGAAGCGGTTCCGCAAGGCGCAGTGCCCCACATCGAGCGCCTCACCAACTCCCTCATGATGCACGGCCGCAACAACGGCAAGAAGATCCTCGCCGTCCGCATCATCAAGCACACCATGGAGATCATCCACCTCCTCACCGACGCCAACCCCATCCAGATCATCGTCGACGCTATCATCAACAGGTACTAGTTCACCTCCTCTCTGCAATGATCACTCTTGACCTTGCATCAATGTCAGTGTCAGTTTGCACAAATCTAAACTACTGATATGGAAGAAATTTATTCAATGCAATTTACCTGGTATTCTCTAACATGTTTTCACTCTATACGTACTGCAATGCCTTTTGAACCTATTGGTGCGGTAAATCTCGCTATTCATGTTGAGACTCTGGATGCAGACGTGCTACCAATATTTTAGTTACTCTCTGCATTTTTGTTGTATGTGCACCGAATGGACAGGTCTGTTATTACTACCATATGTAAAATCAACAGTGTGCAACCATGTTTTTAAATGGTTTATTAAGTTGAAGTTTGGTAGTACGACCGCTCCAAATTCTAGTGAATGAATGGTGCAAATTTGCCAGTGTTTTCTTAACTTGCTTTCAGTCCATACCATTTTGCAATGCCTTTTGAAGCTGCTGTTAACTCATTTTGTACTAGTGCACAAATGGTGCTCTGTTTGCACATATTCAGCAGCCCCATAGTTTTACATATTCAGTTTGGAATTGGCATGATGTCCTATTGTTCTGTTGCAGTGGGCCACGAGAAGATGCAACTCGTATTGGTTCTGCTGGTGTTGTGAGGAGGCAGGCTGTGGATATTTCTCCGCTGAGGAGGGTGAACCAGGCAATCTACCTCCTCACCACTGGCGCAAGGGAGAGCGCTTTCAGGAACATCAAGACCATCGCTGAGTGCCTTGCTGACTAGCTGATCAATGCTGCCAAGGGCTCATCCAACAGGTGTATACTGTAGTTCTTTGCCTGTCTGTTTGTCATCGTGAAATGAATTTGAGTACTCATCCATGCTAACATTTATGCAGCTACGCCATCAAGAAGAAGGATGAGATTGAGCGTGTTGCCAAGGCGAACCGTTGAGTGGAGATTGCATCTGGATGCCTTGTACTGTTGGCAGGAGATTTTGGTTGTGTTTTACTTGCTATATTTAGACTTTTGAGATCTATCTGCGGTTTTGCGTTTAACGAATGAACATTAGTGGAAAGATGTAGCGTTGCGTCCGGTGCAGGCATGCCTGATGCTGGTCTTTATCAGACACCAATTCTTGTTCCTACATAATCGAGGTAATTGGATGAAATGATGAATGTCGCCGTGTTTGTGATGATGTGTGGTTTGTTGGATTCTTGAGTCATACGTTTAATAAATTTTAATCAACTCGATGTGCATGATACTGGGTCTCTGCCTTTAAAAGTTTGAATTCTTTTCTCAAATGGGAAGCAAATTGCAGAATTGTCCAGTTTATTAGAGGAAACTGGGTGAAAACCAGGTTACAGGTTACAAACTCGTAACCAAGCTAGGTCTAAGGTAACCTCACTGGCTAAAATAGTCAAGATTGCACGTACTCAACACGCTACACCAAGAAGACCGACCCACTAAAGCCATCCTTAATGTCATCAACATGCTACACTGAGAAGATCAACCCACTAAAGCCACCTTTAATGTCATCGCTCTGTGAACCTGTTACTCCAAATTCACCGTGAACGACCACAGAAGCACCGATCCCACAACACTGCACCAAGCCACGCAGTCTAGGCATAAAGGTTGGTCACTGTGCTGATGATAAGGCAGTTTCGATTTTGGCGACGAGCCTCGGATGAGAAAAATGTCAGGCTTACACCAGTTGGGCCAACCGTAACCGTTGGAGAGAGCCACCCACCTAAGCCACCAACCACGAGTTATTGTCACCCTCTTGTCGTCCACCACGAGTCATCGTCACCGTCTTGTCGTCTACCATGAGTCATCATCATTGTCTTGTCGTCCACCATGACATGTTTAGCTCTGAGTTTATCACGACATGGTGAAACGGTGCACGGAAGACCCAACAGCTCCATGCCAACTAGCCGACACCAAAGCCCAAGCCACGACCCAAACGTCGCTCGTCACCATCATCGTTGCCGCGCGAGTCACCACACCATCACACGCATCACCGCCCGGGCTCCCCATGAACACTCACGACAGCACATGTGAGTTGGCATTTGGTTTGAATTGCTTTTATGCTAGCGTGGCCTTGTTCTCAATTCTGTCTCCACAACTTCAATTCCTCATAGGGGAATGGGCTATTAGTTCGGTTTAGGTTTAAGGTTAGGGTTTAGAGTTTGCCATGTCGAAGAGATTGCGAATGTTGGTAGCGGCAAGAAGGAGGTGCTGGTGAGTATTGGGGAATAGATGGAGGTAGGCCTCGTCCCTATCACGGTCTTTTCAGTCTCTTTGATGTCATTTGCGACGACCAGTTAGCTCCGACCTTGTTCGCTACGATCGCTAAAGCAAGTCTCCACATCGATGGTGATCTGTTCATATGCCACGTAGTATCCATGCCCGCTTCGTAAATTGTCTCCTTATCCGAGGCCACGCCACCATCCCCAGGAAGGAAAAGCAGAGGGAAAGAGTGTCATTCAGGGCGCTACTCATGGCAGAGAAGGGATAACACCGACTCTTCTGCTCGAGGTGAAGAAGGAGGAGCGAGAGAAGGTGATTACAACGAGACTTGAAGCAGTGTTATCTCATTCCAGTTGAGATGTGTCATTTTGGGCTTTGCGAAACGTTGTATCTATATCCGAGTACATAGGAAGCGAATCTGGCCCAACCGAGACAAACATATGTAAAATTAACGTGACCCGATGTAATAAAAGACGGTGTAACCAACATCTAGTTAGATTATTATTCCTCTTGGTTGTACTATCGACTTAGGCAATTATGTCATTGAAAATCACCTCGTATCCGCTAAAATGAGTGAAAAATAACTATGAAATCAAAAGGTGAAATAAAAAGTAACCGTGAAATCAAGCATTGCGAAAGGTGAGATGTAGGTTACTTTCTAGACTGGCAAATTTTAGAGAGCTTTGAATCGAAGTGGATTTGGGTCGGAGGCCCAGACGAGGTAGCGCGAGTCCGCCGAGCCTGACTCCAATTCGCTGCGCCTGCGTGCGTCTCAGAAGAAGAAAAAGGGAATCGGCCAATGGTCAAATAAGGGCGGAGGCGCGATGACCCTAGCTACGCGACGGCGTCGGCGGCGGCAGCGGCGGCGGCGGCGAGGAGGCAACGATCCGACCCGACATGGTGCTCCGCAAGATCGCTATCGTCATCGGCTCCGGTTAGTCCCCTCACCTTCTTCTCTTCCATTCTTTCTCCGCCCAATTACTCCACTATTATTTATATATCTGCGATTCCACTCCCCTCTTGTTTAGGGTTCCTTGTGTGATTCTGTTTTGCTGGTAGCTAATGGAGTCTTTGCTTGCAGGGATCATCGGAACCCTAGTCACAGGCGGTGGTGATGCCAAGCTTCCAGACCTCAGGGATGTACTCTCCCTCTCTTTCAAGGTACTACTTTCATCCGTCCTCCCTCCCAACTATTTCCATTGGAGTATTCATTCACCATCTCCCCCTCTTTTATCCAGTTCATCAAAAACCAGGACAAAAAGGATGCCTCATCTACCACCACTCCCCACACTGCTCAATTGCTATCTCAGGTACCCACATCCTCATATATACAAACACTTACTCTCTGCAACCACTAACCCAACCCATCAAACACATGTTTCAGGTCAATCATCTCAGAGAGGAGCTCCGCATTATAGCCAATTCAAAACAAGTTGCTATTATCACCGTCGATGGTAGACCAGGTTGCTGCCTGCACTATTTCCTCTCGTTCAAATCTCCCCATACCATTTATTCATAAGCTACTGACATGTCTTTATATCTGCTCTTTTACCTGCTGGCCACTACCTATGTAAACCCAAACATCAACAAATACTTTGTTCATTGTAAATACTTTGTTCATTGGTTTTATGTACTGACTGAATCTTAATTATTCTTTTGCAGGCCCTGGTGCTTATGGTTTAACTGCTATTGTTGTTGGAGCCATTGGCTATTTATACATAAGATGGAAGGTAAACATTTGCTTCTTTACTTGTTATGGGAGCTAGTTTTTCTTTCTTTCTTGTCATTTTAGATTCTTAGTGCAATGGTCATAGACTGCAAGCTGGGCTCATCCTATTCCTACTGTGCTGTTGGAAGTTTCACCATTGTCACTTCTATCAAATCTAACTCATGATTTACAGGGGTGGAAGATTTCAGATATGATGTTTGTGACAAAGCGTGGGTTATCTGATGCCTGCAACGTTGTTGGCAAACAGTTGGATCAGGTTTCAGAAAGTGTTACTGTAAGTTTCTTCTTTCTATATTCACTGGAGTATTATTATCAAACTGCATCACTTTTCCAGATGCACGTCGCAAGCACGTCGTAAACTTTAACAGGATGTGCACTATACCATGCCTTATGGTAAAATTGCATTATAAAATGCACCTAAAAAAGTCTGTGCAAACAATCCTCGGAGGCTCTGGCATCATGTTAAAGTTTACGACGTTACACTATGCCAATCTCTATTAGAACTGTTATATGAAACTTGGGAGTACACCATGTCAGAGGCTAAGTACCTTCAGTTGACAAACAAACCTCTTCATTTTGCAATGCTGGTGATCCATTTTTGTTATGCTGCAGCATCTACCAGTGCATATTCGCATTGTGCGTTTTGTACATAGAAAGTTTGTATAATTCCACTTAGTGCCTATTCAATTAGAAGAGAACAAGACACACAAAAACAAAACAAAAAAGAGGCTTAGGCACTAGATATGTCTCCATATATTTAGAATATTTTTATTATATGTTAGCTTCTACACGTGCTGACTCCAATTGTTTCAACCAAAACTATAGTTGCGTTAATTCTTCTGATGTCAGGCTTCAAAGAGGCATCTTTCTGGAAGGATTGACCGAGTAGCTTGTAGTTTAGATGAATGCCAAGAAATTACTGAAGCCACAGGGAAAGAGGTTTGAAGCTTGCTCGTGTATTTGTTGTTTTCAGGATTTGGTGTAATTTTTAAGGGAGACTGATATAATATTAATTCATATTTCATAGGTCACAGTCATCCATGGAGATCTAAGTGCCTTCCAGGAGGAAATACAATCGGTTCATCTTGTTGTTCGTACGCTGGTAGGCACCTTGCACATATTTCTATCTTGGTGTTCGAAATAGTCTATTCCCCTACGAGACTTCTAGTACTAGGTGCAAACTGAATCTCTCCTCCTGCAGGAGACAAAGCTTGGACGCCTTGCATATACTAAAGTAAGTAGAAATTCGTAGTGCTGCAACTTGTTTTGATACGAAAATTATATGTGTTGCTAATCCCTGTGACTGAAATGTCTTAGGATCATACAACACGAGGAATACATGAGTTATGCGAGTTCACTAAAAGATTGGAACAGAGTCCAAAAGCTGATACTCTTCGGGTAAGTCAGCACAATGTATCTCATATCTCATTCCCTAATGTACTCAATTTGTTGTGAACATTTTCATGCTGCTTATATGTCTTGTTAGTTTGAACCTCGTATACCCTCCTAGTCCTAATCTCCTAAATATAAATCAATTTTCAGATCACATCGTCAACTCCTCTTCCTGCTATTGAATCTTCAGAGACAAATACTAGGGTAACGTCATCACCTTCTTCCTGTGTTAATTTAGTTTGGATCCTCGCTGGCTGACCCTTTTTTCGTTCTACTACAGGCTGCTTCTATGCCTCCAGGTTCGGAACCAGAGTCTCCTGCAGCTCAATCATCTAGAGCAGAGACACCTAAGGTTAGGTTTGGTTTAATGGTTTTGTAACACATATGACCTGGCTTATTGCTCTAATACATTCTTTTTGTAGGTTTTGCGTTCAGCTACAACCATATCAGCATCAGGACTGAGTATGCTAGCTGAAACTTCAATGCCTCCTAAAAGGGTAATAGTATCTCTCTGCATTTTTTTTAACTAGACTTGTCATGGTTTGTTAACACTTTCCACTGAAGAAGATTGTGCAATCTGCCTAATGATTACGCTGTTGAAAATACTAGTTGTCTATATGCAAATAACTCTGTCAGAAGACAAATGATGTAGTATTTAATATACTTGAGGGTAACAGGAAGGGTGTACTACACTTTCCTGTAGGGATGAGTGTTTCACTTTTTACTGCTCGACTAAGTGCACTATTCTTGTTATTCCCTTACTTCTCTGTAGTCCATGGCATTAAATTTGAACCTACTTTTGGTCTGCGAACTTTCAGTTTGCACTTTCCATGTTAATCAGAATATGATACAATTTTGCAATCAGAAACATGAGCCACTAGAATAAGTTTTATGGGCTAAAAAAAGAATAACTTTTAAGAAAAATGTACTGTTTGGCTGTGTCATATGTTGTGTAACTTTGACGGTATCTTTTACCTAGTTGACCAAGTACCTTTGAGTATCTTATGGTTACGATTGTGCTGTTTGTGGAGATAATATGTTCTATGATTCTATCTGCTGGGGCTAGTCAGAGTGCATTCATGCAGTGAAAGGCAATCTGGATTACAATCGTGGTTAAATCCAAACCAGAACCAAAACAGCGTGCATGTGTTTTCTACACTCCAAATACAGCAACTGAACCTCTCCCTGTTTGATCTCTAGGCTGTTATCAACCGAGCAAGTTCTATGAAGGAAGGATCCTCAGAGCTGTCAAATGGGGCGTCAAGCTCAGCTCTCAAGAAACCTGGCTCAAGTTCAAGCCGGTTTGGTTTCCCAAGGGGTTTTGGCAGTTGAGGTGTGTGTGTGCTCGGATAGATGATAGATGGCAGTGCCATGGTTTGTGTTTAAAGACAACATGAGATTAACCTCCCCTTTACATATACTATCTATTTATCTATCTAGATATGCAGGTAGAAGATATGGCAATTGGCAAAGGAAATGCGAATTCTTTTTGTAGAAAGCAATATGTTCCAGAGAGGGCAAATGCCAAGAGAGGAGTTACAGTGGCATTTACGTGATGCTGTTAATTTTGTAGAAAGCAATATGAGGTTTTTGTGATGGGGGAGTGAATGAGTGATGTGGTGTAGTAACATTAGCTAGCTGCAGCTGCAAGAGTTTAAAGATGAAAACGAGTTTAACAAGGTGGTGGATCCAAATGTTTGGTTGGAAGGAAGGAGCTCTAGTTATAGTGATGGAGGAACTAGGTATGTAGATATGTTTAATACCACTTTTTTTAATATGAAGATAAAACACTTGGTAAAAAGAGAAGGAAAAAGTCTACTTTTCAACCTTAAATTCTTGCTCGAGTTCACATTTCAATCTCGAACTCTAAAATGGTCTACCTAGTACCTTAAACTCTTAATACCGTTTGATTTTCAACATATACTTGGCTTTTGGCCGTTTTGACTACTCTGGTAAAAAAAAAGTATTCAAAAAATTGGAGAATTCATAAAAATGTTAAAAATTTAGGAAAAATCTGCAAATTTTTCTAAAAATTGATCATTTAAAAAAGAGAGTGGATTTTGTACATGTATATGTGGATACATGAGTTAAGAATTTAGGTCAATTTCTAATACTTGTGGATCTCAAAAAAATTCTTAAAAAATCCATAGATATTCATCATGTTATAATATGCATACCCACAAAATTTCATGTAAAAATATAATCAAGAGTGCCCTACACAAAAAAGACAAAAAATTGTTGCTGCATTGTTTTAAAAAATAAGTTGATTTTTTTTGTCTTTTTTGTGTAGGGCACTCTTGATTATATTTTTGCATCAAATTTTGTGGGTGTGTATATTATAACATGATGAACATCTATGAATTTTTAGAGAATTTTTTGAGATGCACAAATATAAGAATTGACTTAAATCTTTAATTCATGTACCCACATGTGCATGTATATTTGCTTTTCTCTTTAAAAAATTCTAAAAATTAGAGAATTCAGAAAATGTAAAATTATGATAATTTATTAAGAATTTTTTTAAAACAATGATAGTTTCTCAAGAAAATTTTGGAAACACAGAAAATTTGTAGAAAACTTATTGAAAAATAGGGAGCTTTTAAAAATAATAAAAAAATGCTCCCTATTTTTCAAAATTTTCTGTGTTTCCAAAGCTTTTTTGATTTTTTAAATTATTAGTTTTTAAAAATCCTAATTTTTTTACTTTTTCTGAATTTTTAATTTATTTTATGTTTTTATGAATTATTATTTTTAAGAAATTGCTAATTTTTCCTTAAAATTTTTAACTTTTTTTGAATTTTCTAATTTTTGGATATTTTTTGGCGAATACCGGAGTCAAACCCAGTCTAAAGGGCTAAAAACTAGATAGATGTTGAAATTCAAACGGTATTAAGAGTTTAGAGTACTAAATAGATTATTTTAAAGTTCGAGGTTGAAATATGAACTCGGTAAAAATTGAAGGTTGAAAAAATAGACTTTTTCCAAAAGTGAAAGAAGCATTATTGATGCTAGGTAGTGAAGAAGTGTTGGCTATCAATATCCACATTAGCTAGGCTCCTGATAAGGATGGTGGTTGTAGTGACGGCTAGTGCCCAGGGCGCTGCGAATCTGGGAATGCCTGCAAAGCTTTGCAGAGCAACCAATCTGAATGGGCTTTAGGTCTTGCCTCCGTCCCTGAGACGGCCTACCATTTTCCAATTCCACGGCAACACCATCCCGCCGGCGCGCGCGCAACGAGCGTCTGCTTCGGATCCGTCGGAGGTGGCAGCGGGCGCGCGTGGAGCCACCATCCCCGTCATTCCCGACTTCCCCAAGCCAGGTGCCCCTCCCCCCCAACATCCATCTGTAGTACTTAGGGCCGGGGCCGTTGATTCGTGCGGCGGCGGCGGCGGCTTGTTAGAGGCATGTTGAACCCTACCTCACTTGTACACCTCGCCGCTTCGTGACCGCTTGGCGGCTCCCCGCCCTGCCACCTCCCTACCCGCCGGCCATCCCTCCAGACCTCCTCGCCGTCTTATCCACTTTGCCTCTCCCGTTTCCCCCCTTCCAACAAGTGAATCATCCACCTCACAGAGAAACGAAGATGGTGCTCCGACGGGCGGCGATGGAGTCCCCTAAGAAGGTGGCAGCTCTGGTGGACCTGGTGAACCTGCCGACGGCGCTGCGGGAGTTCGCCGGTGGCCGATCCCAGATGTCCCACCTCACCTTCTTCCTCGGCGTCTGGTCACACATCAAGAACAACAACCTCCAGGTACGTGCGTACCTAGCCAGCTCCACCTGTTTGCCTGTTGGTAGATACTCTTCAAATTTCATTTCCCTTTCCCTCAATTGACGCGCTAGAGGTTATTCCATTCTTGTTGTTTGATGCGCCTGCTACTCTTGTAGTACTCTTTGTTTGGACGATATGCATAGTAAAACAAGATGATTTCTGCCCGGGCTGTCCAATATCTTGTTTGCGTCAACTAAATAATCTGACTCTGCAAACTTAAAGGTTTATTACCTGGATAACTGTTCGGAGTATTTAACTAATCAAACGAAGTATTTGCCGGTGAGTTTTACACATTTGATCTGGCATAGGTAAGATGTTGATAATTCAAGAGCTTAGTTTTGTTCAGTTGCAGTCAGATGGTTAGAGAACCGCTAAATAAGAACTCAGATGATGGCTGCAGCTTGGGTTGGATGAGAATCACTGCCGTGTTAATTTTGGGGCATAGCTCAGTGTTAGAAAGTCTGTCGTTTGTTTCTAGATATTGCTTCCGCTGCAGGCATTCTTTTCAGGGCCACATGCCCATTCGATTGAGCAGACGCTTTTGTTTCGTTAACTGTATATCTAAGATAAATAACAAGGCATTATGTCTCGTTCCAGATAGCCAGGCCATGTGGTGTTACAATTGGGTGGCACCATTATTGTCATCACTTAGATTTGAATTATAGCGCAGAAAGTAGTTGCGGTTCCATCTCCCATTTCGATACCCATATACAACTGTTTACACTAGGAATGTGTCAATAAGATGATCTTGAGTAGGACTCTTGATATTTCCTTTTTATTTCTAAATGTGCCACTGTTGAACATTCTTGAAGGAAATCTTCTGGCATGCTGTAATATGTATTGAATCACATGAATCTCTCTGTTACCCAACTAGGTTGAATCTCAGTGAATAACAGTGCAGCACTTCTCCATTCGGTATTGCTTTTCTATTTCAAAATTGAACTTGTTTAAGAATTTATTTTATAATTAGTCTCTTGCCATATGTACCATTGTATTGACAAATGTCTGTATGTGATTGCTTCAAGTCGTTTACATATATTATCCTTATTTGTAGGACCCGACGAATAGGAACATTGTAAACTGTGATGAAAAGCTGAAAACTGTATTGTTGGGAAGGTCCAAAGTGGAGCTATCTGAACTCCCAATGCTTGTCAAGCTGCATTTCCCGAAAGTTTTCAAGGCGTAAGAATATTAAGCTACAGATTTCTTTAATGAACGTTTGTTGAAGCTGGTTTAATTTCTGGTGTCCTGGCATAGGCTAAATCAAACATCTAGAATTTGTTTTACCAAAATTTTGATGCATGGCTAATGTGTACACCATGTATGAGTTCTAAACCCTTCGATATGTGTGTATCCAATGTTTAGTAGCTTCCGCATGGATTCAAGTGAAGAAAAAATGTACGACGTAGTCGCTATCTGTCTTTTTTCTTGGTATATTGTGTAATCAACTTGAATTGGATTTGGGAAGGCTGCTCTTGAATGCATGCCTGAAATTGTTGGTTAGGTCTTCCTACCTGTCAAGCTGTAAGGAAAAGTTAGACAATTATAGTGTTATCCTTCCTTTGCTTTTGTACTTAAACAGTGGAGCTGGTATGGAACTGTTGCTGTCATCTCTGGAGTACTTAGTTGCCTTTTATTAGAAGATATGTCTGAATCCCAGTACCCCTTCAATTTTGTTGCTTCCTCAGAATAAGTGATGTTATTGTAGATGTAGAATTAAACTCTTTAACTTTGTCCACCATTATAATCCCTATGCTCAGCATTTAAAATTGTTGTCCATCATAAATATTTCAGCTTGATCAGAGTTAAGATATGTTCAACAATTCAACACGATCACGATAGACCTGTTAATTTCCCTAAATTGTGCACGTAAGTTATTTATTTGAATAGAGATTTGTTGGAAGAAGAAGGTGTAAAATAAAATATGGTATAGTCGTCTCTAATTTGTGCCACTTATAGGTGTTTTTCAAAAAGCAACATCTTGCCAAAACAAAAAACACGTTGCAAAAAAAAATGCAACATTATAATATAAGGAAGATGTAACCATCTGAAAGTGCATCTTATCTAAATCTACAACAGCCCAGTACAAGAAAAATGCAACTCCTGAAAGATACATCCACCTTAAATACAAAACCTTGGAATGTAAAAATGCATCCTCTCGAGAAAAAAAAATGCCAAACACTTAATACAACAGTTGCAACATTTTCATCAACCGTAAACATAAAAAATGAATCACCTTGAATAATAAGAAAGCAACCTCCAAATGATGCAACACCCAGCCCCTGTCGATATTTCCAACAAGCTTGTACGTTGCCCTCGGATTTGGGAAGAGCATCAGATTTTTTATATTTAATTTAGTTTGCAGTGGGTCTTTTTCTATAAGGGTCCAAGGGAGAGAAATATCAAATTTAACACTAGTGTGCCAAATGAATTGAGATGGCAAATTTGATCGCGCATACGAAAGCGTGGTCACACAAATAATTGCCGGAACTCTGCTCCATTCCCTAACTAACGCTAAAGAGGAGGAGAAAGAGTCGCAGATTGCAGTTTAATTCGGATAGAATGCAAGAAGCTGGTTGCATCTCCAAATACGAAGCAAACAATTCCCATGTCCGTTCATGACTCGCAAGGCTTGGGTACGGCTTCTCTTGCGCTCTCCTGATCGTCCCGTAGGCTGGGCTACCTCACTGTTGATCTTCCTCCCGATGGCCACCAGCCCGCTCAGCAGAGCTGCAAGTTCCTCTGGCCTGCTCGCCACACGCCGCTCCATGACTTCCTTGACGTATCATCTGCGGCAGTGGGGTGCCTCAGTCAAGCTTGTCGAGCACCTCTGCGCCAAGAGCTGTGTGTGTGTGTGCGCCAGCGAGACGTCAGCCACGGCAGCCAGGATTGGGTGTCTACCCCTCACGCTCGATCGCCTTCACGCTGTCTCAGTGCTCGATGCCTCATTCCTCCTCGCAGGCAAAGCGTGCACTTGTGCGGGGCTTGATGCCTCCTTCCTCCTCGCAGGCAAAAACGCCCATGGCGGTGGCAGATGCGTGCGGGAGTCGGAGGCGCGGCGGCACAGGCACACGGGCAAAGGAATGGCTGTGCGAGATCGCATCCGGAGAGAGATAGGTGAATGAGGGGGATGAGTGTAGGTGGTGTAATCCTTCCCATTCGACTCATGGAAGGGCTGAGATTTGGACAACTCCACGTGGTGGAGTTCTCCAACTCTAGGGGATCCGGAGCCTCTGGTTGGAATGAATTATTTTACATAACAAAACATATATGCTGTTAAGGGATATAAAATTTTCCGAGCCTCCATGACCAAAATCTATTTGCTCTGTTGTATGTTAGTATATACTTGTTGCAGTCAATTTGCTACGCTGCATCGTTTCCTTGCTGATCTTGCTGAGCTTGGTGTAATCTGCAGGCAACTCTGATGGACCTCCTCATCAACGTGTCGCCATTGTGTGTCAAACCATTAGGTGAAAAGTTACTATATTTTATACCTTGATCAAGAGTGTTAAGCTAGCTTTATCATGTACTAGAACTCGCCATAGACTGCACCTTTTATAGCATCTGTATTTTTGCATGCATGCAATTCAATGTATGAGATGTATAAAGTGCTGCTCCTGTTGTTATTGTCATGGTTCGATGGCTTTAAAGTTCCTCAGGTTGTTGTTTGTGCACCTGATTATCGTTGCTGGCTTTATTGTATTCTCACAAAATAGTAGTGTTTTATGTGGTAATGGTGAACTGTTGGTTGCTCGTCCTATTAGGTTTCTTGTTGGTTTGCCCGGGGCATGCCCTGATCGACAGGATACATGTAACGTTGCAAAACTTTATTGTTCAATGGTTTCTCTCATAAAAATCAACACTGAGCATTGTGAATAAGGCTTTGAATGTGAAGGTGGTTCTCAATTTAGTCTGTAGCAATATAAAATTTGAAGCTTAAACTCATTTGTTTTAGTAGAACAGAAAATATTTAAGTTAACTATAAGTTTCATAATCCAACCAGGACGGAAGCTGCATATTTCTTTCGGTAGAAGTTTTGAGATGGTGCCTGGTGCTTGCCTACTTGGTATGAGTCGGAGGATATGCCTACTTATTGTCAGGACATGATCAGGTGCGGTCTGGAGAGAAAAACAGGTGATATACTTCCGGTGTCAGCTGCTTATTCTGGACCTAGCTCTGTTAGAGTCAAAACTTTAATGCTGGAAATACTTGGTGCCAGCCAACAAAATATATCTTTTTTGTGGTTCCGGATCCATGGTTGTATGGTATTAATTTGAAGAGAAGACATTGATCAGGTGATGACTGATAAGCATGCTTGTGGAAATACTTGGTGCCACCCAAAAAAGTATATCTTTCTTGTGGTTCCTGATCCATGGTTATCTGGTATTAATTTTAAGAGAATACATTGATCAGGTGATAACTGATAAGTTACTGCAGCAGTTTTGCTTTTCATTCGCTCATGGTCGTGGCGGCTTCTCCTCCCGGCCTCCTCTCCCCCACGCTCCCTCGCCAGCCCATACACCACCGCTGCTGTACCCCTAAGCCCTCCACCGCCACTTGCCACCGGCGCTGGCGACGGCTCAGCGGGACTAACTATGCTGCCGTCTCTGCCCGCGCCTGCCGTCGCTCGGGGCCTCGACGCCGACGACTTCCACCACCCGCTCGACAAGCAGGCCAGTACCTAATTTCTGTATATTTTCTTTTCTGTGTGTGCTCTTTGATTTTTGATACTTATCAGTACTTTCTTTTTCTTGTTGTGCAGAACACTTTACTGCTAAAAGCAATTCCAGGGCTTAATGATATGGGCAAGGCTTTGCAAGGTACTACTTATTTCCAGCTCTACTGCCTCTTGTTGCTCATAGCCCACTCTATTTTCCCTTCTTTTTTTCTCGAGCACGCACCAAGGTGCTTGCCGTTTTGTATTAGAAGAATCAGTTTGGAAAGAGGCGTTATGGAGCAAGGAGTACTGGAAATAGGTGAAAGAAGAGGAAGAGCATGGGCAGGGGAAGAAAAAAAAAGAACAAAGAACGAAGAAGGAGAAGAAAACAAAACAGGGGCGCTAGGGCTCAGAATATACAAGAGATTTTCCCTTATTTAAATCTGATTCTCAGTTTCTCACCTCAAACCTATTTAGTACATACTCCCAGAAGCTAACATTGCTATGGTTCTTTCCTGTCATTTTCCTTTGCTATTGCAGGGCCAGTTTCCGAGCAAGTTATGGTCCTTCAAAACATTGGATCATCTGTTCTCGTCTCTGAAAACCAGGTGCGTCTGTCAAAATGATCACATCTTAAATCTGTTTCAGTTTCTAAAATCAAAACTGTCCGCACATGTACACATATACAAACCGCTGTCAAACCCATCGAGACTGTAAGCTGCAAAGATTAATTTGCTCGACCTATGTCACCGATATATGACCTGAAGTACAATATTTTGCTGTTATATGTTTGCATCTCATCTTATGATTTGTCACTTGCACCATCACCACATATTAATGCACCCAGACTGAATTCAAGGCACTATTAATCTGTTCTTAATCTTCAGTTGCCGGAATTTCACTAGCTCATGATTGAAGCTGCAAAAATCTTGAACACAGAAGCTCCTAACTTATAAATACGGCAAAATCATGTTCCTAATGCTTACACCTTAGCAATCAATGGCAAAAAGCCATTTGTCGTCGTTCACACAAGCCTTGTTGAGCTGCTCACTAGAAAGGAATTGCAGGTATGGTAGTGCATGTCCTCGCACACTCATCAATACACAACATCTGTCAGTTGTTCCAGAGGTGCAATTTTCTTGATCCTACAAAAATGAAAAATCAATTTTTTTTATTCTTTTGGGTTTGTCTAGATGAACCCTTCAAATAGACTGAAGAATTGCTAACTAGTAATTGCTACAGGCTGAATGTATCGATTACTCATGTTGGAGGTTTGTGTCTTCATATTAGGCTGTTTTGGCACACGAGCTGGGTCACCTCAAGTGCGATCATGGTGTGTGGCTTACCTTTGCAAATATACTAACAACGGGAGCATACACTGTCCCTGGTACGCCTGCATAATCTTATTCGGGAGGCGGGTATATATGCCACTTATAATGCACTACTGTTCACCTGCATCTGATGGTAACTACATGCACTCTCTTCAGGTTTTGGCATGGTTGCTGGCTTCTTGGAAGAACAGCTGTACAGGTGGCTACGAGCCGCGGAGCTGACTTGTGATGGGGCAGCTCTTCTTGTAGTACAGGACCCTAAGGTAACATCCAGCGGGAGAGTTGCCTTTGCTTCTTATTTCGAAGCGTGTTATTCCTTGGCACTTCTGGAGATATATTCGAGTAAGTGGCAAAACTAAGTGCAAGTCCGTGCAACTTTTATCCTCCCATTAGCAATTTTGAGTGTGTTGAATTTGACAGTAGTAATGCCTCATCTACAAGTGAGTATCAACATCTAATACTGCTGTGTTAATTGTCAAGAGGTTGTCATTTCTGTTCTGATGAAACTTGCCGGAGGATGCCCTTCTCTCGCTGACCAGCTGAACGTGGACGCCTTCTTGGAGCAAGCTCGCTCCTACGACAAGGCTTCCTCGAACCCCGTTGGGTGGTACATCCGGATAGAACTATTAAGTCTTGACCCTGTGGAGCAACCTAACTGAGATTGTTGTGGAAATTAACAGGTAGGTAGGCATTTCTTTTGTTTTCTTGATGTGTTGCAGGAACGCTCAGACGAGAGAGCTGTCGCATCCTTTGCCTCTGATGCGAGCCCGTGACATGGATGAGTGGTCAAGGAGCCAGGAATACAGGACCGTATTGCAAAAGCTGTTTCAGTAGGGGTCAAACAACAATGTGTAGTGAAGGAGGGCGATACTTATAAAAAGTAGGTGTGTCCTATATGTTTCATTGCAAAGATGCAAACTGTGGGTTCCTGGATCCTTTTTCTTTTCACATTTTTTATTGGATTCCTGAATCCTGATTATTCTTGTATCAATCTCACTGTGTATTTCCCCCTTGCCCACATTTTTGCAGATTTGCGTATGGGAGAGAAACTTTGGAGTGCACTAGTGGTGTTGATGAACAAATTACGTACAATCGGGTACAATGTATATATGTGCAATTGAGATTAGACTGGCTGTGAATGTGTTAACTTTTGAGTGACCATAATCCTGACAGAATAGCAAGAGTGAATCAGACAAGTGATTCAGATTTGTATGTCCAATGTGTCTGGAACGGAATGGCTGTGAATTGTGATGGTGGACATATATATAGGAGGTGGTTTTTGACTTGATAGAGGGGCGATTACGAAAGGTACTTGATAGTGTGAGTCGGTGCGTATAACACATATGCAGGAACTGGAAGGATCGATTATTGAAAACGTTGATGAGTAGATCGAATCTGGAGAGCAGGCAGGTTAGGCTGGTGTGTCTGGAGAGGAGAGGAGAGGAACCAGAGCCACACACTCAGACAGCTAGCTGACTTGAAAGAAATCTCTCACCCACGTTCCACGGCCACATGAACGTACACCGGTCGACATGTTCCACCCAGCAGCTCTTCTTCCTCCTCTTGCTGCCTCCTCCGCTTGCTGCTTCCGAGATGTTCCATCCCACATCTACAGCCACAGCCGGAGCACCAACACCTACTACCGCTGTTACTCCAAGCTGGAACGCTGTGGATTCCCCCGCTCTGCTCTGCAATCAAAGCGAGCAGCCACCGGCAATAGCAGCACTACTACCAGTCTTGCTCTTGCTGACCTAACAGCAATAGTACGTAGGTGACTATATGCATCGATCCTTCCCTTTATTCTGTTCCATCCATGACCATACATATAGGTTAATTAAGTTACATGGGTACGTATATGCATGCAGCAATGTGTAGTGATGGACATTGAGGGCACCACAACCCCAATCTCCTTCGTCACCGACGTCCTCTTCCCCTACGCTCGCGACAACGTCCGCACCCACCTCAGCGCCACCTATGATACACAAGAGACCAAGGACGACATCGCCCTGCTGCGTGCTCAGGTCCAGCAGGACCTAGCCGACGGGGTTCCTGGCGCCGTGCCAGTTCCACCGGCCGGCAAGGACGCCGTCATCGATGCTCTGGTCGCCAACGTCCAGGCCATGATTCAGGCAGACAGGAAAATCACGTCGCTCAAGCAGCTGCAGGGTCACATATGGAGAACTGGGTTCCAGAGCAACGAAATCAAAGGACTTGTCTACCAAGATGTTCCTGAGGCTCTTACCAAGTGGCATGCTACCGGCATTAAGGTCTGCATCTCTCTCTGTCTCTCCCTCCCAACACTTTGATTGCCTTCATCTTCTTCGTTCCTCAAGAAAAAACGCATGCATGCCTCATGTTCCTTGGGAAACTGATGAGTATATATATGTTGCAGAGTTACATATACTCGAGCGGCAGCAGAGAAGCCCAGAGGCTTATCTTCGGAAACACCACCTACGGGGACCTCAGGAAGTACCTCTGCGGATTCTTTGACACAACGGTTGGGTACGTCGTCCTTCCTTCCTTGGATATGATCCATCGTTTCATTTCATTTCATCTACTTTCTTACATGCTTGGGCTTGCTATCTAGAACAGACCTAAGAGAGAACCTCGCAGTTACTATGAAATCTGGCAGTCAGTCGGAGTGGATTGCCCATCTCAAATATTATTCTTGACAGATGTCTACCAAGAAGCCACAGCTGCAAAGGCTGCAGGTCACATTCTTTTCCATTTCTTTCTTACCCACTTACTTCCTCTTCTCAGACAAGACTCTGTCCGCATAATGATGAGATCTCCTTCAGGGTTTACTCACCACACACTTTTCACAGGTCTTGAGGTTCTAATATCTATCAGGCCTGGAAACGCGCCACTCCCTGAAAATCACGGGTTTCAGACAATCACATCATTTGCTGAAATCTCAACCTGAATGCCACGTGTTACCCGTCATAACCGGGAATGTATATGTTATTTCAAAAGGAAACGATCTGATTTCGGAACTCTTATTATGTTGTAGCTAGAGCAGTTAACAACTGATCAAGTTAAAGGCAGACAAGTTGATAGAATAGTTTCAAGACTTTGTGTAATGAAAAAATGGTTCCTAAAAAGGGACCATACTGCATTGAGTGATTCTAGAAAAAGGACCCACACAAAGTGTCAAGCTCAACCGCACATAAATGGGATAGTGAGATGGACCTTGGTCTCATTTGCATCTATTTCATCCTAACATGATATCCAGTCAAATGCCAAAATTAGCACATGTATCCTCTCTGCCTTGAATGACTGCCATTACACATGGACAAAAAAGTGAAAAGCACAGACAAGTTGCAGAAAAGGGCAGCCAATCAGCAGAAGAATTCACTACGCACAAAAATACAAGATATAAATCAGTGTCCCCTCACCTCAATCGTGCATTTCAACATCTGTAGATTCAAGCTCCATACTGTTTGATTGAACAGAGGCAACCAGATCCTCAATTCTCAGAGGAGCATGCCTTGCAGCATATTGGAACAAAATCTGAACACACAAAATGAGAACTTAGGTACATATGATGAATAGAACATTGTACGAAGCAGTGTGTGGTCATGTCATCACTTACTTTGAAGTGGCTGTCAGCAAAAGCACGAGCACGATTCAGCTTTCCAACAAACTGCAGCTCACTGACCTCCATCTTTCCGTCCACAAGTTTCACACTTTCATCTCTTACACTAAAGCGAAGAAGGTTCCCTGGCCGCAGGTTTAACTGCACAAAGCACAATCATATAAGTGTATATTTATGCTTAAAACATATTCAAATGAGGAAAACAAACAGGTGATGACAGTGTAGGAAGAGCATCCAGCAACTAAGTGCATCACCGCAATAGCATAATACAAGTGCATGCTTTAAAGAACTGGCATGCAGATGAACCAGCTATTATGGTCAGATCGTGCATTAATGTACACACAAAGCTTTGAGTGCCATATGGAATGTGGCGTGCATATGCAGAATTGAAGTTCATTGCTCCCTAACTAGGGGGAAACATTGAGACTCAGAATCCTACATGATGATTACCCCTATTTTGCGGAAATAAGCTGCAGTTCACAATAGTACCTTCTGGATAAATTCGTTGTCCAAGCTACCAAATACAGCTGGAGGGTCATCAGAAGTAATTAGTTTTCCATCCTCTTGCAGCTCCAATACAACCTGATAGCACATGAAGAAACAAGACCAGTAAAAATTATTAGGGGATAAAGTGAAGCGATAGCAGGCACAAGAGTTAACAATATTTTTTGAAATATTTTGATCCTTTTAAGAGAAATATCTAATATGTACTTCTTACATAAATATAAAATGCTATGATGAAATTTGTGTTAGCAACTACAATGTCTTGCCAGCTACAATATAAGCAAACATAACAGAGAAAGAAACCTACATGCTGCTCAGTTGGAACTTGTCCCTCGCTATCTGTATCAAGAACATATTGGCTGCAAGCCTTGTCTTTCCATACTAGTGCAAGGGGTGTGATTCCAGTTTGATAATGTGCATGCCTGATAAGAGGAAAAAAAACACCTATATTAGTCAATTAAATGGAGTAATTGTATAGGGAGTTAGAAAACATGAGTGCATGGCTTTCAAGAACATATTAATAAAGGTCTGAAAAGAGAAGTTACTTGTTGTAAAACAGCAAGCCATCTTTGACATAAGGTGTGTTTCCGAATATGTTGCTTGAAGGCCCTCAAGTATGCACTCATATATAGGGACGGCGCTGAATCTATACCGGTGGTATGTCGATGGAGGACCACCAGCAGAAGTCTCCGTGAGCTTCGAGTTTACCCAGAAAAACCTGAACTCGCAGTGCAATCATACAATGAATAGCCTCGCCAACAAATCATATCAAGGATATAGTATGTTTGATCAGGCTGCAGCATAAAAACACAAAGCTTAGAAATAGACTAAAAGCACGCAAGTAAAGTATCAAGGAGCCAGCGCCCCAAAAATAAATAAATGAAAATGTTTGCTTGGCTACCTCATGAAATATGCAGTCGAGGATAGAGTAGGAACTTGCTGTGCCAGAGATTCCTCCCTTTGATCCATTAGGCAGGATGGAAGGGAATCGGTGAAGAATGGATCCGTTACGGAGCCTGCTAATTGCGATGCCATTAGACGACACGACCAGCCATCGTTTGCTGGCAGGCCTGGCAAAAACATGCCTATATAAAAAAAAATTTGTTGCAGCGATGTTAATCCTTGGTTTGTAACTTAAGTAGTCAGTGTAATGCTAGTACTATTTTGCAACCTGCAACAGTTGGTCTAAGGTGTACTCATTGATAAACTAGAAAAGTTTGCTGGTAGGATGAACTACCAAGGGTATTCTTATTCCTATTTCTATCCCTATCTCTATCCATATTCAAAGAGTCATCTTTGGATGAGACCAGAGGCGAATCGAGAGGGGGAGGAGGACGAACCAGTCGCGGGCGAGGTGGGGAGGGGCTTCGAGCATCCACTCCGGAAGCATGATCTGGCGGGCGAACCAGCGACGGCCGTCGGGGCTGCGGAGCTTGGCTGCGGCTGTGGCGACGTCCACGACGGTGGGATCATGAGTGTGGGAGTTGGGGGAGGCAGGTGTTGGTTGGTCAGCAGAGGAGGAGGATGGGGGAGAGAGGAGGGAGTTGGCGAGGCTGCGGGCGCGTGCCTGGGCGTCAGCGCGGCGGGAGGACTGAGCGTGGAGGGCGAAGTCGCGGCGACGCTGCTGGTCGGAGATGGGGGGGCGCTTGTAAGGTCGGCGGGGGTCGCGCTGCGGCGGCGCCATGGCTGACGGAGGGACGGGCGGGTTGGAGACGAGACCACGATTCAACAGGGACGGTGCGGTGCGACTGCGACACAGGGACATCTTGTCAGCAAACCTGAGACATGCTGCTCTGGGGGAGAACGCCGGATTTGGGACTTTTTTTATAAATATTATTTTTAAAATCAGAAATTCGAAATCTAGACGGCTGGATTCAAAATTTACAAAATCTAGAACGCACTTGTCAGCTAACCGGAGGCCGAAATGGGCGTTGTCGGCCAACCGTTGGCTAACAACGGTGTTGTCGGCCAACGGTTGGCCGACTGCGCGCCGAAAGCACGCGGGCTCCGTAGTCGGCCGACGGGCACCCGCTGTCGGCCGATCGTTGGCCGACAAGGCCAAACGCCACTTCCTCTGGCGTTTGCTCTAGATAGCCAAACGCCACTGTCTCTAGCGTTTTCCTTGCCGCGGCAGCGTTTTCTTTTCCTTGCCGCGGCAAGCTGTCTCTGCCGTTTGTCCCTGCCACGGGAGCACGAAGTCACCGCTGCGGCAAGCCTCTCCTGCCACGGCATGCCATCGCCCCTGCCACCTCGTCCGCCGTGGCAGCGGTTTTCCCACCGCGGCAGTGCCGCGGCAACTCGTCCCCATGCCGCTGCCAGCTCGCTCCGCCGTGCCGACCCGCGGTAACTCACTTCCCCGCCGCGTCAGGTTTTTGCATTCATCTTGCACCAAATTTAGTAATTTTGTAACCATATTAGCTATAAAACTAACCCGTCTCCGTGTCCAGAGTGTCCCAAAAGTAGGCATGTCGATTAGGCCTCCATGGTTCTCCAAAGCATTGTACGGTGCGTCGAAATGCAGGGTTGGCCGTCTAATCGGGAATCGCTCGTACGACCAAAGCTGCAACAGAAGTGGGCACCCCAGCACGGCCGACTTCTCGGCGCTCCTGGTGCAAGCATTGCACATGCCTCTCAAAGTGGCGGCCAGGACGGCTGAACCCCAACTCCTCTGAACTATGTCCTCGCGGCAACGTGCATCCGCAATCTCCCGTGCTACTCCTGACATGTATGCAAGATGAATGCAAAAACCTGACGCGGCGGGGAAGTGAGTTACCGCGGGTCGGCACGGCGGAGCGAGCTGGCAGCAGCATCGGGGAGGAGTTGTCGCGGCACTTCCGCGGTGGGAAAACCGCTGCCACAGCGGACGAGGTGGCAGGGGCGATGGCATGCCGCGGCAGGAGAGGCTTGCTGCAGCGGTGACTTCGTGCTCCCGTGGCAGGGACAAACGGCAGAGGCAGCTTGCCACGGCAAGGAAAAGAAAACGCTGCCGCGGCAAGGAAAACGCCAGAGACAGTGGCGTTTGGCTATCCAGAGCAAACGCCAGAGGAAGTGGCGTTTGTCCTTGTCGGCCAACGGCCGACCGACAGCGGGTGCCCGTTGGCCGACTACGGGGCCCGCGTGCTTTCGGCGCGCAGTCGGCCAACCGTTGGCCGACAACGCCGTTGTTAGCCAATGGTTGGCCGACAACGCCCATTTCGGCCTCCGGTTAGCTGACAAGCGCGTTGTCGGCTAACCGTTGGCCGACAGACGTATAGTTTTGTAAATTTTGAATCCGGACGTCCAGATTTCGAATTTCTGATTTTAAAAATAATATTTATAAAAAAGTCCCGGATTTGGCCCCCGGCCAAGTGGCAATGCCGGATTTGGCCCCGGCCGGGGGCAATACCGCTTTTGTCACCGTGAAGCTCCAACCAGGCGACGCGTGGCATACTCGCGGGTGGAGGGCGTGACGGGAGAGCTCGCGGATCGGGCGCGCGAGGAGGCGATTGGCCGCGATGCGTCACTGGCCGCGGCGAAGACCCGCGATGGCCCACCGTCGTGCCCGGAGCTCGCCGACCGGAGGCCGTCGCGCCCGCGACGGAGCTCGCCTCACCTGCGCTGTGGAAGCCGTCACGCCCCGAGCCCGCAACCCCGCCGTCGCGCCCCGAGCCCGCGACCCACGCCATCTCGTGGCTGCCGAATGCCGTCGCGCGCCCGATCCGCGAGCTCTCCCCCATCGCGACCCCCACCCGCGTGTGTGCCACGCGTCGCCTGGCCGGAGCTTCGCGGTGACAAAAGCGACGTTGCCCCCGGCCGGGGGCCAAATCCGGCATTGGCACTTGGCCGGGGGCCAAATCCGGCGTTTTTCCCTTAGTCGATAACCAGATGACTGCATCAATTTTTTTTTAGAGATATTTGGATTCCATTAAGATAAGGAAAACAAACAGTACACAAACAGAACAGCTGTCCGGAGAAGCATCTGGAGGGGAACCGCTGTCCCCCGGTTTTGTGAAAAAGCCCTCAAAGAAAAGAAAATTACAATCAGGCCCCTGGGTCAAAATTCATCATCCGCTCCGCCGGCAACTTCTATCCCGCCGATGAGACGCCGAGCACGCAGAGGAGCGACGGAGCCAGCGCTACCAGCTACACCTGCAAAGGACAGAAAGGGGACAACGCTTTGGAGAAACGCCGCAGAAGACGTCCGCCGCGGACGGCGGAGCTTAACAGCTGGGGAAGGCACATCGGCTGGGGCAGCGCCCCAAACTCTGCAGACGAACAAGCAGCACCGTGAACCGAAGCCTTCTGCAAAACCTGCAACAGACCGGCGAGGGAAAGCAGCGGCCAGCAATTGCGAACACGGCACCGCCGAAGCTGGAGCCGCCAAAACCGAGAACAGAGAAAGCCTCCACAGCAGATGCCCCACCGGGCAGCACAAAGCAAGAAACAAACAAACCACTGGCTCCTCACCGTCGTCGACGAAGGCAGCGATGAGCCGAAGTTGGAGCCAGGCTACCAAAACTCCTGCCGCCGCCGAAGAACCCGGCGAACCGATGGCGGAACGAAGAGACAAAACGGCACTGACCGAGGCCCTATCTACAAACCGGACGGAGGCCGCGTTCCTCCCCACCTCACGGCGCCCGCATGCGACCGAAAGGGGGGAAGAAAAGCGGCCTCGCCGAGGAGAAGGGGAGGGAGCTGTGGTCGCCGCTTTTTCCGCCTCTCTCTACTGTAGCAAGGGGAGGGGAAAGGGAGCGGTCTAGAACTGCCAGAATTTACTGACTGCATCAAAATTTTGACTAGGTTGTGAATGGAATAACCTCTACTAATTCAAGATACCTTTGGTGATGAGTACCATTACAGGAATGCATGCATGCATTAGTGAAAAACAACAGAACTTTTTTTTAATGTTTCTCAACATTTTAGACATATTTCTCTGGCAAGTTCAACTCAAGATACACCAATATACACAGTATCAGAATATTTTTTTCCCTCCAATAGTGAGCAGTGCCTAACTTTGCTACAACTTCACAGCATGTGCGAACTAACTCCCCTGCCTCCTTAACTCTCTTCCTTCTCCTCTACTTAAACCAAGCAACTCCTTTCCTTCTTAATTCACAACTAGCCCGAGCTCATCTTCTCTATCTATTCTCCATCTACTAACCTCCCTTTCTTCCCCATTAGCTCCCCTTTATTTTCCCAAGGCTGAGCTCTACTGCTTCCTGGCGCCTCTCCTTCGCCCCTACTTGAGCTGTATTTTTCCTCTCTCCCAATTTCCTCTCCCGGCAGAAACCTCAAAAGTCTATGTCTTCTCCGTTGTAATTCCGATCGAATCAATTATTTCCCCGATGATCTCATAAATTCCAGAACTATCCATTAAGGTAACTTTAATAATTTTTGAAAGGTTTAAAATTTTAATTTTGAAAATATTTCAAATACATATGCTATGTTGATACATCTTGCTCAAGATTAGCCCTAAACAAATCAATTCTTTTACCTAAAAATCTCCTAAAAATAAATCTAGCACGATGGGCTCAGTGACACTTTAAAACTCTGATTCCTTTAGGTAAAGCTAACAAAAATCATGATGTGCTTCAAAACCTTTACCTTGTTAGGGTATATATATACATGCAATATTTTTCATAGCACCTAATATAGGAATACCAAAGTGATCTCCTAAACATTTAATAGCTATAATACCAATGGACCTTGAAAAAACCTATAGTATTCCGATATGGACATAATAAATTGTTGTGGCCCTTACCATCCTAAAATATTTTCAATAACCATATACGGAGGTATTCTTTCAAGACTCTGAGACTTAAGTTTCCAAAACCTTATAAGTTCTGGCGCCCCTCTATTTTCAAAACATGAGGCCTTAGCATACCAATCATAGATTGTACCCTCAATGTGATAACTATCCAAACCCTATTCGGTAGGCCTTATAGAACTTTCTAAAAATAACAGCTACCTGAGTACGTCATGAGTAAGTTGTATTGCTCTGTTGCTTTATTTGGATCTTATCGGGTTTCCTCTCACGCTGTTGATTTATTCAACGTTCCTCTGACATGTAGATACTGGCGTACCGGCATTGTGAAGTCTCGTGCAGAAGACCCTGAACAATTGTCATACCAAGCTCGAACCTGAGACCCAGCCAGTATTGCTTGGCA
This sequence comes from Stipa capillata, assembly GCA_019208055.1. NCBI lineage: Eukaryota > Viridiplantae > Streptophyta > Magnoliopsida > Poales > Poaceae > Stipa > Stipa capillata. The sequence continues at coordinate 540,882 of JAGXJF010002528.1, forward strand.
ATAATTTCCACTTTGATCATGTTGAATCCCATATGTATGAGCTTAAATACTTTATTTGCAATTCTGCATGCGATGTAAGTATTAATGATATTTTATGCTAGACTTAGATACACCTTGTAGTTGCATATGACATAGGTCCGCAAGCTACTCCTTGTAACCCTATTAATACTAGCTGGTCATCGTATGACCAGCAGAATATTATGGATACAGGCGATAGCGCTGCTTAGCCCTGCTATAGAGGAAAAACTCGTTTTTGTCCGAACCATGTGAACCACCCTTGGGTTATGGGATAAAACCCTTGGGCAGACGTATACCTTCTAAGGAGAATGTTTGAAAGTGATGTTTAACCCCAAAATAAACTGGAGAATGATTTTGATTCAGGTAAGAACAATAAGTGGAGATCAGACGAATGGTTGTAGCATGTAGGGACATGGCTATGAGGTGATGATATGTAGTCTTGCTTGAATCAGCTAAGGACCGAGCCTAAATGCTGCTCGTCCAAGTTCTCCCCGTACGTCTACATGGCCTTTGTGGGAAGGACTTGGCTAATTACCTTGTCGAATGCTAGAATCTGGACCCGTAGACAGTAGGAAGTAAGTGCTAGGTGGATTTTTATTTCTAGAGGACTTCCGTGTGGCTATGTAGGAAATTATTCGACACAAAGGTGAGTCCACTTTGGGTTATGTGTCGGTGACCGCCGAGCATAAATGAAAACCGAGTAGATCTCATCTAGGTGGTCCAACCCTAGTACCAAAAATAGGGGAAATGTCTCGTTGTAATAACCCTACCGGCACACCTCACAAAGTGTGTTCATCCAGTTCTGGCAACGAGGGGGACTTACATCTTGTGGGTAAAGCTGTGCAACCTCTGTTGAGTGTTAAAATCTATTCGAATAGCCGCGTCCTCGATTATGGACAAAGCTTGGAAAAGTCACACACTGGTTAGACTAAGTTTTGGTTACGAAATCTTAGAAATGGGATTAAGGGCGTGGGCCTCATGTGTCCACAGTGTGCAGTTATAGCTATGGCTAGTAGTGAGGAACAGCAGAAGTGAAACTTATCTCGTGCTGCGAGACGGTAGCAGGGGTAGGCTTTAAGGATTACCTGAGGCGGTACAAAGGGTATCGGCCTCTAGTTGACGATTGCCTGAATGTAACTTCCGAGACTAGATACTAACCCGTCAGAGACGGGCTTGCTTTCAGAAATGCTTTTGAATCTACTCTTATCATATTTCGAACGCGAACTTACTTTTCCGCTCAACATTCAACTTAGGGTAAAGCCACTTTATTGAACAAGCCTTGTATAAAACACATCTGTTATACTCTCCCTGTGGAATGCTTGCGAGTACATTCAATGTACTCACCTAACTTGTTAATTTGGCCAGACGAGGAAGATATCGACTCCGAAGATATTTTATTGAGGAGTTCTTGTCCCAAATTTTCCTTCATATTACCCTTTACTGCTTTGTTCTGCAAGCTTTACTAAGTATTAGCAAATATAATATTGTCAGCTAAAAATTTGAAATGAGTAAAATTTACAAAAACTAAAGTTCAACAAACCATGACAGATAAAAAGTAAAGAACATGCTAACTCCAGTTATTTCACTTATATTAAGGTCCAGAATATAAAAGTACTTCTCTAATTCGATGTCTATAGTCTCAAATGTCTTTCATAACCTGACGACTAATATTTTGGGCAAGCACAATGCAAAATTGACATATCACCATCAGTCTAGTACAAAGAAAATTAAATCAATTGCTCAGTTGTTCCATCATCGTTATGCATGTAAAAATTCCTTTTGTACATCAAAGAATCATGAGTTAAGAAAGAGAAAGGAAGGAAAATTTTTGCACCAACAAAGATTGCTCTAGAGGACCATGTTGGCAAGCTTAAATGTGAATCAATATGTACTTTACTGTAAAAATAACGACCACACAAAAATAATGAAGATGAAATATTGTCGTCATAGGTTGGAGTTTGTGTTTAATAATAAATCAAGAATACAAACAACGATTTGTAGGTCCTGTGAAAATGGTTAAGCGAAGGTGCATCAATCAATTCGCTATTGTAAATTAAAGAAAAAATGGTATCTATCGTAAACTGCAACGTGTCAGATGGTATTCAGATTGCTTTCAGCCATAACCCTGATAATTATGATATACTCATCACATTAGTTAAGAGTGTCAACAAACTCGAAATGAAGAATTACTACTACTGATTCGGTAAATTTCTTTTTGAGTAAGCACAGAATGACCATTGTACAACTACCTCTCGCAAGAATAAGAAGTAGATTCGTGCTACACAAAAACTAAGACTTTTCATTTATAAGCATCCAATTCTACTAAGGTACTTAATGCAAGAAAAATGAACAACCTACATTGGAGAGGTATATTTGACACAATTATAAAGACAATAGGTTAGAGATAAAAAGGAGGTAACCACACAGAGGGAAAAAAGGACAAATAACCATACCTGGGAGCGTGGGATACTGGCTATAAGGCAAGCAATCTGGTCTTGCACACTCTTCTGTCAAGACATCTGAAACAATAGATTAGTGGAAAGGTAATAATCGGGAAAATTGATTGATACCATGTCTACAACTTTTCTTATCTTATGGAAATAGTGCTTTCATAACCAAAGGTTCACACAAAGAGTGAGTTGCTAAAGGCCAGATAAGATAAGTACATGCTCAAAATGCGGTACATTCATAGTTAATAAGATTGTTCTGTTACATACCTTGACCGATATCGATTGCGCGCTTATTCTGACATAGATTATCAATTTATTTTGTGAAATCCATTCAACAAAAGAACAAAGAAAGCCACTGCAAAAATTCATACCTTGACTAATATATAAGATGGAGCAATGGCACAATATAGAAATGTTTATTATAGAAAGCTATATCAACACAAGATGATGATTTGCCTTGTTCCTTGTCAACATGCATGAAGAAGTATAACTGTGCTAGCAATATAGCAATAAATTAGATATATCGACGCAGAGCTAAGACTAAGAGCCGTAACACTAAAGTAAATGTGTGGCAGCACATAAGAAAATTCTAGGACCTACATTAAACTAAACTAGCAGAGTGCCCGTGCGTTGCAATGGATACGGATTTTAAAAGGACTAACTCTTGTAATGCGCATTGCTCATTGCCATCCAATGATTAATTCCTGTAATGCACAAGAATTACACGAATATTCTGCATTAAAAAAAGTAAGTGGTAGGAGCAACATAAACAACTGTAAGGGTATTTTCTGTTGACAGTAGGTAGACAGTTAAAAATATAAAATACTTCATAAATGGATCTCTCCCCCACCAAACAACAAACCAACATTCAAAAATCTAATTACAGTGAAATGGTTATTATTGGTATATAGGGATATTAGAAAATACCCAACGAACATAAGTTTGTAGTACACCCGACTGGATATAAATATGTGCAGAATCATGCATAGAGAAAATAGTTTCAGACTGCTGGAACTTTAATTTGTTTCGAACTCATCTTCCAAATTGGATCTCACCCGGCCATCTGCAGCTAGCTGATTAGAGTAATTAAACACTTAAGATATTAAGCACAAGTTAAGGAGGAGTACAAAAAGAGGTCAACGCAAGTAGTACTCTTCTTTCTCTATTTTGCAACAGTCCACAGATACAGCCATAAGCAAAATAGGAGGAAGAACAAGAGCAAAAGAATAAATTGATCCATCATTCGGTTTTACCTCCTTCGGCACATCAACATTTCCTCTTAAGCAATCTATCTCCATTTGAATCCTGCATTTCATTTGTACGTGAGATATCCTAATAGCAATGTAAACTTGAAGTCTTGTAACAGACATTTACTGAAAAGCCGTATCTAATTGTTTCCTATTTTTATTCACTTGTGCAACCAAATCGGTATAGCAGGGAGCAACCTAAACAGAGCCTAGAAGCATCTATACATGAGTGCAGTGCTGCCGCGCACAACAATTCCTCCTACTGCCACATGCTGACCCTCAGTCAGTTTTTTTAATCTCTTCAGAGCAGCGAAACCCAAACAAACAATTTTATTGGGCAACCAACATTGAATCAAGATTAATGCCAAAGGGGCAACTACTATTTGTATAGGTGATGCACCATGCACCAGAACCATATCAAGCTATACCATGCACCAGAACAATCCCAAACTGAAAAAACAAATATGATGATTTAACAATCTAGCCAGTTAATACTTTGAAACTTTGGATTCAGTTTGTATGATGACCACATCAGTTTCTTTCATTGAACCAGTACATGATGCCATTGCTCTTTTTGGGGAAACAGGTTCCATTGCTCTGAATCGTACATACCTCCTCCAGCTGCATGATGGACTGGGATGCACTTGCGGCATCGAGAGGGAGGATATTGAATGGCGCATAGATGTCTTTCTTCTCTTGCAAATCCCTGTGCAGGCGAATAATCTGCGCAGCAAAAATTCAGAGAAACTCGTTGCATTAGAGGGAACCTAGATATCAGGTAAGAAAGAAGATGATAATTAGGATATAGAGACTGGAGCACGAACCTTCGGGTTAACTTGTTCAACCTTCTCGTTCTTGTTGACGACGCAGAGCACCTTGAAGAGGACTCCGGCTGTCTGGTAGGCCTTCCCAAGTTGAGCCCTACAGGTGACAGAGATGGTGTCACCGGCAGCGAGGCGCTTGTCACGGACGAAGCGGCTCCACCCCTTGGTCATCACGATGCTCTGGCTGCTACTCCAGTAGGAGTAGCGAAACCGCCACACCCTGCTGGTATCTTCACCGCCAACATCGACCAGAGCGGGAATGGCCGACAGCAGGAGAGGGCGAGCAGCGTACTACTGGGGCAGAGGGCAGCACCGTCTACCTGGAGCAGAGGGCGAGCTGTGGGGCGGCGTCCTATTAGAGCGGAGGAGCGGCGCGACGGGGACAACACGGCCAGCGGCGGGGTGGCATCTGGCTGGACCCGAGGTTGCGTGATGGGGGATGGGCGGCGGCGCCACGGGGGAGCGGAGGCGAGGCTGCGGCCGGTTGGGGGCTACGGAGGGGAGTCGACGGCTGGTTGGCGGAGTGACGAGGGCAGCGGAGGGCGCAAATCTGGTTGGGCCGAGCGGGGCATGGCGGCGGGACGGGGCCAGCGCCGGGGACGGTGGTGTCCGACTGGAGAGGAGGCTCGAGGGGGGCATGGGCGCGACGGCGGCGTCCGGTTAGGGCCGGCTGAGGCGTTGCGCGCGACGGGGGGCGAGGAGCAGGATTGAGATGGGAGGTGCACGGGGTTGGTTGTTGAGAAAAAATAGTTAGCTGTAGATAAATATTTGATTTGTTAGACTACTAAGAAAAAAAGAGATAGACGTGGACTTGATCGGAATGCACGTGGATTGGTGTTAGTTTATTATCACTTTGTTACATGTTTGTTAGAGGGTTGTTAGAGGGGTAAAAGGGGTAATCAAAATATACGTGGATTGATGTTAGTTTGTTATCATTTTATTACATGTTTGTTAGAGGGTTGTTAGAGGGGTAAAAGGGGTAATCAAAAGTATGACACCATTACCAACTCAAATATTATAAAATGGTATAGATTATTGTGGACATTAATCACATATAAAACTATTGTGGAAAAGAGTTTCTTTCAGCTTGAGATAATTAGGATTGGACGGCACGAGTGGCAAATGGCACTGTGCCGAAATATCACGAGGCTTAAGAAAACAGGAAATCAATCTATATCTTCCGCTACATGTCATATGAAGTAAGACCAAGAGCTTCTTTAATTTGCAGTGCTCTCAAACTCGTGAACAGGAAAAGCATAGGAATTAGATGTCATGACATATTGTATCCCACAGGAATTGAAAACACAGAAATAAGTACTGGAAGTTGTTTGGTTTCGCAAGAATTTTCTTTAGGGTGTTTATGCATGTCATAGTTGTCACAGAAACAAAGAATTTTTTTTTCAAGAGATTGAACTTACTGAAGATTTCCCTTAGGAACAATTCCTATGGTTTTCTATCCGACAAATCAAACAAGACCTATAAAAAAATTCCTAAGGAATAGAATCCTTCAAAATTCTTATGAAATTCCTTTGAATCAGAGAGGCCCTAATCATAAAAAGACAGAATTACATAGATGTCGAATTGACTAAATTATGGTCTGCATCAGCAAGTATATATCCAAATTATAGTCAAATCAGCACATAACTATCCAAATAATGGAGAAACATAGACTAGCTAGCAATTGGGAGGACTTACATAATATGATCACACATATTGATATTATATACATATATCCCCTTCTTGCAGGTCACCTTGGTAAGCTGGCAACAATTTTCTAGCCACTGCTTAGACCAAATGTTTTTATAGAGAAAACACAGCAAGGAAATAGACCTGGTAGATACAACAACTGCACAACTGAAGGACACGTCTTCCATTAGCGGTGTGATTTGCTCATAGGATAACACAACAACCGAAGAACACATCTTCCATTCAATATCAGTGAATCTAGGAGGAACTAACTAAAAGATTGTACAACGGTGAGAAACTTTTTGTCCAATCCAAATGTTACAAAAACCAGGTGTGGAAGGCCATTTTTCACATAGATTGAGCTATCGAGAAATACCTCTTACCAATCAAAATGTTTCTATAGTACACAAATTAGATAGAGACCAACGGTCTAAACCACCCTGTGATTTCTCATAGGATAGGAGTAAATATTATAGTTCAATAGGCATAAAGAGTAATCATTACTAGTGCTCACGCAATCCAAGTCCAAACTTTGATTGGATCAGAAAGCTTCCACATTCATTCAGATCTATATTGTGGTATGACTTCAATGACACTTTAGTTGAATGATCTGCAGCGCAGGAGATGACAAGAAAATATTTTGTTGTTTGTTATGCAAAAGTTCACATCTGTGATTGCAAGAACAAATCGGGGAGAACAAAAATATGGAAATAACAGAGGAAGGAATGAAGAAGAATAACCAGGACCCTCGTCGTGCTACATCACAAGGTTGGCTCCTCGGTGGCAGCATCCATAGATCCCTTGCTGACCTGCAGCCACATGTGACACATCATGTATACGGCTAATGATGAAATGACCAAAATGACATACTCAGTCTAAAGGATCGAGATGTCGGTCTAGAGGTGAGGAGTGAACATGCGACAAACAATTTTAACCAATTTTTAAATTTTCTTGTGGTTATACGGAACTAAGATTAACTAATGCAAGAATTATATGAGCGCCGCTAGATACTAATCACTACAAAAGCATAGTAATAATACTAAGATCAAAACTTGCAACAGTTAGTGTCGACAATTGGTAAACCGTTGATTTTATGATAGTACATGATGAAAGTATGAGGGTAGGGGACACTCAGTCGTGCCAAGTCAAGTCATCGGGAACTGAGGATTTAGACAGGTTCGGGCATTCCTAAGGATAATAACCCTACATCCTATGTGTCTTATATTGATATCGAGACAAAGTACAAGGGAAAAAACTAGCCTAGATGGGATCTATACTAGCCGGAAGTTGATGTCGGAGGTGTAGTCTTCCCTTTTACTTGGCTTGGAAGTCCCTCGGTGGATCTCTAGGGCTTCATGTGTTGGTCGTCTGATTAGGCTTCCAAATTGGCTTGTCCACTCCGCAAGGTCCTCTAGCTCCTTTTATAGAGGGTATCCTGTGTCTGACATGGACTCTTCTCCGAGTAGAAATCCTGTCATCATCTTGTTTAAGGGTTATCCGCACACCTATAAATAGTTTTCTTATCTTCCTAGAGTCCCTCTCAGATCCTAGGTATCTTAGATATAACAGTGAACACAACAACCAGCACTATAGGGAGAGATGTCACCATCCTCGACCTCGACCGCTGCTGGCCGCTTCCATCGCGTGCGCTTGATATGGTTTCACAGGAATGAACCACAAGCCACCGAGCACCACGCTCCCGCGATAAACAAGCCGCAATTACTGCACACGAAGCGTAGCAGGAGGCTTGATGAACCATTGGCCACCGATTTTATGAGCAAAGCGGCTACCCAGCCCACTATGAACCCACGTGCGGCCTCTCCGGTCCAAACATGACTCATGCATGTCAGCAACAACGCCCCACGTGGCCCACGCAGGGCAGCAAGGCCTCGCATTCTGAAGAACGAAGCAATCCAAGATGCACTAGCCTGCTTCATTTTACTGTCTTTTAAGGGAGAGGCATTGGCCTCCTTCTAGATAGCTTCTTGGCTGGCTTATGGCCCTGTTTGTTTGGGCTTTTTCTGGCTTCTGCGCTTTGGCTTCGAAGCCAGAAAAGCCAAAAGTTATTTCAGGCTTTTCGAAGCCAAAAGCCAAAAGCAGGTAAATAGGTGCTTTTCTGGCTTCGAAGCCAAAGTCCAGAAGCCAGAAAAAGCCCAAACAAACAGGGCCTATAGATAATTGTGGGGTTAAGCCCCTCCAATTTCATGTTGCTAGCTAGAAGCTCCATTTTTTAGGTTTTTTGAGCTTATGCCCTTCGTAGTTCCGACTTTGCCCTCAGAGTTGGAAAGAATTACCCACAAATGTCATTAGTATATATGAGAGATGAACACCGTTTTCTCTGCCTTCCTCATACCCGAGCCGCTTTGGCCCTCTACCCTCTCCCTCACGCACTCCTGCACGACGCCCTCTTCCTCGCGCACAAGGCATCGTCATCGCCATCCCCCAGCCCTCGTCCGTAGCTGCGCAGATCCGCGGTCACCGCCACTCGACACCTCTCTTAGTGCCGTGCCGTGCCCCTCGGGCCCTCTCCCCTCTCCCTCACGTGCTCCTGCATGGTGCCCCCTTCCCTGCACCCAAGCCACTGTCGTCACCATCCCCCCAGCCCGCGTCCCTCTCGCCATGGCACTGTGCCCCTTCCACCACCCTCCACCTTCGACCAATGGCTCCTTCTCTGACGTCTCCCCTCCCTCTCCTGAAGTCCCAAGCATGGCAGCCCTCCCCACTCCAGCGGCTGCGGCTCTCCTCTCATCGCACCCCAGCATCTCTCGTCCCATGCTGAATCTCTCATTGGAAGCAGTGACAGGGTCCAGATCTGGGATGCGACTCAAGGAGCTCCAGTGCAGATCCGACGTGGAGAGGCGGCATGGGGAGGTCCAAGAGATGCTCCTATCTAGATCCGAAGGTGAAAGACGACCCCGGCTATTGTTGTCTCCTTCGACTCCGGCGGTCGCGTTGTGCGTTCAACTCCGGCAAGCTTTGGTGGACGACGGCCGCTACATCATCCTCCATCGATCCCGCATTTGACTGCTGAATGTGCACAAATGTTATTTTTATTGACGATTGACCGATCTTAGCATTCGACTTCACGTGTTTTCAACTAATTTTGTTCATCCAATTTTCTTGGTTGTGTATTTGTTCATCCAATTTTCTTGGTTATGTATTTGTTCATCCAAATTTCTTGATCTGGTTGTCCATCCAAATTGTGTGATATTTGTAATGTTAGCTCCTTTTGCTCTTCCAGAATATGAGTGTGATCTGTGACCAGTAATAATGGATGTCACACGGTTATGTAATTTTGTGTAGCACCAATAAATAAGAAATTTCAGAACAGACACTCAAATGCAGCTATGTTATCTTTACTCCTTACTCTAGTTTTCTAACTAGTGTTTCTACTTAAGTCAGTATCTGAGCATGTTAACATGAGAAGGAATGACTTAATAGCAGTGCACAACATATTTTTAACGTGCTAAGGATCAAACATGCTAGATCCTGCACTAATCACGTCAAAAACATCCTGCAAAAATGGTATTATTAATCCAGGGGTAATACAGACTTTATATCATTCACCACAGACAATAAGTTTATATGTTATACACCATTTATTCCCTAGATTTTTTAGACAAAAAATTCTTGTGAACAGTTAAGTTTAAGTTAACATATGTACAAACTAAAGCTGTCTAGAAGAGGGCTGTTTAAGAATTGTGTATTGTGCTATCAGTGAGCCTGTGGGCCTTGCTAGTTTTTCCAAGGAAAACAAGAAAAGGCCCATATAGGCCCATCCGGTTGCTGGTAGCACCATCCTCCTCTCTCTTTTGATTCCTTGTCTCCTAATCTTGTGTTCGCAGTTCCATCTGCTCCTCCTCTCCTCCGCCTAGGGAAACCCTTGCTTCCTGCTAGCTTAGGAGGAGCTCCTCGATCTCCCTCCGTTATGGCGGCGCCCAAGCCCATCTGGGTCCGCCAGGCCGAGGAGGCCAAGCTCAAGTCCGAGGCCGACACCGCCGCCGCCGCCAAGGCTGCCTTCGACGCCACCTTCAAGGCACTCTCCGCATCTGCCCACGCCGACCAACCCCAAGGCGACGACGACGGCCACCACCACCACAACCCCTCCTCTCCTGCCGAGCCCTCCTTCGATGCAGGCGACGACTCCGACGACGACCTCCCCCTTGCCCCTCCCGGCCCCGTCGACCCCTCCAAGTCCTCCGCCGCAGGCCCCGGTGTCGCTGGTGGCTCCGCAGGCGCCCCGGCCACCTTCACCGTTCTAGGCAAGGACCGCGACGGACGCAGGGTTTCCACCGGCGGCTCCCGCGTCCGCGTCCGCATCTCCCCCGCCGCTGGCGTCGGCGGCGACGACCTCGACGGCGCCGTCAGGGACAACGGCGAGGAAAACCATGATGAGGAGGATGATGGTGAGATGGGAGAGCTCGAGGAGGAGTATCGCACGCTCCAGGCCAATCAACAGTAATCTTTCCCTTCTCTTCTTTTCCATGCCTCACTTTACACGTCTTACTTCACAAATCTGCTCCTGTGAAAAAATAAAATCGCGTGTATACTTCAAGCATCCTCTTTGATCATCCCTTTTGTATTGAGTGAAGTGCACCATTAGTAGGCTTGAAAACGGAACGGTTAATTCCCGGCCGTTTTCGGAAAAAACGGAAACGGCGAGTGTTGAATTGTGTATTGTGCTATCAGTGAGCCTGTGGGCCTTGCTAGTCACCTTGAGAGGAACAATTGCGTGTTAGTTAGAGGCCATTGCTATCAAAGATATTAATCTGCGAGAGAAGAATTGCTATCGAAAATGAGTGTGTAGTTTGTGAGAGGAGAGGGAGAGATTGATTTGGAGAGAATATAGGAGATTGAGGAGGAGAGAGAAAGGGAAATGTTTCCCAGCGTCGGAGCCACGTTGGCACGGATGTGCCACGCTGTGCATTTTTGACCTAAGTGAGTCAGTTAAACCAGTTTAGGGCAACAACCGTTCACGTTTTCAGTTTCTGGACTAAAGTGTTAAAACGTCACTAGTTCATGGACTAATGGTGCACTTCACTCTTTTGTATTCTTCTCTTCGACAAACTAAAACTATGGTTTTTTCACGTGTAGAAACATCATGGAAACCTTGAAACAGCATAGAGATGACGACGTCTCAAGAGGCCAGGCAGTCAAAAACCAAAAGGTCTTCTTTTACTTTGTTAACATGACATCTAGTCATCATCATGTGCAACTATCCTTTATATCCACTCACTGAGCTTTCAAATTAGTATTAACCCTTACGTCCAACTTCTATTCACTAAAGGCACTATGGGATAAGACCCTGGAAATGAGATTCTTGTTGCAAAAGGCATTTTCCACTTCAAATAAGCTGCCCAAGGTCTGTCTCTCTCCTATTGCTGCAACAAACATCTTTGTTTGTTGTCTTAATTGTTTTTCATTCTGAAGAATGCAGGATCATACGCTATATCCAAATCAAATGTATTATTTATTGTGTTCTTGCAGGATCCCACCAAGTCAAGGTTTTGCAGTCACGATCAGGAGATAGAGCAAGCATATGTTGATCTTTTGGATTCATCAAAACAGACTCTTGGTTGCATGCTGGCGCTGCAGGAGGTTTGATTAGTTGATCGGCATGCAATGCTATGTTATATAGTCTATACTCTAGCTATTCCAGGTTTTCTTACTGTACACAATATGCTTTCTGAAACTACTTCTAGGCTTTACTGGAGAGAAATCAGGCTGCAAAGGGTGAGAATGGTACTACTATATCCACGGTCTTTCAGATTCTAGCTAGAACTTCTGAAAGATGTCTTTATATGTCTTTAATGCATGACTTAATGACAGAAATGCTATCTGACTCAAATAGAGAGAATGACGAGTGGTTGGAAGTACAGAAATTGCAGAGAAGGTAAACTTTGCAATAGCAGAAACCGCGATGAAGAACCGTGGGATGTATTCTTCGATTTGTTATGTCTTACATAGCAGTAGATTTTCTTTTCACCCAAATTATGCAGCTCTAGTGCTCTACGCTTGTTTGCTTGTCATATCTTTTAGTAGGATGAATTTTATGCTTTAATACCAATCATCTAAACTTCGCCCTAGCCTTGCAATGTAGCAGTTTTTTCTAATGTCTTCGACTTAGCAAATTATTTGTTGGGCTCTGTTTATGAAAAACATTATGCCATCTTTAGAAGACCTTTTTTATTTGGATTGCTACTTATTCCTGATCAGTGTTGGTGAATTTGTGTTTCACAAACATCATCAAAGAAAGGAAATTGGTTTGACCGTATTGGCATCAATCATGTGCAAAGTGCAAACCCTTAAGATAACACACACGAACAAAAGTACAAATAAAGGATTTTAATGATATGGCAAAATAACATGAAGGCTCTGAGTTGAAACTGAAAAACAAAAATTTATATGTCAGTTCTAGAATTTCTTAGCATGCAGTTGTAGGTATTTTACCTGGGCTATTACTTGGTTCTCTTAAAGAGATACAAAATAAACCAGGTTCTGATAATATGTTTTTTATACAGGATAACCCCGTTCAGAAATACTGAGATAGATAAATGGCAGAGGAAAACACAGGTCACGACTGGCGCTGCTGCACTGAAAGGAAAGTTGCATGCATTTAATCAGGTAGTCCAAATGCCTATTTAACTACTTTTAGTAATTTGTTACTGCAGAACAAGCTAAGACCTAGAAGGCTAAACTTTTGCTTTCCCCTGTTGTATGAGGACAGAACATAAGTGACCAAGTTGCTGGTTATATGAGAGACCCAAGCAGGATGATTAGCAGGATGTACTTGCGGAAATCCGCTGTTGGTGTATTTGGGGAGGTATTTTAGATGCATCTATTATAAAGGGCCACCAATCATGTTTCTACCCTAGTTAATGATTAATTTATGGCTCTTTCCATTCATTTTGCAGGACGCAGCAGAGCCTGGAACTACTGAGGAGGTTTGAGCAACATTATATTTTTTCCTTGAAATTATTCGAGCCTTCCTGCCTGCCTGCCTCTCACTTGACCTATTCAAAATTTATGTTTATGTAGTTTACTGCAGTTCATTTCTTCTACTGAGACGAGAATCTGTGTAGACTTGTTTATCTATCTTAACTTAATGATTTAAGTACACTGATCTGGGGTTTATCTATCTTAACTTAATGATTTAATTACACTGATCTGGGGATATTTCATATAAGCAGACACTATGTGGATTGCACTTTCTGGTCTCACGGGCTTACCTTGCTGTAACTTAGGGGAACAATGTGGAAGGTGATCCTGAACTTATTGATGATTCTGAATTTTATCACCAACTTCTCAAGGAGTTTCTGGAGTCATGTGATACAGGAGCATCTGGTTAGTTCATATTCAGCTGTTGCATATCTGCAATTCTTGTTGTTTTCGGCCTTGAGCATGGATGAAATATGCTGCAATGTTTGCAGAGTCTGCATTTTATGCTCTAAGGAAGAAGCAGCATAAAAAGAGAAAACTTGTTGATCGTCGTGCTTCAAAGAGCAGAAAGATAAGGTAGAATTTTGGCGCTGTTGATTTTTCTTCCCCTCAATTTGGTTTTAACTTGTTTTAGGTACCTAAATTGCACTTTTTGGTGTTATGTGGTTTTAAGGTATAATGTCCACGAGAAGATTGCTAATTTCATGGCCCCGGTACCTATGGATGTTCCCCCAATGGCGTCAAAGCTGTTTGAGAATTTATTCGGAATGGGCAACCAGAAATGGGCTACAGTTTGATGAAAAGGTTGATTCGATTTGCACATTTGAAGGTGTAGCCTTTTGTATTGTAATATGGAACGATGGTCCAACAAGTACTGGAGCAAAATTATCGAATCGTTTGGCCTGGAACATGCATGTCTGTTGTGAGTTTCTTTCTTGACGTACCCCTCCCTAGGCTCGACCGATTTTCTTCCTGGATCGGCGAGGCCGAGACTTGTTGGCGAGTTAGGATTAGGGATAAATGTTGGGGAGGGATGAGGCGTGGAGGACGTGGCGTTCATTGCCGCTCCCTTTTGTATCATCGCCACCCTATTTCGTTCCGCCATCGACACCTGCCACCGTCTAGCATCACCCTGCCGTGACCGTCCGACGCCGCGGTGCTATCGTGGACCACGCTACCCTCCCCCTACCATCTGACGATCTTCGCCACCTCCTCCAAACCAGCCTCCCCTGGTTGGGCCTTCACCTCACGCATGCAACCATGCTGCGGAGGGCGTGACACTGCCACCGCCAGTGATCTCCTCCTTGCATGGCCCCACCATCATCGCTAGCCGAAACAGTTCACACACCAGTAGAAGCTGCACCATGTTAGCGAGATTGACGCACTGCTCGCCGACCTCAGCATCGACGCGTGTCCTCGTCGTTGCGCTCTAGGACAATCCATGATTAGAAAGATAGATTGAGCGAAAAGCATTTGTATTGTGTCATTGGTTATATTCGATGTTATTTTTTTGACAAAATATATTCATCATGGTTTAGTATTTCATAGGAACAGTGGTGTCCACTTTTTTGGACCATCTTTATTTGTATGTTCTTTTATCCACTTGAACATCATTGTCAGTGGAATGCATGTGTGGATAGAAAATTATGTTTGTAAACGTTAGAATATATTTTTCTCGTTTAATTTATATTAGTCAAGACATATGTCGTACGTATACAATTACTAATATTGTTAAAATAGGGAGATTAATGATTGATTACTCACCCAGATAATTGTATCATATCAGGTGGAATGTTACAGCCAGTGGTGCCCGCCCCAACCCGCAGGGTTCATTCCATTATGTTGACATTACCGTGACCGATGTGTACTTGTTGCAGAGCCGACCACCCGAGCTCATAGACGGCCAACTGCGTTCTACTATAAACGGGATTTCTTACGTTGCTCTGTCGACTCCGTTGATTCTTGCACAGCTGTTTAATGTCCTGGAATTGGATTTTCCTAATCATCCGATGAACAGGCTACCAAAAATTGATGCCTCCATTATAAATGGCACCTATAAAGGCTTTATGGAGATCATGTTCCAAAACAACGCCACGACAGCGCAGAGCTATCACTTGGATGGTTATGCATTCTTTGTCGTTGGGTAAATCTCACGACACACTCTCCCTCTTCTTTATCCAGATTTGCTTTGGTTACTTACGGTTGGTTGTTCTCATTTTCAGGATGGACTATGGATTATGGACCGAGAACAGTCGAGGTACCTACAACAAATGGGATGGTGTTGCACGCTCCACAATACAGGTGCTGAAATTCGTGTCTCGTTGTCTTTATGGATCTCTATTTTAACCACGACACCTGGTTTTGTATAGTCTGCACAAGTCTGAGAAGTTACACTACATCTGTTGTAGTATGATTGATAGGAAGTGGAAACCTGAGGATACTATAGAGGATATGTTTGTTTTTGTCAATGGCGAAACTATGATCAATCTGCAAGCTTGGGTAAATATTAAGTGCTTATTGCTAAAATTACAATAGGTAATTTTTTTGCAACCATTCCAATATCTGTTGGGAGATTCACGGAAATGGCAGATGAGAGCTAATATGTGAGTGTATTAGCAAAGCTGTTTATGTGCACCTGACTGAGGAGAGTATGTATTGTATAGTTTCGTTAGAGTCAATGCTGAAGGGCCTGGAGTATATGATTTCAAATATGGATAAGACTGAAGATTGCCAGCCAATCCCTTTGTGATTTGCAATTTTGATGTTATAGCAAACCCCACTATCTCACGGATGGTGATGAACTGCAAATACTGGCAGTAAATTTGGTTCACTCACTACATTGGGTTTGAGAAGAGCTATCCAATGAGGAAATGCTTCTGACTCCTGGTCACGTTCTAATTTAGGTTTTGTACAAGAGTGCAGGTATTCCTGGAGCTTGGACGGCTGTGCTTGTGTTTATGGACAACGCAGGGATATGGAACCTACGCGTGGAGAACATGGACAGTTGGTACCTGGGGCAAGAAGTGTACCTGAGCGTGGTTAACCAAGAGAGATAGCAACAACAAGACGGTGCTTCCTCTTCTGGATAACACAATTTTCTGCGGTGCACTTTCGAGCTTACAAAAGTGAGCTGCTTTACTATCTCATCTCCCTTTCTTTGGTACCCCTATATTTACAGACACTGTTTTTTTGTTGAGAGATGTTGTAACAGTACATGTTGGTGGAAATGCAGAGAGCAATCTCATAGGTTCCAGTACTCAGGAGCTTCGCCGGTTGGGAAGATGGTTTGTCTGGTGGTGGTTTTCATGGCATGGCTGGCGACATGAGTGAGTGGGAATTTGGAATTGTGGGAAAGGAAAGAAATGAAGAATGAATTGCTAGTGCAGAGAACAGAGCTTCTCCTGGATGTGCAACTGTAAAGGCCAAGAGTAGTAGCAGGGCATTAACTCATTCAAGGGTTCCCCACAACTCCTCTCTCTTGTTTTCTCATCTTTTCACAAGCTGTATATGGTCCAAACCAATGGCAAATTTAGACCTTAATATTCCGATCAATTGGGAGGAGGTTGAGGATTATGAAGGACCAGTGATTGACTTGAACTTTGATCTTGAGTGGGATGAAAGGGATGAAGGTCAGATGAGTTTCCATTATTTATTGTGTTCCAGTTCCTTAATTGTTCAGCTCGGTAATTTAATCTTGTCGTCGATCCTTAACTGTTCAGATGTGAAAGGGGATCTTCATCTTGTCAGTTCCTTAACCGGTGGCGACGGCCAACAAAGTGTTGCCGAGGATGGCCAAGGAAGCGGTGCCGGCAATGGCCAGGAAGGTGTTGCAGGCGACGGCCATGAAGGTGGTACCGGCGAAAGTAAGCACTTTAGTCTTAACAATACACCCAGTAAACGATTGATGATACTTCTAGCTATCGGATTAGTAAGAGTACAATTGTTTTTTGGTTTTAGTAAGCGTATCAATTGGAAAATAGTTTCGCTAGGGTTTGAACACTACCAGACGAGCATAAACATTCAATTCGTAAGAGCACATTCAGATGTTGTTGATCGATCAATCAATCACCTGCTAGATTTAATCATGCACGGGCAAGCTAGATTGAAAGGCTATACACATTCGATTAGTAAAGAGTACAAGAGAGTTGAACTGAATTTAAAAAAAGGGCGGGCATGCAAATTTGACATGTCGCTAGCTGATGAGTCATGAGCTAGTTTGCATAAATGATTGACGTTGTGTGCCCATTTGTCTATTTGGCTTAGGCTTATCTCAACAAAGTTCAGTACAAAGATGTAAAGCGACATGTCATGACACAAATTGTTAGCCACCCAAGGCCATTTTTGACATGCATGCATGCTACTCCATGAGTATGTCCAGTTTGAACATCAACTTAAAGCTATGTACCAATAATCTATGTCATGTATGCTTGGGTTTTGTAACAGTAAGCTTCATTTATTTTTATTTTTTGGTCTTGGCAGCAAAGTAATCCCGATATTTCCATGAATTTGTAGATCAAGTTGGGAATATCACAAATAGGAAGCAGTACACGGATGATCAACATTGAGCCATATATGCAGCGCTTCTAGAGAGAACATCTTTGGGCATTTTGAACCGTGGTGTGACAAAGGCCGTTTCTATAGAAATGGGCATACTTTTGAAAGTTGTGCAGTGGATATGGCACAATGGAAAGCAGGGTGGTGATGTGCACGCAATCTTGAGCTAGAAGGCAAAGAATTATGGCCGCAAGAGAGTAGCCTTCAACTCCGAAGCCATAAAAGAAGTGCCCTTGAGAAAACGAACGACTCTCCGAGATCTAGCTAGTGCTTTGAGTTTGTCGAAGAGCACGTTGTTTAGGCGATTGAAAGAAGGAAATTTTAGGCGGCACACGAATGCCATAAAATTTACATTGACCGAAGATAAGAAAAGAGCACGGGTTCATTTTTGCCTATCAATGCTAGACAACATTAGTGCCACAAGAACCAACTTTTGAAGGAATGTACAACATCGTGTACATCGATGAGAAATGGTTCTATCGCACGAGGAAATGTCAGACCTACTACTTGGCACTAGACGAAGCACTAGACGAGGATAAACTAGAAAGAACCACACAAAGCAAGAATTTCATAGAGAAGGTGATGTTCCTCGCAGCAATTGCAAGACCTAGGTTTGACGGTGATTGTAATGTTACATTCTCAGGAAACATAGGCATATTTCCTTTCACTTTCATAGAGCCAGCAAAGAGAAGTTGTGCGAATAGACCTGCCGGTACATTGGTAACCTTAAAAAGTTACAAGATTTGATACATGTTCAGGCATTCGAGGTACTCTCCCCCGAAACATTCAAGCGGTCGACAAAGGCCTAGGCTACCCCCGCCATCTCCGTCGCATACCGAAGATTCTCCGCTTCATCTCACCTGGGGAACTTGTCAGCTAAGGTCTCGAGGTTGAAGGCAGGATCTCGCGCCCTGATGAGCACCAAGGCCGCGGCCATGGCTTCCTTCATCGCAGTGCGTAGCTCTCGGACAGGAAGAGCGTCGAGGCTATGTCACATCCCAATTTTCCGAAACCCGAGAATTAGGGCTTACAAAAACTTTTTACGCTAATAAGCGAGATCGATTACGCTTTTGCTAAAATATTTTTACCAAACACTAACTCGGTCACATATATGAGTATACGCCACATGTGATCATGCTCTCCTTTTCGTCGGTTAGATTTTCTCGGAGTTCCTTGAGCTTGTCACATTTAAAATGCGTGTGCATCTAAACCTAAATCAGTGCCCGACCTAGACCCATATACGTGTATACGCCCCCAACCCTAATGTCATCCCCCTCGACAAATGGCAAAACCCTAAAACACGACTCGCGATCAAAAAACTCGAACCGAGGTGATATGATCCTGCTCAAACCCTAATGCCCCACATATATCCTCCCGGGCCTCGGAATCCTAGAATCTCACCGTAAACCTAAAATAGCTAATTATTTCTCTTTAGTTGAGAAACCCTAAAAGCTATATCACATGTGTTATATCTCGTCCAAAAAAATTCTACAAAAATTCTAGAAAATATAAAATACTAACCCTCACCAAAATATGTAATAACATTAAGGGGTCCAATACAAATATTTTTAAATTCATGCAAATTACAAATTAGGGCTGATTTGGACATTGAACTGCAACCCTACCAAATAATCTTCAGAAAAATCTCATAAAATCATAGAGCACTCCTTTTGATCCTAGAATATCATATATGCAAAAACACAAGTTTCTTTAGTACAAAATTCTTGAATAACCCTTATCGAGCAGTTCTGCCCTAATTGCTTCTCGCATGAGATCATGTCCTACTCCCTGTCCAAAAGTCTCCAAAAACTCACAGAGCTTCCCTCTGACTCTCTAGCATCTGCCTTGACCAAGCACATATCCAGGGCCACTTCCATACAACTAAAACCAGCCAAATGCCAGTCCATGCCGGTGTTGGCATTTAAAAAGGTCCATCTTTTGCGCTGCTCCAACTAGTGCCAAACTCCTATGATTGTCTCGTCCACCTCATTCCAAGTCCCTGGCGCGAGCTGATACTCCCGGACATGCCAAAGCATGCCAGGACACGCGTGGTGCCGCTCTGGACGCGCCCAGCATGCGCACCGCACGCACAGTACGCTCCCCGTGCTAGCCAGCGCGCCGTCCGCTGGCATCAGCGTACCCTCCGCCGCTGCAGCACCGCCCTTGGCTTCCTCACGTGCCACGAAGCCCCTCCGACTCTTACACCACAGCAACTCCTCACTGCACACCAGCGCTAGCCGTGCCGGCATCAGCAGCACCACCGCACAGAGTGCGCCCTGGCAACCCGCTGTGGCATCGCGTCAACCGCCCTCACCAAAGTCACATTAGGCGTCGCCTCGCTGACCGCCAACACCTCGCCTACCACGCCACTCCTTCCCTTTTGCTCCTCGGCAGCCACTGCACCCCCCAGCAATCCCAAGTCATCGCCATCATGAGCATAGATGCGCCATCGCCTGACAACACCACAACATACCCCCTGATGACTCCCGCTTCATCCGTCGCTCCGACCACGCCCCTTGCTCCGCCGTTCGCCACTACCCTGCCTCGTCTTCCCGCGCTGCGCGACGTTACCCTGCCGCTCCGCTCCCTTCCTGAGCGCCACGAAATTCCCTCCCGGGCCCTACAGCTATGCGCCATCTTGTCCTGGCCTCGGCATCATTACTTCGGCAAGCAACAACGCCCACAGTGACCACCGCCTACCCATCCTACCGGCCGCCTATAAAAGACCATCTCGGGCTCCCATCCCTCTCCATCTAGCTTCCTATCCATTCCCTAAAGCCTCCGGACCTAGCATTAGCCCCGAGAGCACTCCTCCCTTCTCTGCGGCAAGAATCGCTTTCGCTCCACCCTAGCAAAATCCCCACCATACCGAGCCCCTTGAGCAATTGCTTCACCTCAGCGCAGTCCTTTCCCCTTCTAACCCTCTGCTTCTTTCCAATTAGCGAATGAAGCACCAGCACCGAAAGCCCCAAATCCCTCGTCGGAGCTCTGTTCACCGGTGGCTTCCTCTGTTCGGTCCCGAGCGGAGGTGCTTCCCGGAGCCACCGACAAATGGGACCGCCACGGGGTAAGCCCGAACCGGTAAGTCGCCCTCCTCTTTTGTCTTTGATGAGCGGGCCTAAATTTCCCCGCCTGGCCCACGGTCAGTCAAATTTGTTTCCTCTCTTCCCGCCTGAATTTCCCGGTCTGACCGCTGGAAGCTCCCGGTTCGACCGGAGCACTGGGCTAGACCGGTCTTTCCCTTAAACCAACACTATTGCTCTGATCCAACCGGTTCACCCACATCCATTCCGGTTCTGGAGAACCACCCAAAAAGACTTTAAGCTATAGAGGTACTTAGCACCTTTTGGTTCAAACAGAATTTCAAAATTCAAAACTCTTCTGGTTAGAACAGTACAATACTTTAAAAATTTGCTTGAATTCAAATGGTTTTGAATATATTCTCTAATCAAGAACTATTCCAGAATAACCTAAACATGAAGACAACATAATTGGAAATACCTTACATCGTCTGTAGATAAAAGAACCCTAAGGAACTCATGTGTAGGCCTTGTCGGACATCTTTACTATATGTTGCATACCGGTTGCCCAAAGCTGCCTCCCCTTTTCTTTTAACCTAAAAATCTAGAAACCGTCAACCATAGTTCCAACAAATATTTTTTTTAACCATGACTACTACTTTATAAACATTAATCATGCAGTAAACTAAGGCAATTTCAAAGGCCTATACTCCCCGAAAACTTAGGAACTAGAGTGAGCATAAGTCCTGCGGGCATCCCAAAAACCCTAGCTCGGTAAGATCTCCGAGAATCTTAAAACCTTAACTTGGGCATTCGCATGCACATGGGTGAACACCTCAAAATGAAGTATGTAGATTTCCGGACCTAAAGAGTAGTATTTCCTCAAACCCTAACCTTCGACCTTTCCTATATGCTGAGCACAGTTAGCTTCTTTCTCCTTTAGTAGACTTAGGAATTATACGACTTGATCATAAGTTTCGTAAGTATGGTAGGGCTCCAAAAAGATCTAGATTAATCTCCAAAAACTCCAAAGCATACAGTAAGGTACTCTGAAATATATATATATATATATATATATATATATATATGTATATATCGGTAACCTAAGGAATTAAGGATCCTAGATAAATCTTGTTTATAACGGGATAACCACCAGGTAGTTCGGGAAGGCATCATTATCTCATGAAGCTTAAGGTACAACTAAAAACCTAAGTAGTTCCGACCTTTTCTAGTGATGTCCAAATGCCCCCGATACATTAAATGCGAAATAAATGGAAGCACCCCGAAACCCTAAAACATAAATAAGGGCATGCACACTCTTCGGAAACCCTACAACCCTAACCAGTTAACACTCATTGAGCAACTCGTCAGATCAGCATCATTTTGGGCGTTTGTCATGATTTCTTGGATACTATTTGGATCTTCTTTGCACGATCGTTATTCGACGTTTATTTTTACCGTGTAGTTAATGGAGTGACGTACGTCCGCGAGAAAGGTCCGGAGACACCTCCATATCAAGATCAGAACCAGGATTCGCCAGGCAAGCTCGTCCTTCTTTGATCATGTTGAAATCTCATGTTTGTGAAATGATTATTTTGTTTACGAAACATGCATGCTATATGTTAGAAGCCGGTATTTTCTGAAGCAATAGCTATAACCTATGTGGTAGGAATCCTAGTCCAACCCATTTTCTTTGTAGCCCTAAGGACTTCATATTCTGAATAAAAATATCAAAAATCTAGGAGTAGCATATACATATATGGCTTAGCCCCGCCGTAGCATAGGTTTCCGCAAAAAGGAAGAATCCCCGGAAATCTCATATGAGGAAGACTTGGGATGGACCGTAGGGTCCGATGGTGTATGGAGGGACATCAATGTCTGTGGGTTGGGATGTTTTCGAAAAAGGTTTTGTGAAACCTAAAACAAAATGAAGATGTTTTGGATCCGGGTTAGAAATGAAGGGTGTATGCAGGAAGTGATTCAGCTTGGCGCGGCTCTTTTGACCGTGCGATGCGGGTGTGGTGTGGAGTCTTTCTCAGATCAGTTAAGGACCGAATCGAACGTGCCGCTAAACCAGGTTCACCCCTGTACATCCATATGTCCTTTATGGGAAGGACTTGGCTTATTACCCCGTTGAGTGCTAGTGCCTAGACCCGTGGGCAGTAGGAGGTATGTGACTAGATGGATTGAGATCTCTAGAGAGCCTCCACCGCATGGCGTAGGGAGTTGTTCAACACAAAGATGAGGAGTTCCTCTTTTGAGTCTGCAGGACAAAAGAAAAGTTGGGAGAATCATCTAGCGGGTCCAGCTCTAGTATGAAAACGGGCGAAAAGTCTCGTTGTGTTATCCCTGCCGGTACACCCCGTGAAGTGTGCTTGTAGCGCTTAGGCAACAAGGGATAATCACATCTTGTGGCTAAAGCCGTACAACCTCTGTAGAGTGTTAAAATCTATTCGAATAGTTGCGTCCTCGATCATGGACACAATCTGGTAAGGCCACACAACTGGTTAGACGAGGTTTTCAAAAAAGAAACAACATGGGATATGGGTTTAAGGACGCAGGCTTGATGAGCTTGCAGAGCAATATGTGAGTACCTCGTGCGATGCGGGAGGAGTGGTTATGAGTGGGATACCGTTCTATCAGAGTGTAGGAATGACCATCTGAGGAGAAAGGTGGTATGTTGGACGTCGTTCTACCTGAGGGGTAGGAACAGCTATCTTTTGAAGGTAAATGGTCGCTCCCGTGGCGGACGGCCGAATTGAAGTAATGTTATTGTGATTGGCTAACATGACTCAGCAAAGCCGAGGTGGCTTATGAAAACTGCTTTTGCCATCTACTTAATTATTTCAGATGAAAACTTACTTTTCCGCACAACATGAGACATAGGATAGAGCCTCTTTCTTGATATAACCATGCATACATATATCCACATTAATCTCCCCGAAGGAGAGCTTGCGAGTACATTCAATATACTCACCTAGCTTGTTGATGTGGCCAGATAAGGAAGAACACTATTCTGAGGATACCGACAGCAATTACGAAGGTTAGGGCGTTACCTCAGTCAGTTGCCTATAGTTCGACATATTGATGGGCGAACTATCACGTATTTCATTTCCGCTGCTGTTTCAAATTCGGCCAATAGGCCCGGTTTGTATGAATTAAGACTATAATGGCTATTTGTGTAATAAAAAACTCGGTATTGTATGACGATGTTATCAAGTGCTTGTGCGTACTAGCCACTGATCATAGGACTAGTATGATTAAGCACAAGGGTTTATCCGGCCTTAAAACTGGTACGCCTCAGCTTGGTATCAGAGCCATACTGACTGTAGGTAAACCCTAGTTAGCATGGCCAACTCAGATCGATCATGCTTGCACGCTGAGGAGGAGGAAGAAGAAGAAGCACATCGAATTGAAATGTGGAAGGATGGGTGGAATAGATTACTACTAGGGAAGCCCGCGGCGCAGGAAACCAATCGGCAAGAGGGGAAAAAGAAGGAACTCTCCTCTTAGAACAATAAAATCAACGAAGCAAGCTAGGGTTCCTTACCAACAAACATGAGGAACAATAAAATCAACGAAGCAAGCTAGGGTTCCTTACCAACAAACAAACTGAAGAAATCAGTCGGGGCCACTACCAGTAACTAGCTTGTTGTGGCGCTCGCTGTCACCGCCGGCACCAGGAATCATGAGGAAGAAAATATGAGAATTTGGGAGGAGACGGATAGGGACATCTCACAGGAGCCAAGAGGATACGTATCCCATCCTACTACTACTAAGGAATCAGCCGTCCTTACCGGGTGCACTGATAGACGGAACAAACGCCCAGTGAACATTACAGCCACCAATGACACCACCGCGGCAGCGGCGCCACCGCATCGCAACAACCCACGCCAGCGACACCCAACTTCAATCACCCCTCCCCTCTCCACCCCCACAAAACGCCACCCGCACCGCATCCGTGTCCAACATCGGCTACACCAGCCTCCTTCCCCACCTCCATGAGAAAGCACCACGAGTTTCTGCTCCACCGCCTTCTCCACCACCGAAACACCAAACCCTACATCGCGGCCACCGACCTCAGCAGCTCCACCGTGGCCGCCACCCCCGTCCCGACCGCCTCCACTGGCCTCTGTGACCTCGATCTCCTGGACGCCGGAGAGCTCGCCCTGACCCCACGCCTTTACCACGCGTGCATCACCGCCTGTGCGCAATCTAGGAACCTCGACGATGCCAGGAAGATCCACGCTCACTTGGCCAGCTCCCAGTTCGCGGGCGACGCCTTCCTCGACAACTCGCTCATCCACCTGTACTGTAAGTGCGGCGGCGTGTTGGAAGCGCAGAAGGTGTTCGACGAAATGCGAAAAAAGGACATGGTTCCTTAGACCTCGCTCATTGCTGGGTAGGCACAGAATGATATGCCGGTTGAGGCCATTGGGCTGCTCCCTGGGATGCTTAGATGTCGCTTCAAGCGGTTCACGTTTGCCAGCCTCCTCAAGGCGGCCGGTGCTTATTCTGACAGCGGAATCGGGGAACAGATCCATGCTCTTGCTGTGAAGTGTGATTGGCATGAGGATGTATATGTTGGGAGCACACTTCTTGACATGTACGCCCGGTGCAGGAAAATGGACATGGCCACTGCAGTGTTCAACAAGCTTGACTCAAAGAATGCGGTTTCTTGGAACTCATTAATTTCTGGGTTTGCAAGGAAGGGTGATGGAGAGACTGCTTTGATGGCGTTTGCAGAGATGTAGAGGAATGGGTTTGAGGCGACACATTTTACATACTCCAACGTGTTCAGTGCCATTGCTGGTATAGGTGCTCTTGAGCAAGGGAAGTGGGTGCATGCACACATGATTAAGTCTCATCAGAAACTGACTGCATTCGTGGGAAACACAATGCTTGACATGTATGCAAAGTCAGGGAGCATGATCGATGCAAGAAAGGTGTTTGACCGTGTGGATCAGAAGGACGTAGTTACTTGGAACTCTATGCTCATAGCATTTGCACAGTATGGGCTTGGAAAGGAAGCAGTCTCTCATTTATCACCTTCCTTTCTATTTTGACTGCTTGTAGCCATGGAGGACTGGTGAAGGAAGGCAAGCACTACTTTGACATGATGAAGGGGTACAATTTAGAGCCTGAGATTGAGCATTATGTTACGGTTGTTGATCTTCTTGGGCGAGCTGGTTTGCTAAATTATGCTCTGATCTTTATATTTAAAATGCCCATGAAACCAACTGCCGCTGTTTGGGGAGCCTTGCTTGGGGCTTGCAGAACACATAAGAATGCCAAAGTAGGGCAATTTGCAGCTGATCATGTCTTTGAACTTGACCAGATGATACTGGTCCACCTGTATTGTTGTATAACATATATGCTTCGATGGGACAATGGGATGCTGCTGCTAGAGTGAGAAAGATGATGAAGGCAACTGGTGTGAAGAAGGAACCTGCATGCAGTTGGGTTGAGATAGAGAATTCTGTGCACATGTTTGTGGCAAATGATGAGAGCCATCCACAAACGGAAGAGATATACAAGATGTGGGATGAGATAAACATGAAGATTAGGGAAGCAGGATATGTTCCTAATACGGATTATGAGCTCCTGCACGTAGATAAACAAGAGAGGGAAGCAAACTTACAGTATCACAGCGAGAAGATCGCGCTTGCATTTGCACTGATCAGCATGCCAGCAGGGGCAACAATTCGGATCATGAAGAATATTAGGATATGTGGGGATTGCCACTCTACATTCAAATACATTTCCAAAGTTTTTGAGAGGGAGATTGTTGTGAGGGACACTAATAGGTTCCACCATTTCAGCAATCTTTCTTGTTCGTGTGGAGATTATTGGTGATTCTGCTTACCTTGAGTGTGTTTATAAATCCTTATCTCCTCAAAATGAGAGACTGCTTCCTTTCCAAGCCCATACTGTGCAAATGTTGTGAGCATAGAGTTCCAAGTAACTACGTCCTTTTGATCCACACGGTCAAACACCTTTCTCGCATCGATCATGCTCCCTGACTTTGCTTACATGTCAAGCATTGTGTTTCCCACGAATGCAGTTAGTTTCGGATGAGACTTAATCATGTATGCATGCACCCACTTCCCTTGCTCAAGAGCACGTATACCAGCAATGGCACTGAACACACTGGAGTATGTAAAATGCGTCGCCTCAAACCCATTCATCTGCATCTCTGCAAATGCCATCAAAGCAGTCTCTCCATCACACTTCCTTGCAAACCCAGAAATTAATGCGTTCCGAGAAATCACATTCTTTGAGTCAAGCTTGTCGAACACTGCAATGGCCATGTCCATTTTCCTGCACCAGGTGTACATGTCAAGAAGTGCGCTCCCAACATATATATCCTCATGCCAACTTCACAGCAAGAGCATCTGTTCCCCAATTCCAATAAGCACCGGCTGCCTTGAGGAGGCTGGCAAATGTGAACCCATTCGGCTTGAAGCGACCTCTAAGCATCCGAGGGAGCAGCCCAATGGCCTCAACCGGCATAACATTCTGTGCGTACCCAGTAATGAGCGACGTCCAAGAAACCATGTCCCTTTTTCTCATTTCTTCGAACACCTTCTGCGCTTCTAGCATGCTGCCGCACTTGCAGTACAGGTGGATGAGCGAGTTATCGAGGAAGGCCTCGCCCGCAAACCGAGAGCTGGCCAAGTGAGCGTGGATCTTCCTGGCATCGTCGAGATTCCAGGATTGCACGCAGGCGGTGATGCACGCGTGGTAAAGTCGCTGGGTCGGGGCGAGCTCTCCAGCGTCCAGGAGATCGAGGTCACGGAGGCTGGTGGAGGCGGTCAGGACGGGTCTAGCGGCCATGGCGGAGCTGCTAAGGTCAGTAGCTACGATGTAGGGTTTGGTGTTTCGGTGGTGGAGAAGGCGGTGGAGCAGAAACTCGTGGTGCTTTCTCATGGATGTGTGGAAGGAGGCACTGAGGTGGCTGGCGATGGAATTTGGGATTCTCCTATTGTCGGGTTTTTGGAAGAGAGGGAGATGACAAGATGCTGCCGCAGTTTCAGGTGAGTAGGGTGTGGTTCCCCAAATTCGAACCGTATTTGGATTCAATGGAGGCAACAGTTACATAACCTGATATGGGCCCGACCAGCAATTACCCTAACTCTCGACGTAGCTCGATAGGTTCGGGTCAACTCAGCATCGCGAGTTGATCTGACCCCACCTCACGATGCTTAACTCTAACCTAGAAACTAGGGTTCTCACACATCCTACTCCCCTTAAAAGAATTTTGTCCTCGAAATTAGAGATGAGGTACCTGAATAAGGACGGGTAGTCTCTACGCAGATCCTCCTCTTTCTCCCATGTTGCTTCTTGAACAGGGTGATTCTTCCACTGCACCTTGCAATACTTGATTGCTCGATTCCTCAATTGCTTCCATTCTTCGGCAAGAATTTTGATCAGCTTTTCAACATATGACAAGTCATCTTGTAACTCCACTTCCATATGTTCCACTCTATTGGTTGGTTCTTTCAAACACTTTCGGAGTTGTGAGATGTGAAATACATCATGTACCTTCAACAACGATGCCGGTAGCTTTAGCTGATAAGCTACTTCTCCCTTTCGGTCTAGGATTTGGAATGCTCCGATATATCTGGGACTCAATTTCCCTTTCAAACCGAATCTTTTTACACCTTTGGTAGGACTCACTTTCAGATAGACTAAGTCTCCTACCTCAAACTTTATCTGCCGTCTCTTTTTATCCACATAACTCTTCTGACGACTCTAAGCGGTTTTCAACCGCTCTCGGATAATTGCTATTACATCATGCTTCTCCTTAATGATATCTGGTCCGATGAGATTCTTCTCTCTGGTCTCATACCAACATATTGGTGATCGACACTTCCGGCCATATAGGGCTTCAAATGGAGCCATCTGTATACTGCTCTGATAACTGTTGTTGTATGCGAACTCCGCCAAAGAGAGATGTTCGTCCCATGAACCTCCAAAGTCAAATACACAGGCTCTCAACATATCTTCAAGAATCTGGTTCGTTCTTTCGGTCTATCCACCGGTCTGAGGATGATATGCTGTACTGAAATCGAGTTGAGTACCTAAGGCTTGCTATAATTGTTGCCAAAATGCAGATGTGAATACCGATCCTCGGTCAGACACAATCCTCTTGGGAACTCCATGCTTGCTAATGATCTCTTGAACATAGATCTTGGCAAGTCTATCACAAGAATAATTCTGATTGATGGCGATAAAGTGTGCTATCTTGGTCAATCGATCAATAATAACCCACATAGCATCTTTATGCCTTTGAGTTCTCGGTAAACCGGTAATGAAATCCATACCGATTTCCTCCCACTTCCACTGTGGTATCGGTAATGGCTGCATTAATCCTGCCGGATTCTGATGTTCTGCCTTAATCCTTGAGCAAGTGTCACACTCTGACATGAACTTGGCAATCTCCCGCTTCATATTGATCCACCAAAATGTTCCCTTCAAATCCATGTACATCTTTGTACTTCCGGGATGAATACTGTAAGGAGTTCGGTGAGCTTCTTCTAAGATCACCCTCTTGATCTCCGGAATGTTAGGAACACATATCCTGCAAATATCGGCAAAACAACAAGTATTGTTAACCAAGGAAAATAACTCATGATAAAGTGATAAAGACAAGATACGTTTTGACCAGAAAAGATTCGGAGTTTCTTGGATTTGCGGTGCCTGAAAGCCTTTTTCCTTCTTTTTGGTGACGTCGGATGCCCGCCTTTGGTGCTCAGAAGTGGATTCTCCTTCAAAGAGGGCTTTTCCCTGGGCAAAAGGCATATTTGGTTACCCGAAGCCCATATGTAGAGGCACCTACGGCTGGATCCGTCATTTTGGCTGGAATTCTTTTAAAATTGGGAACCTACGGGTTTTTAAGATTTTCAATACCCATGTTTCCTGCCCTTGTCATTAGACCACTATGCTTGTCTTTTCCGCCTTGACTCTCGAATCTTTTGCTTCTCGGGTTGTGGCGAACAGTGCTGCTTGCGTAGCGGGAGATGCCCGCCCGTCAGGCCCAGCCTGCTTCCTGCTTTTTGGGTTGTATCCGAAGACATGGAAAGGGGTGTTTTTATGTCAGCAGACGAAGCCAAAGCTTATGGACTTGTCGACCTAATTTCCCGCAATGAAATTTGATTTCATTCACGGAGCCTTAGTGAGTTCCGTTGCAGCCAGTTTGAATTCGGACAGTAGGCCTCCCAACTCGCTACAAGGCAAGAACCAACCACTACGTGAGTGAATTGGTCGGAATGGGGAGAAATCCCAGAGTTAAAATACCCCGGTCAGAGTAGGTGAATGAAGCGATGTCCGGGTGGATATAGCGAGAGAGCCGACCTAAAGCAATGTCAAGTGAGACACCTTCTTGAGTGAGGAAGGAACTGATTTCCGGTTTTCGGGAATTGAATCCGGTGCTACTTTTTGGTATACAATTGGACAAGCAACTTCTTTGCCGAAACTACTACTTCAAAGCTTATTCAAGTTCTTTTTACCAAAGAAGTCTCGCTCTGACGGCCTGACGAGTCATCTACTAAAAAGGACCCTCCCCGCTGTGCGCCTTTTTTGAGTAAAGCCTCTAATGACGGTACGGGACAAAAGGGTACCCCTCCCCTATTCCCCTTATCCGGCAGTTAAACCTACGCTAGCGGTGCGAGAACTCAATGCCTCTGGGACAAATCAGAGTTATGGCATTCAATCTCATATTGCAAAAAATCCATTCATTTCTGGGAGCACTAGCACAAACAAAAATGGTTGAAAAGTCTACTGTTTGAAAGAGAGTAAAACAACCAAAAATCCCAAGAGATTTCACTTTGAGTACGGGGAAGTCCGCAGGGTGGAATTCTTTCGGGCGTATTACTATTTTCCACCGAGGGGGTGGATCGAAGCGATTGCTGCGAAAAATTGACCTTAAACGAAGCACTTCGTCTATTGGCATTGTGGAAAGGATCGAATATGGCCCCTGAATTCTAATTGATTGGATATCCTGCATAAGGAATTGAAGGAAGACGTGACGTTTTATTCCAGGGAATCCCCAACGAAAAATGCACACTTATTCCCTCTTTTCTATCGAATCGGTCATAGCCACTACCTACATTCCACAAAATAGTGCACCACAAGTAGGAGCTAATGAATAGGCCCGCGATTCGCCGGCTTTGGTTCAGCTCTCGGGGCCACCTCACACACTAATAAAATCATCAGCTTCCTTCCCCACTCATCGCCCTCACTTTCAGACAAAAAATCCAATTCGATTCAAAGATCGGAATCCCACTACCACTACCACTAACATTTGTTGCATTACTAGCATTATTCTATTTTACAAAAAAGTAAACGTGTAGTCTGTCTCATTTGAAGCTTTAGACAGAAGAAGTTATCGAAACTTGGTTTAGTATTAAGGTTCTTCTCTTCCAGCCCGGGCCCTTGTTCTGAAAGAACAAGTAAGGGATGAGTGCACGAGAGCGAAATCCGTTGCTAAAGCGCATACGTTTTCTTGCTGGCTCCTCCCGGCCAACATCAAGATTCGTTGAAACGTACCTTTATGCAAACCTATTCGCGACCATTGCCCCTTTCCTTTCTTACTTACCCACCCTCTGACAGCCCAAAAGAAAAACCGCTTGGAAGTCCGAGGACCTTTAGTACCATACCAAACCAGCAGCCTTCGCGCCAAGTGACGACCGCTCTTTCTTCAAAAAAGTCAGAAACCACTCATTCATCAACAACAGATTCAGAAAAATAGAGCTCAAAGAGGTGTGGGTCTAACTCCTGTCTTTTATGCATTTTGGTAGCTTGTTCTTAGCTTTGGTCCGTACATCGATGGGACGGGGAAAGATAGGCTAACTTTCGAGCGAAGAGTGCCGAATCCACTGAACTAGTTGCTTCCATTGACCAATGACCAACTAAAAGAGAGGACAGCAAAGACTCTATCATTGAAAGGAGTCCATTCACTCCCTTTTCTTTTCCTCTGTAAATGAAAATTGTCCTCAACGCCTCCTATTTAGAGGAATTAGCCACTTCAACAATCCTTGATGGTTGTAGGGGTATCCAAAGTACAAACCTGATGACTTCCGAGCCTTGCTGGATGATGCAGAAGGGCCAACATCAGAGGATCAATTGAATAACCAACTCTCCTGCCCCACTGCCGCTACTGCTCGAAAGCCAACAAATGCACTTGCTCATCCCAAGCATCACTTTCCACAAATAGTACCCAACGTGTGTCCTAGCCTTGCAAGAAGAAGATAATCTCCAACTTCGACTTGTCAATTTTATTTCTCATGAAAATAACAAGTTAACTCAAAGAATTTATCACACGAATAGTCAATTCGTTAGAACTTGCTTAGTAGTGAATTGGGAACAAGAAGAAAAATGACCTAACCATTCAAGGAGAAGCAGTGGGAACGACAGAAGCTATGACTCCATAGGATTTTATTGAAAAGAATCCTAATACTTCATTGGGTGGGATGGCGGAACAAACCAAAAAAAATCCTTTCCTAAACATAGAGCCAAACAGTCTTGCCCAGAAATTATATCTTCTAGCAAGACATTCACCGAGCAAGCGGAAATCCTTTTGAAGGAAGCTATTCAGGAACAGCTCGAACGGTTTTCCCTTCAGCAACAAACATAAATTTTGCATGTCTACTCTTGTTAATAGAAGAGGAATTGTTGAGAAAGATTTTTCACCATAGCGATCCGTCTTCCGCTAGGGTAAATTCTGATGGTTGTTTTGCTTTGATCCTCTTTACCTCTTCTGCAATAAACTTATCTTCCAATTGATGTTTCTTGATTTCTTCTTGAAGACTCGGTTGAATCACTAAAGCTGAAACACTGGCTTGACCTTTATTGATTACAACCTCGACTCTATCTTTGTCCAAGTCCTGAAGAATATGTTTGGATATCTCTTCGACCCTCTCCGGTTGAATTTCTAACTTCCGGCTCAGTGCATCTGCTACAACATTAGCCTTCCCTGGTGTATAGTTGATTTCTAGGTCATAATCCTTAATCAATTCAAGCCATCTTCGCTATCTCATGTTCAATTCCTTCTGTGTGAAGAAATACTTTAGAATTTTATGATCCGAGTATAGTTCACACTTGGATCCATAGAGGTAATGCCGCCATTGTTTCAGCGCAAACACTACTGCTGCCAACTCTAAATCATGTGTCGGGTAGTTGACTTCATGTGGTCTGAGATGTCTTGAAGCATAAGCAATGACCTTCCAGTCTTGCATTAACACACATCCTAACCCTGACTTAGATGCATCATAGTAAACACTGAAATTCTTACCACTTTCCGGTAAGGTTAACACTGGAGCGGTAGTGAGTTTCCGCTTCAGCTCCTGAAAACTGCTCTCACAAGCTTCTATCCACTGAATTTGGTGTCTTTCCTCAACAGCTTGGTCATAGGTCCAGAAATTTTGGAGAATCCCTCAATGAATCTCCTATAATATCCGGCCAAACCCACAAAACTTCTGACTTCTGTGACAGATGTTGGAGATTTACATTCTACAACTGTCTCAATCTTCTTTGGATCCACTGCTACTCCCTCTTTTGTGATGACATGGCCTAGAAAAGAGACTTGATCTAGCCAAAATTCACATTTACTAAACTTAGCATACAACTGATGCTCTCTCAAAGTCTGCAATACAATCTGAAGATGTTCTGCATGATCTTCTTTACTCCGAGAGTAGATGAGAATATCATCGATAAACACGATCATGAATTTATCGAGATACCTCATAAAGATCTTGTTCATCAAGTTCATGAACACTGCTGGTGCATTCGTCAATCCGAATAGTACCACAAGGTATTCATGGTGTCCATATCGAGAGACAAATCCGGTCTTCGAAATATCTTCCGGCTTAATCTTGATCTGATGGTATCCTTTCTTGGCAATGGATACTTGTTCTTGATGGTGACATTGTTCAGGTTTCTATAATCTACACACATCCGAATGCTACCATCCTTCTTATCAATGAAAAGAACTGGTGCTCCCCAAGGTGATATACTTTCTCGGATGAATCCTTTTTCTAACAACTCATCCAACTGCTTCTTCAATTCTACCAGCTCTACGGGTCCCATTCTATATGGCCTTTGAGCTATTGGTGAGGTGCCCGATACCAGATCGATGGTGAACTCCACCTCTCTATCTGGTGGCATACCCGGCAACTCGTCTGGGAATACATCAGGAAATTCCCTGATAACTGGTATTTGCTCTATATTCTTCTCTTCCAAAGAGTTCAACTGAAATTCCGGTTCAGTTTCTTGGTTCCTCTGGCCTTGGAACATAACTTTTCCACCTACCCAATGGTTAAGAATTATGGTCTTGCTAGCACAGTCAATCTGAGCTTTATGGCATGCTAACCAATCCATGCCTAATATGACATCTAGGCCTTGGAGTGGTATAATCAAAAGATGAGCAAAGAATGCATAGCCACTAATCTCTATGACTAGCCATTCTATCTTCTTATCAGCTTTTATGGGTCCTCCAGGTGACTGCACCTGTAGATGCTTCTCTAAAGAACTTGTTTCCCATGGTATCCCTTTCATGAATTCCTCAGAGATGAATGAATGCGTTGCTCCAGAATCAAAAAGTACGATACCAATACGAGATGAGATAGGTAGTGTACCTATCACCACGTCACTAGCTGCTCCAACTTCCTCTGCGGTTACATGGTTCACCCTTCCGTGAACCTTGCCTCTGCCACGGACTTGAGTACCTTGTCCTCCTTGAACTGCTGCTCCTGGAGCTGGCGGTGCTGGTCTAGGTACTTGGGGTCGTGGCTGTTGAGCTTTCGGATTTGGGCAATCCTTGATCTTATGCCTCGGCTGACCGCATCCGAAGCAATTCTCCTTTTTCGGACATTGTGGTGCATAGTGACTTCCTCCACAAGTATAGCACGTGCCAGAGGTATCGGTGCTCGGCTTGTTGTTCCAGTAGGTATTCCTCCGACTTGGCTCCTCTGAACATACACCACTCGTCGAGGCCTATTCTGCTGGTACTGTTGTCGCCTCGGCTCAAACTTCCTCTTCCGGTCCTCTTGTACCTTGCGATAATCATTTTCCAAGGTGATAGCACGATCGACAAGATCTTGGAATTCAGTGGCACGGACAAGTCTCAACTGCATTAACAGGAACGGATGAAGTCCCTCCATGAACTTCTGTTGTCTCTTGCTCTCCGTATTCACATCATCTGGTGCATATCGTGACAGTCAGTTGAATTCATGCACATATCGGGTAACTGACATGTTACCTTGCTCCAAGTCCATGAATTCCTTCCTTTTTAGCGCCACTATACTGGATGGCACATGAGCTTCACGAAACTTCGTCTTGAAAACGTCCCATGTGATCGCCCTTCTGGTTGGTTGAACTGCCTTGAGGTTGACCCACCATGCCGCTGCAGGTCCAATGAGCTGGTGTGTGACATAGAGAACCTTCTCTTCGTCGTTGCGTCCCACAGTTTCCAACTTCCTCTCGGTGTCTAACAACCAGTCTTCTGCATCCATGGGCTCAGCTGATGTGGCAAAGATCATAGGCCTGGTCTGTTGGAAATCGCCCAAACTAATGCCTCCTC
The DNA here is from genome assembly GCA_019208055.1 of Stipa capillata. Classification (NCBI taxonomy): domain Eukaryota; kingdom Viridiplantae; phylum Streptophyta; class Magnoliopsida; order Poales; family Poaceae; genus Stipa; species Stipa capillata. Next base: position 576,201 of record JAGXJF010002528.1, read on the forward strand.
CGGCTGGAGCTTGGGTATCGTGGGCTCGTCCTTCCATCCTATTCAGCATCTCGGCGAAGAACTTGTTCTGATTTTCCTGAGCTTCACGCCTTTCTCGCCTTTCTTCCTCTCTAGCCTTCCGATCCTCTTCCATCTGATGCATGTATTGCATGAAAGCTTCTTCAGTGCTAAACCTCGGTGGTGGTGGTGGAGGTATACCGCTGCCTCCACTTCCACCAGCTGCATCAGCCTTCGCCTTTTGTTCAGCTTCCATCCTAGCTTTCTCTTCTGCCTCCTTCTGGGTTTGCTCATCGATCAACCTAAGGCTTTCCTCACTTGGACTCGCCATTCACCTATATTGTGATATGAAGCAAAGCTTATAATATAATCTTCAATGACATATACTAAGCTTTTATCTTCATATCACTACTAAACACTCATGCAAAAATCCAAAAAGATCCATAACTCCAATAAGCACAATTAATCAAATTGTGTGCCTTAAGACCTATGTGCTTATTAACTATAGTGTCTAGAACAAAAGCAAAAACAAGTATTTAATTTCCGATACTTAGGTTCTAACATTATGTCCTAGTTCCTTACGACTACATCCTTATCATGTTTATTACTTTTACTTCTGAAATCTCCGAACCTCTTATAGATTAAAAAGGTAAGTAAGAGTGCAACATTTACTATCTTTTTTCTTGAAGAAATTAAATTAACCCACAATCTTAGGTATTTCTAAAGATAACAATAGGAAAGTTGTTTGAAAATAATACATTTATCTTTGTTAAAGAAAACTATAGATGAGTATAGTCCTTATAGAGGTTCCAACTTCATTCCTAGGGTTCACAGGTCTCCTAACTAGACTTTTATGCCTAGAGGTCTAAACCATTGCTCTGATACCACCTACGGCGATACGCCATCAGAGTAGCACGACAGAAGCATTGCAGCGGTCCATATGTTACACACTTAATTTACAAACTCGAAATATAACAGAAAGCCCCAAAAGTACGGGGAATTTAAAACCGTTATTATTCTACTCGGTGGCATTCTCGTCGTGGAACTCGACGTAGTAGTCAACGCCTTCGTCCTCCTTCGCCTTCGCCGGATCTTTGGGAACCTCATCGTCGACCTCGACGTAGATCACCTCCTCCTCCATCGTCGGCTCACAGTCTAACCAAAGGAATTAGATAGAGGGATGAGTACAAAAGGTACTCAACAAGTCCAGGAATAGCAAAGAGGTGTTTGATGCACTATCTACTGAGAACAACAATGCTCTCCAAAAGCAATACAATTTTGTAAGGTAAGGGAGTCAAGTTTTAGTTTAAGAGACTAATGGTCTCCTATCTCACAAGCTGCTAGGATTCCCGATGAATCCCTTTCTTGCCGGGTTTGTAGTTCCAACCAGGAACATGGAGTGACAATGCCACGATTTAATACACTCTGCAGAGGTGCACAACTGTACCCACAAACGATCAATATTCATGGCGTTCATGTCGTCACATGCACAACCAGACCGTAAAATCACAGAGCTATTTCGCTGCCCGCTCGGTCATACCCCGCGTCGCAGTCCCGCACAATCAGGCCAAGGACTACCAGCCATGCCGTTGATCATATAGATACAACGCTTTGTGGATAGCCATCGGCTAATGCCACCTTCCCAATAGTTGACCTTATAGGCCCAACTTTGAGGGCTTCCTTTCCCGGGGCGGTATGACCTAGGGCAAAGGTACTTTAGCTCAGCCCCGCCCATACAGGGTATGTGGTATGCGCGATCACTACGGCCCTTAAGCACAATCGATCATTGGTTGCCTTAACCTTAAATGAGACATTCCCGTGTGATGAAATCCACATTCCAATGTGCCTCCGGCACCCTTTTCAGGATTTCAACACCCACCATGATCACGCCCAAAAACCGGTGATCAAAATAAAACAACAATTGCTTGATCTTTAGAAAATAGGTTTTCATTTTGTGAAATGAACAAGAAACTGGACTTGACTGGTGACGGATAGGTAATAGAGTTCGATTAGTCTGCCTGCTGAACTCTGACTTCTGAAGAAAGAAATCAATAGAGTCCGATAAGAACTAATCCAGAAGAATTTCGAGCATGAATGCAAATGACATGGTATTGAATACATGAGATGATGATTGTATTAAAATTTCCCTCAAAGTCTTTGAATTTAAATCTTTAAAACATCCTTTTAAGGACTAACTCAATTGTTAGATAATTTAAATCTTAGATTAATGATAACATTAACCCTTTTAATCTTCAATTACTTTACTTAAGATTTGACATTCCCAGTTAATCCAATGTTCTTAACTTAAAATTTTAATTAAGATTTCAAGAAGATTAATTTAGGTTTCATTCTTTTTAGAGAACAAACCATATTACTTAATTTAAAATGATTCATAGTTTAATTAATCTTAAATTTTCCTCTAAGAAAAATCCATTACAAAACTAAACAATTTATTCCAAATTTTTCATTCATTTCCTAACCCTCATATATATATTTACTATTTCTCTTTTCTACTTCTTTTTCATTTTTGTTTTAAATAAATTAGAGACCTACATGTATATATATATTTTTAAATATGTTCTTTCTTTTCATCTTTATGCCATTTTCTATTTCCTTTTCTATTCTTTTCTATTCTATTTCATTCATTTCCATTTTTTAAACCCTTTTCCGACCAGCCCATAGGCCCATTCGGTGCCTAAGCCGATCCCCTCCTACCATTTTCCCCAAACCTCCCTTCTCTTCTATGTGCCGCCACCGCCGATCTCTCCACCGCCTCCACTTCGGCTTGATGCCGCAACCGGCGCCGCCTGACCGACTCTCTTTTCTCACTCCGCTTCTTCCTCTCCCTCACGCATTCGCCGCCACCCCTTTGCTACCGCCTGGATGGCCTTCGCCTCTGGTCCCGCCAGCATCGCCGCGAAGGCTCTTCGCACCGCCGCCAGGAGCCTAAGGCTTGGTTTGGGTCGCCAGCCCTTGCGCTGCCCCGGTACTCCTCCTCGGCGCCTCTTCAGACCGCTCCGCTCGGCCACTCCAACCATGGTCGTCACCGCCGGACGGCGGTGGGTTGACCGCACCGCAACCGTGGTGACGCACCACCACCAGGTAAGTTTTCGGTTCCCTTCTTTAATTGCCTATTCCCCTAATTCTTCTATCCCCCAATTCCCCTTCTCTTCCAGTCAATTCCCCATTTCTAGGGTTCCACCACTGCTGGTCCAATTGCTATGCTTGATCTAATGACCTCCAAATTTTTATTTGTCTCTGCCTAAGGTTCTGCCGAATTTCCCCCATAATTTCTAGGTGATCTTGGTCAGTAGTGAAATTTTTGTTAAGTAAAAAATATATATGCTATGCTCCTCTGCGGGTAATCTCCTTTGGTTCAAGAAAATTGATGTTGTAGTTCGGATGATATAAATTTATTGTTATATGCTTAATAGAAATTGGTGCTATAATGATGTTAATAATCCCTTACTAAATTATTATTATTTAATCATATCGTATGTTAGTTGATTGGCATATAATATGTATGTACTAGTATGCATAGCTTAATATCTCATGTTACACTTCCATAAGGTGGTGTATACTCACACATACATGGTTAACCTTTAGGTATCGATTATAATATATGCATATATATTGCTAATAATCATTCTTTACTAAAATATTGTTATTGTTATGTGTAGTATGTGTAGGTTGATTGCTGCATTGTATACACACAATAGCATGAGTAGAGTTAATGTTATGTCATAGATTGCATATATGTATGATGCATGTGATGTAGATGCTAGTTGTTATTTGGTTTATAGTTTAATCACCGTTTGTATTATTAATGATTGTTATTTGATTGTAACTGCATGATTATATGTTTGGTGCTATGCTATGCCTTGCCTAATTTCTATTTCATGCCTAGTCTATTTAGTTTGTTACATGATGTCCAATTATATGTTGCATGGTAATTCATATAGAGTGTCATGTCGTCTATTATCATTTCTATCCGACTAGCATGCCAGGACCTTGCTTGTGTACTAGTACGATAGGTTATGCTTATTTTACTAGTATGTCGGGTTTCCATGTTTAATCATATGGTTGTGCTATTGTTGTTATCAACCATATCCTGCTCCCAGTTGCACATCTATCCCTATCTCGCATGTGGATTAACTTGAGTCATTTGACATGCAAATTCTGTCCTCCATAAGTCTATCCTTTTTCCAGAATGGTCTGATCCAGAAGACCATCTTTCGAGTACATGTACTCTCTCTGGTTGAGATATATAATCTCACACCTTCCTAGTTGTCTTTCGACAATCCTATCCCTTCGCCTTTGCCCTTTGACACCTATCCAACCTTGCTAGCCCTATTCTTCTGGTATTTCCATTGATATTTAATTTAGATTTATATTTATTTGCCTTACACTTTATTGCTGTTGCGACGAATAGGAAGTAGCGAAGTTGGGTAAGGACAAGTTCCTGCAGAAGAAGACCAACTCATCAACGAAGGTATGCCCCCTCTTCTTGATCATGTTGATCCTATATTTTCAAAGTCATTATATTTTATTTTTATAAACATGCATGTTGTTTTATTCCCGTAGCTAGAGTGTCGATTGACACACCATTACCTGTCCGCTTGTCACCATTTACCTGATACCCTGAGTAGATTAATAGGCTTTATTCTGAATAGAGTAGAGAGATGCTTAGCCATGCTTAAATTCATCTTTAGGTTGTTTTGTTTTGCCTCTACGGAGGAATGATCTACGGATCGGTGATCCTTGAATTGAAACTTGATGTTGAGCTCGCTGAGCTAGGGCCGGATGCCCGATGATTCCCTCTCTCTCTATTCTTTCTATATTCTATACTCTGGGTGAAACTTACCATCTAAAATGGTGCAGGAGGCAGCTGAATCAATGTTGAAGGAGCGTATGGTTGTCCTACCCACAGAAGGCCAGTTTAAAGGAACCATTAGTCGTCTGTACCGCATAAGGCTGAAGTCTTGCAATTGGAGAATTGTGTCAACAGTACAACCACCTGCAATATGGGCACTGGCTTGGTCAAGTAGGTTAGTCAGCCTTTGGTGCCGATGTTGCCGTACCGCAGAAGGGGTGGACGTAGCTACGAGGACCCTCGGCACAGATAGAGGGACCGGAGGGTGGGGACGTACTCTCAACTCCGAGCCAGACCCAGTGGGCATGTCACACCTTAGGGGGATCTAGCTAAAAGACCTCGTCACGGTCACCTTGCCGACACACCGATGGGCGTATGTACAAGCCTGCGTAGCTTGGCATAAAGGGATGATCGTGTCATGTGGGTAAAGTGTACAAACTCTGCAGAGTTAAAACTAATCGATTAGCCGTGTCCACGGTTATGGATAGCACATGACTCATTCTTGATGAAAAGGACCTGTCTTTCTCCCCCTTGCCAATTCCCTCTATCCCAGTTCTGGAAATGTGAAAAGGTGATTGGAACCTATCGATGAGCTAAGGCAGGAGTTCCTTGCTCGAATGTGTTGGTCATGGACCACACATGATGAAAAATACCCCTGATGTTAAAAAAATTGGTTTTCATCAAAATGATGCCTTTGAATCTACCGTAATATTTCAACTAAAACTGCTTTTCTGCAAATGAACCATGCAGCCTTCCGTTGAAGCCTTGCATGTAGTTTAATAGGACCATCTGCCGCCGGGTGGCTTGCTGAGTACGTAAAGTACTCACCGTGCATGTTGTTTGCTGGACATGTTCAGATATCTTCGAAGATGGTGGTGAAGCTATGAGGTTTTCTACGACCATGTGAGGACTAGGTTACGTGGACTCCGTCGACTGCCTGTGGCTGAGATGGAGACATCTACGCTTTATCTTTTCCGTTGTATTTCTGAATGGTAAGGGACATAAGTCCTAGTTACTTTATTTAGTCATATCGCTGCTATAACTCAATTGTTTATATTTCTAAAATATTTCGTGATGTGTGCAGTGATATCAATTCGCTTGTGTTCATCAGCTTGATCCTGGACTGATGAGGAGATATACAGGGGGGGTCTGGAAGTTAATTCTGGACTCTCACAGAAGTGGTATCAGAGCCCACGTCGACTGAGGAACGTGACCTTAGTTAGACTGGTCGTTAGCTAGTAAGAAGTTTCAAAATTTTATTTTCCAAAAAACCAAGGAAAATATAATTTGTTATTTTCCTTATCCTCACTTAGCATTCTACTCTTATCTCTTTCGTAAGATCTGCTTCTTATCTAAAACTCTCTCACACTGATTTTTAAAATTAAATTGTACTATCTTTTCCCTACAACTTCTACGGTCTAAGTTACATTGCCAAGCTTCTCAAAATTGTTCAGAAGTTATGCAAGATCCACCAACAGTGTCAAAACAACTACAGCAATCATCAAACTCCATAACATCAACGCTACGGGAAGAACTATCATGAGAGCTCATGAAGTCACCTTCTTCTATGATGATTGCATGCCTTTCAATGTCAAGAATGGAGACCAAGTTTGCGTTGAAGATCAAAACCCAGCTCTGCCTGTCCAAAATAGCCATATAGGATAAGTTTTGGTAAGACCACCAAGACGTTATAGTATTACCTTTTTTGTTTGAGTATCATCTGCATATTTTGCCGTTGGCAACTTTCCTATGCAGTCATACTAAAACCCTAACTTAATGTTAAAAAAAATCTTTTGATGTTCTTGTGTTTATAGTCTGTCCGGCTATACCTCCTTGTTTCAGTGTTCTTTTGGGACCAACCTTTTTGTCATAAGCTAGATTTTTTCTCTCTCCTTGTGCTTTTCTCCTCTTATCTACCCAACCTAGTCAGCAAAGGTGAAGAAGTAATCAACGGACTGTTGGTCTCAACCAATTGTTCTTAAAGGAAGTAGAATTCAACCACATGCCTCATTAAGTGTACCATATGGATGATGATTTGACAATAGTATACCTTGAAAATAGAATAAAGAGTTTAAAGTGATGCAATATGAGGTATGAACAAGGATTTGAGCTTTCTAGTGTAATGAGGAACATTTGGTGGATGTTTATATTTGATCAAGAAGTGTGCAATCTTAGTAAGGATTTGAATGATGAAGTGTTGATTTGGAAAATTGGTTGAATTTTGGGGTTTGATATTTTGAATCATCTGAGTCTGGTGAAATCAAATTGTGTAGAATGATTTGAATGATTTGGTGGAATATGAATGATCTGTAGATGTTTTGAAGGTTGTTGGATTCACATGAGATGTGGAGATCTTTTAATAAGGTTGTGAATTGATTTTATTAGAATGAGTTGGTGAGAAGAAGTATTCAATGTCTATTTGTTGATCAATTATCGGAAGATGGGATTATTGGATCTTTGCCATGGAATTTGAATCATTTAGAATTGATAGATATCTTGATTGTTGGAGTTTAGATTATAATCTTTGGGTATTGGATTCTTACGACAAGGAGTATATGCTTGTGGAAAATTTTTGGATTACTTCAAGAGGATTATTGAAGGTGTTATCTTGGAGAAAGTATTGGGTTGATGGCAATCTTTATGTTTGGCATAAGTGCATTATTGGATTAAGGAAGTAGCTATGCCAATTCGAATTGATTGGATTCTAGCATCTTGATGGCTTGTAGATAACATCGATGATGAGATGATAATTGGATTATAAGATCTATCCTTGATTGCAATTGGAGTTGTCCGAAGTAAGCCCTTTGGTGGAATTATGAATGATTATCATGAAAGATAGGGCATTGTGATTATTCTTGTAGAGCAGTTAGTTGAATTTGTGTTGTTTTGATTTTAGTGCTCCAAATTGATGGTTGGTAATATTAGAGATGAAATGATTATAGATTTGAGCTTGAGCATAACTGAAATTTTGGAGGTGAACTCTTTTATTGGATTTCTAAAGAGTGATTATGTTGAGTGCCTTTTATGACCTTATGGATTATTTGGAGTTGTTTATCAGAAGGTATGAGTTGGTCCAATATGAGATGTTGGTGGTTTATAAGTCAATTATTGGAAGAAGAAAAATCTCTGGAGTAAGAATGATCTTGATGATGTTGTAATGTTGGATTTTGACAAACCCTGCAAAGAGTTTCTTTTAAGGGTGATAGTAGTAAATAGCGATCAAGAGAAATCAGCTTTTAGGATTGATAATCGGAGGTATCAGTGGTTGTGCTAGATTTGATCTCGATTATGAGGAAAAGTGCCTATGGATGGTTTGCTAATAATTAAGTTGCAAGGGCAAGGCACCTTGATTTGTTTTGGTTCAGATCCCTAGTAGATGAGTGTCTTATCGCATCTCGATGGATAATATGTTCTAGTGGTATACTGTCAATTCATCAAAGAAATGATAGAGACTGGTACATAATCAGATCTAGCCAACAGTCTACAAGAGATCGTGGAGAATGTCTGTTACCAGCCTTGGATCATCGTTTATGAGGAGTCCCTAAAGATGTGGTGTACCCTTGAAGGTCAGGAATATCATATTATCTCTATTTGCAAGGATATGGTAAAGTTTGCACAATTGTGTTGCACCACCGAAAGATTCTTGCTTCTTGGAGACGTCCAAGGAACAAGATGAAAATTCAGAGACTCAATTGCTATTACCTAGAGATGTCTAGGAAAATGCAACTTGAGATTGGGTATAACTTTGACAAAATCCTGAAAGATGCCAGATTTCAGAGCTGCTCCGAGGGTGCATTCATTAAACGTGACCTACGGATGCACATAACATGATGTAACCGAAGGATGTTACAGACACTCAAGAAAAGAAATATCTGAAGATCGTTGGTGAAGCGCGGAGAGCTATGCGCCAGGATTGGAGTGGTATCACAAAGGTGATATCAATTGTATCAACTTTACAAGCCCTCACGAAGTACAAGATCCAAGACAGAAGAGAGCTTCCTTGAAGATGATCAAATTTCAGAACAGTTGATACCGCCTGAAGATCAAGACCATCAACTGCACAGAAGGCGAAGCTATCATGAAGCGTGAAGATCCAGAGATAGGTTTTCCGAAAACCCATTCTATAGTTGGCCCGAATCTCAGGGACGAGATTCCTTTTAAGGGTGGTAGAGTTGTAACATCCTGATTTTCAGAGCTTTTTAAAATCTTTTTATCAAAAATCAGCGCTACAAAATTTTGTTGTTTATTCTCAAGTTAATTAAAGCTTAATTAGAATTTCACAAATTGGTCTGGAGTTAATTTAAATTAATCCTACTTGAATTGTATTGGCTTTACAATTTGGAATATGTCTCCAGGGTTTTTCTCAGAATTTTCGGAGTTCGTTTAAATTTTAATCTCGCTCTACTGTTCTTTGTTTTTATTTTGGTTTTCACCTTTTCTTTTCTCTTTTCCTTTTCAGCTGCGCCATCCCAGCCCATCTCCTCCCGGCGCTCCGCCGTTTCATTCCTCCCTTGAGCAGGCATTCCGGTGAGTGCTGCATAGCGCAGCATGCGTCGCCACATCTTTTTCAATACGATTTGGACCAAATCCCTTTCCCTCTCCTCCTATAAATACCCCACATCCCTCCCACTTTTTCCCCACCTCCCCACACTCTTTTCCCATGAAACCCTAGCCCCCAAACCCTGTAAACAGTCGCCACCCCCTTTTCTTCCCGTGCAGTTCCTGAACAGCACATCCCACCTCAGTATTTTCCCAATTCCTGTCGCCTCAAAAATCATTTAGTAAATCCCTTTGATGAGGTTGTGTATAACCTTTCTCTCCACCTCTCTGAAAAATTTGATGAAGATCCAATGGTGATATCACCGGAAAATCTCCAAATACTAATGTGTTGTTTACATCCAGATTTTCTGCACGTGCATCTAGATTGGAACGATGCCCTCGTCGGCTCAAACCTCTGTTTCAAGATCCGTTCAGTGCGATCATGGATGATGTTGTGAAGATCATCTCCACAAAATTTGAAACCAATCCAATGGTCCAAATCTCTGGAAAATCAATTTTTTTGTGCTGCTGTTCACGTCCAGATTTGATTACAGAAACAGTAACTTGGCATTATCACCTTCTTTGCAGTTGATCTGGTGAGTCTATCATCAATCCCTTTGGTCAAGTTGTGCCATAGGTATCTATAAACACTTCTATAAATTTTCACCTTGATCCATGTAGCCGTTTATCGGGAATTGATCCATCTCCGACGTGCTGTCCGCGGACGTCCAGATTCAAGTTGCCATATCTATTGCCAAGAAATTATTTTGACTCCCAGTGTCTTCCCTTGCCTTCTAAAGGATCTTCTTTATTGTTGTCCTCTTCTCTTCTTTAGATCCCTATCAATTATGGGTTGAGGGTAAGCTAGCTCTTTCATCTTTGGTACTTGGTGCCATTGTGGAAAAGTGTAGAGGGTTAGGTTTGTTTGTGGGAACCTTGCCTTCATGGGAGCTATGGGAGGTAGTTATCTTATTGCTTGTACTACATATTATCGGCTTGTGAGATAAGCCTACGATACGAGCATGTGTGCAATGTATATATTATATGCTCAGTGGTTTTGCTTAGTTCATATGTTGAACTTTGTGAGTGATCATGTGTTGATATGAGACCTTGATGCAACTTGGACAACATGTATGATTTGTCTTATTCATGTGATCTTGCATGGTTTATTTGTTTCTTTGTCCAATTTGTATCTCCTTATGGATCTTGGAAGGTTTGTGTACGCATATTTACAATATGCATTTCTTTATGTCTTGCTTGCTATCTTTGATCCAATATATAGGGAAACCCCATCAAATCCTTAATGGCTAAGATGTGTATGAAATTCAAATTCACATACATATGCACATATTTAAGTGGAGTTTGCCCTATGATTGGTAGTTTTGCTAACTACTTCGGACCCAATGAGTTTGGGGACCAAAATGTACTTAAATGTGTTTTAGGTACATTGTAGAAGCATTGGGTGCTTGGCTTATTCATGAGGAAGGTGGTTACACCGTGTGAAAATTGGTGCCAAGCTTGGATGATTCCTTGATCTACAACTTCATACCAATGCTATCTCGGTAACAAGTATTTACTTCATGCATGTATAGAAAGGGATTCAACCTTGTGTAGGTTGCATCATGGCATGAAAAATATTTGTGAAAATTGTGTTTCTTGCAAGTGCTTAAAAACCTCTTTATTGCAAATGTGAGACATTTGAGAACTTGCACATCTTGGGGTTATATAAAATCATGTTCAAGATTCTTTCATCCCAAATATGCCAATTAAGCAATTTGTTGTATATCAAATATTCAAATGCTCTCACGTGCAATATTGATGAAATTGCAAAAAAAAACTTACCATTTGCTTGTGGTATTTGCTCTTTGGCTCTTACAATCTCAACTATTGATTTATTCGATTTTTGATGCTAGTTGGGATGGCTAGAATGCTCTCATGCTTAGTAAGTCATTGTTATGCAAATGAGATTGAATTATGCCATGATCCATGCTTTTATGCTAAGATCAAATTTGTATAACTATGTCTTCATTCTGGGATATCATGTTCTTATTTTTGTAACTAGTTTGTGTGTGCAAGTTTCTTTGAGGATGCACATCATAATGATTTTTGGCCACTTAGAAACTTATACACAAAGAAAGTTCATATCTCTCTTTGATATCCTTGCCGGTCACTCGTTTTATTTCCTTTGATTCTTTGTTGGCTCCGGTAAGTGTTTGAGTTATGAGTGCTTGTTGTATGTATTGCATATCTCATCGTGCACTCATGTGCTTTGGATGTATTTTGGACCCATGTTTGACTTGATGATCTTTTTGGATATCTTTATTATATCCTGCCCAAATATGTCCTATGGATCTTTTGAATGCATGTTTCACATGTTGCGTGCCTTTTGTCATATCATATCATCTTGTGGCATTCTATGGATCCACAATATAGTTTGAGATCCTCCAATTGTTCGTAATTGGATATGTGCATTTGATTTCACTGACATTACGAGAAATGCACAAACTAAGGAGGAACTTATACTATATTGGTCTTCTAGATTTTTCTTCCATTTTGGCACTTGATGCCAATGGGGGAGAAGTTTAGAGGGTTTAGAAAAAGTGGTTTTTGTCATTCATGCATATCTACCTTTGATATCAATGTTTGTTGCATGGATGAATATATAGAGCAAACTCCACCGAGGTTTATATTTACCAATATATGCAATGAAATTCAAGTTCATTCACACATGCATATGTTGTGGGGGAGTTTGCTCTATATATTGTGGTTCTACTAACATCAAATACTTTTGTGGTGTTTGATGCTAGTACAACCGGTTTTAATAACATCAAGTATCTTTGTGATATTTGACGTTATCAAGCTACCTCAAGTATACAATTTATTTCCAATAAATTGCATACTTGTTTAAAATATATTTATAAACCCTCTTGTTGAGATTGTCATCAATTACCAAAATGGGGGAGATTGAAAGTGCATGCAGCCCCATGTGTGGTTTTGGTAATTATGACAATCCCTATGGACTAATGATCTCATTGAGATGTATATGAAGTAATGTTCCATAGGTAATACATGAAGAAGATTGGATAGATTCGAGGATGAAAGCCATCAAGATAAAGATATGCATTGAGTTTTAGTAATGGATAACAATTCCTATGGACTAACCGTTTCTTTGAGCTATATGTGAAGAAGTGTTCTATAGGTGATGCATGGAGAATTTGGATAGATTTGGGATGAATGCTATCAAAATCAAGATATGCATCGAGATCATTGAGTTCAAGAGATAAATACATTATGATCGAGAAGAAGCAAGTGAAGAGAACTTCGAATCATCAAGATTGAGTTCAATGGGTAAAACAAATATGATCAAGATGAAGTGCATGTGAGGAACAAGTAATGACCAAGACGGAGTTCATTGGAGGATCTCATAAGTGGTCATGTTTGGGCTTATGAGTTGAGCCGTGAGGATCAAGATCTTGAGAGGATGAATTGAAGAGAAGAATTCAAATATGGCTTCAAGATGAGGTCATGGTGAGCTCATGAGTTGGGCCATTGTTGATCAAGTCTTGAAGCAAGCAATTCAAGTGATGAATTCATCGTGCCTCTCGAGAGATTGTGGTAGAGCATGAAGAAGATCAAGTGATGACCAAAAGATTGGTCATGTCAGAATTAAGTCATTGGTGATCAAGTCTTGAAGAAATGAAGTGTAGTGAAGAGTTCATTGTGGCTTTCAAGAAGTCAAGATAGAGCATGAAGTAAAGATACAGGTTGACCAAGATGAAGCACAAGGATTGGATGCTAGATGGTCAACTCACAAGCGTAAATGATGTACTGCGTGGGATCAAGTGATCTAGTGGTGTGGTAAGCAATTGTGAATTGTGCTTTGTGAACTAACCTTTGTACTATGTGTATGGTATTCCTATGTAGGTTCGGTAATACTCATGGGCTTACCTCAAAGGAAGATTTCAAATAGCTCATGTGAGGATGACATCAAGTGAGATGGTCATCAAGGTTGGTAAGAGCAAGTTCAAGACAAGCACCCCGAGGGATTATATGCTTGAAGCTTGCAGTCCATTTGGTGATAATGGACATGTGAAGATATGCTTAAGTGAAGGCCTCCCATATTGGGATATGGGGGAGCAAATTGATTCTTCACCAACTATCGTGATCAAGTAAAGGATTCCGGCTTGAGGCAAGCATGAACTTCGTCATCAAACTCAAGCGGAATGCGCAAGGAAAAGGTATGCCTAAGCTAGGTTTTCCTAGTTTTACCAGTCTCAAGGTGTTTGGTGGGAGACCGGATTATAGGTTTGATAGCCGTACTATAAGAGGGGCTATCGGGCAAGTAGCTTGATCACGTCGTACGTAGAGTGCTCAAACCTTTGCATGTGTTGCATCCTCCATTTTAGTTGATCTTGGGTGGTTCTCTATGTGAGGACCTAGAGCTTGTTGATAGCTTCAAAACGAGTCCAAGATCATCGAAAACGGAGTTCGTATGTGAAAGTTATGCCATTTTTCGTGTTGGTTGTTCTGGCAGTTTTGCTGATCCGGAGGTTGGTCCCGGAGGTTCCGGATGGAACCTCCGGATGGCTTCCGGATGGATTCCGGATGGAGTTTCGGATGAGTCCAGTAGCCTCTGGACTCACCCGGAAGGCTGTTCGGAATTCAGCCCGGAATCCAGGCGGTCCGGAGGTTGGTCCGGAGGTTCCGGATAGAACCTCCGGATGGCTTCCGGATGGAGTTCCGGATGAGTCCAGTAGACTCTAGACTCGCCCGGAAGGCTGTCCGAAATTCAGCCCGGAATCCGAGTGGTCCGGAGGTTCGCCCGGAGGTTCCGATGGAACTTCCGGACTATGCGCGCTGCACCCAACGGGCAGATTTCGGGGGGCCTATAAAAGGCCCACCCTTTCTTCCCCAAGGGGTATCCGGTTGAGCTCTTTGAAACCCTCTCTCCTCCACCATTTTTGAAGCTCTAAAGCTTGAGAAGCTCCTCCCCTAGTGCTCAAATCCCATCAAGCCTTTGAGGGAAAAGAAAGAGGAGCCCCGGATCTAGGATTCCACCAAGCCAAATTTGAATCCCCCTTGAGTTCATCATGTTGGTTTGCTTTGCATTGATTGCATTGTTTTGGAGCTCTCACCTCCTCCCCCAATGCCAATCTCCCATCTAAGTGAGGGAAAAGAAACCCATTGATCTAGGAGTCATTTGTTGACCTCCTCCTTTGTTCCTCTCCTCTCCAATCCCTCCATTGCATGAGTTGCATAGGGTGAGATTTGAAAGAGAGAGATTTGAGCATAAGTTGCTTTGCTTTGCATTTGTTGCATTGGTTTGAGCTCTCCGTGTCGATTGGTTCGAGGGAGAGTCCCGAGAGCTTGTTACTCTTGGAGGCCACCACCTCCTAGACGGTTTTGGTGGTGTTGGCTCGGTGATCTCTTCGTGAAGCTTGTGAAGAGGCCCGAGTTATTTGTGAAGTGGTTGTGGAGCTTGCCATCTCCGGAGTGGAGGAAGAAGCTATCCATAGTGGATCGAGGGTCAATCCCTTGAGAGGAGAGTGACTTGAAAGAGAGTCCGCCCGTGGGCACCTCAACGGAGAGTAGAATATCGGTGGATATTTGAACTCCGGGAAAACATCGTTTGCCTCTTGTCTTCTTTACATTCCGCAATTCATACTTGCTATTATTGATATATCTTGTGTAGAGTTTGAACTGATTGCTAGTATCTTTTAATTGCCAATCTTGTTTATCATAAGTTGTTGGTGCACTTAGTGAGCTTAGCATATTTAGGATTTGTGCTTGAAAAGAATCCCACTAGTTTAATTCTGCATTAGGATTAAGCCAAATCCATAATTGTTTTAAATGCCTATTCACCCCCCTCTAGGCGACATCTAGGTCCTTTCACCTGCGCAGCTTGACATAAGGGGATGAGCGTGTCATGTGGATAAAGTGTACAAACTCTGCATAGTAATAAAACTAATCGATTAGCTGTATCCACGGTCACGGATGACACAAGACTCATTCTTGATGAAAAGGACCTGTCTTTCTCTCCCTTGCTAATTCCCTCTACCCCAGTTCTAGAAATGTGAAAAGGTGGTTTGGACCTATGGATGAGTTTAGGCGGATGCCTTACTCGTATGTGTTGGTCGTGGACCCTCACATTTATGAGAAACACCCCTGATATTAAAATTGATTTATATCAAAATGTTGCCTTCAAATCTATTATAGTAATTCAACTAAAAGTTGATTTACGCAATAAAACCATAGAGCCTTCCTTGAAGCCTTGCATGTAGTATGGTAGGACCATCTGCCGCCAGGTGGCTTGCTGAGTACGTGAAGTACTCATCGAGCATGTTGTTTGTTGGACATATTCAGATATCTATAAGGATGATAAAGACTATGAGGAATCTTCTACGTCAATGCTAAGGTTTAGATCATGTGGCCTCCGTCGACTGCCTGTGGTTGAGATGGAGACATCTACGCTTTATTTTCCGCTACGTTTCTGAATGGTAAGGGACATAAGTCCTAGTTAATTTATTTAGTCATATTGCTGCTATAACTCAATTGTTTATGTTTCTAAAATGTTTCGTGATGTGTGCAGTGATATCAATTCGTCTGTGTTCATCAGCTTGATCCTGGACTGATGAGGAGATACACAGGGAGGGTCTAGAAGTTAAGTCTGGATCCTCACACGCGAGAAGGGGCTGACCCCACCCTTGGAGGCCTCACATAGGTCACGCATTGCCCCGCATAGGGTCGACGCCTGAACAGAAACCTCACATCGATGAGCCCGCTCCACCTCCAACGAAACTGAAGGGAGTCTGCACGCCTCGCAATCGCGGCCAAACACGTGTTGAGCTCTGCGTTCTCCTAACGTAACCCGTCGAGAAGCACCTCCGCCTCGACCTTCGCCTTCTCCACATCGTGCAGAGCCGTCACGACCCATCCCTGAGTGGCCCACACGCACGACACCTGCTCCACCGCGAACAAGCCCTACGTCACGAAGAACAACACAAGTCAGATAAACAAGCCTGCCCAAGCACACGACCGAAGCACCAAAACATATCTTACCTTCAAAAGGGAAGATCGAGCCGCGTCACACATCTGGCCAACGGTCAATCCCTGGAACGCGGTCTCCAGGTCGTCAACAGTAACCCACTATGCAACCTTCTAGTAGAACCCCGCCTCCATGGTGGTGTCGGTGAAGTGCGAGGGAGTGAGGCGCCCTGCCAAGCGAAACGTGCTCACCACCCCTGGGAGAGCGCTATCTCTAGTGACTGTCGGGGGCGCCGCGGGAGAGTGCATCGAGTGCGAACCGGAGTCGGCGGCTTCAGATGCCCTGAGCAGTGCCAACTCCCCGTCGCTCCCCGGCGCCTCGGCGGGGGCAGCCACCATGCTAACAACCCAGGGCAAGAGGACGATCAGTCGTCGTCAGAGTCAAGGTGAAGCCCCCGGGGAGGGTATCACGACACCCGCGTCACGGCCCTCCAGCGCCGCCTCAAGCTCGCTAGCGAGAGTGTCCACTCCTGCATCGGTCGCCGTCTACGTCTTCGCCGCGTCACCCGCATCACCCTCATTGTCATCCAACGTGGACTCACCATCCCACCCAGCACCGACAGGGGGGACGGCACCAAAGAGACCCTTTCCAATCCTAGGTCCCAAGCAGGGGAGGACCAGGGCAGCAGAGTTTGCGAGTGCGAGATTGCCTCGCACGACGACGCCAGAAGCCACGCCGTCTCAAACTCGCAGAGTCGGTGAAGTAGCGGACGAGCCAGACTTGTCCACAAGGGAGCCCGACGCTCGCTTCGAGGAAGGACCCTCCCTCGCCTCGCTGTCCCGTGGATGTTTGGAGCTCCCCACACGCATCTCTCCGCAAGTCAAGGGCCTAGGACGCACGGGTACCTCCAGCTTGTCGTACACGCACCCCCTGTTCTCCCGACTCTCATGGAGCGAGCTAAGCAGCGTCCACTCCCTCACGATGAGTCCGCCCCAAGAGCTCCGATGCCGCGTCCTCAGCGTGACGAAGCCCGACACCTGTCACAAAGCAAATGAGGGTGAGAAACCAACAAGACAAAAGAAAGAGAGAAGATAGGAGAGCAGGGGAGTAGGGCATTGGGATTAAAGCAAGGAAGACATACCCTTCTGTAGGGGACAACGCCAAAAAGCATACCCGCTCACCCCTACCCTTGAAGGGCAAGGAACAAGCTCCAAGTCCCACGCCGTGGAGAGCGGGTTAATCCCCAACAGACAGAACTCCTCGATGAGGTCGTGCATCCCAAATCGGTGCGACATGTGCCCGAGCGCCTTGATCTGGGTCATCTCCATGCTGGACAGGTTAGCGGGCACCGCATCACTCACCTGAAAAGAGTCTGAAGCACAGGTGAGCCTCTTCTTGTCATCGCGGAAGAAGAACCATGACTTCTCCCAATCGCCCTATTGCCCCTTGGACGCCTGGGCCGGGTAGTCGACAGAAAGGCCCTTCGCGGCGCGCGCTTCCTAAAGCTCAAGGCTCCAAAGCAAGAGAGAAAATCACCACTCTTCATCTCGAGAAGGGTGGTCGAGACCACAGGCTCATAGCACCAAGCAAAGAGTTGTGGGGTGGCTTTCATCTCCATGGTCCTCAACGCTCACTCAAAGACCGCTAGCCTCATGAACACCAATGGGTGAAGGTCAGAAACCACGACGTCATAGTATTCTAGGAGGTCGTGGAAGAACTCGCACGCCGGCAAGCAGAGCCCAGCGTCGAACCGCACGGCAAAGACGACGACGCCCCTGTCGCCACTACTGGCTCGCCTCACACCCGCTGGGGGGACCATACCCGGGCATTCCTTCTCTTGAATAGTAGCGAGAAGCTTGCAGGCCTGCACCAGGGCATCGACCAGCTCCGGATCAGTGGTGGAGTGCCCAAGCCACGAGGTGTACTTCATCCTCTCGACCGACTTGTCCTTGGCCATTGCCCCCTGTGTACACAAGCAAAGATGAAAAGATAATGTTGCCACGCTGACAGTGACCAAAAAAGACACGGCGCCAAGCTCGAGGTGAAGTGGAAAACAAAGAGGCACGCGTGACGGGAATGGGTACCTCGCTACGTTGCCGCAAGAGCTCAACGTCCGTCGCTACGACAGAGTTTTTGGGGCTGCGTGGCACGCTAGGCCCGAGGGTCCGATGTTGAACCCTTGAGAGTGCCCGCCCAACCGCCTCGTGATCCTATCGCCGCCTCGTATCACGGTGGGGCTTAACGCGCCTAGTCGCTCCGTGACCTCGACAAGGAAGTCATCCCTGTCACGCCTGCTCCTTTGTTGCTCCCGAGGTGGAGACCTCGAAGACCGTCTATGTTGGACGGGGCTACGGCCGACATGGCGAGCCTAGTTGCCGCCCGCGCGTCGTGTCGCCTCTCTCCTCACAGCCTGGGCAGGGGGCCTCGATAGCGCGCCCTCCACGTCGCCCCGAATGGCCACGGGGGTCTTGCGCTGCGACGGGTCCCATCGCTATCTCCTCGCCAGTCGGTTCTAGCGGCTGCGAGCTAGACGGGTGTAGAAGTTACCCGGTCTGTGACACTCCTGCGAAAAAGATAAAACAAGCATTGAAACAAGAGAAGTCACTTATGGAACACATCACGCCTAGCAATGAAGGCATGCAAAAGCACAACATCATCATGGCCTATACAAACACGACCTCGTCAATTATGATAAAAGGGGAGGGTAGCGACGAGAGTGCGGCACGTAGGAGCATGGCATTGACGAGCCTACACCGCTTGACTCGACTTATAAAAACACAGCGTAAAGCGGGAAAAGGAGAGGGGCGTCTACACACACAACGGGCGTCTCTCATATCAGCTACCCGAGAGACAGTAACAATTCATTTACGAGAAGCACGGCCAATGCGCAACAACACAGGAGAAACAGTCGCATCCGCCAGCACCTACACCAGGTTCATCTCATGCATTATAACAAAAAAACAGTAGCAGTCCATCTCATGCATAATAGACAAAAGCGCAGTAGCACTTCATCTCATATAGGCAATTTCAGACATGCGTCAAAACCCTCCCCTCACGCCGCAATGCTGCTACAGCTGCCGCAGCCCGAGGCCCCATACATCGCAGCTCCATAGCAAGCAGATAACACGAACAAGAATATGCGTGGGTGGAATGGTCACCCTTTAAGCACAGGAACCGCGGCGCAGGGCTCCCGAGACTGCGGAAGCAATGGCGGCTCCTCCTCTGCTGCGGTGCGCGAAGTCGGGCCTGGCCCCGCGGGCTCGCGGCGTGGTGACAAGCGGTGGCGGCCTGGTCGTCCAGTGGCACAGGCAACAAGAGGCGCGCGGCGGCAAGCGGTGGCGTCTCGGCTGAGCGGAGGCAGCACGCAGTGCGCGGTGTCGTGGCTCGGGGCGGCGACGGCCCGGTCAACCAGGAGCGTAGGCTGCTCGTGGCGGCGCGGCCTCCCCGGTGGCGGCCCGGCGGCGGCTGCTCTCGGGGGAGACGCCCGGCGGCGACCGTGGCCGGGGAAGACCCCAAGGGGCAGCGCGGTGAGCCCGCCAGAGCTGGCCCATGGCGAGAAGCAGCGAGCTCGGCCGAGGCAAACCCCGGGGGTGGCGCGGCAGGCCGGTGAGCGCGGGGCCCGGGGGCAGCGCGATGGGTGTGACTCGACGACGGCGCTAGGCGGACCGGGGTGGCGGGGCTCGTGCGGCGGCGGCTCTGGTGTTGCGAAGGGGAGCAACGCGGGGCGAGGTCCTGGAGCAGCGGAGGCGTGGGCCTCCTTGCAGCGGTGGCGGAGCTAGGCGAAGTCCCGGAGCGGCGGAGGCGCGGGCCCCTTTGCAGCGGCAGCAGCGCTAGGCGGGCCCGGGGCAGCGGTGGCTGCGCAGCTGCGAAGGGGGAGCGGAAGGCATAACGCGCGGCGGGAGGTAGCAGGAAGCGGCGGCGGTGGGTGAAGAAAAAAAAGGGGGGAGAAGGGAGCAGGCGCTTGGGAAGGGTCTTATGACCGCCTGCGCACCCCCTAGGTGACCTAATCGGACATGGGTCGTGGCCCAATCCGGCCCAAGCGGTGGCTGGTCAGCATAGGCACGGGTGGGAGAAAAGGAAGAAAAGAAAGGAAAGAAAACGAAAGAAAAAAAAGAAGAGAAGGAGAAAGAGAAAAAGAAAGAAGAAAAAAAGAAAAAGAGAAAAGAAAAAAATAGATTTACCACGAATTGGACCTGGAGAATTTTCGCTAAGTCCCCAATTTTACCATGGGTTGGACCCGTGGGATTTTCGCAAAGTCCCCTGTTTTACCGTGAGATCCCTGGTGTTTGTATTCCATGGCCCCGGGAACATCGCGACAACCCAGAGCTCGTCAATTGCTTCAAGATGCATCCTCATCTTGTGCTTCCATCCTGCATAGTTAGTACCATCGAAGATAGGTCTATGCGAAGAACTCCTAAAGTTCCTGAAAGTCGACATACCTTTCTCCTAGGTAGTTAAACCAAATCAGTAGCAAAGAGGAGGCCTCGCTCTGATACCAATTGAAAGATCGAGGTTTATCGACTAGAGGAGGGGTGAATAGGAGATTATCAAATTTTAACAAATTCGTTATTTAGCAAGCTAAGGTGAAGCAATTTATACGTGAAGAAACAGAAAGCAAATAAGATCTAGCTCGATTTAAGAACAACACAATGTATAGAGCAAGAATTGAAGACACAAAGATATAACCCGAAGTTCAAGTTGTTGGCAACAACTCTACGTCTTCGTTTGGAGAGGTTGACCACTTAGGTCTGAAGACACACAGTCTTCACCTTCTTCTCCTTGAGCTTATATCCACTTAGGATCTGCTCAATCACTTGGGGACTATAACACCTGAATGCACTTAGTAAACCATTAGTCCCTTAATCGTTTGTCATTAATCATCAAAACCCATCAGGGGGCTCTAGATGCACTTTCAATCTTCCCCTTTTTGGTGATTGATGACAACCCGATTAAAGCTTCACAAATGATATAAATATTTGTGTTTTTGAGTTCCATGATATAGAGTTAGCTCCCCCTAAATATGTGCACTATTTAATTTTTGCTTCGAATGCAAGTGCACATCTTTGAAGAAATATGAAGAGCTCCCCCTATATCTTGGAATCCAAGGAAGTGCATTGAATATGAATAAACTTTAATATAGCAATGCACAAGAGACAATTAAACATGCATATCAATCAGAGCAAATAAGACAGATAAGACTGAATACATATGCACATTACTTTGAGTAATAACGCATTTGATCAGAGCATGTAGATAATATTTTTTTTAAAGCAGAGTATTGTAAGAAAAAAAATTGTATCAAACACGCAAGATCACCACTTAGAGTTTACAAACCAATACATAAATCAAATAAGAAGCAATGTTTATAACTCTTCTATCCTAATCTTCTTCAAGATCTTCTTTGAATACTCCCCTTTAATCTCTCCCCCTTTGGCATCAATGAGCCAAAAAGGCTTACTTTGAGGAAGGAGCACCGGAGGCTGAAGCATGAGGGGAACAAGGTGGAGCTGAAGCTAAAGTGTGAGCAGGTTGCTGTGCTGGAGAAGTGGCTGTGTCTTCAGGTTGAAGAGAGGAGATTGAAGCACTTGGGGTCACTCTGTAATGAACTGAAGAGAGAGGATGAGCGCACCACGGGTAAGACTCTTTGATGCCTTGGGCTTCCAACTCTTCTTCAGTGTAGTGTTTCTTCAGGAGAGCCCAAGATCTCTTCAAGGCTTCTCTGTTAGCTGCCTGAGATACCATGGCCATATTGTAGAGAGAGTTAATATCATGCCGGACCAGCTTGTTTTCTTTTCGCATCAGATGCAGCTCTTGAAGAATAATGTCTAGCTTGGAGGGGTATTCCCTCTTTGGTTGTTCGGGCGACTGAGACTGGCCTTCAGAATGATGGTAATGAGGATCATCACTGGCCATTGGAAGTCTTTCTTCACCTGCCTGAGGGGCAGCAGAGGGTGGAGGAGATGGTTCAGCAGGAGCTTTCCCTTTGCCTTTGACCAGAGATGCTTTCTTCACCAGGTCTTCATATAAGCTTGGTGTGAACTTGGTGTGTGAAGAATCACAGTGGAAAGCAATGTCAGTCTTATTCAGGATGAACTTCATGATATATGGGGCATAGGGCAGGTGCTTGATGTGATCTGCGATGGCTTCAGTCATGAAGTTGCCAAAGAAATCAGCCAAGTTGAAGGGGACATGGGTCATGATCTTCAATAGTAGGTTTCTTGCTCTGTGATGAATTTCATCTTGATTGCCTTTCTTTGGAGCAAGTGTCTTCCTCAGAATTTTGAGGACTATTCTGACGGCATATGTGAGATCTGCAGTCTTGCCTAGAACAAAGTCCATGTCTTCATAATACAGAGGAGTTAATCCTTCTTTTGGTAATATGTCTTCATCATGAATTCTGGCATCTTCTGAATGTATGTCCATGCCTAGCTCCATTCTTGCCACAAATTCTTCAAAGGTGGCCTCATATTTCGAGTGCCCTATCATCCATTGCAATTTCCAAGTAGTTGAGTGGCCTGCACTTCCTGAAATGTATAGAGTGGCATAGAATTGAAGAATTAGCTCTTCATTCCAGTCGTGTTTGAAGGTGACAAATTCTTCAAGGTCTGCCTGTCTAAGGGCTTCAAGGACGGGTGCAAAACATCGATGCTTCTACAGGTATGCCAGATCCACATACTGATGTTTGAAGACTCTATTTTTCTTGAAGAGGGTGGTCTGGTAAAAATCCTGCTGTGTCCTAGCCCAAAATCTGGGATCTGAAGCATCCCGGGCAAACTCGTATGGATTGACATCCCAAAGGACCACCAGAGTGGCATTGTCTTCAAGGTTTTGCTGCTCCCTTATTTCAATATCTTCTTCATCCTCATGCAGCCTAGCTTTCTTCAAGGCTAATCTTGTTTGTTGACTTGGCCTAGGAGGCCACTTTTCAGTTTTCTTCTTTTTGGTGGCTGGAGCAGTGGGTTTAGGAGTAACAGTCTGGTTCCTCAGTCTTCGCTCATAATGCTGAGGTTGAGCTTGGGTTTCAGGAGACTCAGGTGCTTCAGCAGTAGCAGCAACAACTGCTGGTTCTTCAATAACTGCTTCAGACTGTACTGGCTACTCTTCAGCCTGTTGATTTCTGACTTCTTCAGGTTGAGCTGATTGTTCCTCAACCACTGGAGCTTCTTGTTCATCAGCAGTCGGCCAATCAACTTGAGCTTCAGGGGACCTGACCTGTGCTGAATGCTGACCTTCCTCAGCATGTGATTCCTCCATTTGTATGACAGCTGATGGAGCTTGAGGAATCTGAGGTGTCTCAACTTCTGCAGGCTGCTCGACAGGAGCTTCTACCTGCTGCTCTGCTGAAGCTGCAGGTTCTTCGACCTGAGCAACTGGTGTTTCGTCGGGTGCAGAGGTCCGGACTAGAC